>JAYEPQ010000009.1:7957500-8702500 GCA_036321105.1 Dracaena cambodiana
TTTGTTCAAGAAAACAAGATGCACTCCCTCATCAGAATAGCAACAACAGCAGGTTTTACGAAGTATTTACATACTAACATCAATTGATACAGTATTATAGATACATCACAAATCCATTGCTGGAAAAATAAGAAAACATAAAAGCTACTCTATTCTACATGGCTGCATTGCCTCCTAATGGAAAATTTTCAGCAAAAACTTAAAAAGGGAGGGAGAGGAAACATCTCCAACCCCAAACCATAAGAACGATGCCATGTTCACTTGCAACTTCTTGAAGAATTGAACAGTTTATATTCTCCAAAACATCCTAACCTTGGTCAGATGATGGTTATTGCTAAGTGCGATCCCCTGCGTCAGGCTTCTGAACAGGAAACTGTATATTCGAGGGGCCAGCGAATTTCTGCTCTTTACTCCTGGTATCCTCAGTTCTAGAAATCCCGACGTTCCTTCTCAATGGTAATCTTTGGACATGTTGTCTAAATTAGTGGGTTACTAGTTACTCTCAACTGCCTCTGTACCTGTCAATATGCACAATAAGTAAATAGCAGCACGAAATGCAGTCCGAGTGGCACCACAACAGTTTAGAAATATCAGAACTATTTAGATAGAGGAGTTATTTTCAGGAACACAAGTATCATCTATAAGTAGGCAGGTCTAATTCCATGCAACATCATCAACGGAAGAAAGGCAGGTTGTAGAATGGTTCATTTTATGTGCCAGAAATGAACCAGACAAGCATACTTGATTTATATTCGACAATAATAGCTTAGTATCGGCCGCATACTAAAATATGCATAGAGATTTGTCGTTTCTAGTAAGATGTTATATTTAACATTCCAAATGGAAAGAGTAAATGTAAGTGTTTAGAGTGTACTGGAAATATAATTAATTGGATCTAGACTCAAACTAATCAAAACATAACATTCAAGAAAATGATAGTCAATCTATTTCCTGTCAATTAAGATTTAACTAGATCATGGTTATAAAAGAAAAATAAGTTACTAACATTCTAAATAAGCATTATGAAGGTATTTTCCCCAGAGTAGGGTTTTATTGGTGCAGAAACAAATACTAAAGCTACACAAGAACTGCAACAAGTTTCGAAAGAACAAAGGGAAATTAATCAAATAATTTGTTACAGGTTTAAGTAAGCTCCAAATTAGAACCGTCAGATTCTCCTATGGTACAGAAAAATGATCCCACCAAACCTAATTCAGAACCCAACTAGTTCACTGGGTTGTGGATTTTGATTCAAAAATTTGATCTATATATAGTTACAACACTGAAAACAGAAGAAATCATAATTAAAAAACCATCAGAAGACTACATAAGCACATTCTACACACATACCTAGAGCTAACTTAACTAGCTTTTTGGGCAGTAGACATTGGACCAGGAGGTGCTGTGCCAGGAGGAGGAGGTGTTGGGCCAGGTGACCCTGCACCAGAAGATGATGGGGCAGTGGCTGTTGGACCAGGCATTGCTGAGACAGTAGGTGTGGATTCCAAAGGTGCTGTGCCAGAACTTTCCCTTAGGGTTTCAGCTGACTGCCCTATCTTCCGGCGACGGGTCACCTTCCTTTTCTTACCAGGTTGTTCAGGAACTGCGCCAGAAAGCTCTCTTGGTTGCTGGCCAGCCTACAAATCATTTGCATCAACGAAATCCCTACCAATTAGCTTGAAAGTACTTAGATAAAAGAAACCAAAAACATACCTGGTACATGTGCTGATAGACCCATGGCATCATTGCTCCATTTCCAAGCGTCTGTGGGTCATAACCACCCTGTCATGCAAAATTGCTTGATAAGAGTGAAATTTTAAATTGCTTTATAAGAGTCGAATTATCTAAAAAGTGGTGCTCTGTTATAAGCAGCATTCTATTTTTTAAGATACCAAAAAAGCAGTAGCTCAAATTTGTCCTACAGTAGCCACAGGAGGTTCATGGTAATTTGGTAAGCCAACAAGATCATACTAGGCATTACTTTCAAGGGGGGAAAAAAAAACTACCAAGGACATAAATGCCCTTGTTTGACATATTTATCTACACTAACAACATACCGGAAACATGTAAACAACACTTGGTCTCACTGCTGTCTGATTGCCAACAAATTGTTGGGGATTCATCTGTACTCCAAACTGACCACCAAGTGGCATGGCAGTTGAGTTTGCCGCATCCTACAACACATTACATTTAGATGATGGCAAATGAATACTGTACATTAGAAGATACATGCAAAACAAACAACTATGGGGGTTTATGAAAACCATTTGCTTGTTGCCTGGTTGTGCCCCGACGTGAGGTTGTAGATATGGTACAGCTGGAACCACATGAAACTGAAAGCCTGGGTTACCAACCTTGGATGCCCCTTGAGGAAGCTGACCATGAAAAATTAAGGAAAGCATTTAGTTGGGAGAAAAAGGAAATTAACATGAAAGGGGCAAATTTTAAACCTTACCAACAAACCAACTATTGCTTTTGATTTGATAATTAAGCTATTCCTCCATACCTGAGATTCTTTGGCTTGCGATGGCCGCCCACGCCGTCTTCGTTCTTCATTTTCAACGCCTACAGCCTTTCCAACACCTTGAATGCCATCTTTTTCTGGTTTATTTGCATTGTTTATACGAGGAACAATTTTAGGCCGTGTATCGTCATATGTGTTATCACTCAGCAGAAACTTCTCCACCTCCCTAATCAACTTTAGAGCAAGTTGATATTTATCAGATAATACCCCTACCTCAACAAGCTGAAGACATCTCATTGACAAATAATCATAACGATCCACACGGCTGTTAGCCACAACATCTTCCGATGGACGGTTCACAACATGCAAGCGCTTGAAGTCCTTCCTCCATCGATCCAGAACAAACTGAGGTGGAATCTCATGCACCTGCTGCAATTTGAACACAGACAATGCATGTCTACATAGAATTCCCCGAAACTCGAAAGAGCCACAAATGCACTGAACATGCTTTTTTTCTGCATCATAGAAGACCCCATGGTTCTTATTCATTGTCCTCTTACCATCTTCGAGAAAGATGCATTCCTTGACATCAAAGGTAGAAATTGACCCATCTCTACTGACAAATGATGCATGGCAGTACATTATGGCCTCGATCTCATCCTGGAATTTTTTAAACATATTAATAGTGTATACCTTGGATAGCTGCTCTTCCATGTAAAATTTAGACACGGCAGGCCGCCTCTTATGGAACGTCTCAAAGTCTGCTTGAGCTTCTTTTTCGTACTTACCTTGTAGAGCCATCTCATATTTACAATTATTACTATTAATGAACTGCTTCAAAGAGGTTTTCGCATCAACATACCCTTCAAAGAAGGCAGTAGGAGCTTCATTCCGTTGGGTGGTGGACATACCTGCCCAGAATGGACCTTTCAAATATACTGGAACCCACGAATGCCGGAAGCCATACAACGAAGTTAACCACTCATTCCCTTGAAGCCCATATATCTCCACCATCTTCCTCCATTCATCCTCAAACTCATCCATCCTCAATGAATCATAAACTGCTTTCTGCAATTGTTTGTGAATCGCTCTGAATTCTGCCAGCCCACCCAACTTCTCCGGCACCTTCTTCATTATCTGAAACAAGCAGAACCTATGAGGAATCCCTGGCAACACCTCTGCTACAGCACTCTGAATCCCTTTGCAATAATCTGAAATCACAGCATCTGGAGTATACCTTTTCGTCAAAAAGAAAGCATCTGGAGTATACCCTGCCATACAGGCAATCCAAGCCTTGAACAACCAAATATAAGTCTCGGCCGTCTCATCAGAAAGCAGAGCACAACCTAACAACACGGGCTGACCATGATGATTGACACCAACAAAGCAAGCAAGTGGCAAATCATACCTATTCGCTATACACGTTGTATCCAACATGATCACATCATTGTAATACTGGTACGCAGCCCTGGATCTCGCATCCGCCCAGAACACATTCCTCATGCACCCCTCCTCATCCAAATCCACCACATTGAAAAAGTTTGAATTTTTCGCCTGCATCCGCATGAAGAACAACCTAAGCGCCTCTGCGTCCCCCTCCCCGAATCTCAACCTCCCTCTCTCGACGAAACTTCGACGCTCACTCTCCGCAAAAAGCAAGTTCTGTCGCGCAGCCAACTGGTCAGCATGCGCAGATTGGACCGGCTCCTCCATTTGAGCTGCCAAATTCTCCTCTTGCTCCTTCAATGCCTTCTTCTTCGCGAAGCCAGTCAAATGCTTATAACAATTCAAGAACCGCGCCATCGAGGGGCTAACGGGATGATTGTGATCCAAGCTAGCCAACTCCAAATGCAACAACCCATCGCCCCACAACTTAACCCTAATTCTAGCCTGACAATTGGTAGTTGCGCTAGTTCTCTTCCTAAATTTTGGCTCTGGCCTTTTCCTACCCCCTTTACAACACATCAACTCTAAGTACAAGCACTGCCCTTCTTTAGTAAAGGACGACCTACGAACCGAAACCCCAAACCCAACGCGACGAGCATAACGCTTGTAGAATTTAGAGACCTCTTGATGAGTTTTGAAGATCATACCGACCTCAGGAACGCCATCGTATCCGCCGTCAGCGCTGTCGTCGTCGTCCTCCATTGAGTCGACGTCGAGCAATTGGGCGTCATTTTCCTGAAAAAAAAAATAGTGGATTTTTAGGGTTCTTGGCGGCAGAGAGACTTGAAATTGGGGAATTTTTTTAGGGTTTTGGGGAGAGGGATCTGACCTGGGCGTTGAGATCGCGTTGGGTGAGGCGAGCGCGCCTCGGGTTTTTGGCGGGGCGGGCGCTGGTCCCCTCGTCCATGGCCAGCGGTGGCGCGACCGGAGGTAACCGGACCGTCGGCGGGAGGATTTTAGGTTTTTTTTTTTTTTTTTTTTTTTTTTTTTTGGGTGTTGGGGGAGGGGGCCGGTGACCAGACCGCGGGTGGGATATTTTTTGGGTGAGTTTTGGGAGAAAATGTGGACGCTAAAAGGGGACACGATTTGGGTAAGAGAGGGTGGTGGGCCCAGAGAGTGACACGTAGGAAGGGTGGAAATTTGGGTTCGGTCGTAAATACGGCGAGAGCGGGCAATGGAGTCGTCACCGACGAGGGACCGGAATTTGTGACCGCATATTATGGCATCCACGTGGACGGTGGGTCTATTTTGCGTGCACAAAAGGAGATGTAATAACTTTTTATAAATAATTTTTCTTCCTATTTAGCTAAATAAGGAATAAATATGAAAAAATATTTTATAGTTTATTTATAGGTGAATGGAAATAGAAAAAAAGCCACATCAACAATAATCCTTGTTTCTTACCCTGTAACAATAATAACTGATTAAAAAGAAATTTTAACTTTTTCATGTATTATATAGAACTCTAGCTGTTGATTTGGTATTAATCAATACCAAATAATGGAATTAAACCAATTGATGAATTTTTGCGCAGCTGCCACTCTGTCGCTGGTAACAGAATGTGGTTTGTTTTTGAGCTCTACAGTCCCAATTCCGGGTCTCATTCATATGGCAATCAGACCCATTTTGTTACCCCAAACGGATCATCCTTGCCAGTTTCTAAGGGCCCCCCAAGAAAAATTTTAAAGTATTACGAGTTAGGCATCAATTTTCCAATAAAAGTTTGCAGTAGCTGGCATGGGAAAAGAAAAAATGGTAAATAGTTTGCAGAACGCGAATTTATTAATTAGCTTTGCGCGGCAGATAAATTTCTCATGAATAAGTAAAACGTGAAGATAAAATCTTACCTCTGTATAGGAATGATAATGGACGTGTCCACGGGCCAAATTTTGGCAACTATACAAAATTTTGACTTAAAAATGAAAATTTTATTTTTAATTCAAAATTTTGTATATGATGGACCAAAATTTGGCCCATGGACACGTCCATTACCATTCCTATCTCCGCGTCCAGAGTATTTAATTCCGTGTAGGCAAATTCTTAAAATCCTAAATTGATTGTGATTAAAATTTGGGCTTATATAATACCTTAATTGAGTACAATCAAAATTTAAATTCAAGATATTTAAATCAAAATCAAATATTTGATTAGAATCCTCGATGAATACAAACACTTTTTATTTCTATCCCTATGGAAACTCTCATATCCAACTAAAGTTTATAAATACACTTTTTGAGGAGACTTTAGGATCTTTTTGGTTTTTGGCAATTCAAGTTATGCGTGAGAGTTTTGAATTCATCAAGATCAGCAGAGAGAGGAAGCTAGGGCTGGTCATTTTCTTCATCGAGTAGAAGATCTTCACATCGGATCATCAACAGGTTCTACTAGTTAGATCCCATCACCATACTAGAATCCACTTTTTATTATAAAAGAGAGCGATAAAATATAAATCCTCTCATTTGTTTTTTTATTGTTCCTCTTTCTTTGTAATCAAAGAGAGCGATAAAGCAAGAATTTTGCGAAGAACAAATAGAAGTGGTTTATGATTGTGACAAGGGGAAGTTAGAGTTATGGACTTAGAACTTCATGTATTGAGGAGACTTTAGAGTTGAGAGAAATAAGAAGTTTAGAATTTATAAAAGTTAAATGTGGAATTGGAGGGAAGTGCCCTTAGGGGAAAAAGACACTATTTTTGAAATTGCATTGGAGGTGCACTTAGAAAAATTGGGTATGCCCTAAGAAGCTCCCATCATCCTTAGGCATTCAAGTACAGTATCCCAATACGTATTCAAATGCAATCCAATAGCAGATAATTATTCTTCCAATAAATTTAGCATTTATATTTCTACCTAAATAATAACTTTCTTAATAGAACAATTTACTTGGGTACAACTAACTATGTCTGATCTTGCTAGAATTGAAAACAAAATTATACATGCAAGCAAGAAAATATTATTGATTACCATTTGATTCTTTCATTAGCATATTAGATTCAAATATTCTGAAACCTTGATGGGGTGTAATAAGTTTAAGTTGTTACGCTTAGCTTTTTATGTAGGTCATTTTCTTTCATTAGCTCCATGAAACATACTACGAGATAGGGATGGTAATAAACGCATTTATGGGTTAATTATCGGTCCGCCTTATATAAAATCTTAAATTAAAAGTAAAAATTTTATTTTTCTAATTCAAAATTTTATATAGTAAAGGCTAAAGTTTGGCCTGCGAACGTATACATTACCATCCCGTCTGGAGGAGATAATAACCTTCTCCGAGTCAGTCCAGTAAAAACGGAGAGAGCTCACAATCTAGACTGCATCTCGAGAGTTTGAAGATCATCCCATTTTGATAAAAGTACAAGATCATTCCATTTTAATAAAAGTACAAGCAGGGCTGGAAGCGCGCCTTTGTTCTGAAAATCCTTTCCCAGCTCCTCCTAAGCCTTGAGAGAGAGAAGGGGCTAACCTAACTAGAGCTCACAATCTAGACTGCATCTCGAGAGTTTGAAGATCATCCCATTTTAATAAAAGTACAAGATCATCCCATTTTAATAAAAGTACAAGCAGGACTGGAAGCTCCTTTGTTCTGGAAATCCTATCCCAGCTCCTCCTAAGCCTTGACAGAGAGAAGAGGCTGACCTAACTAGATCCATTGACGTGTCCGAAAAAATCATCTGGTTATGCTTCAAAATCATCTGGTTATGCTTCAAACCGGCGCTCATGTGTCGATGTGGCTTATTGATTGTATTTTAACACGATATATTGATTGTATTTTAACACGATGCTACTCATATTATTTCATTGTGCATGCATGTTGCTAAAGTAGATTCCATATTTTTCAAGAACACCCACCTAATCCATCGAAACTGTAACGTCAGTCCACAAGCCCACCATGGATAGCCCAATAAAAAACAACTGAAACAAACTCAAGATCACTTGGAAGTACCCACTTTAAGTTACCTGGACCTACTCATTCTCTATATTCGTACATGCACCCAAACAAACAAAAAAAGTTTAGAGAACGAAGAAAGACACTACTAAGCAAATGAATAAGTTTGTACTGACCTAGAACAGGTGATCAGGCCAAAACCGTATAATTGAGAACATAATAAAACGCCAACCAAACCAGCCATTGGTTTAGGCATAATAAATAGATGAGCGGCAAAATTTTCATAAAGTGAGAATTAAAAACATTAGCGGCATGCAATTTGTACACTTAATTACATTCTTTCATCCCTCCCTCCGTTTCTCTCATGCACAAAAAGATACAGCTGCAGCAGAGTGAATAGGGTCATCGGTCCAAACAATGGAGGGAATGAGAGCAGATGTACAAGTTATAATGCATCAGCACTTGCCATAGGGATGACGACAGCACAGGACTTGTATTACTCTGCTTCAAGCTCTGCACCGAATTGCTCCAATCTTTCAACATCAGCATCATAATCACGAATCTGAGCATGGTTGACGGAACCATTATCTACACTTGCATGTATCTGCTTTCCAGCAAACCTATGGAGAGGAGAGTGATGAGGGCTTAGATGCACACCCCGAAAGGCCAAATAACAAAAATGAAAAGATCATAGACCAATATTATCTAGGATAATTTCAGTAGGTCTTGTATAGATTCAAAAAATCACTAGCATCCTAGAGGAAAATGTTGGGATTACTGCATGCTGTGACTCCGGTCTCTACTTATTGTGCCACCTAGGTCACAACCCGTAAGGCCATAACAAAAAGGGGGGAAAAAAGGAAAATTAATTTCTAAACTAACATTTGCCTCAAACCAAATAAAAGCGAAGTGTACTTCCTCAGTCCAGTCCATACCGTATCTAGATTATGCTCTTCTGTTATTTTGCTTAGTGTTGTAAAGATTTCCACTCAAAGCTGGGAAAATGGAATGAGTATCAATGTTTTGAGAACCTTTGTCATACAGTTGAAAAGCTCAAACTATATAATTAATGTCCAGGGGCACTAATATATAGTTATATGCCATGTTAGCAACATTCTGTATGTGGGTAGACTAGCCTCTGCACGAGGTCGACAGAATCTGCCAGCAGATGGCCCAAAATGGTCATCAGTATGCCATGCCCAAAGCTTGCGGATCTGAATCCCCATCCATAGACCAGACATTAAGCTTCTCAATCTTAATAAGCTGGATATATAGGCGCAAACTAGAATTAGTTCTTGATTTTGACAGTATGGTTTTTATCAACCTCAGGCATGTTCTTTTCTTGATTTTGACAGTAACCCACCAAATCTAGGTTGAAATTTAAATCTAACTTAACTTATTATTTTGTAATTTAGTTATTTGTAAGAGATGGAAACTGAGTTTGGAATGACATGAATCCACTGGGGACTGATTTTCAATAAATCAGATTGCAAGGATTTAGTCTTGGACTCCAAGAATGCTTAGAGTCATGAATCATGATATGCTCAAACTTGAAAAATCCTTTAAATCTTGCTATGTTTTCATAAATCCTCAGAAAAGATTTTTTTTTTTTTTTTTTCTGTTTTTTTTCCCTAGAAATAAAAAGCTTTGTTGTCCTTGTCTTTTCTATGTTAAATTGATCACATAAAATACATTTACTTCAGCATTTCAGCGCACGTTAAAGAATGATCCTACTGGTAATTCAGCTTCAAGAAGGGATAATACTGTTATAAAAGCTTACAGAGATACCTGTCAATTAATACCTGTTCTATACTGTACAGTCATGATATACACTTCCTGTACAGGTGTATTTTAATATAACTGCATGTTTTTGTTTCAAGTTTAGCAGAAGATGGATCTACCGACGGTACTGTTATTTGATACAACAGTTTTTATATTTTGCATTGTGAAGAGCAGAAAACCCCAATGAACTAGTTGCGAGGATGGATGGGTTAGGCTCTCCCCTAGCGAAGAATGTTGAATCTCTAATCATGAGGGATAAGGGTGTGCTTGTGTCCAAGTGCAAGACCAACAGATCTCACACAAATCCACACATTTGTAGCTTAAATTCAAGGCCAAAAGTTCAGAAAATGTGTTCCTGGAAATTACGTGGTCGTGTTAAACTACTATCCGTTAGTGCTGAACCCCCTTAAATTTAATAAGGTTTCTGTATCTTACCCTATTTATTTTTCAAATTCCAACTTAACTGGAAAAGAGTGTTAATGAATCAGAGGTTCTGGTCTTGGTTATCTCTAGTATCATCTATATCTTTTTCATTCGTAAGTTTGAGAATTTTATACTTGGTAATTACGGAAAGATTCGCCTGCAATAGATATTGGGAAAAGCTAATGGGCAGATAGCCTGCTAAAAAGCAATACTTCTTCAACCTTGCCATCTTCATATTTGCTTTTAAGGTGTAATCAAGTAGAATGCTGTGGAACTTCAGAAACTTCAATGTTATGTGTAATAGAATTAACCTGTTGTTATTTTTTTTTTCTCTAATCATAGGCTCATAGCAAAAAAAAAAAAAAAAAAGGGAATTGAACTACCTTAATCTTGTATGTGGTACTACAGAGACGAGTAGTTAGGAAGTTTTCTACAAAAATGAGTTTCCACAATTTCAAACGAAGTTCAAAGAATCTATACCATCTGCCATTCATGAGCTCAATGCACTTAGCACCATCTCTCCGATCCTTGAACCTCACTAAAATGACACCTTGTGGGTGATTTTCACATACCTGCATGAAAATTCAAAATCATGCACTGATTAAAAAGCCACAAAGCAAACAAAGCTAGAACAGTACATAAATAATCATTTCACTGTTACAAAGTACATCCAATTCAATGCACCTAAAAAAGACTGATAGCATATGAAGGAGATGTGTTAGTGTGTAACAAGAAAAGAAAAAAGACATCATACTTCAACTGTCCCTATTTTCTCTTCACTGAGAAACTGATATTTAATCTAAGCCGAACCTCATCATATTTGTATATTATAGATGCTGTTCTGATCAATGAGTGAATCAGCAAAAATAAAATGCAGTACATAGGTAACAGCTTTACAAAACCTAGACCCCTTCCGCTGTCCAGCCATTCTCCATAAACTGAATTAGCTTCTAGTTGGCACTGTTAATCTTTCCTGAGTATGACCCTGCTCTCTGATGCTTTATTTACAGTGTTCCCAAGTTTCACTCTAAATGACATAATTCCCTACATAAGTTTTCTAGTTACAGTAAAATTTCAAAAGATGAGGGAAATAGATGCATCGGGAGTAAATGGATGGTGGGAACACTTGGATAATAAGTCATTAACCCAGGATAAGGATAAGAAAATACACCTTTCCTGCAATAACTTTGGCTGTAGTTTGAAAAAATGATTAAAGATGGAAGCAGTTGCAAAATATAGAGAAGGATCCCAAAACCAATTATAGAACAAAAAATATCATAACACAATTCAGGTATCTAAAACCAATCACAGAACAAACCATCAAAATATATCGAAGAAAAATTAAGGTATAACAGAAAACTGAAACAATGCTAGGCTCGTCATCTATGCAATTGACCAATGGATTAAAATAACATTCACTAATCGTGGTTCAATAATTGTTTCTCCAACTTCTAAAATAGATTTACGAAGATTCTCTACCAATTCCAAATTGGTCTCTTGCCATAATACAAACATCAAAATCACTTAACTGCTACAGAATAAGCCAATTAGCAACGCTAGTTGTAGAACCAATGTAAGATTAGAAGCATTTTGAAACTGGTCGTTATTGTAAGGTCACTGTCTAAAGCATGGAATTCAACTATGGACACTGCTACCAGAAAATGGTCTATAACTGAATTTACCTAAAATTTGATATTGTTAGATAAACCTAGCACTGGTTTCCTTAGCCTACAATTTCTAGTAGCGATGAGCATAATAGAGTTTCCAAACAATATCGGCTTGCTTTACGAGCAGTATTTTCAAGAGCTCAATGGAAAAAGCATCAGAAAACCAAGGTTTTTTCAAAAAGTTCAGTCTATCATAGAAACCCATCAAGTAATCTGAGGTCCTCATACCCCCCCGCCCCTCAAAAAATTTAAAAAAAAAAGGAAAAAGGAAAATTAGAGTAGGCCATAGCCTGGTGCAAGTAGGAGTCAACCCCAAACCTCTTGCACCTTGAGGAAAGCCATTTACCACTGCACTATAACAGAACTTAGGCTGTGTTTGGTTTGAAAGAAAATGGAAGAAAGAAAAAGAGAGAGAAAAGAAAAGAAGATAAAAATTGGTTTTTCCTTGATGTTTGATTAATTAGAAAATATTTTCTTTTCTTTTAAATTTTCTCTAAAACCAAACAATAGAAAATATTTTCTTTCTTATTTCCTTTTCTTTTCCTTCACTTTCCTTCAAATCAAACAGAGCCATAGTGATCTCAGTTTCTTTGAATACAAAATTCTGGGATTTACTAAGAAATTCCAATACACTAAACCCAATTTTATTGATATCATTTACAATTTCCATCCTCTCAGTGAATCTTCATGAAGATTTTGTCAGTATTGAAACCAAAGGCTATACTCTTTTTACACATCAAGGAGGAAAGAGATTTGAATCCAGCTTAAAAGGAATCTAAACGAAACCATAATAAAGTAAACTAGTAGTAAATCTTCTAGCAGGTTTGTTTAAAACCTTTCTCTCTGAAATATAAGTGCTTAACATAGTAGATATTACAAGTTCTATCACCACATCAGGGAAAAAAGATACAAAAGTATAAGACCAATTAGGAAGTAAAACACTCACCCAAACGTTGCTGCTTTGGCCGATGCACCGATATATACCATTTTCAGGGGGCATATAGTGAAGATTTTGTGCTCATATCAGCTAATTTGTTATATCGACTGATATAACATTCCAATATTGTCAGTTTTGCTTCAATTGGGTTTGAACTTAGAGAGGTTTGGGCTCAATATTCACAACCACCCCATTCCTATAAATGACAGTTTCTCTCACACCACGGGAGAGCAAAACACTGGGGATCTACATTGGCGAGGATCTTCAGATACTACCCGAGACTTCAAAACCATTTTAACATTTTATCATTCTTCCTTCCTCATTCCCCGAGACTTCAAAACCATTTTAGTTACTACTGTTGATTCCGTTTTTGTTGCAGCTGTTTGTCATTCCTTCACCTCAATTGTTTGTGTAATTAATATTTTGAACCTCCAATTGAATATGTTGCTTGAGTTATTTTATTGTATTGTGCTTGCATGAAAATGTATATTCTACCATGCCTCCACATTCATGTTATGCCACTTTTTTTGCTAGATAGATGCCATACAGGTCATTACAGCCACCCTTATGTTATCAATGCACATACATGACATCATGGACATGTATACAAGTGCTTGAAATGTTCACCTGATATGAGTTCATATCCCTTCTATATCCTTCAATTTTTCTGTAAAATATTGGCCTTAATATATTTTATAAAAAACATCCCATCAAATATGATCGCGATATCCGATATTTAAACCCTCATTCTCTCAATATTGTCCTACAGTTTATAGTATCAGAAATTTGCAATATCATATTGGCAATATCGGATATATCAATAAAATATCAGCAATATTGACAATACCATCTGCCATTAAATTTGACCAATAGATATCCAGAAAAATTACAGAGTCAAAGAAGTTAATTCACACATATCTGCCTTAATATAGAATAATTTGATAGTAAACCCATTATTTCCAAATATTTGGCATAAGTGCAAGGGATAAGAACGCTTTAGCTTTCAGAATCAAATGTGTATCAAAGTAATTTGTCTAAAGACCATGATAAATCATCTCCTATGAACAGGCAGCTTTATCATCTACAATAGAGTGGCAGCAGGAGGAATTCTAATAGCTTAGATGTTATCTGGGGTGAATGCCTTTTACCTTAACAGATTCAACTGGACCAAGCTTCATACATTCCTCTCTAACATCTGCCTCTAGTTCTGAAAGAAGAGTCTCATCAGACTGAAAATCACAATGAACACCCATTAGCAGGCACTTCTGATTCAAAGCCAAGAAATTGTCCATAAACACATACGAAGAAGAAAAAAGAAATTGTTTAGCATTATGACTTTAAGATGCAGTGATTGATATGCATACCCTCAATTCAGCGGGTGTAAACATATGACGTAGAACAATGGTAACTGGAATTGACACCTTTGCATCATCATGGCCACCTAGGAAATAAAGCTTTAGGTATCAGAAAAGAGAGTACCCCACCCATCTCAGTTAATGCAAATTGATAAATTAATGATGCACATAATGATTATTTTAACATTAAACACAAAGTTATGGGCACTGTTTTTACCAACATGCATGACCTGTAAAAACACTCTCATACACAATAAACAAGCTCAACATAGCAGAATCTTAATGTAATTGCTTTAGACATTGATTATTAGTAAAAAAAAAGTAAGGACAGTTCTAAAGTTACTGAAATTTGAAGGACTAAAATTTTAGTTACTGAAAGTCAAAGTGTACAATACTAACAAGCTTTCAAATAAAAGACCACGGATAAATGACATAAGATGGCTGATGAGAAGAAAAAAAATTGTGAACAGCATACTACTATCTAAAAGTCCAAGTACCTTAATTTATAGACTAATTTTGGTGGAAATGACCAAAGGAAAATAATAATTTGTAAATGCAACAATAACAACGAAAAAACCTTCCTCCAAATCTTTCGCATCACATCAGTTTCCCCATTCAGTCTATAATAATAACAGCAACAATAATAATAAAGCCTTTAACTGAAAACTTTGATGAACTGGCTAATAATAAGATCATCCTTCTCATTTAAGATCCAGTAGATTATTAAATCTCTTCAACATTCTATATTACAAGCTATCCTCTCATTAGTCATATCATGCAATAAAATATCATAAGCACCACCGGATTTCAATTTAGATCCCTGATACAAGTTCCAAATGTACAGCTCGTCACTACTGCCTGGATTAATTGATATATGGCCACACTTGTACAGCTCATGTGTGTAAGAATTGTGCATGGTTCCATAAATAGATAATGGTAGGCACAAAACCAAAAAGGATTTTTTGGATAAATATCATGCAGATTTTCAACATTTGGATATTTACACCCGAAGTTTCATATTTGGATGCATACCCCCAAATGTTTTAAGTGAAGCAAAAAAACCACTAGTAAACAATAGTTAGAAATTGGATGGAAGACGGTTTTAATAACCAATTTGCCCTGCAGTCAGTTAAAAGAAAAAAAAAAGTTTATTCTCTCTCATATTTATGAGGATGATCTGAGAGAGGGAGAAAGAGATGAATTGAGCGAGAGATAAAGGAGATGTTGTTCATAAATGGAAAGGAAATATAATGAGTATTTTGGGTATAATGCAAGTACTTTAGAGAAAAAAAACTCTTTTTTAAGAATAACCCCCATCCATAATCTAACTTTCGTCAACTGTCAACTAGGGAGTATTTTTAGTTAAAGATTTGGGAGTATGTATCCAATAAGATTTGGGGGATAAATATCCAAATTTTGAAGATCTGGGGTATGTATACGAAAACCCAACAAAAAACAGTTCTTAAACATAAAAAGGGAAAAAAGGCAAAAGGAAGCAAATTATTCAAATAGGTCCATCATACTAAGTTAACGAAAGGGCACAAAAAACAAAATAGATTTTGATGTAAATAATACTAAGAATTACCCCATCCAAGAAGCTTGTCCTCAACCTTCTTTAGCTTCTTCTTCTTTTTCTTATCTTGTTGCTTTGTTATAAATTTCTCTCCTGTAAAAGGATGTACAGACATAAACTTTTACCATGATACTGCAACAACTTAAGCAAGAAGATTTCATGCAATTGGGCTAAAATGCTTGCCTTTCTGCTCAAACTTAGCTTGACTGACAGACATAGGGATCTTTCCACCAGGTCGTAATGGTGTTCCATCCAAAAGTTGGGTTGCCAAAGCAACAGACGGTTCCTAAAATAACAAAAAATTTAAAGCTTTTATAAGATCATTGGACTCTTTGCTTGATTTCTATACATATATTTTAAAAAGAGCACTATAGAGTTAGTTGAATACCTTCAAGTACGACACAAGTGCATCTCCCTTTATTCTGCCTGTTTCTTTATCAACATAGATCTTCACTCTAGGCTTTTTTGTTTCAGGATCCTAGAGGTGATGGTATCAAATTAGCAAGTGCATGAGGGTAATAAAAATGTAGGCACACTGATTATGATTTAAATTAATATGTATTTTCATTGTGAGACATTGATGCACATATTGGCCTCTGTTACAGGGTTGTCAGTCCAAACTTCAAAAGGAACAACATCCAAGCCTTGACTTCAGTTTTAGTTTCCACTTGCCAAAACAAACTCCGGAATGTACCCCATAATACGTAATCTTACCGTTCTCAAAATAGTTAAATTTGAGTTTAAGGATTACAGTCTGAAAAATCCACTTAAGTTGAAAGGATATCTTTTCAGGATATATGTAATGACCTTCATTTTTTATATGCATAAATAATTCAAAAATAAATAATAAAATAATAAATATAAATTTTCACTTTGTATAATTTCCAAATTTTTAATCTTCTATAACTCCTAAACTTTTCATCTTCTCCAACCTCCAAACTCTTCATCTTCTCCATTATTTCAATAATGTAACTCCCATCTTTAATTCTCAAAATTAAACTCTCTAATTAAACTAAAACCTTTCATATTTTAAACCCTCCAAATTAATCTAAAACTCTTGAAATTCCATAACCTCTCAAACTCTTGAAATTCCATAACACCTCAAACCCTTTAAATTCTATAACTCCCAAAACCCTTCATATTCTATAACTCCTAAATGCAACACTATATAAATCTAACATCTTTTCTAAATTCTATCTACACTCATTCTCTAAAATTTCTCTCTTCCTCTCATCACGCCGAAGGAGCCGCCACCAGAGTCACCACCGTCGGAGCCACCACTTTGCCCGAGATGAAAGCATTTCTCCTTATCTTTCCACATCTTAAATTATCACTGTTTTGTCAAAAGGTTAGTAATAAACTCTTTTCTTTCTTATTGGGTTAAACTATTGGACCTTAGAACTACTTGACCCATTATCTAATAACCCTAATGATTTAAGAATAATATCCATCATTTTATAAACCCAGTAAAATGGAGTCAAACTTATTTCCTAATTTCAGACCCACTTAACTTTAAAATCAATTTTAAGTATGTTATAAATATTAGAAAATTCTCTAAAAAACATCTTAATTCATATTAATCTGTTTTTAATATTCTTAGAATATTTTTAATGTGTAGATTACTCCATTGAGCAACATCGGGAAACAAAATCCAGGTGAGTTCATTTTTGGACTCACTGATCATGCTATTTTATATACATGTTTCAATCATGTTATTTATTTTGTGTAAATTGATTTATTATTTTGTAGGAATTTATCAATTACTTATTATGTTTCTTGTTATCAAAAATCTATTATCAATTGTCATTAAATTTAAATTACATAGTATAGTTAGATTTTAGAATAATCATATATACAAATTTGATAAATCACATAAAAGTTATATTCACGGAAAAATACTATTCGTGATATCATTTTGTGTCGGTGTCTAGAAAAGTTATTTTGTATGCTGGTTCTCTAATTAAGGAACGTGCAACGCACGGAAAACCTCCCAGCATCCATATAATTACTCTATGATGTCTCGAATCAGTGACTCTTAAATATAGCTAATTATGATTTATTGAATAAAGTATAAACTGAATGGACTCTATAAATCATATTGTTAAAAAATTAAGAAAAATTCAATGAAAATATTGTACCTGATATAATCTAACTATATCTAAATGACACTGGGTTGGGAGAGAAACTGAATGATAGAAATATACTCTATTTCGGCTGTAAACTTGTTAAGTTGTACAACTGAATATTTCGCACACTATGGGTGCGTGATGATTTGCTGGATCATACCTGATTATAATTCATGTTTGCCTGACGGCAGGTCCGATTCAGCACCGGACAATCCTGTGACCATTTCCTGGGTCTGTACAGGAAACAATCGAAACATTTGTATCCCATCAGTTAGCTTTTCCAATTACATAATATTTTAGACAAAAATACCCCTGTTATAGAATTGACTTTACTAAAATGACATTAAGATAACCTAAGTCAATTGACATCATTATTACAGACATTTTATTACATATTTTCTAATACTTGTATTATTATTATGTTTGGACATAACCGTTATATTACACATTTTTTTCTGCGTATTTTATTTTGGTCGCAATCTGACGACCTGGGTGTGCATGTCCAGATTTATCGATGGACATGTCAAAACTGACGCAGGATCTGGTGTAGTTTAAAGATCAGATTGAAACTCAATAACAGATTAGGGATTCCCCGCTTCCTTTTGTTTACTTTTATTAAATTTTGTTTCAATTGTATCTAAAATTCGTTCCAATAAATGAAAAGTCAAACTTTTGTTGAATTTTTCTATCGTAATTACTGAGTATTATTGTGGTAAATTTATTGAGACTTTAGCATATTCAAACTGAATATGTTGCCGGTACCTGCTACACGTGCTCGTATACCGTGTATCGGGAGCGGGGCGTGACAATATGAAAGTCAATGTGCTTGGTGTGCTTCGAAATTCTGGTTAACATAGGAATAACTATGCATTGCCCATGTGTCAATTCAATAGTTATCTACTTTAAAAGTCCAAGAAGCAAGCAATTCCAAGCATTGATACTAGGCCCACAATGCAAAGGTTAGTATTGCTATGAACTAACTCTCGAGTAGGAAAAGAAACTTGAATCCTCGAGATAAGAGGTATCTCTAAAATCCCAAGGAACCACAGAGGGTGAAGAGGAAGAAAGACACCTCGAGATAAGAGGTATCTCTAAAATCCCATGGGAAACAGATCTCCATTAGACACCTCGACCCATTTTTATTTAATATCTTAAGCCTCTGGGGAGTTCAATATATGAATAAGCCTCATAGAAAACCACGATGGATTTAAAGGAGGGGGATGGGGCCTTAGAGATTGGGAGCTTGCTAGGAGAACTGGCAGCTAGGTGTTACTTACAAAAGGATGGTATATAATTGTATATTGTCCATGATAAGAATTATTTGGACTGAGCAGAATGATAGACTATTTGCTCATAAATCTAAACATGATTCTATCATATTTTCTCAATTTTTTCCTAAAATCTCTCTCTGGTCTGTGCATTTAGGCTTTAAAAAATGTCAGCTTCGTGTTGCTAAAGTCGTTGACACCACTTCCCCTTGATGGTGGATTGAGACAACTTCTATTAGTGGTACATGGAAAATTTTTAGAGCCTCAAAGTTTGGCTGCTGCTGCGTTCTTTTAATTGAAGCTTGTACCTGACAAATCACCGTTAGTATAGCTATATTCCTTTTCTCACTTTTGATTTAGGAGATCTGTATTTTATCAGGTACTCTGGGCTGTAATAATCTCTAAATATGTACCCTCTCGTATGTACTCTTATATTCTTTTTTATTCTACATATATATGTATGTATGTGTGTGTGCGTATAATGGAAATGAGCTCACAATTGAAGTAAGTTATCTTAGTTGCATTCTATTTCCACTATTTCTAATATATTTTCTTACAAATTATTTTTTGGATTATGACCTCAACTCCAGAATTTACTCATACCTAATCTATTGGGTTTTAGTTTAGATTTGATCTTCCACCAATTAAACACAAAATCAACGATTTTCGGTGAATATATCTTATACCTACCTAATGGAATGGGAAATGAACTCCAAAATCCATGAAATTTAATTCTAAAGAAGTTAGAGCTAGCGAAATCATACGAAAAATTTAATGAGATTACTATTTTTTTACCGCTAACTCACATAACTTATCTAAACTAGTGGCTCATTTACGATCATCCCATACATATAAATATTATATAAGGGAATACCTCCATACTATTCTGTCAAAAAAAAAGAAAGAGAATGTCCAACATGGCCTTAAATCTCATGTTACAAAAATGGGTTTTTGGTACTGCATAGTATATAGATAGACATTGGACACCACTCCTTTTATAGTGTAGCCTTGTGGCATAGCGGGCAAACCAAATTAAGGCATCACTGTCCATGATTAAAAAAAAAAAAAATCAAGTATTGCAGCCATCAGCTCTGTTCAGTCCATCTAGCATCAGGCGTCCTCCTATGGTTGGATAACACATTGGCACACAAAATCTCTACCATATAAACGCTTAAAGGTTTTTGTTTCTGATTTCTTTGTACTATTTAAGGCTTGACCATATGAGAATGTGCCCAGCAATCACTACCCTTGTTCATTCGCTGCCTCTTACCACGTGATGTTTGCCATGATAGAAAATTAATTATGCTAAAATAAATAAAGTAATATATAGCTTAAATTTGGATACCATAAAATCAAAGAAACACTCAGTAGCATCACACATGACTTGGGTTTTCAAACATACTCAACCATGAAATATAAGTCACAAATCTAGCCTACATGTGAGTAAGTCATTTGATCCAAATACTTAAAACCCTGTGTAAGCAAGGGTGCTAAAGAGTAATCTATATCTTGAATTCAGAAACCATAAACCAAAAGATCACTTGAAGCAGCATTACACATGACATAATCTTGTTTTTCAAACATACTCATCCATGAATAAAGTCAAGAATATTAGCCCAGAACCAAATTCTTAAACCCTACGTAAATGAGGGATACCTTGAAGCAGCATCACACATGACATAATCTTGTTTTTCAAACATATTCATCTGTGAAATAAAGTCACGAATATTAGCCCAGAACCAAATTCTTAAACCCTACGTAAATGAGGGATACCTTTAAGCTTGATAAAGCATGGTAAACACCATCCAGTTTTGTAACCTAACGACAATATTTTAGAAGTTCTTGGAGTTACTTAGTATTGGCTTTGTTTAGATTGATGTTGAAATTGTGTAATGAAATTTTTTGAATATAATGCAAATCTCAGTTAGAGTTGGGAGGCCTCCATCTCTTTTATTTTATTTTTGTTTTTGCCATTTCACTTCAGAACCATAGGTTGTAAAGAAAAAGATTATCATACGGTAATATCCTACACATCCTGACTTTGAATCACTGGTAAAGGTATCTAATGGAAATTTTAATAATACACAGCGTTCAAAAGGCAGTAATGCGGCACCTAGGGCTACCATCTCCCGGCTGCCCGATTAGCCTCAAGGAGGCCCGAATAGTCATAGGTCTAGGCAGTTTGGGCTGGTTAGAAACTTTACAACTAGCCCCTCCCACTCACCCTCTCTCTCTCTAATTCTATATGACTTCGCTATCCTCTAATTCCAATAGATTGAGTGCCAATAGAACAGTTCATGTGAAAAACTGATAAGAAAATATAAACATGCAAATCAGTTGTGGACTAACATATAGATGTAAACAAACAAAGCAGCAGTTCCTACAAGATGAAGTGTGTGCTCATGCACCTGCTCAACTATCAATTACAGGCAAGTACTAGCAAAGCTAATAACTTTAGATGGTTTTTCACCTCTTTTATGACACCGCATTTGGAGAACACTTCCACAATCTGCAAAACATGTTTGAAATTAGTTTCAACATAAGCACCATTTAGCAGCATTCCTCAGTTAATTAATTGAATGCAAAAAGGATAATTAGCTACTTGCACAAACATCTACTGTGCAACATTAAAAATGATTATAACACTACAAGCCAGCAACTTAAAAGTAACACTTACTTCTTCAGCAGTAACATCATCAGGCAAACCAGTGACATAGACATGTGTATTGACCTTCAAGTCAAACCAACTATCTGGAGCTTTATCGGCTTCCTGTCGAAGTATCATTTTTGAAAATATCAGCATCCTCACAAGGTAGCACAAACATCAGCTAGCTTTTGAACTAATAGAAATTTGCCTTTGCCCTATCAGTAGGAGGCAAATGAACCTCTTACTAATATTCTAGGTAAGAGCAAAAAAATTTATATGCACACTGCAGACGATGGCAGGCAACCAAGGAAATAAACATTATCAAAATCAAATAGTGAAATAATACCTTTCCTGCCCAGTATAGCCAATAACCTATTCCACATTCTCTCATGTTAGATGTAGGAATGCAAGTTGAGCAGGTTGACACCTACCCTGCTCAACCTAATCCCATTTCTTGACAGATCTAGTCCAACCCAGTTTAATAAGCAGGGAGGTCTGTTATGGCATCATATAACCTAGGTTAACCCGACCAGACCCTGTTCTCTGATATATATATATATATATATATATATATATATATATATATATATATATATATATATATATATATATATATATATATATATATATATATATATATATACTGTTTAATATATTATACAATCTATAATAACTACTTCAAAATTATCTTAAATATATTATTACCGTACACTTATGTTCATGAGTTATCAACATACCGAGTCCAATGAAGGCAAGCAAGTGGACCCGTTAATAGGGGATATAAGTATAGTTAACGGAGTGTTAAGGACTAGAGAGAGGCCTAAGAGACTATATGTGGAGGCAACCAGAAAGGAGTTAAACATACTTAGTGGAGCAAGTGACCCTTAATAGAACTAAATGGAAGGAAAGAATTCGAGTAGCCAACCATTGAACTTTAGGATAAAGGCAGAGATCTTGTATTTGCTCTGCTGCTCTATCAAATTAAAGTTGAATAAGCATCTCATCTTCGGTGAGAAAAGTTGAATATACTAATGAAGATAGATAAAATCAACAATGAATACATGAAATAAGATACTAAGCTGATGCAAATTCAAATTTAAACTAACATCATTTGGTTCAATTATTAATTTGAATTGCCTTGATTTTTGCAAATTCTTTTACCCGAGTCAAACTGGATTTGACCAACGTTAAATGGGACTCAGATCAAACCCAATAAGAGGTCATGCTGGAACAGTTTGAGAAAGGGCATAACCCAGACAGACATGTCCAAGTTACAGCCCTAATTAGCTGGCAACTTGAAACAAAATAACAGAAATATAGACATGCAGTAATACAAATTGACTCAAAAGAACTATGAAGAAACAACCTTCTTTTCAGTGGATTTTTCGGGCAGCTTCCGCTTAGCTTCAGGCCTTGCTGCTTCTTTCACCTTAGCACCTTGATTTTCTCCCTCTGCAGATGTGTCAGAAGCATTTATTGTTGGAAACACCTCCTCCTCAAGGGCAAATGTCATTTCTTCCGGTCCATATTCGTCCTTTAAAAGTATATTTTCCTTACAGAATAAAAACAAAATGTTAGGCAAGAGCTGACTAAGATGAGAAAATTTTTTATCCAAATATATAATATATCCATGGGGAATCTAGAATTGCCATGCAAAAAGCATCACTCAACTAAAATATTAAGTAAAATGAATGCTACATAATTCTTTTAAAGAAAAGAATACTCTTAAAATTTTGAAGGAAAACTAGAAGTTAAAAGATAATATACTAATGCAAATCATTCAAATAAGTTAACTAAGAGCTCAAACAACTAAAAGATACCTTGAGGCTAGAAAATAATACCTTGGCCTAGGGTATTCTTAACGGGATCCGCTAAAAAAGAAGGTATTAACAAACTCATCTGCAGTAAAAATATAAACTAGAACCAACACCCATAGAAAGAGCGACTAGTAATACTACCAGTCAGCGGCGGACCAAATCACTTGAACCGGGAGCGGAGTTATTCAAAGGTCGAGCTGTCTAGACAACTTGTCGAGGGTGTGGGGGCACAAGGGCAAAGACCTTGATAATAAATATGTTCTATAGCTGCTCTATAAAGGGAAATTCTATTTGCACCCGGTATTTTACTCTTGACGCACGGTTTTGAAACTTATAAATAATTACAAGTTTATCATTATTTTTTTTGACTAAATTACCTTTATAAATTCCAAACTAAAACTTCTTAGAATTTGAAACTACGACTCATCGTCTTCCTCCTCTATTTTCTCTCTAAAATCCTAAATAATTTTCTTTGGTATTTAAAAAAAACACATCTCCTATAAAATCATCAATTTAATTTCTTGATCCCTTAAAAATTTTTACATTAAAGTTCCGGAAAAGATTAAAAGAATTTTAAATTCTTTAATTTCACCGTGACAAAGAAAATTTGGATTTAGAATTTGAGTTTGAGTTTTCTTATACAAATGGAAAATTCCAATATGTAATTGGTATCAGAGAACAAATCTAAGATACGATTTAAATTTTTTTTTAGGTTTTATGCATATTTGTTTGAAATTTATAGTTAATTAGTTTTATTTTATGAGGGAGACTTCGCTTGCTGGTCGGGTTTTAATACCCGACCAGTACGTTTCTTGGTCGGGTATTAATACCCGACCAAAATATTTGAAAAGGAGTATTTTGGAAAAAAAAATTGGGCGCAGAGAGTAAAATGATAGTATTTCAAAATAGGAATTTGGTGTAAAGAGTATTCAGGGCGCCAAGAGTAAAATGGAGTGCGCAAATAGAATTTCCCCTCTATAAATTTAAGGCATTACAAATCTCACACAAATATTTCTACTCTATAACTCATATTTCTATTTTATAACTTCTATGCAAATTTAAAACATTACAAAGCAATAGTATTACCAGTAGATTCCAACATGTGAAGAGCACGAACATTTGAAGAGGCAATAAGGTCAAGTTTGATAACAAGGTTTTGTTCAGTGAAACCAGAGTTTTTGCTAGTTTCAACATAAAACTCTATTTTTAAAACTACATCTTACTTGGGTATCTAAAATGGAGTTTCAAAACTCCCCTTTTATATGGTTCAAGACCTTGTAAACACCATTTAAATGCCAAAATTAGAACTCCACTCTAACCAAATTTTGCAAAGTTTCATATCTCTTCATTTGAAACCTTATATCCAAACTAACTACAGTTTTATAAAACTTGAGAGAAACCAGAATTTTCATAAATTTTGCATCCAAACTAGGCCTAAGCGATCCAAAAATAAACATAACTATGCAAAATTAATCTTATGCAATTTTTTAAGTGCAAAAACGTACTTCTTGAGGAACCCATGCTCTAAGACCACGATCCCACTTATAAGTAGTCCCATCATCATCAACGAATTCTTCTTCACCATCTGGTGGAGTTGATGGTCTATCATCAGGAACTACTTCGGTTCTCTCATGAACTCCATCTCCAAGCTGGTCATTGTTGCCATGTTTCAAAGCCTCTACTTCTGCCTCTGCCTCTCTTACCTCCTCCTCCCATTTCGCAAAGTCATCATCAGCACTGCCTGACAAACCTGCACAACGTAATAAGCTAAGAGCCATGGCCCAGAAACCAAATGTGGATAAAATGATCTACTCACCTGCAGCAGAATTATCAGGTCTCTGGATAGACATTTTTGAAAACAACTCGGGTATCAAAGATAGCGGCATCCACTCGCTTCTCCCATAAGCCCACAGAAGGGTGCTCTCCACGATGTACCCATTGGAGAAATGCTCTGCTCAGTTGAAGCAAATACAACTAAGTAGATTGTTCAGTAGCTCAATAGACTATTGGAATGGTTTTCCCTGAAACAACCTACCATCACTAATGGAAATCAATAACCACCAATGTAGCAAGAAACTATCATACAGTGTGCCAAGAGAAATGCCAAAGAATACAAAATGTACATGATTAGCAAGTAGAAAGAAAAAGGGAAATCTACCCAATTAATATTACAGTGAAAGCTCTTCAAGAATAAAGACTGAACCATCTAATTCTCCCCTCTCACTAACATCAACTAAACAAGCACAAATATGAACACGAATAGTGTCACCAGAACACAATCAAATATTTGCACCATTGAACATATCATATATTGGGTCAACTTATTATTACAGATAAGCAATGTATGATATATAATAAGAATGAAGCGACCAATCACAAATGGAAATCACAAGTCAACAAGACATACCAACTTACCCAGAAACACTAGTATTCAGTAATCAACAACAAGAGACAATGTCGAAGAGTGCCAAACCCATAAAAAGTACATGAATAAACTAGAAACTAAAAGGAAACAAGGAAACTTCAATCAAGTCAAAAGCTACTCAACAATCTAAAATAGCCAATACCTCTTGCCATCACTGAAGAAGAGGGAAATGAAAGCAAAATTCCTGTTTGATGATACATTTCAACTTTTCAACATCTAGAAACAATTAAATAGAGTTGTGGTTGACCTATTATCTTCAATTAAGCAATGAAACATATAAAAAAATCGTAAAAATCAACAACGGCAAATCAAAAATGGCCCATGATTTTCTTCCCATCTCTAAAATAACGATTTGCAACAAAAGTAAAGCTTATACTATGATGCAATAAAAACAAAGAAAAATTACAAAAAAATCTAGGTAAAAGAAAATTTTATGCTTTTAACTCTTATTCGAAGATTTCAAACAAAAAAACATTTGCTCCGCATATCTCACAAACTGGGCTAAATCCAAATGAGAAACAAGTGATAATGATAGAATCATGAAGATGGAAGAAGCTAACCTTGCAGCTCAGAGACTGCATAAGGGCCAACATGCTCCTGATTCTCTCCAAGTATATACCAACCCACTTCGCTAAATCCACCGCTAATTTCATTGCCATCCCCGTTGTTGCTTGCGCCCTCCATACCTAAAATTTAGAGGGGAAAACCCTAAATTCACGACAATAAAAAAAAATTGGGGAAAATTACTTTGTCGATCGAACTATTACATGCTAGCAAAGTGAGAATTTAAAGGGAAATAAAATGCGAGAAATTAGGGTTTGATTTTGGAGAGAATTACCGGTGGAACCGAAAGGGAGACGAGTGAGCGTACGTTCTCGAAGGCTCAAGGGAAGAAAATGGACGCTAAAACCCTAACCGGGGTGTGTTTCGATCGGGTCGGGTTCGGATTGGGTACATTCGGTTTTCTCCCGATTCCGAACAGATCCGATTTTATACCTATAATCGTAACGTGTCGGCGTTCAGATAGGTTCCTCAGTTCAGTTTGTTGCCCCGTTAGAACGGGAGTTTCTAAAGGAGCACAGCTATTTTACTAGTGAGCCCACTATTTAGTGTATTTTTGCCCTTAAAAAGTGGGCTCACTATAAAAATGGTGTGCTCGTTTGGAAACTCCCGTTAGAACGACTGAACAAGTGGGCCGGTCTGGTACATTCTGGGGCAGGGATGGGCCGTGCCTGGTGAAAATAATGAATCGGCCTGGCCCAGTGACTATTGGGCGGACCCTGATACGGTGGATTGCACAAAATACACCTGTTTCAGAATACTAAATGATTTCTCTCCTCTTGCCCAATGAAATTACATATTTCAAGCCTCTAATCTAAAGTCCTAAACAAAACGAGTTAAACCCCAAATGTGTTAGATGAGATTTGATTCTTGGTTTTCTGATGAATATAATATGCTACCGAGTTAAGAATTAGTTATGTAATGAAAGATAAATATCAATGATATCTATCTATATGTCGAGAATTATAAATGATTTAAAACGTCAAAAAAAATCTATGCCAGTATAACCAAGGAGAGAGGCACGTTCGACTCTGCTGGATACGGCAGAGCCAAGTTACGGTACAACAGTATTATTCTAATAATAATGGGCAGTAAATTTCATGCAAATTTTCATTTTAAACCTCATACAAATCAATAATTACATTTGCCGACTTTTAAATTGCTACAGAAAACCATCGCGACTTGCCTGCAAACTAATTAGAAACTTAAATCTTTATAAATTATAACTTAGTCTCCCAAATCTTCATATTTAGGATTTAATCACTCAAATTCTTTAAATTACTACAATTTAGTCCCCAATTTATATTTTGGCCCGATTTTCCTGTTTTACCTCTGATTTCCTTTACTTAATTCTCTTTCCCTCTCCCTCTCTTTTCTTAATTCTTATTGACTTCCTTCCTTATTCTACTCTTCTCTCTTTATTCATTTATTGAGTTCTCCCTCTCTATATTAAAATCTAATGTATTATTCTTTACTAAATGTATCAAACATTTAAGTCTCAATATAAATTCATTTATTAGATTCTCCCTCTCTATATTGGATAAATTTATTTTTAGGTTTAATATATTTAGTGGAGAATAATATATTAGGTCCCAATATAGAGAGAGAATCCAATAAATGAATAGAGAGAGAAAAGAAGAAGAAGGGGGAACCTAATAAGAACTAAGAAGAGAAAGTGATGGAGATCAGGATTAGATTAGATTTGATTTGATTTGATTTGATTAGGATTTGATTGTACTAGAAATTTGATTTGATTAGGAGTTTGGATTTTATTAAGATTCTATTTGTTAGGGTTTCCTTATATATAGGTGGTTGTATGAAGTATTGAAGAGATGAATAATATTTTGAGAAATTTTCTTAAGAAATCTCTGGCGTGGAATTCGCTTGAGTAAATCTTTCCTCGTGGATTCGTGGAGAGTGGGCGTGGGCCTGGGTGGATTTCCAAATCCCAAAAGTTTTCCCCAATTTATCATTTCTTCCCCAATCCCTCTAGAAAAAAACCCTAATTTCAAAACCCTAACCCTAATTTCGCCTCCGTCCTGCATCAAATTGGTATCAAAGTCTAAAATTATTTTCTCTCCCTCCACCTGACCTAACCACCCTCACCCTCCATCAACCAGCGAGAGAGAGTTAAAAAAAAAAAAAAAAACTCAGCCTATCCTTAAAATTCTCCATAATCCCACCCTCTCCTCCTAGCCGCCGCCAACACTCCATCCTATTTTGATCCGATCCCCCAACCTGGCAGCTGCCAACAACTCAACCCTATTCTGCTCTGATCCCCCTAAAATCCCCAACAACTCCACCCTCTCCTCCTAGACGCCGCCGACCGTCGACGCCGCCCAACCCCCATCTCCGCCACCTCGACGTCGCCTCGTGGTCCCTGTCCACCTTCCACTTCCACTCCGGCTACCTAGTCGACTACAGCCACCTCAGCAATTGCAGCAGCAATTTCAGCAAAACCTCCAAAACCTCAGTAGCAATTTCAGCAACAACAACAACAGCAATTGCACCAGCAACAACAGAAGCAGTAGCAATTTCAGCAGCAGCAGCAACAACAGAAGCAGTAGCAATTTCAGCAGCAGCAACAACAACATCACCAGTCCTTGGCCTCTCACTTCCATCTCCTTCATTTGGTGGAAAGCTGCTGAACTCAATATCAGGATCAGACAGTCGAAAGACAGAAGTGAAAGCTGGAAGAGAAAGTTATTGGGTTTTGGGTTTGTTTATTATTGGGTTGACTTGGTTCTGATCCACTTATTCAGACCCATATCCAAAGAATAGAAGGTTGGATTTATTTTGGGTCCGACCCGCAGGCTTCAGATCTGACCCGCAGATCCATTCCACTCTTGGTTCAGATCAATACAGCAGTGCAGACCCGCTGACAGTGCAGACCCGTTAAGGGTTTGTTTTTCAATTCAGAATCCGTTTCAACTCTAATTCAAGCCGTTTTCGAGCCGTCATGATTTTTGGGTATTTTCTAAACTTTTTTGAGATAAAATTTTGAGTTGATTATATATGGGGTTCATGTTCTATGGTCGTTACATCAACACAAATGCTAAAAAATCGCAAATTGAGCGAGATATGTACGCTACTATACCGATTTTTTTTCGGTTTCGATGGTCGAAAAAATTATCAAAATTGGGAGAATCATATCCAAGATTTCTTTCTAGTTTCTGATATGACTTAAGCACAGAAATGCCTTCACGCCCGACAAAAGTTAGGTGGAGAAGTTTATACTTGGAGTAAAGAGTATAAATTATGTTTGGATTGGAATATCTTGCGACGTCTACTTCGTCATCGGTATACTCAACACCACCTTCCAAATTTATCATCTCATCGGTTTCAATCATCTGAGCCTAAAACAATGACTAGTGATGAAAAACTTCAATGTATGATCGATGACCTTAACAAGTGTAGCCGAATACTTGACAGTTTTAAAAACACACTTAAATGCAAGGATGAAAGAAGTCAAACGGTTAGTAATGATAGCATCGCTAATAAGATTGAAACAGATATTCCTATATTTGGTGAATGTATTTTGCAGCCTACACTGGATACAGAAGTTCATGATGAGCCATTACTAGTACCAGATGGAACTTTTTTTTCATCCACAGAAGTTGAAGACACAATGGTTCAGATTTCTGAAGATCTTTCAATAGAACCAACTGCGAAATTTCAGCTGCCTGTGAATACTTCTGATGATCATACTTACGAGGAGAAACCAACAGAAATATCTTCTTCTCTCCTATTTGCAGATGTACAGGGAGTACAGGAACTTTCAATCCAAAGTGAGACTTCACACAGAAAAGAAGTTATTGTTGATGATGAGGTAAAAACTTCAGTTCCTCTTGAGAGATTCATTACAGGAATTATAAAGAAATTACCGACTCAACATACAGACTCATATGAAGTTTCGAAGAGGTTTGTTTCTACTATTCATGGCCAAAATAATTTGTGGATTTACAGTCATTTGAAACTGGTTCACGAAAGAAGTCAGTTCCACCTCCACCGCCTTGGTTCAGATGTGATGTACTAGATACAGTTTTTCGACCACCAACATGGCCTAATTGGGATACTTCGTGGATGCCGATCAGTTCAACCCGGACGTGTTTATCATTACTTATCTCCACATTCATCGGGGATGAATGCTTTGAATCCGGAGAGAATTGATGGAGATCAGGATTAGATTAGATTTGATTTGATTTGATTTGATTAGGATTTGGATTGTACTAGATATTTGATTTGATTAGGAGTTTGGATTTTATTAAGATTCTGTTTGTTAGGGTTTCCCTATATATAGAGGGTTGTATGAAGTATTGAAGAGATGAATAATATTTTGAGAAATTTTCTTGAGAAATCTCTGGCGTGGAATTCGCTTGAGCAAATCTTTCCTCGTAGATTTATGGAGAGTGGGCGTGGACCTGGATGGATTCCCAAATCCCAAAAGTTTTTCCCAATTTATCATTTCTTCCCTAATCCCTCTAGAAAAAACCCTAACCCTAATTTCGCCTCCGTCCTGCGTCAGAAAGGGAAGAGGGAAAGAGGAATTAAGTGAAGGAAATTACGGGTAAAACGGAAAAATCGGGTTAAAATATAAACTGGGAGACTAAATTGTAGTAACTTAAAGGATTTGGGGACTAAATTCTAAATATGAAGATTTGGGGACTAATTTATAATTTATAAAGATGTAAGGGACAGATCTGTAAATACCCCTAGAAATTAAGGTGACATTTAGCTAACAGAAAAGCGTCATAACCGTCCAAAAACTAGCCGTTGAACCCAACGGTCAAACTCCCTCCCCTCCTCCATTCAAATACACTCAACTCCCTTTCATTCTGCCCCAAACAAATCCTTCTCAAAACCATCAAACCCTCGCTCCCCTGCTTCTCTCCGCCTGCCCTCAACAAAACTCCATGGGGATCTCAATGGCGCCGCCCGAAACCCCAGCGACCGCGAGCCCGCCCCAACTCCGGTCCCACAAGGCCTTCCTCCTCTCCAACTACCTCCTCCTCGGCGCGGCCTGCAGCTGCGCCTTCCTCGCCCTCTCCCTCCGCCTCCTCCCCTCCCCCGTCGGCCTCCTCCTCATCCTCCTCCAGGCCCTCACCGCCTCCGCCGCCGTCTTCGGCTGCGCCTACCCCGCCTCCTCCTCCTCCTCCGGCCGCGCCCACGGGGCCCACATGGTCGCCACCGTCCTCTCCGCCATCTTCCAGGGCGCCACCGCGGTGCTCATCTTCACCCGCCCCTACGAGGTCCTCATCGCGGGGCTGCGGTCCTACGTGCGGGCGGACGACGGGGTGGTGATCTTGAAGATGGCTGGCGGGCTCTGCGTCGTGATGTTCTGCGTCGAGTGGGTGGTGCTGGCGCTCGCGTTCGTGCTGAGGTACCGTGCGTGCGTCGAGGGGGACGGAGGGGCGAGGAGGAGCACGGCGAGGGTGAGGGGAGATGAGTTGAAGGACTGGCCCTGGCCGTTCCAAGTCTAATTAATTGCGAATTAGTAATTGATTGAAACTTGTGTGGCTTTAAATTCTTTGTGTCGATTTCTGTTTGTTTTAAGATGATGCATATGTAAATGTTAATGCTGTAATCTTCAATCTTTATATATATAATTAATCTTTTAGTATTTAGTTCAAAATCAAGTGGTTGTATATGAGGTTCAAGTTATAAGTTCTCTGAATCATTTCTAGATGTTATTGTAATCTCAATTGTTGTTTGTTGAAGTGGAAAGAGAAAATGGATCTCAAAATCTTTTTTACTATGATTTTATTTTTTAACTTTTTTTTTTTTTTTTGGTGGGATGTGTGCTTTTGTAATTTGATTCGCATGATAGTTGCTTAATTAGGTAGAGTCTTTTTCTCCGTAGTTTCTCAGTTGGACTTCAGTAGTTTAAGATTTTTTTTTTTTTTTTTCGCCCCAAGAAATTTAACTATTCTTGCCGTGGCTAGCTATTCTTAGAAAGCTCATATATGTCAAATGATTAAAATATTAAAAGTTGCATGTACAGGCAAAAATAAAATTGCGTTTATGCACAAATTTATGGCCCAAATGAGAGGCCCACAAGTCCTCCTGAGCACAAAATTCTTGATGAAATCAAATTTACTAAACTGTTCAAGAATGAGTAAATTAAGTTTTCCAAAAAAACTAATAAATTCAAAAACAACTGCAACTCAATCTTAGAAAGCTCATGTATGTCAAATGATTAAAATAGATTAAAATAATAAAAGCTGCAGAGAGACTCCCCATAAGAAGGATATATAAATGTAAGATTTTTTGTTATTTTTTTTAGGGTTAATTACAGTCAGACCCCCTGAAGTATTAGGTGTGTGTCACTTAACACCCCTGAAGTTTGAAACTCTCAAAAAATCCCCTGAACTTAGTTATTTTCACTCTCATTTTTTACTAAAGTACACTTTTGTCTCTCAAATTTCTATTCTATTCTCATCCCTCCTTTTAACCAACAATAGGAATTTGAGAAATGAGGATAAAATAGAAATTTTAAGAGACAAGAGTGCACTTTAATAGAAAAGGAGAGTGAAAATAACTAAGTCGAGGATGTTTTTTGAGAGTTTCAAACTTCAGGGGTGTTAAGTGACACATCTCCAATACTACAGGGGGTCTGATTGTAATTAACCATTTTTTTTATTACACGTATATCCCCATCAGGGGTCTCTTTGCGATAAAATTTCTTAATAGGTATTAGTGCACCTATAATAGTAAAGGATAGTTATTATAATTAATCATGTAATTATTATACAGAGTTTCTCTTTAAAAAAAGGAAATTCAAAATTTAATAGAGTTACTTCTAAAATGGCATTTTTTTTAAAATTAATCATTACATTATTGTTATTAACAAATAAATTGTAAAACTACTGCTATTGAAATTTTGTTTAAAAGAAGAAACTTAAGTAAAAAGATCGTCAGAGTTATTTGTTATTTCTGAGAAAGAAAATTCAACTGAAAGTTCCATTAAAATTACTCATACTATAATTATAATCTATAATTTTTATTTGTATGTTAGTTGCTTTACTAAATATTTATCCTAAAATTATTTATTTTATTAATTAGGAGATTTAATGCTTTAGGTGCAGAGAAAAGAATCCATATCTATTTATTATCACATCCTCCTCAATATTCTCGGAATCGGTATACTTAGCACAACTTCGATTATAGCAACAACTTAATTTTAATATTTTGAAATTTCAAATTTATCAAGAAATAAATTGATTGATTATAATTAAGTCTACCAAAAATATACATTTAGCATAAACTTGACCCCCCATGAGTCTGCAATGAATTACAAACCTCCAACAAGTTTTTGGTTATCTTTGTTATTGTTATAGCTAAGTCCAAGTCTGGTCCATCAATTACAAACCTCCAATAAATTTTGGTTATCTTTATTATCATTATAGCTAAGTCCAAGTCTAGTCCAGTCCCAGCTCAATTGACTGTCTGATTGACTGGGCCACCTTAGGCCAGATTGACCGGGCCACCTCGGACTAGGTCAGACTTGGTTATTTTAACAAACTATTATTTTTTCAAAAAATTATATTAAATCCATATTGCCATAATTATTTCTTGTAATTTACCTTAATTATATTTTTCAATTTTATTTGTATCATTTAGTCTTTTATCTGGTTAAATTAAATTTAGAATTTACTTCTAAATACTTACTATATACATAATTTCTTATTTCAAAAAATATTAGTTCTCTTATTTAGCAAATCAAAATAATTATTGATTAACATAATTTCACTTGTAACTAATTAGTAGACATTTATGTACATATTGCATATTTAATCAATCAAAACTTGACTTTTTCATATTAATTTATAATTAAATAGCTATTCGTAACAATTTGTAATCCTTAAAGACTTATAATAAAATAAATTTCCATTATAATATATAATAATAAATATCATAATGAATCAAAATTGAATTTTCATACAAAAATGCTTTCATAATAGATTAACTTTATTAACAATTATAGAAAATTTATAAACTATATATTTCTAATAAAAATAATAAATTATTAACATTTCTCAAAATAAATTATTTATTTTAGAAAGAACAAATTTGGCTTGTATTGTTTATTTTTTTGATTTTATAATATTTTTTTTCCTTTTCTTTCTAAATCCAAAATTTTTTACATGAGAAAAAACTAATTAAAAAAAAAAAAAAAAAAACAAGGGCCAGTCTGGTGCCCTTGTTTTTAAGGGGTATTTACTGGTTTATCCCTCAAATCTTTATATATTATGATTTTGTCCCCCAAATCTTCATATTTAGGATTTTGTCCCCCAAATCTCATAAGTTACAACAATTTAGTCTCCCTCTCTAACTTTCCCTAATATAGTTAAATATTTGACCATTTTACCCCTCTTTTCCTCTTCTATTTTCTCCTCTCTTCTTCTTCTCTCTTCTTCTTCTCTTCTCCATTTCTTCATTATTTCTCCTCTCTTCGTCATCTCTTCTCCTCCTCTCTTCTCCTTTTCTTCATTGGGTTCATGTTCATGCATTTTTTTTTCCTAAAAGAGTAACAAAAAAAGAGAATAAAATTGAATTTGAGTGGGCTATTCAATTTCATTCTCTTTTTTTTTTACTCTTTTAGGAAAAAAAAATGTATGAACATGAACCCAATGAAGAAAAGGAGAAGAGAAGAGGAAAATAGAAGGAAAAGAGAGCAGGAAGAGAGGAGAAATAATGAAGAAAAGGAGAAGAGAAGAGGAAGAGAGAAGAAAAAGAGAGGAGGAAAATAGAAGAGAAAAAGAGGGGTAAAATGGTCAAATATTTAACTGTGTTAGGAAAAATTAGAGAAATGGACTAAATTGTTGTAACTTATGAGATTTGGGGGACAAAATCCTAAATATGAAGATTTGGAGGGCAAAATCATAATATATAAAGATTTGAGGGACAAACCAGTAAATACCCTATTTTTTTCCTTCTCTTTCTAAATCCAAAATTTTTTACATGAGAAAAAACTAATTTAAAAAAAAAAACAAGGGCCAGTCTGGTGCGGGGCCCATACTCACGGTCCGGCCAGCCGCTTCCCGGCCCGGTCTGGTCATTTTAATCAGAACTTAAAAAAAAAAAAAAAATTATTACATGTAAGATCTCATAATTTTTCATAATATGTGCTATTATGCAAATAAAAAGTATTAAAAGTCCAAATTCTTATACTGCTTTTTGTCTTATTTATGTGGATTTGCAGATAAAACATTTTCAAGCTAGATACAAGTGGCAAATATCTCACATATAGTTTTTGTTTTTATATAACATCGTAAATTTGTTTGACCTATTTAAAATGAACACAAAGCTAAATTCGAGGTACATTCATTTTACAAGAAAAGTCTTGAAAAAAATCTTCCCCCTGAAGTGGAGTTGCACCCCCCTCCGGAGAACCCTTCAGTGGGTCCCACAAGTCAGTTTCAATAGCAATTGGGGATTATTTAAAAAAAAAAAAAAAAAAAAAAAAATTCCCTTTTCTCTTCTCCATCATTCGTCTCCTCCCTCGACCAAAGCCCCTAGCCATGGCTTCTCTCTTGACCACTCTCTCGCCTCACTTCGCTCCATCGCAATCGATCCACTCTCGGGCGAGCACCAGATCTCTGTTCTCAGCTCAGTTCGTCCAGAGTCGGCCGGCGATCGAGAGGAAGATCGCGTCTTGCTCGAGTGGCTCTCTGGTCGTGTGCAAGGCGGTCACGGTCAAGACCCAGACCGAGATCGAGGGCCTCAACATCGCTGAAGATGTCACTCAGGTACGATATCGGTCTTTTTTTTTTTTCCACTCAGTTTGGATAAATGAGGCCGATTTCGTCTTGACCTGTTGAAATTGGAATTGTTTTGGGCTTAAATTTTAGATTTTGAATGTGGATGGGTGATCTTTGCAACTCAATGTTAGTATTATTTATTTATTTATTTTTCCATTTGTATTTGGTGTTGATTAGAACCATAGTATCATTGGAGTAGATACACAACTCTTTAAATACAAATACAAGAAGCCCAGTAGATGGATTTCTTGATTTATCCACGGGTTCACCCAGTTTTGTTCAAAAAAAAGGGATGATCCTTTTTATTTTATGATTCATCATCCCTAACAATATGTTGAAGATTAAGTAAGATTTTTCGATATTGATCGAGACTGCGTTGCTGTGCTGGGGGAATGGCCAATTCCTCATAAGATTTTTCTACAATGGACTCTGATAAGTGAGATTTCGAATAAGTGTTTACAATCGCTTGAATCTCGAGACGTTCCTAAAACCAATCATGTACTTCAACTATTTATCTTTTTAACTTTTCGATGATTTTTTTTTTGTATTTCGATTAGGATAGTATTCTATGGTAACGAATCTCGAATGTTATCAATTTCAGTACGTAGACCAAATGATACAATGCGAGCAAAAGTTCCTAGATTCATGTCTATGAGTCGCCGGCTCATTCTTCAACAAGCAGAAGAGTAGGTGTTCTTTAGTTGTATGAGGGTTTAAATTACAGCGACTAATAGCTTGATAAATACTACAGAATGATGCCATAGATACTATGAAGAAATAATTATTTGCGAAGTCAAAGTTTTGTATTTATGTGCTTGAAATTGGGTGCCTCTGTTAATGCTCAATCTAGAATTGTTCATTGTTGGTGTTGATTGAATGCCTATGAGTTTATCGATTCACTAGAAAGAATTTGAAAAATAAAGAAAAGCTAGGAGTCAGATAGGATTTTTTCCCGAAGTTTCAACTCAAGGTTTGATGGCAGATACATCTTTAGTTCTCGTAAATATACGTGGAGCCTTTAAGTCTGGCTCATTGCAAGCCCCATTTAAGTGAGGAAATACTATAGTGAAGCAATAAGGTTTGTAAATATCAAGGCATCCTTTTTATCATAAGTAGTAGACCTAGTGGTTTATTCTCTTTCGGTATAATGGTCCAAAATAAGGAGACTTAAGGCACTGTTAGTGAAAATTGTAGTCAATTAGAAGTATAAGAAAGCGTACACTGCATTTCATGCCGTTGCCCGCTTTTGTAAACTGTCCAATTTAGTTTTTTTCAATTCCTCCATGTCTGCTGCAGGTCCTCGATATTCTTGGGTTCCTTCAACTTCACTAGGTCATTAAAGGATTATCATTCAACATGTTTCTGTATCACTGAGAGAAGGAATAAGAAAGAAGACTTGATGTAACACTGATTAGCTTTCTTTTAATTTGTGTCAAAGTTCAAGACTCTTCCATATCTCTGATTGTAGGGTATTGTTTGAGTGCAGTTTATGATTTTCTTTAAGTTGGCAAGGTTTTCGTCATACATTGATCACTTTTTAAGTTAGAGATTAGAGAGTTTATCTTTCCTATACCTCACTAGGCAGTTACCTTTGGCCTGGCACTATCATGTGTTCAAATATTGATATCAGGCCTAGATTTTCTTTCTTTATTTATTTTTTTGGGTTGGACCAGCTAATTTGAGTATTATTTGACCCGCTGCACAGCCACTGACTCCTTGACCTTTGAAATAAGGAAGCAATTAAAGTCTTATAAGGCAATTTCTCCCAGAGCACCAGATAGTTGATATCTTAAAAAAAAACTTGGAACTCACTTTTCAGCTACTATCTGAACCATCCTTTCCTGTGCTGCTACCTGATTTCCAACTATCTTAGCTTCATAGCATTGTTACAAGAGAATCTAGGATAACCAATCGTCCTGGAAGCAGCCATGTTCTTTTCATTTACACTGTGGTATCCAAGTCAGGCTGAACCTTGAAGAGATGATTAATCAGACCATAAATCTAAGTTTCATTGACAAATTTAAGACAGGAGGATGACCTAGTTGGCAGTTGGTACTTAGGACTGAGGGGAAAGAGCTAGTCTCATAGGGTTGAGGAAAGGAAACTATGAACGTTGCATGGGAGGTCACTGAAGCAGGATCTAGATATGTATTCTCACTAATCTTCACATGTCCAGGGAAGACTTCTCATATTTTAATGGTTTTCAGTCTTATGGAGGCTGTTCTTGGTTAGAAACTTGTCAACACCTAATAAATCAGACAATTGAAACACCAGTTTAGGTGTTCCCTATCAGAGTCTCATTTGTAGGAGAGATTTGGTTGATCTTTCTCCAAAGCCTGATCCTGTGCATGATGGTAACCACAAATTGCTGCATGAATCACCCACTTGACTTAGGAAGATTGCATCATATGCAGCTGGATTCTATAAAGTTTGGAACTCAGTCCCTCAAGACAACCAATCATTACCCAGAAAGAGTTATCAATTACCCATTGAACAACATATTGTTTTTCAGCCTGTTTTTCATTTATTCTTGGCGTTGGTCAGAAAGTGGAGTTAGTGTACATGTTGTGCTCAAACACAATTTACGTCACAAGTATTTGCAAGTTCATCCAACATGTTTATCCAACAATAACTTCTGTTATTATCCTGTAAGTAGACACATCCTTCTGCTTTGGTTGATTTAGCTTTCTAAATATACTGAATTGTTTTGTGACAGCTTATTGGGAAGACACCTATGGTGTATTTGAATAATATTGTGAAGGGGTGTGTTGCAAATATTGCTGCTAAGCTTGAGAGCATGGAGCCATGTTGTAGTGTTAAGGACAGGTAATCATTCAATCAAGCTATTTTAATTAGTTTCGGATTAAGTGAATAATGTAATTCTTCTAATCTTATCTTCAGGATAGGGTACAGTATGATATCAGATGCTGAACAGAAGGGGCTTATAACTCCTGGAAAGGTATCTAAATTTAATAGCATCTCTCTGTATATTCTTCTTTTTCAAAAAAGTTTCTGGTTGCGTGTTCACTGAGAAAAGAAAAGGCTGATTCCAACCTTAGGTACCTTCCAAATGCATTTTAAACGATTCTTAAACAGTCACTAGTGAGAATTATAATTTAAATGCTATGGCTTCTTTTCCATTTAGTAGTCCCTAAGGTAGGACATTTCAGAACCAAAAATTCATTTTTTTTTGGGGAAGATTGATCTATTAAACAATATAAAGTATGACCATGTCACTGCATTTATGTTTTTGCAATTTTAACATTTCATTTCTTTTACTTTTGTGTGGGTTATTGGGATTTTGATTTAGGAAGACGCAAGTGATACTGTATTTATTCCATTTACTATCCCATTATTATTGTCCATCCCAATGTTTATTTCTACGTTTGGCTTCTATTTTCAAGAGTATATTGGTCGAGCCGACGAGCGGAAATACTGGCATTGGCCTTGCCTTTATCGCTGCTTCAAAAGGATATAAATTGATCTTGACAATGCCTGCTTCCATGAGTATGGAAAGGAGAGTGTTGCTGAAAGCTTTTGGAGCTGAACTTGTCCTTACAGATTCTTCCAAGGGCATGAAGGGAGCAATTCAAAAGGCTGAGGAGATTCTGAAGAAGACACCCAATGCTTACATGCTTCAGCAGTTTGACAACCCTGCTAATCCAAAGGTATATAGTGGATAGGTAGCCTACTTACTATATTTGTGTGTCTCACAGAATGTACGTCGATTCTTCTTTTTTTTTTGGGGTGCAGATACACTATGAGACTACTGGTCCAGAAATCTGGGATGACACAAATGGAAAGATTGATATATTTGTTGCAGGAATCGGAACTGGTGGAACCATTACTGGTGTTGGCCGATTTCTAAAGAGCAAAAACCCAAATATAAAGGTGTCTCATATCTTCTGGTCTCTTCTTACTGGGTTTCCATGTTAACCAGGTATGGTGATCAAGAAATGTGTTATGGAACTTTATGCAAATCATTGGTTTTTTTTCCGTGTGCAGGTTATTGGCATTGAACCTACTGAAAGCAACATACTCTCAGGGGGGAAGCCTGGTATTTGCAGAGAGCTGTAGCTTTCCTCTTATATTTTGCATTATTATGCTTTTCTCTTCCACAGTCTCTTATCATTTTTAGTGTCTTAATCATGCAGGTCCGCACAAGATTCAAGGTATTGGTGCAGGATTTGTACCAAGTATCCTAGACAATGATGTAATTGATGAAATAATAGAGGTTTGAGCCCATTGCATTATTTCTTACTTCTCCTGTTTCAAATAAATGCTTGCTCAATTAAATGATGCTTGTGTACTGTCCTGACTCTTAGTTCATCATGATTAATAGGATTAAGATGCATATGCATATATTCAATGAAGCAAATAACATGTTATGCGTACTTGGGGCATTGATCCTATATCTTGCTCAATTCACCTTTTTTCCTCAAATGATTTTATCTTCTTCATTGTATTATTTGATTTTTGGTAGAAACTAGAAAGTGGGAGAATGGAAGTAAAAGATGTGTGCGCAATTTCTCTTCTTCAAATAAATTTCTAGCATTTGTTTTCTGCACATACTTATCTGAATCTTTTTATTTCAGCTGGAGAGCAGTATTTTTTTCTGTTTGTAATAATATTGCATATGTCATCTAATGGTTACGATGATACAGATATCCAGTGATGAAGCTGTTGAAACAGCAAAGCAATTGGCTCTTAAGGAAGGATTGCTGGTAAGTGCCCTTTCTTATTCTTCTGGACTGTATTTGTGGCTCAGTCGTAATTGTTTCTTTCTGTATGCATCAAGTCTCGGGTTCTTCATTCAAAGGTGAATGAATCACATGATTATACCTATAGCATGAGCTTACTTTCCTATCATGTAAGGAAAATGCATGTTTACTACTAGAAGTTATTGTCTTGCGTTCAGCATATTGTAAGAACTTCTAGCTTCAACTCCATGTTAACATTTATATACTGCAGCCCTTTGCATCCGTTACGTATAGAACCTGGATATTGAATGTTCTCCAATCCACACTTCCTAGATCAAAGGGTTTCCTTTTGGCTCCATTTTCTGCTTTGGCAAGATGAAATTTTTATAGTACAAAAAAATAATATCTTGGAACCACAATCTGCTCACAGTACAATATTTTAGAATACAACTCCATAAACAGAAAGTGGCTGATCGTTACTAGTTAATTTTATAGCATAATCCTGGCACCATCTAATTAAAATACCCTTCTTAGACCCTGCCAAATGTCATCACCTTTTGCCTTTTGGAAATGATATTTATTCACTTCATGCATTTCTATTTGCTGATTTGTGAGTGTTTTGTTCAAACTGTCTCCCATATACATGTATATTAATTAGAGAACTGAAGAACGCTGCATGAGCTGCAATAGTGGTTACCTTTCATATTAATTTGTTGGTCTTATTTATCGTTGATTACTAGAACGCTCCATATGAATAGATTGTTCAGTTAATAGTGAAGATTTCTTCGTTTATCTATTTAATGAAGTCCATTGATGGATGCACAATAGAATTAAGGATAAAACAGTGCATGCTCCTGCAACTTTGATACAAGCTTCCCTTGCCCTCATATGGTTGAATATAATGGCCGAACTTTAATATATACTCTATTTCTTTTACCCCTTTTTTCGACCTCTGTTTTTCCTTTGTCCTTTTTCAGGTGGGTATTTCCTCTGGAGCAGCAGCAGCTGCTGCTATGGAGGTGGCAAGGAGACCAGAGAATGCCGGGAAACTTGTCACGGTATGCCTCTACTCTTCAGTGCTTCATGAAGTTGTGAAATATCTTCTCTCTTCTACTTGAGTTTTGAATATTTACTCATATCTAAAAAGGCATGAAACTATAATGTATAGAGAGGTGGAGAGCCTCAAACCTGTAAAAAGTTCTCATCATTAGTTAGGTGGTTTCACTATGTTAGAAATTTGCACCGAACTGCTGATAAACGTTTAATGTATAATTATATCCAGAAATAACGTTGACGCTGCTAGAAGATAAATAGGGATGAACATTTAAGCTCATAAATGTCTTCATAACTCCTTTCGGTGCATGCTTGCTACACACAACCCACACCCACACCTGCATTCGGATCCCATACCTACTACCTTGTGTGCAAGTGGAATTCGATCAATGCTCTATGAACCTTACGAGCATGACTCTGCAGTTACATGATTCTGACCTTTCGACCATCTATATATTGGTTTCCAATCGGACTGGTTTTTCAGGTTGTCTTCCCAAGCTTTGGCGAGAGGTATCTTTCCACTGTTCTTTTCCAATCAATACGAGATGAATGTGAGAAGATGCAGCCCGAGACATGAGGTCAATGCTTACATATCACAGATTTAACTTCCAAATTTTCTTGAACGTGTATTGATATTGTCAAATATGTGCTGTACATTCGAGTACTGTATGGGCGCCATTAGTTGTTGTGGTTATTAATAAATCAATGCCAACAAAAATTCGAACCTCTCTTCTGGTTAGAATAACGAATATTCTGCAAGGGGACGCAGCAAATGGCTGTTATTACTTTCTCATTGTATCATGCTGTCATATTTAGTTTCCTTTGTTTTCTATTTTGCTTTAGCTGTGATGGCACTGTATGTGTTGCTCAGTAGTGAACAAGTTTGCTTTTGTTTTCTCATTAAGATCGTAATGATTGCTTTTCCCGTTTTGCCCCTGGCCTTTTCGGCACATTTACAACTGATCATTTTTATTAGGTTTAATCACACACACAGGGATATATAACTTATATTCGCCTTTTCGGCACATTTACAACTGATCATTTTTATTAGGTTTAATCACACACCCTTGTAGTATTAGGGATATATAACTTATATTCCTAGACCACGAAAAAAACCGATATGGAAACTCAGGTTGAGATATTTTTTCTGCCGTCCAGAGGATTTAAGTGAGAGTTATAAACTTTATAGGTGATAAGTTATATACCTCTCATATTACAAGAGGTCATACTACAAGGGGTCTGAGTGTGATTAATTTTTTTTATTAATAGCTGTGTTGTATGTGTATGTGGGTGGGCTAGAAGCAGGAGTTTTTGGTACAATATGCATTACGCTGTTTACTGTGCATTCAGTATGAATCTCAACATTTCATCCTCAGGAATATTTGGTACGTATGGAGCTTGCTGAAGGTTCTGTGGTGTTTTTATGCTCTTCAACTTGGGGCTAGACCTGACTAATGGGCCGGGCCGTGCCACCGGCACGGCACGGTGGCCATGGGGCCGGCCTGCCGGCACGGCACGGCAGGCCCGTGCCCGGGCCGAGGCGGGCCGGCCCGGTTTTTTTAAAAAAAAAAAAAAAAAGGGGGGGAAGTTATATCATATGATAAAAACCTTTGTTATATTATATATAATCAAATTACATTTATGTAATTACTCTATAAATCTCTTTAGAAATTATACAAAGTCCGAAGAGAGGGGAGAGGACCCTAGCCGTCACCCTCATCTTGTTCTTAATATATTTTCTAAGAGATTTATAAGTTAAAAAAAAAAAAAATTGAAAATACATGAATATCCTTACAAATTTAAATACTTTTAATCAATCTTTATTTTCTTCTGGTAAACCTAAGATCTCTAGTACATCTTCTTCATTAGTCAAGCCTTGTTCCCTGTCTTCTGCGTCGTACCAATCCTTCAAGCAGACACACATTTTCAATGTGTCCGACGCCATTGAGGTTCTCAAGTACGTGAGCACTCTACCACCTGCGCTAAAAGCAGACTCCGATGTTACAGTAGACACTGGAGGAGTTAATAGATCACGGGCCATATTGGAAAGCACGGGATATGTTTTTTCCTGTGATTTCCACCATGCCAAAATATCAAAGGATTCATACTTTTCAGAAGATGCATTATCTTCATAGCTAGCTCTCTCTAAATAATAATGTAATTCATTAAAATATGTACTACTTTGTTTTGGCTTTTTTCTGTTAAATAGAGATGATATTATTGGATTACGAATTTCCCTAGTAGATGGTTCTTTTGTAGTTTGTGTTGGCACACCATACATATCTTCATAAGTTTTATACATAATATCTAAATATGTTTTAATATCATTAAGTAAATCCCTCACATTATTTTCATAAGACATATTTGTATAAAATAAATCTATTAATATTTCAAGTCCATCTAACTTGCAACGGGGATCCATAACAGTTGCAAAATATATTAAGTATGGAAAATCTTTTAAATATTTATTAAATTTAATTTCCATAGGTCGAACAATACTTTCAAGTATAGAGTGGTTTCTACATTCATTAAAAACCGAAGTAATTTCGGTTAAATAATATAATGCAATGTGTGTAGTTGGGTAATAACTTCCTGACAGTACTCTAGATGCATCTTCAAATTTGCCTAAAAACTTAGAAATGCAATGCAACTGGTGCCATTCATTATTATCTAAACTATACATTGGTGTCTCTATTTCATTAAAAGCATTTATTACATTTTTATACTCAATAGCTATATTTAACATTTTATATGTAGAATTCCATCTTGTTCTAACATCTATAGGTATAATTCTAGGTGATATTTTCATATTTTTACATATTTGTTTAAATATTTGTCTTCTTGGCCCACTATCTTTAATAAAAAGTAATGTATATCTAAGTTTCATTAGTGAATCATTTACTATTTTTAATCCATCTTGAACGCATAAGTTTAGTATGTGGCAAATACACCTAACGTGGAATAATTTTCCATCTAGAATTGGTTTTGTATAATTTTTAAGAATTCTAATTGCTGCCGTATTTTCAGAAGTATTATCCAAAGAAATGGTAAATATTTTATTGTCTATTCCAAAATCTGAAAATACATTTAGCATGGTTTGTGATAAATTTTGTGCATTGTGAGGAAATTCAAATACCCTAAACCTTATTATTCTTTTCTGTATGCACCATTCTTGATATATATAGTGTGCCGTCATGCATAAATAATGAGTCATATTTCTAGCTTCCCAACTATCTGCAGTTATTGCAACTCTAAAAATTAAAGAAGAAAAAATAGCTATTAAAGTGTCCCTCTACTCTTTATATAGTTTGAACATATCAGATGTAGATGTTGAACGTTGACTTTTTTAAATTCGTCAGTAAATGATGATTTACAAAATCTTTCAAATTTGCGATTTTCCGAAAAAGTAAATGATTGTTCATCATGTATTATAAATCTTGCTAAATTTTCTCTTGTTTTAATTGGATCATATTTACGTATACCTAATGATCCACCTAATGTGCTTATTTGTATTTGATGTGGTACATTTGGTGGGTGATTTTTTTCTACGTGTCTTTTAAGATGACCCGTTCCGCTGCCTACAAGAAACGAATAAATTTTATGACAGTGTTTACACTTAGCTTTCCTAGCATTGTTTTCTGTTATTTTTTCAAAATGTTTCCATATGTCTGATCTAACAGCCCTAGTAGATGCGGTAGTTTGTGTTTCGGGTATGGTTGTATTAGTTGTTTCTTCCTGAGATACAAAAAATGGTACTTGAGGAGGTTGTTCTAAGGGTTGATATAGATTTTGATATTATTCATCAGTTAAAAAGGGAGTAAAAGAACCCGTGGCTTGAGAGCAAGAAGCGCCAGACGAGTGTGGATACATTTTAATAAAATCTCAAAAATAACTAATTAAAATTCTCAAAAAAACTTTAAATTATAAATACCTAGTTAGAGAGATGAAACTGGAAACCGAAATAGCGAAAAAAACCTTGCTTCAATAAGAAAACTTGCTTGGATCTTGTTTGGGAGACTTGCTTGCTTGAGACTTCTTGATCACTTGATTGAAACTTGCTACTTCTTTTGCTTGAGACTTCTTGAGAAATAAAGATTTTAGGAGATTTTTTAGCATGAATTTAGTGTATAAGAATGATGAATGGTAATAGAAGAGATATTGAGGTATTTATAGATGAAGAAAATGTTTAATTTGTAAAAAAAATTTACAAACCCCCCTCAACGGCTATTTTGACCGTTAGGGGAGAAATTTGCAATTTTTTTTGCAAGAAACCCCCCAACGGCTATAAAAATAGCCGTTGGGGGTTATTTGCAAAAAAAAATGCAAACCCCTCCAAACACCCCAACGGTCATATTTAAAAAAAAAAAAAAAAAAAATTTTTTTTTGGGCGTGCCGGCCCGTGCCTGGCACGGCCCGGCACGCCCGGCCTCCCGGGCCGAGGTGGCGGGCCGTGCCGGGCCGGGCGTGCCCAACGGACCGCCCGGCCCGTTAGTCAGGACTATTTGGGGGACATCGTTTTTTAGGGCTTTTCAACCACTCCCCCTCCTTTGAATCATTATTTTCGACTTTTCCCATTGTTTTATGCAAATTGGCACCATTTACAGTAGTTAGGTGCAGTCTTATTGTACTCGCGATGAATTTCTCCCCTTGTATTTATTAGGATCTTGCATGCTTCACCATCAACCGATTGATAAGGGAATTAAAAATAAAAAAATGGCATTGTTGAGCTTCCCATTTATGAGAGCTGATCTGCGATTGGCCTAAAGAAAGCAAGACAAGTGGAAATGAGCCAAGGCAAGAGACAATACAATACGTTATGCATCTCTTATGTCATTGACTAAACAATATCTGAAGATGGAGACAGGTCTAGTGTTCTAGTAGACAACCGAACTTTTAGGGCAAACGCGAAGACTGGAGAGGCTTTAGGGAGGATTGGTGGGCACACTAAGTAAATCACCCCTTTTTAGAAAGCTAAGGTGGGTTTACTTAGATAAGGGAGGCTCATTTAGAATTACCCTGGGGCCTGAACCTCTAATTTAACCCCGATCGCCAAATTGTGGGGAATCTTAATAAGCACACTACTTGACTTACTGAGTAGCACATCCTAAAGTAAAGTGATGAGCACCACATGGGAAATTGGTTCTCACTAAGTCAAGTGGTGTGCCCATTTAGAATTTCCCCCAAATCGTTCTCTTCTCCTCTCTCCCGTCTGATCCCAACATAATCCGAATCGCCAAATTCTCCGGAGAGAACGCCTGGCGAGCGAGCGGCCGTACGATCAGTCGGTGTTAATTTCGCCGATATTCTCCAACCGCCGCTGCAATTCCAGGTCCCGATAAGTCTCGGCGGCGCCACGCGATTCCTCCGATATTCTCCAACCGCCGCTGCAGTTCCAGGTAAGAAACCCTCTTCTTCTTCTATCTCTCTAATTTCTCGTTAAGTTTTGCCCAATTATTTCCCTTCTTCAACTCTAGTACTCTTAAACGTTTACTGTTAGAATCTCTTTTCAATTTTCATTTGAATATTGGTTTGATGTTTGAATTTTGACACAGTTAGCCTTGTGAAGGACTTAACTTTGAACTTATAATTTAATAATAATGATGGTAATCTTTTGCTAATTTGTATATGTTGGTTTATGAAATAATATATCACTATATAAGTGATATAAATATACTTGCTTTATGAAGCGATCATATCTTGAATTGAAATTGTAAACCGGATCTATTGAAGTAGAAAGGAATATATTTCTATGTGGCATACTTTTAATGGCAGCTTTGTGGTATATTTTGACGTTCCTATTTGTTATTGGGCAATTTACATTTGTAGGTTTGATAATGATTCCTTTAATGGTAACATAGTAATATCAAATAGTTGTATTGAATTGACATATGAATTTTTTGTAATGTTTGTAAACCCCATTAAGTTGTACCTGGCCTTCTCTCGTTTTTTTCGCCCCTTAATGTTTGGATGCAAATACTTAGTCTTATTCTAATAGTATAAGGTTCTTTTACATTAAAGGATTCGGTTTCTAAAATTTTGGTCAAGGAAATCAATTGATTTGCTATGTTTCTTTAAGTAAATGTATATAGCAGCAGCCATCTATACCTTGAACTTAGACACTTAGTGGACTTATTAGCTTTCTATATTGAGGGATAAACAAGAGAAAACTTGACTAACTATTTATTTATTGAAGGATAAATAGAGCAAACTTGATTCATGAACCGTGCAACAAATTGTGAAACTTTTTTTTAGGTAACCTTGAAAAGGGACTGCTCATCCATGTTCACCTTTAATAAGCTTGATTTTTCTAAAAAGAAGATGTCATCTGATGAGAATGTAGGTCATATTTGAGATGATGTTTGGCTTAATAGAAAGCTGAAAGTTTACCATGGCCTTAAATAAATTCAAATAATCATGCTAATTTTAAGAAGGAGAAAGCTAAATCATTATTTAGAAAAGTATAAGTAATGTTTAAAATAATGATAACGTTAATGTAATATTTTGCCTCCATTAGGTTTCGTTTAGCAACAATAGATAATGTAGTTTACACTTTACACAATTTTCTATTTAGTTTATAAAAAATAATATTAACCTATATATAATAATTTTATAAATAGAAAACTTCTAAAAGTTCTAAAAAGCAAACTTAAAAACATTCTATACCACATAGAAGTTATTTTAAGTTTCTAATAAGTTTCACAATGTTTTTCACGTTCTGTATAAATTATATTAAGTTCTCAAGCATAATTTCAGTTTTCACCAAACAACAAATCAAAATTTCAAATTTATTTGTTTTAGTTTCAGTCATAATCAATATTATAATTTATATTTTGTAATATTCAATACATTTATTTATAATCGTTCAATTCAATTTAATTGAGAGCTTAATAGAATTAATAGTAAGTAAGAAATTATAGCGACCGGAGAGGAATTACTTGCTCTAGCAACATCTGAAAATATCTAACAACGACATATAATTTAATCTTATTTTCTTAATTTTCATATTCATACTTGATAAAGCAAAAGTTTATAAGATAACAACCACAAGCATGTCGATGTTTAAAACAATATCATAATGTAATATCAACCACAAGGAAAAGTATATAAATAGATCAAGTATTCTAGTTATATAAGTAATACAAAACAAATTTGTCATATGACGAAATCTTCTTATGGGCGTCGAAATGGAGATTGACTATAGAAATTATCAAGATCATCTAATTAGTGAATTCTATAGTCGAAAGTGGTGGGGGAATTGAAATACAATGAGTTGGGGACTAATTGGTAGAAAGGGTCATTGCATCTGCAATGATATTTATATACTCAGGAAAAAGCTCATAATGAAGTTAAGTTATAGTAAATAATGTAACCCAAAATAGCGTATTATAATCCATCATATTGCAAAATTATGCAACATTAGGTTATTATGCCCTTGTTTAAGTTACATAACGAGTTACATAGTAGATTATCTAAAACTATTCCAACACCTACTATTTATAAATTATGTAGTATCAGTGTTTAATTGTATAATACATCTTGGGTTGCTGGGCAAAATTATTGGTACCGTTGGACCCTAGGGCATTTAATTAAACGATTACTTAACGGTCAGCTTATGTTTTGGTTTGAAATTCATGTAAGTCAGGCTTGACCTTCATGGCTATCGTTAAAACAAAAACAAGTTCATTATAAATTGAACCTGCTTCTATTATGTTCCTACTTGGTACAAAGCCTTAAAAGGCAAGTTATAACTAAAAATCTAGTCCTGATATCAAGAGGATCAGAGGAATATTTAGTAAATTATAACAAACTTTGATAAGGAGGGTCACGATCTTTGGTGAATGGAGGTGACTTCTTTTCCAAACTGAGAAATATTACGCATGCCTATAACTTTCTTCCACTGATATTTTTATCTATGGTAGCATCATCCATTATTGGTGAAGATCTCGAGTGGATGGAGGTTAAAATGTGATATCTTTTCCAATTATTAAGAATGTATTTCTTTATGGTTTTTGCGTGTGTGTGTGTAATTTGATTGTTTATTTTGTTTTGCTTAAAGCACTTGGTGCAGATTTTTTCTTTCTTTCTAGATCTTAGGGCAATGATCTGGCTTGGGTTGGCCTGAACTGGAACTTGGGAACCTGACTGATTGGCTTGCTGTTCTATGTATTGAAGTTAGGCTTGGGTCAAAATTCCCAACCCTACTAAAGTTGGGGCTTGGTCTGGTGACCCCAAACCCCACATAAGCCGTAGGGGAATTTTGACTACGGTTTGGCTCAACCTAGCCCTATTTGAGTGCTCTAAAGTTCAAATACATTGATTGAATTGATCATAAACTTGCATGTTTTCCTTAAAATCATCATTGTAAAAAATATCAGCAATATCACACCAATATTATATGGTACATTGCATATTAGATACTTCAAAATCCTATACTGAATATGCAATATGTCTATCCATAGTGGCTGATATTTAAAACCTTGATCATCATCATTTGTAGGTGAAGCTTGAAATGATAACTTAACCCTTTCCATTATCATATGTAGAATTGGCTAAAAAACTTGGATTCTATGCGGAGCTACCAGTGGATGATTACATGAATTTTATGAAGTAGTTTAGGGGAATGTTTTGACCATTTTAGTAAAAATGGCATCAGATTTCATCTTGGAAAAAAAAAATCTGTTGGATTGCTCATGTTTTCTAAATAGTGTAGATTATAATCCGAAGTGAGTAGATGCATTAGCTGTAAGTCAAGATGTGAATTGACTACAAAATTGTATGTGGATGGATTATTTATAATCAAATATATTTATTAATGTGTTGTCAAATTGAACTTGTTTTAAGTATTTTAATATATTATATATATAGGCAATGATATGTTCATTTTTTAACCGATATGACACTGATGTGACACTTCGGTATTTAGAGTCATATCGCAATATCCCGTCCGGTATCCGGTATGTAATTTGGATAACCGTTATATCACTGGTATCCGATATTTAGAATACTGCTATGAAGTTACGTCACTACCATGAATCAAGTAGTCCTAATGTTTGAGGTGAGAATGAAGGGTGAATACAAATTATAGTAGGATACTTTTTGAAGAAACAAGAGGTACTTTGAATGGATCTAGATATAAATGTTGCATCTCTTTTATGGGGTTTGGACCCACACATGAACTTTTCAAACTTGGGATGGATCATGGTTAAACTTTTGAAACTTGGGATGGATCAAAGTTTATATGGTAATTGGAAACCTGATCCTATTAGTTTGGGAATTTAATTGGTTTAGGCATAAAAGTTGTAACCAAAAATCATAGCGGATAAGGTATATGACCTAACCCAACTCAAAACCTGATAATTTAACCAACTCAAAACCTGATAATTAACCCGAAAATAGGTATATGACAATACACATAATATTTGTTTAGCTATATCAAGGTAAAAACTATCTGGATTAAAATAGATGGTATTAGAATAATATTTTTATGTGAATGTAAACTATACAATTGACCATTTTCATATGATAAAAACTAAACTATCATTATGAAAATTAGTTTCAAGTGTTAGCTTGGACAATTTTATCAAGATCTGAAATTTCGTCCGAAGTCGACGAGAAAGACGGGACTTCAGTGCCAACCTCAAGTCTAAATCCGATTTCCATAGTGGGTTAGGATTTGGATCCTAGATTAATCCAATCTCATCTGACCAGTTTACGCCCTTGTATACGTGCATACATTACACTATTTTGAGCAGTATTGAGTGGTACAAGGTGCGAAGGGGTAGACTTAATCGGATGAGTATTTGGGGTCATGGTACGCTCGGGAGCATTTCGAAAGTCATTTCTATAAATATGCATATGTTATTTATGTACGTGGAAAAAGAATATACACTTACTTTCCTTTCCATAGTGTAGAACAACTAAATACAAAAAAAAACTCATAGAATCAATTAGTCATTAATCTCTTCTTTCTCAACTTTTGTTGTTGGTAATTTGGTATGTGTTTCTTATTTGTGGGTATAGTTGTTAATATCTGAATGTGTATGTGGCACATGACTTCTATCTTTACGAAGCTATGCCCATTTCCATCATGTACCTGACATAATGTGGAGAAACTCCGCTGACTACATGCTAACACTTACTTTAACTTATTGTCTATTTTTTTTTTAAAGAGGAAACATGTTTTTGTTTTTGAATATGTAACGTTGGATTAAAAGAATGTGTTTTTTATTATGTACTCTAGTTACATTATCTTCTTTGATTGTTTGTTAATCTATCGGTTGTACCCATTTGACGCTTGCTTATAATATCAATTGAAAAAGTAAACAAACTTATTTATTGCAGAATATTTATTATTGCAACTCTTCTTGTACCACGTCTGCCATATGGTGTCTCAGAACAATCCAAAATTTTAGATTCTCTAACAGAGATTATAATGTGGCGGCACAACTGTACACCATGCAGTCACGCACTAACAAACTCTCTTTTTATCTTTAGTAATTAGGAAAAGATAAAATGATAGGCAAGAAACATGTGGAGTGGTAATCAAGTTGAGATCTGATCCATGATTAAAAAAGGTCGAGTTTTGAAAAGCCATCACATGGTCCTCAACAGATGGGGTAAAGGAAGTTAGTTTCACTTATCACAGATAATTGCAGAGGCGAATCTGAACGGACTTTTATTTATTTTTCTTCTCTAGGAATGGACGTGAATCAGAAAAAACCGCCTCCCCGCCTATCCTGCACTAAGTGCTTTGATGCTTTGTGGTTTTGCTATTCCCCATTTCACCAGATGCAACAATATTACCGATATGGGGAATTTGACAATTGCTTTGGGAAGTGGAGTGCGCTCACTGACTGTTTGAGTCTCAAAACAAAAAGGTCATCTGAAGTTCAGGAGATTCTTGAGGAGCGAGAGAAGTCCAAGCCACATATTTGGACATATCGAACCATTGAGGAAGCCTCTGAAAACTGGTGGAGGATGTATAACCGTTTCTACAAGCCTCCTTCTCAGCCTAACTCTTAATTTAGATGTGGCCTTTTCAAATTCGTTGTGCTCATATGGAGAACAGTTTGGGTGGCTTATTTTGGGGTCCTTGTGTTAATCCAGTTTCATTAGCCCTTCTAAAGGTTCAAGCATTGAATAATGTGCAACTTTCAAGGAGTTATGATTGTTATAAAGAATGACCAAGAATTTGGATTCTCTATCTATAAAGTAAGTGTTTGTTTTTTTCATTTATTAAGCTTTTACTGCTTTGAATGTAGCCACTATGTGATTTGTTGCTCTATATTTTCCATAATATAGCTATTGCTCGTGTATATTGGAACTTTAGGGTAGTGACTGAACAACTTTATTAAATAATGATATCATATAACAAGCAAGTAGTAGTTCTTGATGGGCATCGATCATTTCTAAGTATGTAGGTCTGTTCTTAGAGAAATATTCAGGTAAGCTGAAGTTTACGGGAATTTGTTTTGGAGGGGATGTTTGATGATTTTCTGCAAGCCAACTAACCGATTTAGTATTCATTGTAGAGAACATGTGCCTGCTGTCCATGTTTACTCGACCAATTTGGATGCAGCTTATCAAATTCTATCTGCTAACATTATTCTCTATGTCTGATTGATTACCATCCTTTTTCTACAGGAATTGATTATCTGACTGCAAGATGTCTTCATACACAGGATTCAGCGGCCTCGCTTCAAAGACCAAGAACGTGATTGTTGCAGGTGGCTCGTCTGCTTTCGTCCTAGGTGTGTACCATTACGCCATGAGAGCCGTTGGTGGCACAGATGAGCTGCAGGTTGCAATCGATAAGTCTGCAGAGATAAAGAGTGTAGCAAAGAGGAGGCTGGAACTGCCACTTCAACTGGATCTTAATACCAGTGAAGCTCTCTGCTGGGCCTGCTGAGCGTTGCTTTTCTGCATTTACCTTGCTTGTGGTTTTGTTAAATTTCACTGAAAAATATGGAACTATTCTTGGGTTTGTTGGATATAGAGATTACCTTTTTAATAGAATAAATAGCAAGAGCTTGTCCATTGATAAACTCAGTATTTGCTATAAATATAGCTAGTGGCCTTGTATGTTGGAATGTAAGGACATATCGAATGACAGGTTCAGTGAAAAAATGGCATTGAACAAGGCACTGAATCAGCGGGCTGGCTTGTGAGCACCCTTTTCTTGAATTGAGATATAGTAAAAAATTTTGCCTTGCTTATAAATGCATGTATATGTGAAATAGATTCTATGTTGGGGGAAGCTAGCATAGGAGTACCTGCAGAAGGCTTGGGATGACATTTATGACGGTCAATTACGCACACATAGGCACACGCACATGCTTTTAATACTTGAGCATCTATGACTGTCAATTACACACACAGATGCATGCACACGCGCTTGGGATGACATTCAGGTATTAAAAACCTTGCACATCTACGACTGTCAATTGCACACAGTGCTTGGGGTGTCGCACATGGTTTTAATACTTGAGCATCTATGACTGTCAATTACACACACAGATGCATGCACACGCGCTTGGGATGACATTCAGGTATTAAAAAACTTGCACATCTACGACTGTCAATTGCACACAGTGCTTGGGATGACACGGGTATTAAAAAACTTGAGCATCTACGAATGTCAATTACACACACATTAGATGCGCACATGCATGTATGGACACGCACACACATGCAATAGACAATTGTGCTTGCAGAAATAATTAAATACTAAAATCAATTTGAAAAGGCAATGCAATAAACAAAATTGCGCTTACAGAACAGAAATGCATTGAAGGGGAAGGGTGGTTCATGCGACACCACCTTTCTTATGATAAATATTAAAGATATGAACCTACAATGTAAAATTCTCAGAGGCGAGCTCTGAATCTCTGAGAAATCTAGTTTCTTGTTGAAGTCATGAATAAGCTATATAAATTACCACCTAAAGATTGGGTCGGTCGACAGAGAGGGAGGTCTTCAATCGATCTGCAATATGGGGAAGCGCACGAACATGGTCTTCTATAGCCTGATTGACGCACGACTCCAAGTCATTCATAGCTGCAGTCCTGATTTGCTGGAGTTTGGCCGACTCAAACTTGTCTTGGCATACCATTAATGCCCGCTGCATTCTCTCCTGTAAAGTAAAGAAATGAAAATTTTAAGATGCTTGTCAAAGAAATATGAGTTGAACTTTTTCAAACAAAAATGGGATCTTAGCATTTCACAGATAAACAAGCTCAAAAAAGGCATTTCAGACATAATCCATGCACATCCATACAAAACTTACCACATTTTTGCATGATATATGTGTTGCAAAACATACACATAAATAAACGGTAATCTGTCTAAAGATGAATCTAGACTTCTCCGTAGTTCCTATTTCAGCAGAAACTTGGAATTCTAAAAGTTGCTCATGCAAGAATTAGGAGAGAAACTAATGTCTCTGAGTAGTCATAATCGTATTTGCAAAACTAAAATACTGCAGATCTCGGTTACACATGAGCCTCCATTACATATTAAGTCTCCAGACAACTATATTTGTTGTTAACTTTGGTAGGCATACTGATACAAAAAGGAATTTAAGTACTCCAGGCAAAAGATTTGAAGATTCTATTTGAAGGAAGTGTATCAGATGAAAACCCCAGAAGATGGAGAGAATATATGTGTCTATTCATTAGGAAATCACTGCCTGTGAAGACGTCTTCATTGAAGTAGTCTCATCATTGACCAGAAAAAAGCCAATGAAGCTGCCTCAAGTCAAAAATGTGCATCATGAATATTTGAAGCTCGCATAGTCTGAGAAGGAGCTGCTAAAAAGGATAATTTTGGATTCGCTTGCTTCCTAAGTTCTACTTTTGAGTTCAAGCCCTTGTATGTATATCCTATGAGATTGAGCAACGAAAGAGGGTGATTTTGTACTCGTTTACTTTTCAACTTTAAATGTTCTGTGTTGGCATTAACTTGTAGGTTTCTGCAAAATTTGGCACTTGTATAAGCATGCCAGGTAAATTTCGGATCAAGCAGGTGTCGGGGGGCTGGGACTTGAAAAGTGTTGCTTGGACATAGTTGATAGTTCCTAGCATCTGACCACTACATTTGAGAAAAGCAAAGAATAAGGAATGAGGTCTCAGATGAAACATACTGGTTTTGAAAGCAGCCAATAGGAAACAGTGAGAAGTAATTTATTTTTAAAAGTATTTCCAATACAGAGAGTATCAGATGGTTTTTGTTCAATATCTGTTTGACTTGAAAATTGAATGAAACTGAATAAGAACAAAACGAAAAAGAGTAATCAAATCCAACTATACGAAAATGCAAAAGAAAATTCATGCATGTGCTGGAATCTATAGCTCTAGTCAGCCAGATTACATATGAAAATTCTCTTTGAAAATAACTTAAGTCAATCCATTCTAACTACATGACAAGTTTACAATGATTATAATATACCAGAACTCCCAACTCTCTATAAGGTTAACAGTGTACGTTATTGCAGTTTGCTTCATTGCATCTATACTGTTTAACATTTCAGTGTAATCTGTAATAAATAATATATTTTAATTTATTTAATTCTTTTAACACCATTATTAACTAGAACGATGCAAATATGATGACTAAAGGACTACCGAAGAAGAAATATGATTTCTGTGGGAAGGTGGCCAACTGTTTAACATTCCAGAGTAATCTAGTAAATGAACTTTTTTCTTGCTGTGCGAGACAATATACTTTAATTTTATTCAATTTTAAGCGTCATTATTAACTAGAATGATGCAACTATGTTGACGAAAGGAATATCCAAAAAGAGACATGATTTTTGTTGGTAGGTGGCCAACATCTAGAACTTTGCAGAATAAGGGATCCTCCATCGTTGATTTCCAAATCAACCAGCTACTCACATCGCGAGAAATCATGCTACTCTTGATTCTATCCAACCTTCACACAGCGATAGACACTTATCTTCTCACTCCAATATCAGTTTTCTTGAAGGAAAAAATAACCTGTTTACGTGTGAACAACAATGCAATATAAATGCAAAAACTAAACAAGCAACAAGAACACCAAGCATTATGTGAGTACCCCCTCTGCCATCAAGAAGACAGAACCATGGGGCAATATTCGATAATCCATTATTATATAAAAGTAGTGCAACAGCTATTCTCTCAAGTTTTCAAGCTCCTACATTAAAACTCAGGCCACCCAATGAATAGTAGGAAGAAAAAAACACAGCTGCCTCCAACACTGACACAAGAAACTCCCACCATATAACTCTCAACCTTGTTGGAGAATAACACAACTGTGAAAAACCACTAATAATGAGATCTATTTTCATCCTTGCATCACGAAACTTGTTATTGTTCCTTTAAAACCTTTGTTTTCATTTATGCATTCTATGTGCAATCCCAAACCAAATCCAACCTTAACTTTGTGCACTTGGGCATTCTTAATAAGTATTAAAAACTCGTTTCCTTTTATGTTTATGTATAAATAAACGCACATAGACAAATATATGGGACTAATGGATATCAAATGCCACAAGAGAAAATTATTCCCCCTTGGCAGCTATAACTCCATCACCCTATTTCTTTGATCGGCCATTAAAGTGCTCATCTCTACCCCAGGTTAACACATACCAAATTTAATAAGAAATAGGTCTGATTCACCATCCATCCAATAGCATAAAACATTATGCTTTTGGAAAACTGTTAATTTTATATCCACTTGATAGTTGTGCAAATCAAACCTATTCACCTTGAAATTGAATATGAGTTAATACTAAGAGTAGAGATCAACATCGCAGTGGCCAATCGAAGAAAGAGATGGTAGCGGTGAAGTTATCATCATCTAGGAGGAAAATATTCCTCCCGCTACAATTGGTAACCACCAATCTCTCTCTCTCTCTCTCTCTCTCTCTCTCTCTCTCTCTCTCTCTCTATATATATATATATATATATATATATATATATATATACAAAAAGTGTATCTAAGGTGTCTCCATGGAAATTGTCTATACTCCATAGAGACGCCCCTAAATTTTAATACAGAGGGTTTATGTGGATAATTCAAACCGTTACTTATAATCTCCACATCCTAAAATGGTGGTCTATAAAAAATTATGCATAAAAAATTATGATTTTTTGAAAAGTTTTGACCATATATTGATAAGTATATTTTTCAATAATAGAACAAATAACATCTCTTGATTAATAATAAAGAGTGTGTAAAACAAATGATTTTTTATACATCATCTATTTAGAGCATGTCCATCATAATTAATAGTTTGGATCATCCAAATACATCCTCTATATTGAGATTTAGGGGCACATTCATAAGCAACTCCATATGGAGACAACTTAGATACACCATTCCATATATATACACGCGCACACATAGACAAACACACACATATTTGTATATAGTTGGGTCATTTTCCATTAGATGTCGATGATGGGATGTTTATTACCATGATCCATTCTATTGAAGTTGATCTATACACTTTAAAATGTCTTAATTTTACTTTTTTTTAATCCATGCATCAAGTGGAAAAAAAATAAATTATTCTATATACTTAGTTGGCTAGTTTAATAGTGTAGAATATTCAATAAGACTTAAGAAATTATATGATAGAGTGTTTAAGTATTCAGATGATGATCAAATATTTGGATCAACAGTATGCCCAAAAATGTAGATTAAAGAAAAATGTATTTTCAACGTTCAATTCATACCTACCTGATACATGGGCAAAAAAAATAAAAAAAACTTTGATCTTTGTTTTTAGGCACTTTATATAATGTAGATCAACTTTAATTGATTAGATCATCCATATAAATAGACAAAGCTTAATTTTGAATGGGAAGGATTAAGCTCCGACGCTTTCCAAAAGGATCCAAATCTATCTCTCTAGAATTGGGTCCTTCTACAAGGATTGGAGTCCAATCCTTGAAGATGATAGGACATTTATTACCATGACTCGCTCTGTTTAAGTTGATCTATACCATCTAAAGCCCTAAAACTAAAAGTAAAAAATTCTGAATTTTTCTTATTCATCAAGTAGCCACTAAATGGACAATTACAAGTGGCAATTTGGTTACTTTGAGATTGTATAATGCTCCAAACCTAATGAAAAATTATGACATGGTTATTAATATTTAGATCATCATCAAAAGTTCGGATCGATAATTTTTAAGCTTGTGGTGTAAGCCTATGAGATGCTATTTTTGATTGTTCATTCTATGCTTACTTGATACATGTGCAAATAAATAGTCTAATGTTGATTTTGGATGGCTAGAACCAAATCTTTTTGTAAAAAACCTAGTCTATGCATACACATGAACGACATAAGTTGGGTAAAAGAAGCAGCACCCATCAAAGAAAAAGGCCACTGTTGTTATCTATAGTATTCATAAAAAATCAATACTTAAGAAGAATTTGTTTGTCAATTTTGCGTTCTCCTTTTGTACTTTTGAAACATAAAAAGATAGAATGAATAGTAAAGTAATTTAAATAGATCCCTATCTGTATGTACATCAAGATTTCAAATTCATTTTTTTAAATACTATAGATTTCAAATTCTTTAATCTTATCGACATTTAAACTTATCATATACTTTTAAAGAATTTATTTTTCTTATCCATATTTAAATTTGGATATATAGACAATAATCTAGTGTTCAGAAACTCAAAATTTTAGATTTTCAAATATGTAATTGGATAAGGCCTATTTGAAAATTTTTAAATAAATTAGAATACTACAGATGTATACTTTTATAAATTATCTTCTTTTTTTATAAGCATTTGATATTTGATTATCATATAGTTCCACTAGAAAGATATTTTACTTATCCCTCACTTAAGATGAAATATATCACATTTTAGCCTAAGATAAATATTAGTATAAATTGTCCATTAATTTTGCTTATAATAAAACTCTATCAAATTGACAATAGAACTTATAAGAGAATTAGGTAAATATGTAATAATTTTTAAAATAAATTACATTATTTATTTATTAGATAAATTTTGTTATTTAGTAAGCACTTAGATAAATAATTTGGTACAAAGTTATTTATAACTTTTAATTATATATTTTATCAAAAAAAAACTTTTAATTATATAACTCTATTTTATAGGTAAAATGTTTTCGTACCCAAATTAGATAACAATTAATTTAACCTAGTTTTTTAATTGCTCCTTTTTTGGTAATCCAACTTGCTAATTTTTAATAAATAAAAATTTATATGAATATCGATCGAGTGAGAACGAGAAAGAGGTAGATGATCAATCTGCTAGGCTACGTACATTGACCGTTGACTTAGCAGATTCCGCAAAGGGGTCTTTGTCCTTCCTCTCATAAAGTCGACGTTTGTCGAATCCTCTCACTATCTTTATACCCGAGCGGACTACGAGAGTTATGAGTAGTGACCTTATCCTGGGAAATGAATCTGATTATACTTTTAAAAGCTTGGAACTATTGAGCTTCCCTTCGGGTCTCACTGGAGGCTTTGCCTATATTAAGAGTGTATAATTTCCTTTTTTATCCATCTCTTTATATACATCATACAATACTTAGATAGGTATTAATACAATTTTAACACTCCAATTTATGCTCTGAGGAAAATAAGTTATGTTTTAGAATACCTATAATTCTTTAATAATCATAATACATATGTTCATTTCAGTATTAATATTTTCCCAACTCGCATAGTATGTATTAGTTAAAACTAGTTTTTCATGAAGTTTAAGATGCATATTCCACATAAGATATCTGCAGACCAGTTAAAATGTCTTTAATAATAGAATGTACCAACTCCCTTAGCTTGTTTGAAAAGAGCCATATTCATGAAGGAAATTTATTATTTTTTATCACTGCAAAAGAATTTAGAATCAAATGACAAGCTAACTAGATGTGTGTACAACAAATTATTTCAATTTCCAGAGACACCGTCTAAATGAGCACCTATCTGTTTGAAAGGTCATTATTTTGAGGCTTATGCTGGACCAAAACTTTAGGCCATCAACATCAAATTTAGCCAGTGGTAGAATTATTTGAAATGTGATAGAACAGTGCTGTGTAATTTCTTATTATAACGAAGAGAAGATATTAAACCTTTGAATTGCTCAATTACTTGGTATGCTAACTATCCAACTTTGATTTAATATTCCAAGGTTGAATTCATAGAACACTCATAGCACGCTGTATCTCATAGCACTGTCAGCTAAATCATTGAATGATGATAGTCATGAAGTTTTCATGCAAAACTGTGCATCTCTTGGTATTACTTGGCTTTTTTGCTATTTGAAATTTCCTTCCATTTCTCTTTTTTCATTAAATTTAGCTTAACAAACAACACAAAGTAAGAACAGGTCTACATTTTTTGATAAAGACAAATACAAAGTACAAAGTTTCACTACATGCAACATATCTAGCAAGATATTTTTAATAATTTGTGCCTTCTGTATAATAACATTGTCAAAAGATAAATGAGGGGAACTTCCTAAGTTAAGCAACTACAATACTCATCCACGTTTGTTCGTCAGGAGAAATGATAGAGCCAAATATTCGGTTGACTGGGGCCACAAATCTTTCTATATAATAGTACCTTTTTAGATAGTAGCTTCTTAAATTACACTCAAAATCCAAACAGAAACCATAAAAAATAAACTGGATCTAAATGCTAACATCCATTAATAAAAATATCACACTACTATTTAGATTCAAATTATCTTGGCCTAATATTTAATATATATATATATATATATATATATATATATATATATATATATATATATATATGAACCTATAAACTGTTTCTTTGGGGGAAAAAAAATTAAAACTGAAATACTTTTGTATTTCACACTGAGTAATATGGTAATTATCTTTCGCAAAGCACCCTGCACTAATTCTTTTACACCTTAAAATACTAGGCCCTGCTGCATTATAATCACGTCACTTGTAGGTGTCTTGAAAAGCTGTAGACATAAACTTTTACCATGCCTAACTCTATAACCTAAATACAGGGAGAAGATTTAGACCACACTGTTTCTAAATACAAAAATGATCCTAGGTCCAACAGAAGGGGTCACTGCAGTTCATTTGAAGAAACCATCATCAACAGTAAGAGTTGGGTCCTTGTCCAAAACCAGGATGAGCATGTGCCCTACCTGGTAATACTTGGGTCAGCATATCACATGGTCAAGAGGGAGCATATTAGCACCAAGAGGTCCACAGCTCATATAAAACACTATCAGAAACTTACTGCAATCATAAACAAGTATGTATACACACACTCATCATGCAAAATGAAGTAGTTGTGGCTACTAACAGAAAACAAAGAAATTAAAAAACAAGAATCCAATGAAGTAACATATCAAGGAGAAAAAACAGCATATAAACAAAGGATGAGGCATGAGTACTTGAAATTTAGCCATTTCAGTTTCCACGAGATTGTTGGCATTGAGAACGGGTACGCTGCAGTTCTCCACACAGTTATTTATGACCTCTTGCTTTTTTGCCCTATCAAAGCACTCGTACGCACACTTGAAGTAGGCTTTCTGCAATTTCCAATTTGAACATGTTATAGTATTTCTATTCGAAAAGCAAGCACTTCCTAGTAATTGATAAATATATATTTCTAAACTACCATCAATGTCCATCAAAGTTTACACACTTCCAATAACTAAAACTCTATGTTCATGTTAAAGAGTATATATAACAGTGCTGTTTACAGTAAAAAGGGTTGTCTTTTACCTAAGATGAGCATGCATACAAACAATCATAAACACTTAAGCACTCATATGCACACATGAAGCAATCTTTCTGCAACTTCTAATGTGAAAATGATAAAGAATTTTCATCAGAAAAACAACTTCTTTATACTAAATACGCACATTAAAACCTTCAACATTCCACTAAATTTTGCAGTTTGCACATAGCAGTCATTAAATATTCCCTATCTTCAGTAAAAAATTTGTTTTAAATAGTTTCTTACGAACATATCTCAAATTAAAAAAAAACAATAAAACCACCTTCAAATTCTACCAAAGTTTGCATATATCTAACTTTATAGAAAAAAGAATTATCTTTACTAGAAACACAAATCCAATTAATTTAAAAGACTACTAAAATCAGCTGCAAACATTTACATTGGAAAAACCTAAAATATATAGCAGATTCAGAACAAAATTCAGAAAAAATAGCTGAGGCCAGATTTTTGTTTTTGTTTTAGGGTTTTTTTTTTTGGGGGTTGTGGTTTTGTTGAGGGATCAGGGCAAGGGGGGCTCTTTTACTGGATAAAAATATGAAAAGATGATACCTGAAGATTGAAATTGACATGATCTTGGATCGGTTGGAGCTGGTTCTGGGCGACGACGTTCACCTCTTCGAGTTTCCTCCTCATTCGATCCGATACCAGCTTTTCTTCAACCGCTGCAATGTGATCCATCTCACTCTCTCTCTCTCTCTAGCTGTTTTTTTCCTCTCTCTAGGGTTTTGGAAGAGGGTTCTATTAGGGTTTATAGAAGAGGCTTGGAGAAGGGGGAAGGGATAGAAAAGCGTTCCCTTCTCCTTACAATGCTCCTCAGGGACAACATAACATTACGAAATGTTCCTAGGCTCTGTTCGGTTTGAGGGAGAATGATGTTTGGTTCGAGAGAGAATGAAGGAAAAGGAAAGAATAAGAAAGAAAATGTTTGAGAATTTCTAAATGCGCCCCATGTTTTTCTTAGTGAGAATAAAGGAAAAGAAAAAAAAATAAGAAAGAAAATATTTTCTATTTTTTTATCTGAGAGAAAATTAAAAAAAAAAGAAAATATTTTCTTACTAATTAAATATTAAGAAAAAACTAAATTCTATTTGCTTTGTTTTTCTCTTTGTTTTTCTCTTTTCTTTTCTTTCTTTCATTTTCTTTCAAACCAAACACAGCCAAAATGTTTTCTATTGTTGCTTAGAGAGAAAATTTAAAGAAAATAAAATAATTTTTTTAATCAAATATAAAGGAAAATCAATTTTTATCAAGCTAGATAATCCTGAATTTGTATGAAAAAATTTCACTGTGAAAGGAAATGAATAAATAATCAAATTTAAAAAAAAAATAATTACTAATATTATTGCTGTATTTCCCATAACTAAAAAATTCACACGTAAATTCAAGTATTCTCAATTATAATTTTATCTTTACGTCATATTAAGTTATTTTTCCTTTTTTTCCTCTTATTGTTTCGTATTCGTCTCCTCCTTCCATTCCAGTACCCTTAGTTTTAATCATTATTTCCTAATTTTCATCATTATATAAGATTTCAATACCCACATTTTGAATTTTCTTTTATATAGATTTGCCTTAAAATATCTATATTCAACATTTAATGAAGCAAAAAAAATAACCCAATTGATTCCTTTTATTTTACGAGGGGTATTATATTATTATTTTAGATAAAGCAAACATATGTAAGGTTAGCCAAAGAAACCGAGTAAGATTAGATGCAAAGGCATATATCCGCATAAAGCAAAACAAGATGATCAGATCTAGCTTTCTTATAAACGTGCCTAGTTCTTTCCGGGTGGTTAGGATAATAATTAGAGGCCTCAACTTAGGAATTTATGTTAATCCAGAGAAAAAATATTAATCCCATTATATTTTTCTATTTTTTGAATAATAATATTAGACTCTTTAGCTTATTTAGGATTAAATTTCATATGTTTTGAAGTTTATTTGTCATCTTATCAAGTACGATGTTATTTTATGTTTAAGTGATAGAAGACCAAATTATAATTAAAAACTAGGAAACTAGATATTAGTTATATCATAATCCAAATGAAAAATATTTAAAAAAATTATAGGATATGGTGGAGAGAGACCGTAATTCAGGTCAGTTGCTAACTTGTTTCTATTATTTTTGAATCAGTTTTCAAAAGAGCACACCTTTTTTACTACTGAGCCCCCCTAATAACTGTCCTTCCGGACTAAAATTTCTCTAAGGAAAGGGGAGTTTCCAAGGAGCACACCATTTTTTCTAGTGAGCCCACTTTCCAACTGAAAACCCTAACTAAAAAGAGCTATCTAGTGGGCGCAATTGGAAAAGTGGTGTGCTTATTTAGAAACTCCTAAGAAAAGTGGAGTGCGGCAGTGCGGGGAGTTTCTAGATGGGCACAGCATATTTCCTAGTGAGCCCACTTAAAAAGATCGTTTTATTTACCACTTTGCCATTATTTTTTTGGGTCAAAAATACCCTTCCTTCTTGATCAGAAATCTAAAAGTCTGATCCGGACTAACCAGTCCGGATGAAGCCTCCCCATCCGAGCTATCAGCTCCGGACATGGAGCATAAGTCTGGGCTGGTTAGCCCGGATGAGGGATGAGAGCAAAAAAAAATTAAATTTTCATAATACGTGCAACTGGTGTAGTGATATTATACTTCTCTCCCATGGAATTGACCGAAGTTCGATTCTCTAGATGCAATTACTCCCCCTAAAAATGAAGAATTTAAAAGAGAGGGTGTGCTCACTAGGAAAAGTGGGCTCACTAGGAAAAAAACCGTGCCCATCTAGAAATTCCCGGCAGTGCGTGTGCTCCTTTAGAAACTCCCAGAAAGAAAAGAAGAAGCTGCTAGGAAATTTAAGGAAAATTCTAAACGAGCACACCCACTCGATTTCTGCCAAAATTGAAAACGAATCTGAGGGACGCCGCCGGCAATGGGACGCGAATCCAAACCCGATAGCACCGCATCGCCGGTAGCGGTGGACCCCACCTCCTGCCTCTCCCTCCCGACTCTCGTCTCCTCCTTCATCGACGCCTTCGTCGACTTCTCCGTAAGCGGTGGTCTCTTCCTACCCCAACAACAAAACCCTAACCCTAACCCTGGTCCCACTCTCTTCCCCTCCCCCGACCGACTCCTCGCCATCGGCGATCTCCATGGCGACCTCCCCAAGTCCCTGCAGGCCCTCTCCCTCGCCTCCCTCATCGACCCCCTCTCCCTCCGCTGGTCAGCCCACGCCGGCACCTCCGCCATACAGATCGGCGACGTCCTCGACCGCGGCGGCGACGAGCTCAAGCTCCTCTACCTCCTTCACCGCCTCAAGCTCCAGTCCGGCGGCCGCCTCCTCACCATCCTCGGCAACCACGAGATCATGAACATCGAGGGCGACTTCCGCTACGTCACCCCGGAGGCCCTCTCCGAGTTCCAAAACTGGGCCTTCTGGTTCAAAAACGGCATCTTTATGAAGAAGCTCTGTCCTGACCTCGAAGCCCCCAAAGATCCCTTCTTTGGCGTCCCAAAATCCTTCCCCGGAGTCAAGAAGGAGTATTGGGAGGGGTTTAGGGCGAGAATCGCCGCATTGCGGCCGAACGGGCCGATTTCGGCCCGGTTCCTGGCGGATAATCAGACCGTGGTTGTGATTGGCGATTCGGTGTTTGTTCATGGTGGGATCATTGGAGAGCATGTGGAGTATGGGCTGGAGAGGATCAACAGCGAGGTTAGGGATTGGATTATGGGTTTGAAGGGAAGGTTCTCGCCGGGGTTTATGAGGGGGAGGGATTCGGTGGTTTGGTTGCGGAGGTTCTCCGAAGGGTATAACTGCGATTGTGATAATCTTGATAAGGTGCTTGGGATGATTCCTGGGGTGAGGAGGATGGTGATGGGGCATACGATACAGACAGAAGGGATTAATGGGGTTTGTGAGGACCGGGCGATAAGGATTGATGTTGGGCTCTCAAAGGGGTGTGGTAATGGTTTGCCGGAGGTTTTGGAGATTAACAATGGGAAGCAGTTGAGGATTTTGACTGCGAATCCTTTGTATGATGAGAGGAGGTATACGGGTGGGAGAGTGAGGGAGGAGAGGAAGGAGGGGCTTGGGATATTGGTAACAGAGGGGAGAATGCAAGAAGTGGAGACGGAAGCCTAGGTGTGATAATTTAGATCAAGCTTGTTGTAGAATTATTTACCTTTAGATTGGGCATTGCCATTGAATAATTGATTGGATTAACCAAATTTACACTTTGTTTAAGTTGGAAAATGGCTCTCCACAGACATGCCTTGCTAATGTGTTAAGGATATCAAGATATGTGAATAGCTTAATTTTTACCGCACAAGTATATTTGGTTTTTCCTTGTCCTATGTTAATGCAGGATGGTATTGCAAGCATATGTGGCTTGCGAAGGATCTTGCAAGGACTGCTCTTTTAGCAACCCACCTGGTAAAATTGGTACAACTTCTCTCTTCTGGCATTTGCTTAGTTAGTTAATTAACTTGTCTTACATTGTGTATCAATTCATGCTGATTATTGTTTCTGAACTCTTGTTTGGTAAGCTATGGTAATATGATAAAATTGTTGTTTCAGGTTATTGGTTTAAAATGCTTAGGCGTTGTGATGAACAAAATAGTTTGCCTTTAGAGAAATGATTGCTACATTTGTTTAGGTTTTGCAGCCCTGGTTTTGATGTGCATTAACCATCAATTTGTAAATTGAAATTTTTGTTTCTAAGTGGCCATCATATGGGCTTATATCTGCTTGGAGTCTCAGTTCTTTACCCCCGCTGTAATAGTGTTTTGTATGGTACAGAGAGTGATTCAATGTATTTAGCCTTCAGTGTACTATTTTGATGTTTATATGAATGGATTTAGGCTAGGGATGAGTATGGGCAAGGCCAATTCTTGGTCCGTCCTATTCAACATTTTGAATTAAAAATGAAAGTTTAAGTTAGTTAATTCAAAATTTTGAATAGGACGAGCTAAAAATTGGCTCATGGACTTGTCCATTCCTATCCCTAGCTAAGGCCTGTATGTGCCTCAGTTTGTATTAAGCAGTGGAGTAAGAACTCTTAAGTTGGTCCAACAATTTCCTACTTAATCAGTCTACAACACCTTTTACACTGAAAGTCAGACTTAACAATTGATTATGGATCTATTTAAAATTTTTAAAAAGAAGCAACTTCTAGACTTTAAAATCAGAATACTTGTGTCCTTTGGAGGGTTTCTTAGAAAGAAGATTGCTTTTAAGTTTCATCACTACAAACTGCACTTGGAGATGGTGGTTAGTGAACGGGGATGATACTGTGTTGTTTTTTGCTTATGATGTTATTTTGTTGCTTCAACTGGTTAATGGTTTCCATGGAAGGTCAAAGGGTACCTGTTCAATGCGAATAGATACAAGAAGGGATCTGAAAGCTATCTGTAAATGATTTTGATCTATTTTAGATAAGTGCATGTTACATGGAGCAAACATTTCTTAGAGGATTGGAAGGTTTCATTTTAGGTTGATATACTACTGATTGTCTCCTTTGATAAATTATAGGTATTTTAATTTTCGTCTAGTGTATGGACTTTAGGCACATCCTGGAAGATTGGGGTGTTGTGGATCCAAGTTTTTGTTTGTTTTTTCCAATAGTTCCCATATTTCATTCGTCGCTCATCACATAGGATCAGGAAGCCAGAAGATTGGGGTGTTGTGGGTCTAAGTTTTTGTTTATCATATTACATCATCGTTATCATTTCATCGATTGGGACATAATCAGGTATGGTCCACGCTCAAGTTGTACAAGCACTATTACCTAAAACTGTTCCTCACCTTGCTATCTTATTGCATTGTATAAATTGTCTATTGATAATTCTATTGATAATTTATTGTTAAATAGATTAAAACACAGAACTAAATATTGGTTAAACATACATGTAATGATATTTTAATTTTGGAATATGTAGCAATTAGGGATGTTAATGGACGCGTCAATGGGTCAATTTTTGGCTGGCCCTAAATAAAATTTTGAATTAAAAATAAAAATTTTATTTTTCTAATTCAAAATTTTGAATAGGGAGGACCAAAAATTAGTCCGTGTATGCGTCAATTACCATCCCTAGTACTAGCAACCAAGGTAATGATCTCTTCTCTATTATTATTGCATTTGCAGATTAATGCAAGAAGGAAGTAGTGTGATAACTGACCCTTCAAATCAAATACACTAGGTCTTCAACATGTTACTTGTCTTGGTCAAACTACATCATATTGTTATCTCCATTTTCTTAAAGCATTGTAATATAAGTCGTAGATCTGTTACCCGTGCCGATCAATGTTGTTCCCCATGTTGACGGAACTATTAAATATAGATCCAGGAGAAAGTATCCTGTGTAGCCTGACAGGATGCATCGGATACTTTCTCATTTGCCAGTCCTCTGGTCAAGATTGAGTCTGAGCTTGATTTTAAAGAAGGCATAGCATAGCTAGATTAGTCCAGATCTGAACTTGAATTGTGTGCATATCTAAGGGGCAGTAGTGCAATCTTGAAAATCTCTTCAGGAAAATTGAACCACTGCTCCATTAACAGGAGCTCAGGCTACATGTTGGTGCCCTAGTGTTTACCAGGGTCTTGTGCGTAGTTGTGGCTGAGAAAATTTGCTCAAGCAGAGCTGACCTCCTGGTATCCAGGATACCCCATGGATATGTAGATATGTAACTGCTTTTGATAAACCATATCTTAACACCCGCGTTTTCAGATTCCCCATGAATATTTAAAATGCTTTTTCATGAAAATAGATGTTGACAATTAGAGGATTCAGTTCTGGAAACATTTCTTGAGTCGATTTTAATTATCTTTGTTCTTCTATCTAGAGTTACAGTTGGATAATATAGCCATGGTCCTTGGATGGGCAGTAGCAGGGAGGTTTATCTCGTTGTAATTAATTTGGTTGTCACTTGGGGCTTGAGTTATTGGCAATGGATGGTGACAATGAATTCTTAGAGTAATGTAATGTAATGTATTGGAGGTCTCAAGCTCACATTAGATGACTGTTGAATGTAGATTATTTTTTTTGACAAATTTCATTTTAAGGTGAGAAATTTGAGTTTTGCATAGAATCTCTGCAGTATCAAGAGAAAGTTGTAAGATTGTTCGTTGATGAAGCTTGTCTAAATTATTTCCATGCTCAGAATTACATTACACTCTAAAGTTTATCAACATTTTCTTGTATACATGCAACACTGGTTGGTGTTTAAACTATCTCTTTATTATTTCCATTACATTACACTCTAAATTATTTCCATGATCAGAATTACATTACACTCTAAAGTTTATTAACATTTTCTTGTATACATGCAACACTGGTTGGTGTTTAAACTATCTCTTTACCTTTGACTTGTAGTATAAACAGTTTAGGGACGCTTAAAGATGGTGTTAGCTTTTCAAGTATTAAGCGAACAGTTTAAGCTGAAATTTTTGAGATTTAAGCTTTTTGCAAGGACTGATCCTTTGGTGACATACATTTTTTGTTGAGATGGTAGACTCAAATTTTACTTTTGCTATCGAAACAGGTGTTTGCTGCTCTGCACCAGATGGCTTCAATGATAGTTTTGCAGTCAACTGCAACTTTGCGCTATGATTAGTTGATGTTTGTAAGAGAGGCGGTCTAAGTTCAAAGGAGTTTGATACAAAGAAGGCTATGGGGAGAGGACAGGAAGACTTGTTGCTTTGGAAGAGATAGGGGAGCTTCCGTGATGGTAATGAACGCGTTTGGTGATGGTAATGAACACGTTTATAGATCAATTTTTGATTTATTTTATACAAAATTTTGAATTAAAAATAAAAATTTTATTTTTCTAATTTAAAATTTTGTATATGGAGGGCCGAAAATTAACCTGTGTACGCGTTCAATACCATTCTCACTGGTCAGTTGTAACTCGAGTCCAACGTCCAACTAAGTTCAAAATGCCAAATTATCCGGGCCGGGCCCAGCCCAGCCCAGCCTGGCTCGGAGTATGTATAGATTTTCTTAAAAAATAATTAAATATTATCATTTAGTATCTTTTAGATGAAAGTCAATTATTATAGCCAAACTATAACTAATAAAAGTAGATTGCTATGAGTATTTCTTCTTTTAAACTATATGAATATATTAGATGGCAAAACCAATCATTTTTCTTAATTTTATAAGGGATAGTATTGTAAATTTTTGTTATATATATTTTTTCATTTGTATCGTAATTAATTTTGAGAATTTAAATTTTTTTCCCATTTTTTAGTGAATATAATTTACGAATTTTTTAAATATTGACTTAAATATGAAAACGCTCTCAGTTTGGCTGCATGGTGCTCAGGGGAACTTCTAAAGGGGCACAACTTTTTTCCTAGTGAGCCCAGATTTCCTAGTGAGCCCACTGTGTTTTTAGTAAATAGAAGAATTTCTTAGTGAGCACATTGGTATTCCGAAAATACCCTTGAACTATATATTTCTCATCTCCCTCTTCTCTCCTCATTTCTCCTCCGACCTCCCTAACCCAAAACCCTAACTTACTCTTCTCTCTCCTCCCCACTTCCCCTCATCCTCTCTATTATTTTCTCTACCTCCTTCTCCTTCCAAATCTTCTCTCTCTCCCATCCGCCGAACCCATTGCCGCCGCCGAACCCGCCGCTGTCGCCGACATCGCCGCCGCTGCCGGTGTTCCCCCGCCGCCGCCGTCGACTTCCCTCCATTAGTAGGTGAGTTTTCTTAATTTAGTAATATTTATTTTAAAATTTAAAATTTTTTATTTTTGGATCAAACAAGTATTCATTGTGATTTTGTTGGGATGGAGAGGAGAAAGAGTGAAGGAACTAACAAAATTGGTTCTAACATTTTTTTGTTAATTTTGATTTTTAATATTTAGATTATAATTATGAAGAAAATATAATATTGTAATCGTAGTTGTAAAATATGCGAAAATTTAGTTATTTTTCTAATTATGGACGTTAATATTAAAATTTAGTAGTTAATTTATAAGTTTAATGGTATTGTTCTAATGGTTAATTAAGTAACAAAAGACGGTTTCAGTGTCTTTAAACTTTAATATTACACTATATTGCAGCAAAAAAATAAATAGAGAAAATATGATATTTGTAGTAAATTATACTTTATTACTACTTACTTACACATAGAAAATATAATATTTAAGTCCCATATAGTACCAAGTTTATCTGATGCTTACTTTTTTTCCTTCATTAATATTACAAAGATATACACGCATAGAAGTAATAATCGATCCATTACTTGCGCAAGGAGAGAAGGCATTCAAGAAGTGGCATAGGATGTTATTTAGTGCACTTGTGAAGATTAAAGCCATGCTAACTGGTTGCACTCAGCCAGAAGAACCACCAAAAGAGCAAGCAGAGGAACAAAGACAAGTTCAATCCACTCTTGATGCACCCGATACGGCATTTATGTCTCGAATCAGAAGCAGACGTCAACTCCCGAGGAAGACAAGGAGACAGTGATTAGATTATATTAGTTGTGTATTGATATGGATGTTGTAAGGAACTTCAAGTGGCCGGTGTAATTGTTTTTTTCAAACATTTTGAAGAATTTGTAGAATATATGGTTTTTGTTTGTAATGAACCCTATTATTTGCTTTTTGTTCGAGGAATATATGCACTACGTTTGTATTTGATCTTATTTCTTTATTTTGTATGAGATCTTATTTGTTTTATACATAGGGGACCTTATTTATAATCTTCATTATATCATTGTATCAGTTATTGTATCGTTGTATTATTGTATCGGTGTATCAGTGTATCATTGTATCGTTATATCGGTGTATCAGGAGTATCATTGCATTTGTGTATCAGGAGTATCATTGTATCGGTGTATCAGTGTATCAGTGTATTATTGTATCAGTATATCGATGTATCAGTGTATCATTATATCGGTGTAATGTTGAGGATAGTGGAGGGGATTTTGATTATAAGATTGAGGATAGTGCATTAGGGTCATGGAGGTGGAAGGTTTTTAATAATATATGAAATTTTTTTACATAATGTTGTTTTAATTGGGATGGTGTATTGGGGTCTTGTATATATTTTTTTATGTAATATTGTTTCTAATTATGGCCTAATTTGTTCATAATTCTCATTGTGTGAATTTACATTGTTATTTGAATTTGAATTTCGTATTTATATGTTATTGATGTAATATGTAGTTGGAAAGAACTAAACTGTGTACAAATTTGAGAGATGAATAAATTTTTTGTATTTGTTGCATAGAATGAACTAAACTTTGTGTTTTTTTTTTTGTTTTCTGCAATGGATTGTAAAGTATTTAATTCTATTTTCCTTATTGTTAATAGAAGTAACACGGATTTTAAAAGGGTACATAAAAAATGAAAGGAAAAATTTGTTTATAAAGTAAAAGAGTTTGTTTTGTATGTGAAAGGGTAATGGCAAAATTAGTCATCAAAGAAGGACCTGAAATAAATTTACCACTATTTGAAAAAATAGATAAAAATCTAAAATAAACGCTGTTGCCAGGGATCGAACCAGGGCCACTTGCGTAATAGGCAAGACTACTCACCAATATGCTACAATGATTTTGTGGATAATGGGCAAAACAAAACCTATTTAACTCCCTGTCCGGACTGACAGTCCAGACAGAGTCTCCCTGTCCGGACTGGCAGTCTGGACAGGGAGATCCTGTCCGGACTGGCAGTCCGGACGGGGAGACTCTGTCCGGACTTCCAGTCCGGACAGGATATTTCCTGTCCGGATTGTCAGTCCGGACCGGAGATATTTGTCCGGACTCGTAGTCCGGACCGGAGTTTTCTGTCTCTCTTTTCTTCTCTTCCAAAAAAATCATCTCTAACCCAAATACCTAACTACTCCTTCCTCTTCCTCTTCTCTTATCTAAACCTAACACTATCAAATCTCTCTTCTCACTCTTTTACCCGCTATCGCCGCCTTCGCTACGGATTTTAGGAGTTTTTTTTTTTTTTTTGGGTTAACTGAACTCAGGAAAAGGGAAGAAGAAAGATAAGGACAATTTGGTCCAAAAAGTTCGATGGCAAAATTGTAATATTATAGAAGTTTTTACTGGGCTCACTAGGAAAAAAGTTGTGCCCCGTTAGAAGTTCCCGGTGCTCAGCCCGGATCGAGCTTGGCCCAGCCCCGGGCAATTCATGCTCGGTTCGGGCAACGGTGACCCGGGTACTTGGGTTGGATGGCCGCTTGAAAAGCTCTGGATCCAATAATCAAAGCTCATATGTAACACATATGTACCTAATTACAAAATGCAACTTTTTTCTTCTATTTAGGAATATAAATCCAATTTTGCATGGAAAATTGCTATTTCATTTTCTATGGTAATACTTTTTGAGTGCGGTCATGTTTTGATATGTCAAAAATATTTGATATGTCAAAAATATATTTTTTATGCTTATTTTTGCATATCACAATATATTCTTCATTATGGGTCTAACGATGATCTGAAAAATAAATGTCCTTTCAATACAAAACTTTCTAATACACATGCTTATAATTTTTTATCAAATAAGGTCTGTGAACAAGATTTTTTTTTTAATATTTAATATGTAACCATTTGGAGTACATTCTGGCATGTCTAATCTCAAAAATATTTCTTTGGACAAATGCAACCATCTCCCAAGGATAGTTTTCATGCTAAAACATTTTACCAGTTGCACTGTCACTCAAATTTGCTGCAAGACTGGCATATTGATTTCCTTTTTTTCAAATATGTAGCATAATAAATTGAGTAAAACTCAGTCCAAAAGACTTTACTAGTTGGGCTGACGATCCAATTTGCTACAAAAATCAGCATATTGGTTCCTTTTAATTGCAAAAAAGTTATGTGCGGGCTTTGGTATTCGGATCCACAACAGATCCGGCTCGTTATGGGATTTGCAAATAGAGGGCTCAGATCGAATCTATTTCTGAAGGACAATTCTGTCTTTGGACCAGTCTAATAGCTAGGGTTAGGGTTTTAGTTCCCTCTGTCGATAAATAGAAGCGATGGCCCTCTCTTTTGATGAGGCTGAGAGCTGCCACACCAAATCTGGGCACCGTTCTTCTTCTTCTTCCTTTATTGCTTTTTCTCAATTGCGTACAAATTCAAAGTTGCAATTTTTTTCTCTTATTATTTAGGTTTTCTAGATTTTGATTGATTTTTGTAATTTTTTTAAAATTTTTTGGTGGATTTGATTCGAGAGAGAGAGGGATAGGAAAGCCAATTTGCAGAGCAAAGGCGCTGTGAAATAGATGGCGATACCTTTGCATTGAAGGTTGGCAACATTAAATTTTCAATTTGCAGTTCTCCGTGCTACTCATATTTCTCAATTTTGATGATAGCCTCGAACAAGCTGCGACATTTATCGTTCTATTCCTACCTTTTCCTAATTAATTTTTCCATACAAATCGATTTTCTCTTAAAAGCAAATATTTATCTTTTTTGCTTTTACTGTGGCTGCTAATTATTATTGTTTTCATGTTTGCTTGTATAGATCAATTGATAAAATTAATTTTGTTGGTTACTTTAGATTTTGATCAAGATGAAGAATTGGAGAGATTTTGATATAGTCTGAATTAAGTTGAAGTTTTTTTTTTTTTTATAAAAAAAGATTCTGCAATTATTATTATTTTTTTTGATGGAAATCAGTCCAATTAGGTAAAGAACATTCTTGCTCGTATGAACAAGATGGAACTGCATGATAAATTTTAATGTTAATTGTAATAAATAATTCTGTATTAGGATGGCTGTATTATTTATTAATATCCAGATACGAATTTTATTCGCAGTTAGAACATAACGAAATGGTTAAAAATTGAACACATCGAATAATTCGTTAGCTAATTCTAATTTTTTTTTTATTTTTCTTGGATGTGGGTAATTAGAAATAGTAAAAAAAAAAATTCATGTGTTTAATTTAATTTCTTGTATCCTTGCAGGCTTTTTCTTAAAAATTAAAGGTTGTCGATAAAATGATTACTCTTTTAATTCATTTTCTTAAAAATTAAAGGGCGTCGATAAAATGATAGTTCTCACAATTTTGAACCAAGCGCATGTCAATAAAATTCAATAAAATTCCAGTGTAACTGTGGAGGTAAACTCAAGATGAAGAGATGAAAAACATATAGACTGTGAAGAATTCCTTTCACACTTGTAGTAATTGGTTATGGTTTGATAGAGATGAAGTAATAAAGTTTGCTAAATATGTTATATATATACGGATTGAGAAGCGCGCTTTCTTATGATGTGATGCGAAAATTTGGAGGCTCAACCAGATAAAAGAAAGAAAAATTTGAATTAAGGAAAAAAAGGTAATCAATTTAAAAACTTGTTGATTGAGATTATAATTGTGTTCTTGTCGTCTTTCGTCTGGTAATTATCTGGTAATAAATTAACACACAGGTATACAAATGGCAACTGGTTCCTCTCTGTATGCGCCCTATATTTCAACTTAGAAGGTATATGTGGATATTTAAACTATTAGTTGTGGTCTCCACTTTATAATACGAATAATATACAAAAAATCATTAGGTTGAATGAGATTCTCAATATACTTTGGAGTTGGAGGTCGAGACACTTGCAGATTGGTGGGAATCTCTTATTCATAAACATTCTGATCGGTAGTGGTAATCTAGAATTTTTTTTTTATTCATAAACATTCTGATCGGTAGTGGTAATCAAGATAGAATTTTTTTTTTTTTTTAATCTGGTTCAGAATCTAGGTTTGAGATGCATTTAGGAGAGTGTATTTGCTGACTTGGATATTCTCCCAGTAATGATCGTCATGGTAGAGTGGAGGGCTACCACACTCTTTAGACTTCTTACTTATCATCTCATTTGCTCTTATGGAGTGCCAATTAGAGTCAAACGTACGACGTACTCGTTGAATCACTCTGAATCACTCGAGGAGCTCAGGCAACGATATGAGCTTCCATTTACCAATTTAGTTTTGGAGTCCATTATGTCTCAACTTACTTATTAAGACAGCAAGGACTATATCAAAAGAGCACTTCTCAGTTTGCAACTTCTTCCTATTGAAATGTTTCAAGAAGTTCATAAAAGATTAGTCAAGAGCTTACTCTACTATGAGGATGGTCACAACACTTCTCTTCGTGATTTTGCTTGCGTCACACTATTAAACAAACTCGCAATATAGTTGTCCAAAGGAGTGGATGTAACTAGAGAAGAGCCCATTATACTAACTTCTCACTCCCTTCTCCAAACCCATAGAGAAAGCTCTATAGAGGATGTTGTTAGTTGTGCCTTAGAGTTGAATTGTGGCGCACAATTAAACAAACTCGCAATGTAGTTGTCGAAAGGAGTGGATGGAACTAGAGAAGAGCCCATTATACTAACTTCTCACTCACTTCTCCAAACCCATAGAGAAAGCTCTATAGAGGATGTTGTTAGCTGTGCCTTAGAGTTGAATTGTGGCGCGCAATTATCAATGCGATCGGAAGAGATTGATGTGCTATCGTCCTTTCTTTGGACTCGGAGTTCAAATCTTCATAAGCTCGCTTATGGAGAGCTGAGATCGACTCCTTGTATTCATTGTCTTGAGATCGTTTGGACGATTCAAGATACAAGTTAGTCCTTTCCGGTGGTGGAAGATTACCTTGGTCATTTTTTGCCTTAAGAAAATTGGTTGGTATCGCGGTGGAATTAGTGCTCCTTCTCTACTGTCTTGTGTTGTCGAGCATCGAGACGACGTGCAAGTTTACAAAACATGCCGCGAGTGTTGGAGGCATTCTTGTCCTCAGCATCATGTGGGAGATTTGTTATCTCCGAGTGTCTTGTTGGCTCGATTGACACTTGAACCATTTATTTGGCATAGTTGATCGGAAATACTTGATTGATTTCTACATATGGTGCCAAATAGATGCACTAAAATATATCCAACTAAATTTGTTAGGACAGAACTCATCATAAACCTAGCTTTATAAGAAAAAGAAATGGATAGAAAGAAAATAAAATGATATATTGAGGTTAGGTTGAGAAAGATCTCAACCTCCTTCTTTGGAGGAAATGGCCTTTTCGTGAGTATTATGTTCATAGAGAAGAAATTATAATTACTCAAAACAATGCTATGTTGCTACAAATTTTGGATCCTCTTGATTGTTCAAGTATCTCTCTCTTTTCTATTGTGGAAGTACGAGTGTATTTATAGTAGAGAACTATTAAAGACGACGAGTTATAACAACTCTTAAAATTCTTTATTTTCATATATTTAGATGGAAGAAGATCCCGTTATAGTTATTGTGGTAGATTTAACAGGTATTTGATTTTATCTGAAATGTAGTTGCTTTTAGGTATGTGGGCTTTTTGCCTATTGGGCTTTTGCCAAATAGGCCTTTGTCATAGATTCAAGTTGCACACATTTATATATCAACCACAACTTAATCCAAATAAAGACCATATATGTTGACAATCCCATATGGTCCAAGTAGGATATGAACTTTGAAATATACCTAGATAAGGACATACGACACTATACATTTTGATAAAAAGTATAGGATTTGTGTCAGTCCTAAAAATTCATGTCTGAATTGATATAAGAATCTAGCAGTACCTTGAGTTTAAGATTGTCACAACTCTTTTGATCACAAATATTAGAAAGATGTCAATTTCCATTCATAAGATAGTTCACAATTCCGCAACATTCCTTTTTTGAGAGGGTCGTGTGCGGTTGTACCGTTGGATAAGAGACTAGTGGGGTTACCAGAATCTTGAGGAGTATGGGGCGGTGGTGGAGTCAGGCCATTGGAGAGGTTGGTGGAGGGCAACAAGAGAGAAATAAGTGAAAAAGGAGAGAAAAAAAAAAGAGAGGATAAATTTAAAATAAAGTGGATTGTAATTAGAAATTCTTATTTAGCTAAAAAAATACTTTACTTCTAAATCTTATAGAGTATGCTTAGAAAGCGGAGGCACGAAGACGGGAAATTCTATTTACACACTGCAATTTACTTTTGACATTCCGAGTGCTCTTTACACCAAACTTTCATTTTGAAATGTCACCAATTTACTCTATGCATCCAAATTTTTTCCAAGTTTAACCTTCCTCCTTCTAATATCTCCTTATATCGTCCGATTCCAAATTTTTCGCTTCGAATATTAATTCCCAATCTAAAAATATGTTAGTCGGATATTAAAACCCGACCAGCAGCCGACGTCTCCCTAAAAAAAATCATAAATAATAATAAATTGTAAACAAATACACATAAAAAACTAACAATAAATTTAAATTATAACTTAGATTTGTCCTCCGACACCAATTGCATGTTAGAATTTTCTATTTGAATAAAAAAACTTAAACTAAAACTTCAAACCCTAATTTTATTTATTACAGTGAATTCGAAGAATTTAAAGTTTCTCTATATCTTTTTAGGAACATGAATTTAAAAAATTTAAGAGGTTGAGAAATCAAATCAATAGGTTTGTGAGAGATGTATTTTTTTTAAAAATTGAATTTCACAAAAAAAATTTTTTTTTAAAGGTTCTAGAGAAAAAACAGAGGAAAAAGACGATGAATTGTAGTTCTAAATTTTAAAAAGTTTTAATTTGTGGTTTAAAAGGGTAATTTAGTCAAAAAAAATAAATGATAAACTTGTAATTATTTACAAGTTTTAAAACAGTACGTGAAGAGTAAATTTCCGTGTGTAAATAAAATTTCAGCGCATGCATTTAGAGTTTTTTTTTTTTTTTTTTTTAATTTCCATGCCCGCCATTTTAGATCCCATAATCCCCACAGTAAATATCCAAATAACAGCATTAACGGAAAAGCCAACAGTCTATGAATCTGACCGTACAAAAATAAAGAATCTAGCCAACGGCCACGATTGAACCTGCCGATGGAGTCAAATCCAATGAATTCAATGGAGATAAATAACGAGAGTCATCTGGCGTGCAATTTCTTAAATTGTTTCTCTATCCCCCTTTTTTTCTTTTTTTTTTTTCCCTCTCCCTTTTTGTCTTCTTCTCCTGTGAAATTTATATGAAATTTATGATCTTTCGATGAAAATTACTCGTCAAGTTCCGATTTTGATTGTCGACGATGTCCGAGGCTGATGTCGTCTACAGGTATGGATCTACATTTCTCCATGAAATTTGAGGATTTTGCTCCAATTTTAGTATGTGATTTGCGATTTAGTTTGCTAAAAAAGAAAAAAAAAATGCAACTTTTTTCAATTTGCTTACGTTTTAGCTATGAGGTTGATGTTGGCCTGTTGATTTTATGATTTGATTTGAAGTTTTGTGGGGGTTTCTTGGGGGGATTTGGGGCTTGATTGACCCCTGGACTTCAAATTTCCCTCTTTTGGTTATCAGAATATGGATATGATAATTTTCAGTTACTTTTTTGGTTGATTGAACTTGTAAATTAAAATTTCTTGATAGAGGCAATCTTGTAAATTAAAATTTCTCGAAAAAATAGACTTGGAGAGGGGTTGGTGATGATTAAGTCGTTAAGAAATTAAGAGAAATTTTGAAATTAGTGTGATGTTATTGAAGACCCAAATGGTTATATCACTCGCTTTTGTACCTTGAATTTAGAGTAAACTAAAAGTTTGCACTAGGTTTCACTTAGTTATGGTTGTTGTGCTTCTGGCATAATTTTTCGGTAGGTATTTGATCTTATGATTTAAGTCCCATAGCTTCTGCTCTAGGCCCTTCAATTGCACTATAACTGGACATCTGACTCAGAGTAGGAATTGGCAGCTCTCCCACCATCGGCTGCTACTCTTGAAGCCAAGATGCTGGAGAGTGTTCAGACTCAACACCCGAGCACAGAAGGATGAGTCGAAGAAAGTGGGGTACTCAGACCCTACTCATTGGAGTGGGGATACTGTTCATTATCTTTTGAAATTCAAACCCACGACGCAGCACACGAGTGACGATAGGGGTTCCCGATTTAGTACATCTGTTAGTTCTAATCGAAAATTGTAAATGTAATTGACAATGATGCTATCATGACCCTTTTATTCATAGGAATCCTTAAAATAGTCACCTTCTATTTATTTCTATGTTCACTGGCAGAATAAATCAAGTCTTGGATCAATGTAGAAACTCGATTTCTCTTGCATTTATGAGATGATATTGAAGTGACTATGGTCAAACTCTTGCAAAAGCAGAAGGAAGTTGTATTTGTTAGGGAATAACATTGAAATATTTCACAACCTGCTTCTAGGGAGCTCGGACAAGATGTTAGTGCCAATGTTGCTGCAATAGTGTCGGCATAATTTTCTAAGCTAGCTTGTGATCTGAATGGGGACCATCAAGGCTAATTCATAGAAGGAGCTTATATGGAATAAGCGTATTGCCGAGAAACCGGTTGAGAAATTTGATTTTTCTCTAATCACAGCCCAGGCTAGGAATACCTCAAAAATATTTAGGCTTTGTCTTTTCGGGCTAAGGGAAAAGCACAGTTTTTAGTTGGGAGGATTCAACTCTTTTTGATAGATTTGCATTTCTTGATCTACCATCTTCATTAACTGATAGATGCCGGTTCCATTTTCACCACCTTGGTGATTCGAGTATTGGTTTCATGACCTTCCCCTAGTCCAATTGAGATATTTCGAATGATGAGATTGTTCAATTTAATCTGGATATGCTTGATGTTTGTTATTGCTACATTCACCGGAAATTAATGTAGTGGAGGATTGATGGGGATCGTTGTGAGAAAATTTTATTGTGACTCAGTTTCTGTGACTCTTGGTTTATTTTGACTTTTGGTTTTAGAGTTTTTATTATAAATAAATTTATATGAGACTATTGAAAAGAGAATGGGATTTTGATAAAGATTTTTTGTTTTTTTTTGTTTTTCATGATGACTTGCTATCTTTTAAGTTTCTCCTTGTGGGCTCGTTGATGCAGGTGAGTGGTGGGTTAGGCCTGAGTCCTATAAAATTTCTTGTATCAAACCTAATTCATCCCAACCCCTCCAAATCCTACTACAAACCCTTTAATTCCCTTCTTTCCTGCATCGTTGTACTTATTTGTAACGGTATTAAACTTAAAGCCCAAGCCAATCTACATGGGTGTGGAATTAAGCTTAGTTCTTAAGCTTAGTTCTGGATACTTGGTAAACACAAACTATCAACTTCAGGTTGATTCACATAGGCTGTTATAACCATTATTCCATTTTCTTTCTTTTCTTTAATCTTGGCATCAGCTTGATGAACCTAACCATAAGGAAGTAAGATGCATCTTTAGCAAATTTTATATAGTTACAAACCTTGAGCCTTCTTGGCATGTGAAAAGTCATGTCTAGGGCAGTTGGATCAAGAAACGAGCATATGTGAATCTAAAAGGCGAATTGCAAGCTAAGAAGACCGGCCTACCTCTCTTCTCGACTATGAGAGTATGAAGTTTTGACTCATTTAACTACATAATTTTATGAAATGGCCTGCTTTAAGTTGTAATTGTTGGGATCAATGCAATACGACTGCTTTTAAGTTTATATATGACAATGTAAAAAATAAAATAAAAATTCAAAAATTTTGTTTCGTATTACAATGATTGGCTAACTTTTGCATTTGAAACTATTTATCCATTTTCTGCACCCTCTTTTTCATGAATTATAGCTCAGATTCTAAAGCTATAGTAATTAGGCGAGTGAATTGAACTCGTCAGACTTAGGCAAAATCTGGCTCGTTGCAAATCATCCCATTAAGAAATCTCATCTCATTATGTTTCCTAACTATTTGTTGAACAGAAACTGAAAATATTTGTTTGCAAAGGAGCGTGTGTGGTCGTTATTATTTCCCTATATTTACTTGTTAGTCCTGTTTTGTCATTTCTGGGTTCCTAAACAATTTTGATAGAACTTGATTCACTTTCTTATCAATGAAAATCAAATGCAGATGCAGCTTGGTTCCCAAATTCATCTCTTTTTGAAAATCCCACTCTCTTTTGGATTGATGTAGTTGAGAATCGTGGAATTGCACATCCCAGTGGCTATTTGCTATGATTTCAAGGCACGGGCCTGAGTTAATGTATGTGAGGTTTTAAACATGGAAGTACTTGCAATCTTGATATGAGGACACGCCTGTGTATTTATCTATCCCCTTAATATATTTATATTTGTATAGTTTATATTTGAAAAAAAGTGCAAAAGAAAATTGATTATTAAAAATAATTATTTTCCTATGGATTTGGTTATCTGGTAGTTTCTCAAATATCAGTTCTTACATATATCTTATACTCAGAGACATTTTGATGCAGAACGGGAGCGATTTAGGGTTTGTGGTGGGAAATTGGGAAAGAACTTATGTTTTTTGAGGATAAATTAGGGTTTGGACCTCACGCCCAGGCGAATCACAAGCTCACTCTATCACGAATCACTCGAAAAAAGATTTGATAAAGCAAATCACATGCTTAATCATATTTCACTATATTTCAAATTAAGGTTTTATAAGTCATATATATATATATATATATAATTCTAAAATAATAAGATAATAACAAATCTCTAAAAATCCAAAATCTAACTAAATTCATAATCAAATCAAATCAAATCCAACTAAATAACTAATCTCATCTCTATCAATTCTCCCGCGCTTGGAAATATTCATCACCTGTTGAGTAGCGATAAGAAGAAAGTCAAGTACGGTCAACTGAAATTGGTCAATTTTCTCGAGATCTGGCAAAGCTTTCCACCGAACTAAATATAAAAAAATCGAACAGTTTGGAAGCAAATATATTCTATCTGACATTTCTATGGTGGCGACAGTAACAATTGTAGAAGGTCTAGAGAGAAGTCAAAATCTGTCGCTTTTGTAGAAAATGAAGAATTTAGAATGTGAGTTGGAAAGTCACTGAAAACACGATCCTTATGAACGGGGCAAATAAATATTTCTGTAGTTAGCTCTGACAGAAAACTGGATCAACAACTTTTTGACCTGTGACGGGCTTTATGATAGCTTCGGTCTCAACTATAACATAATCACCTAAATTCTCGGAAGCTGATATGTCGATATTTGTACTCTTCGAAGGACACTGATATTCATAATGCCAAAATTCTCCACATGTTTAATATTTGATGGAAGGGCACTAATGAGCCGAGTGTCCGTATCCTTCACATTTAGAGCACTGTTCAAAAATAAGATGCGGAGTATACCATGCATGAAGAAAAAACTGCAAACGATTTCAAATTGGACGAGATTTATAGTTTTTGAGATACCAATCAAGAAGCTTTTCTAGCCAACTTTAATTTCGCATAATTGTATTTCTACTCTGAAGTCAACGGAAAGTAACGGAAAAATTATTTCAAATGCTCTTCCCATTATCATAACCATTAGAATCATTATAACCATAAAAATATGGGACTGTAGCATATATATCACACTTTACCTGTTTGAAATCGACATCGGTGTTGATATATTTTCCACAAAATAGGAATCACATATTTAAATTAAGTTCAGAAAATATCAGAATTAGAATATATCGATTATATCTCGAATCTGATGCGAATCGGGCTCAAAATGACTTCAAATCACTTAAAAACTCTTAACGGGTCTGCTTTGTTCAAATAGGTCTGGAATTGCTTATTGGGTTGAGTTCTGCTATTGATTGACTTAATCCAGTAGCCTAAAATGTCAATCGGGTCGGAGTGGATTTCATATTGATGCAAACTGATCTGAAATCAAATTGCAAATGGTCTCTTTTGGATGGTGGGCTTGGTTTAGTTGGATCCAAATCCAACTCACTTGTTCTCTGCCTGAAGAACACTCGTGTGGAAGATGGGGCGTTGAGGGCGGCTGTTCATGATGTGCCCACATGCACTCGTGTGGAAGATGGGGCGTTGAGGGCGGCTGTTCATGATGTGCCCACATGCACTCGTGTGGAAGATGGGACGTTGAGGGCGGCTGTTCATGATGTGCCCACATGCGGCGATAACTTGATCATGGAAGACGAAGGCGATGGGCTCGAGGCGCTGGGGAAGATGTTGTCGGCTGATGAGGCGAAGTTGCTGCTGCTGGTGATGATGTTGGGAGGGGCAATTTCAACCGGAAGGTGGTGGTCGGAACAGTTGTAATGTCTAGTGGGTTTGAGGGTGGTGATGGAGGAGGTTTTGGGATGACACTACTGTAAATGATGGTGATGAAGGTACTCTAGAGTTGAATATGAAGAGGAGAAGTGATTGGTCAAAAGTGGGCTTGCGGTGGAGAAATGGAGAAAAGGACTGTTGTTGCTGTGGGAAAGGAAAAGAGAGTTTTTTTTTTCTTTCCTTTTCTCTCTCTCTCTCTCTCTCTCCATTACTTTCTTTCTTTCTTTTTAAAAAAATTGATTCTCTCTTTTTTTTTCTTTTCACTCAATTTTTTTTCTCACTCTTTTTTTTTTGAACTGATTCTCTTTCTTTTTTTTCTTTCTTTTCTCTCTGTTTTTGGTTTTTTTACTGATATTTTTTTTATTTTTTTCTCTCAAATCTAAAAAGAAAATTTAAAAAAAGATGGAAAAATAATAAGATGGAGATGGATTTGGATTCTGATACCTGAAGATGCGGATATTGAGCTATGATACCAATTTGATGCAGGACGAGAGCGATTTAGAATTTGTGGTGGGAAATTGGGGAAGAACTTAGGTTTTTGGGGGATAAATTAGGGTTTGAACCTCACGTCCAGGCGAATCACACGCCCACTCTCTCACGAATCACTCGAGAAAAGATTTGATAAAGCAAATCACATGTTCTCAAAAGAAATCATATTTCACTCTATTTCAAATTAATGTTTTACAAGTCATATATATAGAGAATTCTAAAATAACAAGATAATAACAAATCTCTAAAAATCTAAATCTAACTAAATTCCTAATCAAATCAAATCAAATCCAACTAAATAACTAATCTCATCTCTATCACATTTGATTACCTGGTACTTTCTCAACTTCTTAACACTTTGCATGGAAATGTGTTAAATTATAACCTGCCAAGCATTTTAGCTAGGTGAACAACTAGCCTGCGAACTACCTCAATAAATGTAAGAAAATTTAATCCCTGCTAAAAGGCATGTACGCAAGCAGTACATATAAGAAAGTTTATGATACCATGGAAGTTGGGTTTTACTACCAGTCTACCAGCCAATAGTCCTATTAGGTTATATGGCAAATCCCTCATTTGGGTGTAGCATCCTTAGCTATAGACTGAAGTATTAATTTGGAGGGTTGATGACAAGTTGACAGCCGTGTGCTTCCTAGAAATAAACATACTTTAGGGGTTGAGGTGTACATACGAAATGACAATGTGTGTTAAACTCGTAAAGAAGTGATTAGTCATTGGATTATCAAAAGCATATTGTCTTGAGTAGTTCACAGGAATCTTTTGTTTGATTTAGACCCAGATGAACTATATTTGTTTTCTTCTTGTTTGGACTTTGGATATCTTCAGATATAATGTTTTTTTATTTCTTTATGTTTCAACAGATCAGTGTCAAACTTCCCACAATTGAAACAAGTAATCTATAATTCTTGTTACCTGTGAATAGTATCATCTTATTTGATTGTCCATTGTTTGGCCTTCCTGTTTTGTTGTATATGCAGTTGTGGGGCATGTGGATATCATTTGAACTTGACATCTTCTAATCGCACAACTAATATTGGGCCTGAGCACCAAAAATCCATAAAAAAGGGTTTTATCTCCTTCATTTCTGTGGATCTCAGCCGCTTCACTCAGGTAGACCAGATAACTTGTCTTCCCATCTCTTGGGGTTCTCGTCCAAAAACGAAGCTTCTTTGTCGTCAGTGTGAATCTGTCATTGGTTATGGTTATGGTGCATCGGCAGCCCTTTGTGGCTGTGACAGTGAAAGATCTTCCTCCTGCCAAAAGTACATGATAAAGATCCGTTCCCTCCAGCCTTCCGAACCATGAGTCCCATCTCTTCTTGATTTGGAGGAAAAATGGATCCAAACACTTCAGAGATGAACCTACCTGATGACTGTCTTCTTAATATTTTTGAAAAGATCAAAGGTTCGACAGATCGAAATTCTTTTGGTCTGACCTGTCGAAGGTGGTTTCGAATTCAGAATTTGGCCACTAGATCAATAATCTTTCACTTCTCCAACAACCCAAATGTTTACCGGCTTTATGCTAGTTATCTACCTAGGCTATTGGCTCGTTTCCCTAATCTTAGCTCGATTTCACTAGCTGGTTGCACGGAGTTGCCTGATTCAACACTAATCCGTCTGAGGGATTGTGGTTCTAGCCTCAAATCTCTTGCTTTATACTGCTGCTTTGCTTTCACAGATCATGGTCTTGGCTTAGTGGCTACAGGATGTTCTGACCTGGTCTCTGTAACCCTCTATCGCTGCAATATTACAGATCCAGGATTAGAAAGCCTTGCAAACTCATGCCCTTCCTTAGAGAATGTGAATCTTTCTTATTGCACACTAATAACAGACCGTGGAATTAGTAGACTCTCAAAGGAATGCACAAAGCTTCATGCTGTGATGATCTCCTACTGTAGAAGTGTACTGGGTACCGGCTTTAGAGGATGTTCACCTACTTTGACTTATTTGGAAGCTGATTCATGCGTATTATCCCCAGATGGCTTGTCGGGTGTTGTCAGTGGGGGCGGTCTCGAATACTTGAATGTCTCTAATCTGAGATATTGGTGCGGTATGGATGGTTTGGGTGCTATAGGTTCTGCAAGTGCTGTGCATCTCCGATTTCTGAATCTCAGAATGTGTCGATTTGTTACTGATGACTCTATCGTGGCCATTGCGAAGGGTTGTCCTTTACTTGAGGAGTGGAGTCTTGCTGTTTGTCACGAGGTCCGAGTAACAGGATGGGCAGCAATCGGGTCGCATTGCTTAAATTTGAAGGTTTTGCATGTGAATAGATGTCGGAATCTATGTGATAGTGGGCTGCAATCTTTGAGAGACGGTTGTCACCGGCTTCGCTTGTTATACATGCACGGTTGTCGTCGTGTCAGCTGCTTGGGGCTTGAAATATTTAGAATGCTAAGGCAAGATGTGCAGGTGAGAAATGAGGAGTGTATATCTGTTGGCCCCTGCATTGATGATTTGTTTGCATAGCTCGTTTAGCCCTGACCCCTCCATGATGAGGTAATTTTATGGAAGCTCTTGTTCTAAATTCTTGGTAACTTTCATTGTTATGACTGGAGAACTATCCAATGCTTTTTACTTGTCTGATGATCCTTCATTAATCGACATAATTGCTGATGTACTCAATGAACAATTTGATTGTCTCATGACTTTTAATGGTGATCCAAAGATTATATTATATGAATTCTTCTTAAAATAGATATGTTTTCTTTTTCTTTCTAGCATTTGTTTTTGCATTCTAGCATGCCTTGCTTTCTTTTGTTTATTTGAGATCTAGCATCAGATATTGAACTACCAGTTTTGTACAGTATCGAACTTACAATTGCATTTTTATATTTGAAAAGCATGTTTAATTTAAGGATATTTACAGATTTGTCCTTTACATTTTTATAAATTATAATTTAGTCCCCCAAATCTTCATATTTAGGATTTAGTCCCTTATATCTTCTAAGTTACTACAATTTAGTCTCCATTCCTAACTTTCGTTAGCCCAGTTTATTTTTTGACCTGATTTTTCCATTTTACCCCTCCTTAATTCCTTCTTCCTTCTTTTTCCTTTATTCTCCTTCTCTCTTCCTCTTCTCTTCTCATTTTCTTCGTTATTCCTCCTCTCTTCTCCTTCTCTCTTCCTCCTCTCTTCTCTTTTTCTCTATTGGGTTCATTGGCTTTCTCTCTTCTTCTTCTCTTCTATCTCTCTATTCTTCCTCCTTTTTTCTTTATAGGGGTATTTAAGTCATTTTATTATTTTAAAAAAATAAAAAATAAATTCTGCTATTTATTTGGACGGAAAAACTAACGGAGGGACTAAATTGTAGTCACTTAGAGGATTTGGGGACTAAATTCTAAATATTTAGAGGATTTGGGGACTAAATTCTAAATATGAAGATGTGGAGGACTAAATCATAATTTATAAAGATTTAAGGGACAAACCTGTAAATATCCCTTTAATTTATCTATGCAAATAATTGTGAAATGGAACATTTTAAAAAGTTAAGCTATAATTTACATTTCTGTGTAACTATCTTCTCTATGTAGAGAGTTTCCATGTAATGCATCCTAGTGTGAGGACGATGCAGAGGCCTCACTGACCTATACTCACATAACCCTGCAAAACTTGTACTTTTGATCAACCCTTTTAGTAATCATTTCCTGAAATATTAATTGAATAGCTTTTATTAATACTGCAGATGATCCTCTAATTGTCTCAGAAATTTTCTTTTTTCGTTCAAAGCTATAATATTATATTAATGTGAGAACTCATAGTAAATTAAGATCCCAATTTACTAAACAAACCCTCAGAAGCTTCAAATAGTCTTTTAACATTATAACTAATCACCAACTCCATGCAGCAACCATAACCTCATTAAGAGAAGAGGAAAGAAAAGAAAATAAAATCAAAAACCAAAAATCAAAAACTCATTTGATCAGTTAAAAAAAGAAGAAGAAGAACATAATTATTGATCTTCACCAGCCATTGCCATCCTTCTGAGGGGACTAGGCCCAAGCTTCTTCCTCCTCTTAGAATTCCTCCTCCTTATGAACTCCATCTGGTTCCTCCTCTTGAGCTGCTGCATCATTGCCTCCTCCTCCACAACAAACCTCCTCATCAGCACGTCGTCCGTCAGCGACTTCCCCCTGAACACCCTCCGTCCTTCCACTGACGTCCGTGGCATCGCGGCTGCCCTCTCCTTCTCTGCCTGAATCGTTCTCTCCGGATGCATCACAAAAGACTTCGATCTAGGATAAGTGTTGCTCCTCCTTGGGGGGATTTCAGCTCGAAAAACCTCATTATATGAAGAAATTGGCGCACATAGGCAGACCCGGGTGAAGGAAGTGGCCACTTTCAGTGAGGAGCACCTCCTGAGCCGCGGCTTGTCTGGTTGCGCGGGAATTTTACTAGTCCTTGTCGTTGGCTTCCATAGATATGCAACCTCCATCACTCTTTGGTACCAAGGCTTCCTGAAACAAGTAATCGTAAATTCTTGTTAAACATAAGTATCAAGACGAAACTTATTGAGAAAAATGAATTGCTTGCCTTGATTGCGGGTCCTTTGGATCCTGCATGAAAAGAGAATGGAGGAACATGAGAGAGTTTGAGAGAGATCGAAGGAGTTCATATGGTGAGGCTATGGGCTTTTGATGAGAAGAAGAAGAAGATAGAATGGTGATGGTGGTCCTTTAACCTTTGATTTGCTCCCTTTTTTTCGAAGTAGAGGCCCTTTCTTTATTCTATCAAGCATTACCTTTTGCTTTGGCAGGATTCCTTGCAATGAGAGGGGAAGAGAAGAGGAGAGGCGATTGAATTTTTTTTTAAAAACTGATGAAGTTTGAACTTAAGAAGAAAAGTCGAATGCTAAGGTTTCGCTTTTCTTTAAGAAGACAGTACGTGAGGGTCCTCTCTCTATTGTGATGACTGTTTAGACCCTATAATCTTGTATACCGATGCCAATTGTGGTCAAAATTCTTTTGACACAAGGGGTCAAGTTTGTCGGCATAGACTCTAAACCTTTTGTGCTGATAATATGCATGAAGGAACAAAAATTTTCCTGATTTTCTAGTTAGAAAGCTTGCTACACATACCTAGTTAGTGACATTGCCTTGTTTACAAAGACTGTACAAAACCATCTCTAGATCTTTCGCATCATGTTCTATCAGTCATAAATATTAAAAAAATCATAATATAAGCACAAAATGCCCACTAAGGAACCATGGCTTTAGCTCAAGTTGTTTTTTTTTTCTATTCAAATACTTGCTAGGAAATATAACAAACACATTGATGCACCCTGCTCTTTTGATTGCGAAACATTCTCATTGCTTTGTTGAAGGAACATGAAGTTGGTGAATTGCATCATAAAGGAGCAACACACCGTAGTGCCTCGGACATTTGAATATGTCACAGGACCAAAAACAATAAATGGCTAATGGAGTTCATCATGATACCCCATTGCTGGTGGAGTGATGTCTAAAGGCTGGAAAAGCTAAGGAAAGGCACATGATTGTTTGAGACCTTAGTTGCTTTAGACTACCACCACCAACGGACTCTCTTCGATCTCTGAAGCTATTTATGTATCTGGTATATATGATAAAAATTATATGTATTGGTCTTAAAAAGTTTTCGATATCCATAAACCCATAATATTGTGATCTGATTTTAGAAATATCTTGATAGCTGATATGATATGGAGAAGTTATATGCGTGATATTTGAAAATCGAGGATTTGTGATCCAATGAAGATGATCTTGACAGGTAATATTTTTGGTAAGAAAGTTATAATCGGTGGCATTATTAGTATATGCTGTAAGGATAACAAAGGTGATGGCAGCAATTGATGCCTATAAATAGCTTGTTGAGGTTAGCTTAGCTCTTAAATGATTGTGCAAAACATGCAAGAGTCAAATTAAAATGATCTTCACCACACTATACAGCCATTTTTTAATTTTAAATTATAAATTAAGGGGATATATTGGTAAAGTTGTTTTTTAAATGAAAATAAAATAACACGGAGAGAAATAATTGTAATGTGATGTATAAGTATGGTTGATTATTGCAAACATTAAAAAAGGGCAGTCCGGTGGTACAAAACTCCCGCTATGCACAGGGTCCGGAAAAAAATCGGACCACTTAGGTCTTTTGTATGCAGCCTTACCTTATTTTTTTACTGCAAGAGACTGTTTTCACGTGATTATTGCAGATATTATTTCAGCCTTACCTTACTTTTTTACTGTAAGAGACTCCTTGTTTTTTTTTTTTTTTTTTATTGCAGACATTATTTGTCAAAAAAAAAAAAAAACAAACCTTTAAAAGTGCATTATTTTATTTCTATATAGAATCAGTTAAATTCATTTTTTTATTTCAAAAAATCACTAATGTGCTTGAACAAATTTAAAAAAAAATTTGTATATTATAGACTTAATTAACTATAGCATATTATTAATTATATTAGGATTCAATGAATTCCTTGGTCAGGTATTTGTGTTATTTTTGTAATTTGTGTATATTAGTAAGGTATTTGTTTAATTTGTATTAACATTTTACAGTTTTAATTATTAATTTTCTTTGTAAAAGGTGTCAAGCATATAAATAAATATATTGTTTAAAATTATTTATTATAAAAAGTTTCGAATAAATAGTTCCAAACAAATAAATTGAACTAGATTTTTTTTTTTTTTTTTAAAATTAATATGTGTACTGGAATAATGTTTGGGCCGACTTTTATTTGAACACCAGTCAAATCTTAGCCCACTTTCCATTAAGCCCAGTGCACATCCAACTTGATTTTGACGTTTTACAAATAATCCTCTAAAATTTTTTGAGTATGCTATATTGCTAACATATCCTTAAAAACAACTTTTCTTAATTTTATGTTATAAAGACTAATGGCTATAACAAAAATGAGTTAGCTCAGTCAGTAACATTCCATACTCTTAGGCTGTGTTTGGATTGAGGGAAAATAAAGGAAAAGAAAAGAAAAGAAAAGAAAAGGAAAGGGAAAGAGAAAAGGAAAGAAAAGGATATGGAAATTGGTTTTCTTTTTTTATATTTGGTTACAAAGAAAATAAAGAAGAAAATCTTAAGGAAATTTTAGAATAAAATAGTTTCTTATGTTTGGTTGATCAATAGAAAATTAAAAGGAAAATATTATTCTAATTAAACTATACAGAATTTTAATATTAATTTACATATTATTGATATAATTTTTAATTTTTAAATAATTAAACATATAATAACCAAATGGTCCAAACTTCATAAAAATTAAAAATATATTGGGACTAAAATTACAAGAAAATTTATGCAAAAATTTATCTCCCTTTTTCCTTTTTCTCTCAACTTTCTTTTTCTTTCATTTTTCTCTTGGATTTGAGGAAGAAAATGAAAAAGAAAAAAAACTTAATACATTTTCTCTCACTTTCTTTCCCTTTTATTTTCTCTCTAATTTTCCCTTTAACCAAACATTGAAAAGCAACTTTCTCTCTCTTTCTCTTTTCTTTTCCTTCATTTTCCCTCAATCCAAACACAGCCTTAAAAAATAGTACTATGCTTGGTTCCCTGATGAGAAAATTTAATTTGAATAATTAATCCGATTACTACGTTATTATAAAAACGATCATGTAAACAAAATTTCCCTTAAAACAACTACAATGAACAAGATAAAGTCGATCCACACCCGCACTCAATCAAATTTCCTTAATAATAGCTATTGCTATCCTCAAAAGGAAATTTTAAAAAAAATATTAAATTAAAGGATTCGAGATAGGAAATTCTAAAAAAAATATTAAATTAAAGGATTCGATATCTTGAGAGATTAATGCAGTAGCTTTACAATCATGTCGATAGTACATAAAAGGTTATGAGTTTTTTTTTTTTTGCTTCCTTCTCCTTTTAATCAATTTTGGACATTAATTGTGCAGAAACTTAAAGTGTAATTAGATTTAGTATTATACACGTACACATGTATAAAATAATATTAAATGTATCACACTATTGGTTTTTCTCTCCTGGAGATATTTGACATTGATAGTTGGATCCATACCATCTTAGAATTCACTCACATAATGCATCATTAAACAAATTGGACCTACAGGCTATATCTAGTTTCCGAAATCCTTCAAAAATCATTAATGAAAATTTCAGTGGGAATAAAGAAGAAAGAAACATTATGGTTCCCAAAGCAAAAATCTCCAAACAAATAATAGGAGTAGAATGAAATATATAGACTTTACAGCATGTACTCTTAAATTATAGTCCTGGCATCTGCACGCCTTAACTTACATTCGTTGTTACTTGATAATTTTCAATAACATTCGTTGTTACTTGATAATTTTCAATAAGATGTAGCGTAATCACATTCTGAGCTCATGCATCTCTTTATTGCTTTAGACATATCAACTTGATAATTCATCTCATATATATTTTCTAAATTGTAAATTTGGTTCCTTCAATAGCCCCACGTAACCATACCAACTACTTTTAGCTGTTTATTTTTCCAATATTTTCATTCAATCGAAAATCTTCTTTTAGCTGTTTATTTTTCCAATATTTTCATTCAATCGAAAATCTTCTTTTAGCTGTTTATTTTTCCAATATTTTCATTCAATCAAAAATCTTTAGAATTTTGTTCTTATATTGACATATCATTGGGTTATGGATTGAGGATCTGGAGATTAACCAAATATCCTTTTACTTTATAACTACATATGCTTTATAACTATACAGATGCATTATTAGATATGAAATCATTATCTTTACTCTATAAATTCTTTAAAATTTTAAAATTTTAATTTTAAAATTCTATTCAGATCTATTTTTACTTTTTCGCTGTCAGATCTTCTTCTACAAACTCCAATTATATCTTTCTTTTATCTGTCTTTTACCCAATTTATATAGGGTATACGCAACCTCAATTGTGACAATAACATTTTATTTATATTTTCTTCTAAATTATACTTTTGGTTCCTCCAATAGCCCAAATGGAAAGCCTAAGATTTTCAACAAGAAGATTAGACTGTATATATATTTATGATTTCTATATATAATGAACTTCAATGCTTATATATTGTTATCGCAGCATCGTTACAAAAATCGTGAGGATTACTATATGCATGAGGCCAATATCATGAATTTAGGTCCTTAATAGCTCCTACTATTATATACTCCAAAAGGGAATTACATGAGCTTATAAGACTAAATGCATGATACCGACATCATAAATTTTTAGTTGTCCAAAACTTTCTTCGCCAGGAGAGATCTAAAAGGACATAAAAATTGTGGACTCTCAATTCCAATGGCCAAACCCTAAAATTTTTACCAGAACGTAATTACGCACACATAATGCGAAAATGCACATTTTAGGAAATAGTAAGGCATCATTTTTTTTTCCCCGAAAGCTGTAACAATTTAGTGAGGCATTACATTCTCTGGTAGAGATATCACCGATAATTTAGACATCCAGGTTACAATATGAAGTAGACAATATAATGAGAAAAATTAAACATTCACTTGTTTTTTTTTCTTTTTTCACAACCAAAAATTCATGAGTATTAGCTAAATGTTAAATTATTAATAAAAAATGATGTCAAGGCCAAATAGAAACATTCTCATTGAAAAGGGCAAAAAACAAGGGCAAAAAACAAGAAATAAAAGATAGTTTCTCATGGATAAAAAGAAGAGTTAATTACACTTAGACCCCCTGTAGTATGGGACATGTAACACTTAGACCCCCTAAAGTTTAAAACTCTCACTTAGACCCCTGGACCAGGGGGTCTGAATATAATTAAAACACGGTGATTTAGATACTTCAGTGATTTAGATACTTCAGAAGGTCTAAATGAGAGTTTTAAACTTCAGGGGGTCTAAGTGTTACATGCCCCATACAACAGAGGGTCTGAATGTAATTAAACCTAAAAAGAAATGGATAGAATCAACGTACTAATGAAATTTTCCTTCTAGAATATAGCTTATACATAGAGACCAAGAACACAACTAGCTATCAGCAAACGAAGAAGCGTATTGTGCTAGTGACCGTCCTCAGAAAGGGTTAGCAGATGCCTTCCTTGCTTCCAGACGGATAAAAGACAATTTACCAGAAATAATGTAATTCCCTTCTTATAGATTAAAAAAAAAAAAATACAATTTCCTTCGAGAATTCAATTTATACATACAGAACATTTCTGACCCATGGGTCAGTTGAGACTATTCAAAATCTCTCTCTATTCAGTTTATCTCGCAACACTGAACATATTATACTGCAACAGTATGGAATAAGAATTAAAAAAACTATTCATTCCTTGTGAGTTTAAATTAGATACCCCGGGAAAAAAAAAATGAGAATACCCCGTATAAGACTCTAGTCTCGATATATGGATTCAAAAAGAATAGGAACCAAAACAAAATTTACCCCCTTGAGTGCTGGCAATTATCAGCACACGATACGAACTGCACCACTCTCAGATGACACAAACTTTGGCTTCCTGTTCACCTGCTCCAAGCATTGGATGATGTCCCCAATCTGGAAATCAAAACAATCTTGAATGACGAGTCCACACTCGTTGCCCTTGCCAACAGCTTCCACATCCTGCTTCTCACGTTTCAGTGACGCGCACTTACCCTCATAAACCACATCCCCACTCCTCAACAGCCTCAATGTCGCTGACTTGGTGAAGCGCCCATCAAGGACTCGGCATCCAGCAATCTTCACATCTGGTCCCTTTGATCTGCTACGTCCCTTGAGCTCAAAGATGTTCAGAACCTCAGCCTCCCCTGCAACCTGAGTCTCGAGTGTCCCTGGTGCCTTTTCCACAATCAGGTTGCCCATTTCCTCCAGGAGATGGTATATAACTTTATGAGTGCATATCTGGAAAAACAAGAATAACTGTCATGCACAAGTACATAACTGACGATTATTCGTTACCGAGAAAGCTACAAGCAACAATCAAACTTCCATGATGCATCCTGTTAATTTGCACTGCTTTCTAGGCAATATTTCTCGACTTATGTAATATATGCGTATGTCAAGGTTTAGTTGCATTATAGGCAAAATATGCGGAGTATGACTGAAGATCGGCACAGACCCAAACATACTTTTCGAAACACAGCGAACATAGAACATATCTCTAAAATAGGGGTTGCATATTATGGTGCGCTTTCGTTCTACTACCCCCCAAAGCAACTTTATGAGAAACATGACATAAAAATCATTTCATACAAGATAATCCCCAGCGGACAGGATACTATGTGTTAAATATCATAAAGATGTTAATCTGGCTTTCCCATGAAGGTGATCGAGCAATGGCAGAGCTGGATGCATCTAGGCACTATGCGTTAAATATCATAAACATGTTAATCTGGCATGCCCATGAAGGCAATCAACCAAAGGCAGAACTGGATGCATGCGATCAGGAATGACATAACACATGATATGGTAAGCACAACCTAATGCTTCCACTTATATGATTATGAGAACAACATTGAGTTTGATAAAATGACTGTGTTTTGAGCATGAATAAAAGGTCCAACAATCCACAGAGGACAGGATACCATGCGTAAAATATCATAAAGACATTAAACAGGCTTGCCAGTAAAGGTGATCAACCAAGGGCAGAGCTGGATGCATGTTAATGGTGTTATGAAAAAAGCCACTGTAAAGAGAATTTTTGTATAAAAAGATCCACATAACATAGTAACAAGAGGAGATGAAATGGAGTAAGCTATCCATCTAATTTTCCCAAATCATCTCTATTATTTACCGCATGTGGTAATGACAAATTTTGTAGTTAGCTTCCTTCATAGGGGTGATGAATCAAATATTCAATCAAATCGGATCACCTAAAGGGCTACCTTTCTACCTATAATAGTCAATTTCATTATCTCCAATCATAATCATAATTCTGATTATCATTGCATCGTGTAGCCATTTACCCCACGTAATCAAGTCACCTGCTTCCACCTCAGCACATCACTTCTTCCACTGATTTGACTGATTCAAACAACTGATCGATTGCCGATTGCCTCAGACTCCTCACGACTCGATGACTATCATCTTCCATCACCTCATGCCTCCTCAGCAACTCCGTCCCACAACTCCTCACAACTCAACCATCTTCGTTGACCATCTTCATCAACTCACACTGACAAGATCTCAGCAACTCCGTCTTCAACACCTCATCATGACACCTACTGGTTAAGAGGATTGCTCAGCAACTCCCCGATCTCGACAACTCTACTTTCAATTTTGTCATTCAACAACTTCATCTCGAACAATCAAATTGAATACCTTCAATAATTCTCTCCTTTCGACTCCAACATTCCTAGATCAACGCAGCCATCTTCTCCGACTCTAATACCACAATTTTTCATGGTCGATTCTATCCTTACACAATCAACACCCACCGCTATATGATTTTTGCACTCACATCGGCATTGGCCTGCACCATCAACATAGAAACCTCAATGCTTACAATCATGTCGATTGTTGCCGCCACCTCCATCAACATGACAAGTCGCCACCTCATGGTCCGCCACCACCTGATCCTATCATCTTCTTCTGATCTGGAGAGATTATCTTCTCATATCTGAACAATCTATTATTTAAGCAAATTGTTATGTTCTCTGTATGGGGGATTTGATAGGAACGGAAGTTATATTTTAGACAGATTGACAAAATCTTGAGTTTCTATGTGAAGGAGAATCCTCTACTTTTATTATTGTGGGTGGTTAGCGATAGGAAGATTGAATATGCCACATTCAAAGAGTACTATTGTTCAAAAGTTTATTATAAGATTATTGATAGAAAGTAGAAAAGGAATAATTATTTACAATGAAGGAAGATTGTTAAAATTAATTTAACCGGTCATGGAAAGAAGCATCATCTGTATACAGATCCTCTGAGTTTGGAAAATGATGAGGAGGAGGAAGAGGATATTGTTCTCTTTGGTTAGTTGTTAAACACATAGAGTTGGAGACACAAGATTCAATGACGCACACATTTACAATAAAGGAGACGTGGAACTATCTTGAGGAATTGTTTTAAAATAAAAATAATCTTAATAGAGCTTTTGATATTATTCGAGAGATGTTTCAGAGTGAGAAGGCTAGCAAAACTTTGTCAACATTATGCAAACTTTGACAAGGTTTATGAGTGTTGAAGGTATTATTTTCCATCTCACAGGACGTGAAGAGATGCAAAAGCAATGGGGCTAGCTAGTAGTCTGACTTTACTCAGGAGCTTGCTACTAGAATACACACCTATACGTCCATAGGTGATAGAGAGTTATGTAGTTAACTCTCTACTAGAAATAATATCGATTTCTTCATAGTGTCTTTCCGGAGGACTTGCAAAATCCTACTAGGAACGAGTAACATGAATGGTTAGCTCTAACTGTTCAATAAGGAAAATTTATAGCTCCTAGAAGTCGAGGAGGTTGTTCGAGTGGCAAAGGAGATTTTGGTTGAGGTGGCCGGTTTGTTGGCAGAGAGGATGATTTTAGTCGGCAGGAACATGGAGGAGAGAATTGTCACGACGGTAGGGTTGATTACAACTGCAAGGAGGTTGGATGCACAAGAAATATGTGTCTAAAATTGTATAGCAAAACCTCATAAGTTAGTCAGTTCGCTCATGTGGCTCATTCCTCGGAAGGACAAGTTTCCTAGAAGTGTGCTTATGTCAAATGAAGAGTTTATAAAATACCAAATGTTTCAGCAGTTTCAAACTACATAGATTACACCATCTTCATTCTCAGTTTCCATGACAATCAGTTAATTGTACTTTGTATTTCACTTCTAGAGTCCCTGATACTTGGATCATTGATACTAGTACATCTGATCATATAACGGGAATCAAAGGTTTCCTGCATGACTTGCCTTCATCTTTGCCACTTCCATTAAAACTTTAACAAATGGTATTACATCTCTTGTTGAAAGCATAGTGCTTTGCTACTATTATCATTTGCCTTCTATAACCTAAGTTTCCATTTAATCTATTATCAATCAGCAAACATACATGATCCTTGAATTGTTTAGTGACATTATTTCATATTTCAGGAGATTGGGATGCAAAGGACGACTGGCACATGATGTAAACATGGAAGTTTATCACCTGGAGACTGGTGTCAGTTTGGTTACATGTATTAATTCTACTTCTTTGCAAGATCTACAATGTCGGTTTAGCCATCCTACCCTACAAGTTTTAAAGAAATTAGTTCCTAAACTAGGCCACATGTCATCTTTTGAATGTGAGTAATATCTAATGGGTAACATCATCGCATGTCTTATACATTGAGAGTCAATCAAAGAGTAGATCATCCTTTTGAACTTGTTTATTCTGATATATGGAAACTTGTCCCGTTAGTTCTTTAGTTTTAAATAGTTTGATCTTTGCTGATGACTTTTCTCGTATTACATAGTTGTATTTAATGAAAATTCGCTCAGAGGCTCTTTCCATTTTTCAAATTTTCTACATTGAAATCAATCAGTTTGGTGTGTCTATTATATTCTGCTCTGCGAACTAATAACATGAAAGAATTTCTTAGTTTATCTTTTATGCATTTCATACCTGATAATGGAATTATTTACCGAACCTCTTGTTCTTGCACCCTACAACAGAATGGGGTTGCTGAATGTAAGATCATCACTTACTTGAGATAGCATGAACTTTATTAATTGATATAAATGATCCAAAATACTTTTGGGGGATGCAGTTCTTCCGCCTTTATATTTAATTAACTATATTGCTTCTACTATTCTTGATGGTTAGATATCATATTCAATTCTTTATCCCAAACAAAACTTGTTTTCTCTACCTCCTCAAATTTTTGGTTGTGCATGTTTTGCACATAATGTTATATTTAATTAACGTATCGCTTACGATGGTTTGATCATGTGCAACGTAGACCTACAAATGCACCAGTTCAACAAGAAAAGCTTATCAATGTAGAACAAATTAAAAGAGCGAAACGAAAACCGAAGAAAATAAGATGGAGGTAATACATAAAGATATGGATTCTAGAAATTTAAATGAGGAGATATTACTTGATAGGAATAAATGGAGAAGGATTATCAAAGTGATCGATCCGGTGTGATTCTCTTTTGGTTCATATAGCCTACCCCAAGTACTTGGGATAAAAGGCTTGGTTGTTGTTGTTATTGTTGTTGTTATGTTTTGCACATGATCATATTATTAATCCAACAAAGTTTGATCCTAAAGTTTTAAAATGTATATTTTTGGAGTATTTTAGAGGTCAAAAAGGATATAGGTGCTACCATCCCACCTTGCATAAATTTGCAATCTCTGCACAGATATTACATTTTTTGAGTCTACGCCATATTTTACTAAAAAGTCATACAAGATTACATCATTAGACCTGAAAAACGATTTCATCTTCTTTCTAGGGAACTCATTGTCCCCTGGTGTGAATGTGGATTTTCCAAACCTGGTGTGCCGATTGTCCCTATATCTTTGATCACCAACACTATTTTGGGTGAGAATGCTCATATTCCTTCTCCATCTGTTGATTATGATTCTCAATCTGATCTATTGCTTACTGTAAAGGACATCGAAGTTGAACTCTACAATCATTTGCATAACTTCTTGACTTACGCATATTTTTTCATACAAAATAGTAGTTTTATTTTCTCTATTGATTTTAATCTTATTTCCAAGTTCGTTTCATATGTCATGTCAAATCCAGGTTGGCTGGAAGTATGAGTTACATGCCTTAGAGCAAAACGAAATATGAGAACTCGTTACACTTCCAACTGAAAAGTGGACTATTGGATGTTGATGGGTATAAATTGTGAAACTGAATACCACTAAAATATTAGCTCATCTAAAAGCTTGTCTGATCGCAAAGGGATACCACCAAACATATGGTGTAGATTACCTAGCTATGTTCTCACCAGCAGTAAAGCTAGCCTCAATTCAGTTTCTTATATAACTTGCTACTACAAACCAATGGACTCTACACCATTTGGATATGAAGAATGCATTTTTCTATATATTTTTAGGGAGAAAGTTTATATGGAGCAACAACCTATGTTTTTTGCTCTGGAAGTATGGAAAAATCTATCGTTTGCAGAAGTCACTTTATGCTTTGAAACAACCCCCTCAAGCATGGCTTGAGAGGGTTAGTTTCGTAGTTCAGGAGTATGTTTTTTCTCATTCTGAGAAGGCTCACTCAATCTTCTTTGGCATCCATGAAGAAAGATAGGTTCTCTTAATGGTTTACAAGGATGATACTACGATTATCGGAAATAATGTTCATAGGATTAGTGACTTAAATTCACATTTAAGGCAGAAGTTTCAAATCAAAGATAAGGGGCCATTATGATATACCTTGAGGATTGAGGTAGCTAGATCTACAAGGAAAATTTCACTTTCTCAGCAAAAGTATGATTGTATGTGTTGTCAAAAGCAGGTATGCTTGAATGCAAAGCCATTGATACACAAACGGATCCAAACTTGAAGTTGTTGTCTAATTGAGAGAGCTTTTGGAGGATCAAGGAAAGTATAGGAGACTAGCTGAGAAGCTAAACTATTTGACAATAATTTAGTTAGATATTGTATATCCGGCTAGTGTTGGAAGCCAGTTTATGACAACCCCACGAACAAGTCATTAGAACGTTATTATCAGAATATTACGCTATCTGAAGAGTACTCCAAAAAGAGGACTTATGTTTTCAGATTTCGGTCATAACCGTAACGCTAGTTTCTCATATGCAAATTAGACAAGGCATCCAATAGACAAAAGGTCTACTACAGGTTATTGTACCTTTGTTAGAGGGAATCTTATTTTGTGGAAAAGTTAGTAGCATATTGTTGTCTCTAGATCAAGTACAGAATCAGAATATAGAGTTAAGGCTGACCTTATGTATAAGCTTGTATGGATACATGATATTCCGATCAAGATAAATTTTGTGCCCAAAACTCCAATGAGCATATATAGTAATAATCAGTTAGCTATTCACATTGTACATGAGAGGATTAAACATATTGAACTGGATTGTCATGTGGTAAGGAAAAAGAATGATACTGGTATAATTAAACAAAGCACATAACTTCTGCCAATTTGCTAATTGATTTATTGACTAAGTCACTTGGATGATCTCGTGTGCAGTTAATTTGTAATAAGCTGGATATATCTGATGTATCTCCAGCTTGAGGGGGTATGTAATAAGCCATTACAAAAAGGTCTTTTGTATAACAAGACACACACACACATATATTTTGTATGTATATGAATAAAAGGAGGTAGGATGGAGTAAGCTATCCATCCTATATATTTTGTATGTATATGAATAAAAGAAGATAGGATGGAGTAAGCTATCCATCTACTTCTCACAAATCATCTCTAATCTTAACTCTGATTATCAATTAGCAAAGAAGTACCGTATGATATGGCAAGCACAAGTTACTGCATCCACTAGTGATGAGCAGCAATGAGTTTGATAAGATGACTGGGTTTTAAGCATGAATAAAGGTCCAACAACCGAGGGAATTGAAACTAAAAAAGAAAGAAAGATAGGACTACTGCAGTTAACAGGTCGAATACTTTGTTGTTGTTGTACACGTTGTACAATTACGGTAGTGGCAAAGGAAAATTCATGAGTGTCTCAGACTTCCAGTGGACAATTTTGATACTAAAAAGAAAATTCTGTGAACAGTGAGCCTAACAACACCCACCAACATGGAATTCCATGATCAAGAGATGAGAAGCTGGAAGTTCATGATAAAAGACAAGGAACTATCAAGTTATCAACTTTGATGCCATGATAGAGATGCTGGATTAATTTCATGGTCAATGAACATCTGCCTACAAATAAACAGAAAGGCGAGGGCTCTGTTCACAGAGGTTTCAGTCACTGAAGAATGATGCTGATAATGATGCTGAGACCAGCTTCATGAGGACTTTTATTACATTTGATAGTGCAAAACGAGGAGGAAAAAGAAAAGAGAGAAAAGAAAAGGGGCAAAGAGAAGTATGAAAATCATGAGGGCACCAAGGTTCCAAATTCATAGAGAAACATCCACAAGGCATAGAAAGTAATACCAAAGATTTTAAGATGATAAGAAAAGGGATAGAACAATGGGGCCTTGCAATGGAAATTCGACACCTATACCGATTAGGATGGTAGGCGTCGGTTCAAAGTTAGCAAACTTGGATAACAAAATAAGCTATACAGGGGCTAACACTAGTAAAGCATCCGGTCATATCAGTACCACCAAAACCTACTGCAGAATACTAATGCTAACTAATCAGCCTTGACATTCAATATGGAGATGAACAAAGCTGTATTAAAAATTAATATAATAAGCCATTATCCTTTAAGATTGAACTACTAGCATGTCGCATTTGCTGCCACAGCCATCAGCAGGATATCAGACAGCAGCAGCAGTTGGAGAATCGGCTAAGGACCTTTATGTTTCAAACACCCATCTTCTCCATGGATGCTGTGCACAGCAGTTTGATAAGGAAAGGCCTGCATTTGATCAACTCAAGGGAGATTCTTTTCTCTCAAAAATTACGAGAGATTTGATGTACTGAGAATACTGTTTGCTTATATGCAGGATCTACGAAAAACCAAGACTGGAGTATTCTCGATGGTCCAGCACGCTATAACGGGGATATTTACTAAAATAATATATTGGGTTGGGGGCTTAAACCCACCAAAACCGACCAAAACTCATTATAAACTGAACCAGATTTGGTTCAGTCGTTTTTTTCGATTTTGGCAGAATTCTGCTCACCCCTACAACTGTGTTATCTCCTTATGTATAACAAGATAATAAACCAAGTATTCAAATTCATGATAATGCAATTATTTTCTTATCACAGATGAGATATAATCATGGAGCAGTAGGAATGTAGAAATCGAAACAGACAACTAGAAAGCAAATTAATTACCTTAATGTTGGCACGAGCTGCAGCTAGACCAATGGTACTTGGTGGACTACGTATGTTGAAACCAACTATGCATGCACCACAAGCTTGGGCTAAATCTACATCAGACTGAGATATGGGCCCGACACCAACATGGACAATGTTCACAAAGACCTGCCGATATTACTTAGGCTTGTCAACTGTACAAATGCTGGAAAATTTCTGGTAGTTCATTATTATAAATACAAACAGCACTTAATGTCTAGATATTATAATTAAAATTATTGATGTACTCAAAGATTAATGTGACAGTATACTTAATCTTTTAATTCTATAAAAGAAAATACAGTTACCTATTCAATGATGGCTCTGATAAAAGATATTGCTGAAAGTTCTGAAATAACATATTTGTTTTTGGAACAAATATAAAATTCAATATACCATTCTAATTTTGAGCATCCACAACCACCAATGACAAATTCATTTGACTAGAAAAATTCCAAATATAAAGTAAAAAAGAAGCAAGAAGTATTGACAGTTCTTAAAGAGATTAATCCACATATCTTGGCAGAATTTATGCCCTGAATTGGAGTTTCTACTTTATAATAAGGCCTAGTTTGGGCACAAGGTTTATGAAAATTTTGGTTTCACTTAAGTTTTATAAACTAGAGTTTGTATAGTTACTGAAAACTAGAGTTTGACTTAAGTTGGGTCTAGTTTGGATACAAGGTTTCAAAATGAAATTTAAGAAAAATCTACTCTAAGTGGAGTTTGGAGTTTTAGATGGGTTAAAACTCTACAAAACTGGAGTTTGAAACTCCATTTAGATACCCAAAGGAATGTAGTTTGAAAATAGAGTTTTATGTTGAAACTCTCCAAAACTCTAGTTTCACTAAGTGAAACCTTGTACCCAAACTAGGCCTAAAGAGTTTCCACATGTAACTAGCTACTTATTTTTCATCAAACCAAACATCAACATAAAACAAATGAGTTACATACATAATAAATGACGTGGCATTAGATAACAAAAACTGCACATGACATGTAAGAATTCATTAAAGAAGATTTCCTTGCAAAGAAAAAGAAGATGAAATTTGTTGATCTTTAATTGTATCAGCAAAAGAGACCAATCGCTCTTGCCTATGAAACATGGACATGTCAAATCTAACCCTTATCCGTGTCAAACATATATCGAACACGATTCATGCATGACACATGCTGCCCTATACATGCCGTATACAAATTTGGCATGTCCACTAGTGTCAACATCAAATATCCGCGTCCGACTCACTGTTAATGTGAAACATCCATGTTCGACTCGCAGACAGCACGAAAAGTACGATGACAGTCATTTACTTCATATTATTTTATATTTTATATTGTTTTATTAAATCTTTTAGGTATAATTTACTTTAATTAACATTTAAATATAATTAAACCATTGTTTTCAGGTCCTTGTTTGAACAAATAGTAAATCTTGATAATGGATGTAAATTAACCTAAATTATGCTGGTTTTGTCTATTAATGAGATATTTTTTTTTTATCTTGATTCAATCGTGACCTATGATGATTAGATAGTCAATTATTGGTATAATTCTAGTGTTCATAATTTGTCTTGTACCAACAAATAGCATTGAGTTCTTTCTATATGGTTATAGAAAGCCTAAGAGCAGAAAAAACTTAAAGACTAATTAAACAATCTTCTATTGTTTGAATATGAAAAATTCTACTGACTTATTATTTTTACTTGATTAAGCAAACTGATAATGCAAAGAGTTAATGAGCATAGTTTCATTTATTATAAGTTAATAATATAATAATAGTTTGACAGTTGATATCTTATATTATATATATTATTTATTTATATGTGTGTGTAAAATAAAATATTGCTTGCCATGTCCACATGTTGGTGTCATATCCGTATTCCTTGTCTGTGTTTGTGCTTCAGAAGCTCTCTCAAAACTTGATTGTAATATGAGATTCCCAATTAGTACATACCTGTGCACTATTTAGACTCCTTAATGCATCAGTTACAGCTTGAACAGTGCCCTGAACATCAGCTTTGACAATAACAGGTAGTTCAACTGTGACAGAAACCTCTTCTGAAGTATCTTCAAGATCAATTCTCTCATCATGAACCTTCAGAAGCCTATCTTTCTCCAGTTTCTTTTTCCTCCCATTACTTAGCATCCTTGCTCTTTCCTCTGAATCTACAACCACAACATCGTCCCCAGCCATTGGAAGGCCTCTTAACCCTTCAATCTCAACGGGCATTGCTGGTCTTCCTGATTCAGTTACCTTTCCAGCCATATCCCTAAGAGCCCTAATTTTCCCCCATTCTGCTCCTACAACGATATAATTCCCAGAGACTAAGGTCCCAGACTTTACTATCGCAGTAGCCAAAGGTCCCCTGCCTCTGTCGAGCCTTGCTTCAACTACATAAGCTTGAGCGGGACCTTCAGTTCTTGCTTTCAGGTCCATCAACTCAGCCTGAAGTAGTAAAGCCTCCTCCAACTTATCCAACCCAATTTTGCTTAAAGCAGAGACTTCAACAACCTGAACATCACCACCCAACTCCTCCAACATTACTCCCTCCGACCCAAGTTGAATCCTGACTCTTTCAGGGTCAGCAGTGGGCTTATCACATTTATTTATAGCTACCACAATTGGAACATTTGCTGCTGTTGCGTGAGCCACAGCCTCCAGTGTTTGTGGCATTACACCATCATCTGCTGCCACCACAAGGACAACAATGTCCGTAATCGCAGCACCTCTAGCACGCATGGCACTGAATGCCGCATGCCCTGGAGTGTCTAGGAATGTGATTGAAGCTCCCGATGGCATTTCCACAATGAAGGCACCCAGATGCTGTGTAATACCACCAGCTTCCTTGGCGGCAACAGATGTCTGCCGCAGGGAATCTAAGAGGGAAGTTTTGCCATGATCAACATGACCCATGACTGTCACAACAGCTGGTCGTGGTCGAAGAACTGCTCCTTCATCAGAGTGCAGCCTTCTAACATTTACACCTACTTCCTGCAAACAAAATGGAACATATATCAGTATATACTTATTTCAAGCTTGAAACTTTGGTTAACAACTGTTTTTTAAAAAAAAACCTTGAGATTCTGATTACATGAAACAAAACCAATGATGGGGAAAAAAAAAAAAAAAATCAAGGATACCAATATTGTAACATTTTGAGATATCTGATACATGATATATCATATAACAATATGTAATATTGTTGATATTTCCGATATTGCGGATACAATACGTTACCATTCCATCGACTAATATCAATAGCAATTCCGATATTTAAACCCTTGGGAAAAAGGCATCATAAAGAAGTAGATAGTGTTTTTCTTTGATAAGTACCAGGCCTGATATTCTAGGGTTCGGGATCATAGGGGTTACAACTAGAGTTGTTTCGTTAAGTGCTTGCATAATATTTCATATAGCACTATATGCTGCTAGTCAAACTATACAAGAAAGAAAGTAGAAAAGCAAGACCTTCAGCTGAGTCAGCTGACTGCATGAATATAAACATCTTGCATAAGGCATCCCTATAGAAATGTCAAAAATAGTGTTGGATGGTGTTTTTTATCACCTGTAAAAATCTCCTTTAAACTTGTGATCTAGAAAAATAGTTGTTGGATAGGTCACCAGAACCATATTGCACTCGAAGGTTAATGAAATGTGTAGTATTACATTTCTCTGGTCATTTTAAATTGCATTATAACCTGTAAGACCTTAAGAAGCATTCATGCTTCCATAATTCAGTGGAATCTATGAAAAGAAAGGAGATTGTTGGGTTGCCCATATGATAGATTTTCCACAGGAATCAGAAAATAGCTTATTCATTCAATACAAAAAAATATGACTCAGAAGTGGGATAATTGACAAGAATATGGAGGCAATTATTGTATTCAAGAAGGATTCAATGAAGGAAATAAACATACTACAGATAATGAGGACACATCTTTATTAAAGTAACAAAATAGACGATATTTGGACTGGTATATAACAAATATAAATTGAAATTTCTGCTAGATACCCTCAAGTAATATAACAAGCAAAAAGTTAAACAAGATAAGGGAAGGTGAGCATGCATTTGATAGCTTTCAATACAAACCTAATAGTATACTTCAGCATCAATGAGGTATAGATGTATACACACATAGAATATATGGCTAGAAACTTAACAATGTACTCCATAATGGCAGAGTTTAGATCAAGACTGCAGATTTTATGCGAACGAATACTGTCAGTCAATTACATATATGAAATGAATAAAATGCTCTGAAGAGAAGTCGATACTAGAGCAGTACAACGGCACAAAGAAATAAAGAATATTGAGTACAGCAAAGCTGCAATAGCATTTTTCAAAAGTTTAATCTCGAGAAAGTGGGTACATGTCCTCTGCAGACTATATCCAGAATGATGTGCGAGCAGATACTTACAGTCCACATGTTAAATAATGTTCAACTCGAAATAAATGAGTTAGCTCAGACCAAGAAAAATGTTTAGGTAGCAAAATTTGAAAGTAGAGGTTAGAAGACTTGGCCTCAAAGTTTTATTAGTTAAATTAATCTAGTATTAATAGCACATCCCCACCTTAGTACAAAGGGTCTGCACTCTATGTTACTCTTGGCTTTGTATGCCTCGGAGTTGAATGTGATTCCTTATAGTAAACTTATCACCTTTTCCTCTTCTTCTGAATTTTTTCCCGAGTCTTGGAGAATATGATGGTTACCAACCAGCTGTTTTGAACTATGAAAAGCTATACATTTGTCCATATTTCTCAACCAGGAGATCAACACTAACTATAAGAGGGTGGTTGATGTTAGGTTGACGGGCGATTGTACGGAGCCTTGCTTCATATCCAATGTCATTTTGATGAGAAAAGACTTAGATGGTGATGATAATGATACATGCCTAAGTACAATTCCATACCCATCCTCTTAAAGTGGGATCAGTTTGGAAGCCGTAACTCAAACTGTAGAAGGCTCAAAGATTTATAAAGCAAACTTGTAACTAGCAACCAAACTGCATACAAAAGGATGGCTCCTGGGCAAAGCAATGTAGACCAGAATCTGGGAGGCTATTTAGAGATAAGAAGGTTTAAACAGCTAAAGATCGACCAAATTTCAACTAGTGAATACTAATGTAATAATCTAAGTTAACGCTTTAAATAAAAGGCAATAAGGTTATACCATAGCAACCAGTTCTGCAATATCAATGCTGATGGGGTCAAACTCTGAGTCAACTTTTTCACCAATATTTATAACTATGTCTTGCAGAGCACCAATAGTTGCACCTGTTCGCTTAGCAAGCTCACGGAGTGTCATGCCTTCAAAGATATCAATAGTTTTATCACGAGAGGACTTCACAGCTAGTTTTTGTTTCGGTGGCACATAAGGTGCATCAACAGGGGGTTGGGTCCTATTTTCCTTTCTTACACGTCGTTCTTTCTTGGCAGTTTTTAAGCCAGGTGCTTCCTCATTTCTTCTTCCTGACAGGAGGCTAGAACTGGCGTGAAACATCCTATGGGGAAAAAAAAATGTTAGGACCAGATTGTCAATAAACGCATAAATTTGATAAGAATGAAAAAAAAAAAAAAAAAGGAGAATATAGATGGATAATATACATCGACAAGAAATCAAGGATGTCTTGGAGTAGATATCTTAACATGAAGAGAAAAATACTAAGGTTGTTATGGACCAGCTAAAGGTTTTTTCTTTCAAGAATTGCTGTTATATTTAGTATAGGAAACACGTGTTCCTTGTATGGCTAATCTACAAGTAAGGTTTGTAGAAAGATTGGAAAATGCATGGATTACTCTTAGGTAATGATTTGTTGTCTAAAATTTGGGAAACAAAAGCAAATCAACTCGAGACATCACTTCCCGTTAGTTGATAGGTAATGGTCAATAAGGAAAAATCCAGTCTCTTGTTTATCCGTTTGAAGTAAGAGGCACTAAAAACCAAGCATTCCAAGCCATTTGACCAACAAGCCATGCTCCTCGTGAAGTCCAGCAAGCCTAAGTGAGCAGAGACTTCGTAGATGCTAATAAGCATTTGGAGCAAAGTTTGAAAATTGTTTACACTATCGGAAAAAATTAAAGTACATAAAGTGACAGGCAGTGATCTGTTTTAAGTGAATATTTATTAATTAATATTATAGAAAATTGTATTGATATGAAAGCAATTTGGATTCATATGAATATTTATTAATTAACATTATCAAGATATATTCATTAACAACATATGAAAATCACATTGACATTGAAATAGACCAAAATGAAAAATAATATAAAATAGAGAGTATGTACACATTGTAAAAGAAGAAAAGGTTATGCAGTCAAACAAGGAGTGGTAGAGCACTTGCCCCACTTGCCCCATCTCAATATATGATAGTAATAATATTAAACCATGTAAATATATGGATACCTTCCCAATTTAGGCAGGTAAAAGGCTGAGGAATGTTCACTTTCACAATCTTGAGAGTAGGAGATGTATCCTTTTGGTCATTATTCCATAGACTAACAAACTTATTGGTAAATATGTCGGGCATCATTCACCTCTTCTTCTAGACTCGGTTGTTTTCAGGATTTTGGAGAAAGAAAGTTACCTTCCCAATGCCCACAAACTATCTGCAAGGCTTAGTGGATTTTTCTCATGCTTACTGTTGCCTTGACCAGCAACTTGGAACCGTAAATACAAGATCAATTATTTTGCGAAGCTTTTTAGCTTTGAAATTTATGCTCCATAGCCAATCCCATGTTCATTGAAAAAGGCTCAGAGCACTAGATGACTATGATAGTAATAATATTGAACCATGTAACTATATGGATGAAAAACTGCGGGTGACTGGGTGAGCATTCAAAAATAGACCTCTTGGTTAAAAAAAGATTCAACCATAAAGTAGTTTGCATCATAAGACTCAGGCTTATGTGAAAACTGACATATAATTACAAACACTTTATGACAATGGGGAAGATTCATCGGGATAACAGGCAGTATGCTTTCATATTTTCCACCCCGCGTATACTGATCTAAAATGAATCAACAAAATTAAAGATGGTAAGGAAGACCCAAGTTTGCTAGTGGGCATAAAATTGGGGGGACAGAATAACATCCAATTAGCACTCGGAAATTATTCAACCTACATGCATAGGTCACCAGGTTTTATTTTCCTCGGTTTTGTCCTGACCTATAATTGGGATGAGGTGTATGGTGCAAAAAGTCAGTCCATGCACATTGTTATGTATGCTTATCAGTTATAAGATAGATTTTCTTCATTAAACTTTCTTCATCCAAGTCTATCTTTTCTAAACTAGCTAAAGTAATTTGCCTAAACCATCTTTCAATTTAAGTTGTTTCTGTAAAATTTTGTACAACATGCCTTGACTTTCTATGCCCCTTCCACACTGGATAAAGTTAGGTCCATCCCATTCCAAAAGGTTTCTGTTGTCCTTCTACAATTCGGGTGTCGTTCCCCTTCAACAGAAGAACCAAGCAGCACTTGCAGAAAAGAAGTGCCATCCAAATAACCTCTGAACCCCCTTCTCCATATTTGCTTACTATCTTAGTATCATGATGCCACTTCCATCAGTAATCTGAATGCACTTGATCCATTTCTAATGTAAAGCTCCCCATCAAACCCTTCAAATAATTATTTCATCTCGTTTAGTGTTGAAAGAATCTCAAAGCATCAACCTCAATCATATTTCATCACTTCATCCACTTCCAGCTAAAATCCAGTAAAAAGATTCCATAAACTGAATTATAGCATTGTTATATTGTTGGGTTTTCTTAATATCAGCTCCTTAAATCTTCTGTATTTTGATGTTGGTCCCTCAATATTAGTCCCACAAAGTCTATTAGTCACTCCAAATAGCTCCTCCAGTTCATACCCCCCCGCTCCTCTCTCTCTACCCCTCCTAGAGCTGGTAGGGGTAGAGCTAACTAGAGGGACTATTTCGAAGTGATTAATAGAAATTGGGTACTAATACCAAAATATGAAAATTTGAAGGACTGATATTAAAAAAAATCCATATACTTTTAGAATAAATGGCATAAATTCCAGCACAACTCTATTCCAATGATTGTCCTTAGCCTGTTTAATCATAAATAGTTGATTAACCCCAGATTGTATCAGGACTTAGCAAGGCTCCTAAAAAAAACTCTATAGACAATTACTGGTAAAATTATGAAAAAGTACTCAAACAGTCCAAAAGAAGAAACAAAGAATTTATGGTTTCATTCCAAAGTTGCTGGGAGATGCCATATTTTAGTCACTTCAGTTCTTAAGAATAGACAGAAAAAATTTTAGAAGCAAGCAACAGCTTTTATTGTTGCTTTCCTCCTCCAATGTGCAACATTCACTGTCTTTCTCTAGGGATTCATGAATCCACATCCACATCAAAGAAAAGGCCTCCAATATTAGTATGTATCCTCATTTGTGCAAGAACACCTTATTTCCAATTCTTTACATCTTGGCAGAAAACAAGAAACCAGATGAACACGGCTCCAGCGAGAGAAATAGCCAAATTTGTTTCACTTGCATTTCAGCCATCACCTATAATAAATAAACATGGGTGATATGCCAGTTCCTACTGAATAATACAGTCAAGGAAGCAAAAAGAACTGCAAAATCACCTTCGACCATCCCAGTTCCCGAGTCAACCAGCAATATTAGGTAGAACAGTGTAACACCAAAGAAAAAGAAAGAAACTGGCACGTTCAGTCAACAGCATATAATGGCATATAAATGAGTGAGTTCAATGGAAAGAGTGGAAATATCAGACAGAAAGGTCCACATACCTGATATTACGGTTGCTGTTCAGAACTCCAAAATTACTGCCACCTTTTGGGACATGAACAAAATAGAAATCTGCATGACAACAAACATTGACGATTTATCTTCAAATTGATTGAAAGGAAATGTTAATTTCAACAAGTTCATGTACAAGAAAATTTTTAAGGAATGATACATTTATCATTATAAAAAACACTGTATCACAATCATCAAACTAAATTAGGTGCTTCATATGAAGTTATAAGCTTGCATCATATTCCCAAAATAATAAGATGTCTACAAAATAGACAGTGCATCTAAAAATGTTTAATAATCATTGACATATTGATCAAACTAGATTAATATTGCTATTTATAATGCATAAGCTTGTGCAAGATTCCAACATAAAATCCTAGGATTTCAGATGGATTGCTGCTGTGATATGGGGCTGCTCTATTTGCGGGGTACATCTTAATACGGACTCATATAGCTTGTGATATCAATGAATTTCAACACTTCAATCATTACATTAAAGTACATATCTACATCTATGTACTTAGATAATGATTTGTGATAGTTCTTATGACTATTATATTTCTTCTACAACATAGCAAATTTTATGCACTTAAAAACTATATAAATAACCCACAAACTATTAAAATCTAGGAAAAAACTTTCCAAACAGTTAAAAAACATTAAGAAATACATCCCACTGATATGAGGAAATAGATAAGGCTACAGTAGTGCTCATCAACCAAAATTCTAAAGTCTACTATCTAAAGGGAACAATTATTTTCACGATCAGTTAAGTGCATATAACAACAATTGGCTATCATTCCATTAGCAATTATTTAAATAAGGAATTGGTTATAATGTAAGTAACACTTATTAACTTATTAAGGTAAAACTCCTATCAAAATGAGGTTGGATTGTTTTGACACTCCAATAATGTTGTTAACGCGGGATGGAAGGGAAGTTAGGATTTGTATTGGAGAATTGGGAAAAAAAAATTAGGGTTTTTTAGATAATTTTGGGGTTTGGATCTCACATCCAGGCAATCACATGACCAATCTCTCACGAATCACTTGAGACAAAAGATTTGAAATGAACAAATCACATGCTCTTAAATTTTAATAATCATCTCTTTTAAAATCAGAGTTACAAGAAATATATATAGCATATCCTAGTAAAACAAGATTTAAAAAAATCTATTAAAATCCAACTAAATCCCTAATCTAATATAATCAAATCCAATCTTGATCTTATCTGATATTTATCAGTTGGATTCACATATTATGTTATCTTTGTAACATGGTATGCTCAGTTGCTAACCACTTCGGGTAACATAGTATGATTTATTTGCTCAGGTTCTAAATATTTTTATTGACCCAAATCAACGCTCATCATGTTTTATACACAAAATATCTTCTCAATTATATAGTTACATTCTAAAAATCTGAAAACAAAAAACAAAAAAAATAAAACAAAACAAAACAAAACTTACCGGGCATCATCTTGAATAAACATCCGCCTCCTCGATTTGTCGCGAGCAAAACTTGTGGAATGCTCGCGTAAAGACTCTAAAAGGCAAAATTCAATGAATAAAGAATTGAAACCTAAATTCAACAAACCTGTAAATTTAAAAGTTTTGGAAGCATTAAGAGGGGAAAAATCTCACCTTTTTTCCTATCGCTCTCCATGCCATCAACATGAATCCACTCTTGAAACACCAAAAAGGTTGAAATCGAAGGGAAAATCAAGAGACTATCAACAGTTAGCGATAGATTTTGGAGGGAAAGGAGAGAGCTTTCATGGGGTTTTAGGGTTTAGATTTGGGATTGGCTCGAGTCGCGGGGCGAGGGGAAGATGCGTAACGGGTTCGGATCTGAAGCGAGTTGAGGGGAAATTCTAAATGCGCACCACATTTTTCTTAGTGAGCACCACATCCTATAGTAAAGTGATGAGAGAGATAGGGGAAAATGGTGCTCACTAAGAAAAAATCGGTGCGCATTTAGAATTTCCCCGAGTTGAGTCGTGTTCGGATCCGCTTCGACTCGATCGCTGACCGAACCCACACGGGAACTTCTAAAGGGGCACAACTTTTTTTCCCAGTGAGCCCAGTTAATAACTTCCCATATATATCAAGTTTGCCCTTTAAGAAAATGTTCCATTTTTGCCCTTCTTCCTTCTCCCGCTTCCTCCAGGCCTCCCGCGCGCTACAGGTCCCATTTTTTTGTTTTTTTAAAGTCAAAAATCAATTACATTTCTCCATCTCTTCATATCCTTTTGTTAATTTGGAAGTTTAAAACCAATTTTTTTCTTCGTTTTGTATTTTTTTCCATTAGAAATCCAAACAAAAGAGAAAATTTTGAATTGTGTCGAACGAGACGTAAATGGAGAATACAACGATGTTGTCGATTCCATTCGACGATCAAAACACTCTTCAGATTTGATTCCATCTTCTTTGTATAAAATTATTCCAAATATAACTTTGGATTTTGATATATATTGAGTAGAATGAAATTAGAGTTTTTGGATTGAGTTTTCTGTTGGATACGGTGCGAGAACCCGGGGGAGGACGTTGCTGTCCGGACTGAAAGTCCGGTCAAAACAACTCGGTCCGGACTTTCAGTCCGGACCACAAGTGTTTGTCCGGACTGAAAGTCCAGAGAGAGTAGTTTTCAGTATGATTTTTTTTCCCGCAAGAGTCTTATCAATTAAGAACTATTAATATTGTTAAATTATTGGAGCACAAGGTAATGTTTCGACGCAAAGTATGCGAGTCGAGAATGAATTAGTTGTCGATTATGGTTTGGACTTCACAACAAATCAAGTATGATATTATGTAGAAAATCTGTTCATATTGAAATCAGAATATTTTCACTAAAAAATGTATCCTCTCTATTTTGACTATAGATTTTTACAAATCGAGACGAAATTTGCCAGTGGGTGCGCGATATTGGAAAGAAATCAGGATTTGTCATCATGGTTTCAAAATCTGATACTGGAGATCAATTTAATAAGGGGAGAATATGGTTTGGATGTGAACGGGGTGGACAACCAAGATTTAAGAAATTAAATAATGATGAGGGCCACAGGGGCAGTAAAAAATGTGGATGTCCCTTTCGATTAAAGAGTCAACAGATATCAACAGGGGCCCCCGAATATAACCTAACGGTTTTGTCCGGTGTGCATAATCATCTTGCAGCAGATTATTTCGAAGGCTACTCGTATGCGAGAAGATTGTCTGAAAGTGAGACTAGTGTTGTGATCGAAATGTCGAAGTGCCACGTAAAACCGAAAGATATACTGACAGCATTGAAGCAAAAGGATCCAAAGAATATTTCGACAATGAAAACAATATATACTGCACGACAGAAGTTCAGAGTCAATGAACAAGGCGGTCGAACGCAGATGCAACAGTTGTTATTAAAAATTTCTGAATTAAAGTATATCGAATGGCATCGAAGCAATGATCAAACAGAATCAGTAACGGATCTTTTTTGGGCTCATCCTGTTGGCGTCGATCTTCTCCGAGCATTTTCAGGTATTATTATCATGGATTGTACCTATAAAACGAACATGTACAAATATCCATTACTAGATATGATTGGAGTAACCTCAACGAATATGTCATTTTGCATTGCTTTTGCCTTCCTTGAAAAAGAAAGGGAAACTAATTATTCTTGGGCACTTGACAAGTTGCGTGAACTGTTTCTGAATTATGTATATCCAAGTGTCATAGTTACAGATAGATATCTATCACTTGTTAATGCAGTTAAACTCATATTCCCGACTAGCCGGCATCTTCTTTATAGATGGCATATAAATAAGAATGTCTTGACTAACTGTAAAAAATTGTTGGAATAATAGACTGAGTGGGAGAAATTCTTTTTAATGTGGAAGTTGATTATGCTATCTGATACTCTAGACGAGTACAATGCAAATCTAAGCATCCTAACAAACGAATTCCGAGCAAAACTTGAAGCAGTTGACTACATTCTTAAAACATGGTTAACTCCGCACAAGGAGAAGTTCGTGACTTATTGGATAAATATGCGCCAACATCGGGACAACGTGACCAGCAACCGAGCAGAAAGTGCCCACGCAAAATTGAAAAGACAAGTGCAAACTAGTCAAGGCGATTTTGAAAAGTGTTGGAGCAATATATATACATTACTTGAACTTCAACATACTGAGATTAAGGCATTTTTTCAAAAAAGTTTGACTATCGTGAAACGATTTTATGCTGGCAAAATTTAAGGAATTACGGGGCACAGTATCAATTCATGCATTGAATTTGATCTTAGCTGAAGTAAAAAGAACTGAGTCTGAGGGCGTTAATCCTACTGAATGTGGTTGCATCATTCAACAAACTCACAACTTGCCATGTGCTCATGAGATTGCAATATACAAAGAGACAACCAACCAATTCTCTTGAATTGCATTGACCAATATTGGCGGAAACTTGATATGGCACCGAGTAAAGTATTGGTAGTTCAAGGTGTGTGGTACCAGAAAGATGTGGAGGTTTTTATTCTTAACTTTATTAAATGTGATAATGACGAACGGACTCAAAAATTGAAGAAATTAAGGGAGATATCAAATCCAGTTAGTTCTTCACTGGTTGATCCTGTGTCCAAGGTGGTCGGACACATAGCTGGACGTAAAAGGAAACTTGATATTTCGACACGACGCAATCCGTGTGCATTTGAGCTAATAGCCTCGGGCTCTGACAGTGCTTCCCCAAAAATGAAGGCACTGATGCTCCGCAGCGAACGCGGACCGTATAAGTTAATTCCAAGAAGGCCTCGTGTGCGAAAGGTTCGTTATTATATATAATGACTTTTTTTGTTTATTTCTCATTAAATTATGTTAATTATAAAATTTCTTCTATACAGTACGCTAAGTTGGTTAGCAAGAAGGTCTTCCCTGCGCTGCCTGCAGAACATGCGGAACTACTCCAACCAGAACCTAATCTTGCAGAACCACTTCAATGCTTAGCAGATCCGGACCCTGCTCCAACCGTTACCAGACTGGTCCGACCAGAACCGGAGTTAATACCTATTAATATGCTGAATTTGAAGTATGAAAACTCATTGCCTGCTTTTATGCGGCCATATATAGTTGATGTTGGCGATATCAAATCCGACGGAAATTGCGGATTTCAGGTAATCACACACAGCCTTGGTATATGAGAGGATCAATAGATGCAAATAAGGCGAGATTTGTTGCTTGAACTTGACACTAATTAAGTCTCATGCATTCTGATTTTTGGGAGTATTAATCGGATTGTTGAGTTCCGTAAAGCACTTAATTATTTCCGGGACTTTCCAAAGGTCGACTATTGGATGACGATACCGGACATGGGACATATGGTGACCTCACGATTCAATCTAGTGTTTTTTTGTTATTTCCAATGCGCAATACCTTACATTTCTGCCACTTAGACCTCCCCCTCCTGTCGCTAATATCCAACGCAAGGAAGTCACCATGCCATTCGTTGCGGACTATCACTTTGTACCTGTAAGCACAATTTATCGTTGTAATCTTTTTCGGATTCGAGTCATCACTTAAGCCTATTTATATACTTTGTTTTTCACTAATAGGTCACACTAACTGAACTTCATCCCATCCCTCAAATTGCTTTGAATTGGCACCGACATCGTGATCCCATTGCTCAAGGATGGGAGGAACCGTACTTACATCGGATTGCACAGTTCAAGCAAATTGTTCCATCTTCGGTTGCAACACAAGATGTTATTGAGTTGTAATCAATTTTTTTTGGCCGTGTGTATACGTTTCATTTTGGTGTTATGTTGTTGTATATAACTTTAGATGTAACAATGTTTGTAAGTAGTCTAATATTTAGACAAATGTAATCCGGATATTATAATTTTGTGTAAATATTATCCTGTAAACCAAAGTGTATAATAGTATAATTTATGTGTAACTTTTATCATGTGTTCGGACTGGCAACGAGGACCGGAAGCTGCTGTCCGGACTGCTGATACACACTCAAGATACGAAATAAAGTAATTTTTCATTAGTGAACATACATTCACATCACTTTAAGGACAAAAACGAGCAATTTAACACACATAAATACAACAAAAATATAGTGAAGAAAGAAAACAGAGAAGCTAAGATCCCTGAGAACAATGATATATTGAAGACAACACTGATACACTGATACAAAGATACAACCGCTGATACACTGATACAAAGAATATATTTAGTAACTTCCACCAAAATAAACACTTCAACCAAAAAACATAACAGTCACTTGGTTGCAACACATACAGATAAAGCAAAGAAGCTCTCGTACAAACAAAGAGCAAATATTTGACAAACAAACATCAAATATTAAGATTCACCACAAACAAAGAGCAAATATTCATCAAATAAGCAAATTGTTTAAAAGAGAACATTGTCACTTAGCATATAACCTAATCACTGTCTTCGTGTCTTCCTGGGGGGTGACGTCTGCTTCGGGTTCGAGTCATTACCGCTGTATCCGGTGCTTCAGGAGTGGCTTGTTCTAATGCTTGTTCCTCTACTTGTTCTTCTGGTGGTTGTTCTGGCTGAGTGCAACCACTGATCACGGTTTTAATTTTCGCAAGTGCACTGAATAACATCCCATGCTGCTTCTTGAATGCGTTATCCCCTTGCACAAGTAATGGATCTATTATAGCCACTGCACGTGTATATTTCTGTAGAATTAATTCATGAAACATAAAAGCATCAGTTAAACTTGGTACTGTATGGGACATAAAATAAAGAACATATATGGAGATTACCTCATCACCGACATCTGGGCGGGTTGACTGATTTCCTTCCTCTCCTTGGGGTTCATCTGGTGCTATTCTAAGAAAACGCTGTGAGACTTTAGATAGCCACGGAATATAATCCGACGTGCAATCGGATTGGTAATCAACAATGGACCCACGGTGCTCTTGATACAAGACGTGATCTAGCCAATTTATCCACATATCCTCAATGTGAGTGCACTTTACGACATAACTATTGGCTGTTACACCCCGCGCTTCACGTAACGGTGAGAATGGTGGAGGCGGAACGTACTGTTTGCGACCAAATTGCCTTAGTACACGAACCGGATGGTAAGGCTCAATCACGCTCCAAATCTTCAACGTGCCCATATAAAAGCTAATTTCCCTGAAAAGATAGCTTTCTCTATAATTCCTATATACATCCCAAACAACCTGTAAGTTTGTTAAGCACAAAGAACTGCATTAGTAATCAACTTGTAACTTGCAAACTACATAGGTATATAAATAGCGTAACATGTTAACTGCTTGCCGATGAGTTTATCTAGACTGGATCGAATAGACTGTACATGTGATTGAGAGATATTGTGATCTCGTCTGCTCAACCAATGACAAGTAAGTGGTTCACCGTCGGTAAAGGATCGGTTTGACACTGGCATAAAGGATGGGAAATGAGAGAAAATCCAAGACTGTAGTAATGTGAGATATCCGGCAATTTAAGCAACGTTAGCTCGAGAAGCAAGCCCAAACTGCCTATATAATCATGCAAGAGCACCAGCACCCCATGCGAACGTGTGGACATTTTCGAGGTCATGAAGCAATGGTAAGTAATCAATAGACACTCTCGTACAGCTCTTGTCTGTAAAAAGCGTGCAACCAAGAAGATACAGCAAATATGCCCTCGCAGCACACCGAATCCTATGTTCGGTGTCGGTGTCAACAACCCTGCAAAAATTTTCTCTTAACCAATCCAGTCGAATCAATGCACCGCCTTTGGTATTAATCTCATTCCACGCTTCAGAATAACTGACGCCCAAGGAATGAGTTATTGTATCAGCAGCTTCACATGAAGCTGCTGATTCTTGTTGGTACACGGATTTTTCTGCTACAGGCAAGTCAAGCAAGTATGAAATATCATCCAACATAATCGTCATCTCACCAAACGGCATATGAAATGTGTTTATTTCCAGATGCCATCTCTCAACAAATGCGCTAAGCTCGATAGCGCTAATGTATTGGTAAGAGCATTTGACCAATTGATATAATGAAGACCCACATACTAATTCAATAAATCGGGTGTTTGGCTGCGGTGTCGTCAATGACCATGCACTTATTTTTCTCCAGTGACTAATACAACGCAGTGGATCTCGTTCCTGTATATATAATATAGTCATAACACATGCACACACACAATAAATGGTTTATCGTTTTTTTTTGGGAAATAATTACCTCATCTTTTAAAACGAAGAAAGCAACGTGCATCTTGAAACTCTTCAATACAGATAAATCAACTGGATCTCGATAATTTGACTCTTGATGATCATCTTGAAGATCATCTTGAGAGGCTCTTGCATCAGTATTCCCTTCCTCTAGTCTTGTACTATCATATCTGATCAAATTAGGAGTTTCTACATTTAATTCAGTATCTACAGTAACTTCGATTTCTCTCTCTCGTATCGGGCGTTGGATTTGTGATCGAGATGCTGCTTTTTTCCTCCTTAACGAAGCAGTTGGTCGAATGCGAGAAGATTCTGCCGGATCCATCTATGAATACAAAGATATTTCATTCATAGATGTTTTTTTATCAAAACAGTAACTTTTCTATGTGTAAGTAAGTAGTAACAAAGTATTATTTACTACAAATATCATATTTTCTCTATTTATTTTTTTGCTGCAAGATAGTGTAATATTAAAATTTAAAGACACTGAAATCATCTTTTGCTACTTAATCAACCATTAGGACAATACCGTTAAACTTCTAAATTAACTAATAAATTTTAATATTAACGTCCATAATTAGAAAAATAACTAAATTTTCGCATATTTTACAACTACGATTACAATATTAAATTTTCTTCATAATTATAATCTAAATATTAAAAATCAAAATTAACAAAAAAAATGCTAGAACCAATTTTGCTACCTCCTTCACTCTTCCTCCTCTCCATCCCAACAAAATCACAATGAAGAGTTGTTTGATACAAAAATAAAAAAATTTAAATTTTAAAATAAATATTGCTAAATTAGGAAAACTCACCTACTAATGGAGGGAAGGCGGCGGCGGGAGAACACCGGCAGCGGCGGCGGGGTCGGCGATGGCGGCGTCTCTTCCTCGGCGGCGAGAATAGCGGCGTCGGGTGTACGAATGAGAGAGAGAGGTGATTTGGAAGGAGAATGGGGTAGAGAAAATGATAGAGAAGATGAGGGGAAGTGGGGGAGGGGGAAGAGGAAAGAGGAAGTTAGGGTTTTGGGTTAGAGCGGTTGGAGGAGAAATGAGGAGAGAAGAGAGAGATGAGGAATATATAGCTCAAGAGTATTTTCGGAATACTAATTGTGCTTACTAAGAAATTCTTCCCTTTACTAAAATCAAAGTGGGTTCACTAGGAAATCTGGGCTCACTAGGAAAAATGGTGTGCTCCTTTGGAAGCTCCCAACCCACACCCTACCTGAACCCGCTCTAATCGTTTGAGCGGAGCTTTGTGTTTTGATCTTAAAAGCTGACCGAACAATCGTCGTTCGGGAAGATATTTCAGTATTCATCGTCTTCTTGCGACTTATTTTGTACCTTACAACTTTGCCTTCAATTGCTTTTTTCGATTAAAAAAAATTGGTGCAACCTTGATTAATTATCCAAATTAAGTTTTTTTGACCAATGTCACTGTAAATGGAACTTGAAACCATCTTCTTCAACTCGATTTAGCCCATATTCATAAATTTATCCAAAATTGTATGGGAAAAAAAAAATGAAAGACAACGTGAACAGAAATGAGCATAGTAGTCCAAACTTTATTATATCAGTTTTACGCTTTATATATGGTGCACTATTTTAGACAGTATACAATACGCTGGTTATAGAGATGGTCTTAATTAGAATAATTTAAAATACCCCAAATCTTTTGAGTGTTCTCAAAAAATGCCTGTCAAAGTGTTTCGAAGTATTCTAAAAATACCTCAAAATACTTCTCCAAGAACTTACTTACAAACAAACAATTTTATGAACGATTCGTAATTAATCATTCTAAAACTTTCCAAAACACTTCGAAATTTATTTTAATTATTTATTTATCAATCGGTCAATAGAAATACAACGTTTTGTGGTCCGTGGACTTTCCCAAGTTGGGCCTCGGTCAGAAAGGATGGGCGTTTAAACTCATGTTTTAGAAGTTTGATATTTTGCATAAGTGGTATTTACAGATCTGTCCCTTACATTTATAAATTATAATTTAGTCCCCAAATCTTCATATTTAGATTTAGTCTCCCAAATCTTTTAAGTTACTACAATCTAGTCCCTTAATTTATATTTTGACCCGATTTTTTCATTTTACCCCTTATTTTCTTCACTTAATTCCCTTTTCCATCTTCCCCTTCTCTTCTTAGTTTTTATTGGTTCCCTCTTCTTTCTTCTCCTATTCTCTCTTTATTCATTTATTGGGTTCTCTCTCTCTATATTAAGACCAAATGTATTATTCACTACTAAATATATTAAACCTAAAAATAAATTTATCCAATATAGAGAGGGAGAACCCAATAAATGAATTTATATTGAGACTTAAAAGTTTAATATATTTAGTGGAGAATAATACATTTAGTTTCAGTATAGAGAGGGAAAACCCAATAAATGAATAGAGAGAGAGACAGAAAATAAGAACAATGGGATAACCAATAAGAACTAAGAAGAGAGGGGGAAGAGGGAAGGGGAAAGTGAAGGAAATCAAGAGTAAAACGGAAAAATCAGGCCAAAATATAAACTGGGGGACTAAATTGTAGTAATTTGGAGTACTAAATCCTAAATATGAAGATTTGGGGAACTAAATTATAATTTATAATGATTTAAGGTATAGATCTGTAAATACCCCTTTGCATAACTGTTACCATCATATTTATAATCTGTACATGCAAACAAACATTATAACCTCGAATACTTAGCTTTGAGGTTATTGATGTATAAGTTTTGTCCATGCATGAACTTTTATGCTAACTTGTTTCCTACTTAAATTTCGTATTTTTTTTGTTATAAAGGTTGTCATGTCAAAATTTTAAGAAGCTACATTGGTTACCATAATGAACTGAAACTTGTTTTTCTTATTTTTTTTAGTAATACTAAGTTGTTTTCTGTTTTAGTCGCTTCCTACCAAACATGGAAGTTGGAGTATAAAAAAAGTGGGATTGATGACTCAATTGGAGTATAAAAAAAATAGAGTTGACGAGTCTAATCATAAACACAAAATTGGTAATTTTCTTCTTTCCTATTTCAAATTTTAATTCCATAAATTTTTGATGATGAATAATATTTTATAGCTACTCAATTTCATCTTCCTGCGTTTACTTGAATAGATATAAATATTATGTATGATGTCCAATCTATGCAGTGAAAAGCCTACTTGGCTTCTCTCATCGATTGATACATGATACTTTTGGGTCAATAAAAGACTCGTGTTTGACGGGAAAATCTATTTGAGCACGCCACTTTGCTTAGTGAGCCCACCTTTTAAAGTTGGTGATTAGTCCCCCGAAAGGTCTTCGAATGGGTTTAATATTGTTCAGAAATCAAATCTTGACTTGGGAAAAAAAAACACAGTTACAAAAAAAAAATAATGGCAAATTTATAATTTTTACAAATTTATTCTTGAGATGTGCTAATTGAGCAAAGTGGTGTGCTCGAATAGAATTGCCCATGTTTGCCATTAGTTACTATGTGAAAGTCATGTAAATGTGTAGAATCTCACATTATTTGGGGTACGTATTTTTTTCCTCTCCATAAAACATGTAATCGTATTTTTCGATTTGTTTAGATACATGAGAGAATCATTATATTGATTTCTTTTTCTTGATAATGAGCTTTCATGTTATGTTTGTTCTTAGCATGAAAACACAACAGTATTCCTTTTCCTTATTAAACTTATTAAATAAAAAATACTTTCTTGTTACAAATGATTAAATTTTATCCATTTTGAAAATGAGACTGACATGCAATAGAACATGAATGGGCACCGCAAGAGACCTTATATCTATATGTATTATTACGCATAGTCTCCAGTAAGTTCAGGTATGCTTGGCATGAAAACGTCTTCATTAGGCCCTTAGATAGGCGAGGTTCAAAACCCTTCTCTCATTTTTCTCAAAAAAAAAAAAATAGAGTTCAACTCTTTCGTATTCGTTGAAACCATTGTTCTACATTTACACTACAATTAGCAGAACAAAATGATTTTCTAATGATGGTATTTCTGATTTAGTAGTTGTTTGGTTGTTTACAAGTAATACTATAGATTACAACTTATATTACTGCAATTGAAGTTATAAAAATAGAATTTGCTATTGGCTTGGGAGTTACAAGCAATAATTATGAGTTTCAAAAATTGTCATATATTAATTTTTTATTTTCAAGAGGCTCGAAAAATTCTCCATTTATCAACAATACAAACATTATTTACAAATGGGTGTAAAAAAGTATTGTTCGCACTTTTTTTTTTGCAATTACAATTGCTGTAAATGTGCTGGTGGTTTCAATTATAATTACAATATTTTTCAATGGCAACCACAATCAAATAGCAAAAAAGCACCACTTTTAGAAAAAGCGACTGCAATTCAACGACTCTACACACAGCCACAACCAAACGTCCCCTTAATGCAACGACAAACGAATCGCCAAGAAACAACAACGTTGCCGAAAATGGTGTTTTTGTCTTGAATCCACCTACAAAAAAAAAATCCAGTGAAAACAAACACAAGCTCCGCACTAATAATAATTAAGGATATCTTAGTAGATTATATGCCAAAACTTAGTCAGAAGAAATAAATAAATAAATAAAATTGACCGATCAAACTCTTCGTCACCTGATGTAAGAGCAATATTTTTTCATCTTAAAGAGAAAAAAAAAATGAGGCTTAGACTCTAGAAGGCAAATTGCCTCGCCGGAGGCTTAATAAATTTAGCTGCCGGCAAAAATAAATAAAATAAGAAAAAGAAGTTAATTAATAAATTATCTAGGTCGGCCAAGAATCCCTTGCAATCCAAAATTTATTTTTGGCTAAAAAAATATTTATAAAGAAATTCTATTCAATTTGCGATAAGACTTCAATTGTTTTTATGGGAGGAAAGGAAAACTGTAGGTGAGCCGCCAGCTCAGGAAAGTTACGTGAGCTAGCGGCAAAATTATAATGATCTAATAATTTTTCTTTAATTTTTCTTACAATTACAATCTCTATCTTCTTAACTTCTTTCGGATTAAATTTCATAAGTTTTAGAGTTCATTTACCCTTTCATCAAGTGCATACAAAATGTTTTATTCGTTGAAAACCGTTAATTTTGTATTAATTTGATGGATGCTCAAATCAAAACTAAAACCCAAGAAATTAGGTATGAGTGAACCCTAAGAGGTTGAGATCATAATCCAAAAGAAATTTTTAAAAAAAGATTATTGGAGATAGTGGAAATGAACTGCAACTCAGGTAATTTGAGTGAGTTGTCAGCTCATTTTCATTTCTCTCTCTCTCTCTCTCTCTCTCTCTCTATATATATATATATATATATATATATATATATATATATGGGATTACTGTATGTGAGCCGCCAGCTCAGGAAAGTTATGTGAGCTAATGGCAAAACTATAATGATCCAGTTTTTCGTCTGACGTACATACCCACTCTCCCCTTCCCAAACCCCTCTGATCGACGATCCTTTAAAAACGGACAGATATAGTTACAAAATCATATATATGAGCCATAAGAGAAAGATGGATGGATCCACCGCATGCGGTAAAGCAGACATGGGCAACGGTGGTTGACCTAGCTGCATCTTGCAAAATGATTCTGGATTTCCCGCGAGAGGATTTTTTGTATCCGTTCTACGAAGCGGATTCTATACCTGCAAGATGTCCATCCGCCGTTTACGATGCCTCTTTCCTTTGTGACGAGTATATTGAGCAGGCTCTTTCTGGTGCGTATTCAATTCTCTCTTTTCTACTGTCTCTATCTTCTTAACTTCTTTCATATTAAAATTCATAAATTTTAGAGTTCATTTATCTTTTCATCAACTGCATACAAAATATTTTATTTATCGAAAACCGTTAATTTTGTGTAGAGAGTCGAGAACATATTCCAAAAGATTTTTTTTAAAAAAATTATTGAAGATAGTATAAATAAACTGCTGCTCAGATAATTTGCGTGAGCTGTCAGCTCATTTATATATATAATTGGAATTCTGGATTCTTTTATTGGATTCCAATTCAAGGACCGGATCTCAAGAGAAGTTCGAACCTATTAAGTTACCAAAAAGTTGTTTTCGAAGAAGTTATTAGAGAATTGCTGTAAGGAGATTTAATTAAGTGTTACTATAAGGAGAGTTTACCAAATTGTTAGTTTAAGAAAAGCTACTTAACGTTGTTGCATTGTATAAATCTCTAACGTCGGAATCGAGCAAAGTAGGGAAATCCGTAGTTGTTTTAAAAAAAAAAAATGAGAGAGAGAGAGTTGTTAGCTGAGGAAAGAAAGAGACGAGGAAAGAAAGAAAAGATAATGTTAAAGTTTTACATCGTTGGAAGCCATTGCTGTAGGCGAATAGAGGTCGTATTATTCATATCTTTATGACAAGATTGGTACTATGGTAATTTGTTTGTCATGTCATGATTTTTTGATTCAAACCAAATAATAGAAAATATTTTCTTTCATATTTTCTTTTCTTTTCCTCTATTTTCTCTCAAACCCAACAGAACCTGCTAGTGCGCAAGATCCCAACCCATTTTATGTTTTATGTTGGTCCGTAGCTCATTAATATTTGTCTATAGCACCCCGGAGCTTTCGATTGTGCGAATTAGTCCTTATCTTTTTCCTTTTTATTTTGTAAGTCCCCATGGTTAATGAAGTTGTTGTGGTTTTAACTGGCAAAAAAAAAAAAAAAAGACTAATACAAAGAAAATGAAAATAAAAAGAGAAACTATACGAGCCTTACTCTGATGATACTTTGTTTTTGAAAAATATGTTCAAACTAAAAATTTTCATAAAAGACTAATATGCATAAAAGATACTCGTTTTCTTTACGGTTCCCTTTAATCCAAAATTATTATGCACGGATATTATCAGAGTTTCATATATAATCATTGTTATCTATGTATTCGGAGCAAAAGAGAACAGACTGAGATGAATAAACTATTTGTTCAAAAAGTTATTTCACATTTACTAATAACTTCTCTTTTTCTACATATTACAGGATGTGTTTATATTTTAGTGATATTTTTTGATCATTTCTCGCTCATTTAATCTCTGCTAGAATTTTCTCATCGCTGCTATCTTGGTACATCCTACTAGTTTTTATTTAGTTAAACTTAGAGAAGAAAAAAAATTCATGACTTCCTAATATATTATATGAATTATAATGGGTAGTTTAAATATTCTTCTTTTAGAAACACAACAAAAATAATGAACATGTAAAATGTGCCTAAACTTAATAGGGAAAGAAATAATCTAAATAGGATGAGAGTGCATGTCTAACCATGAAATTTTTAGAAAGAAGATGATTCCATATCTTGCATGGATTTATCACATGTTTCAGCAACTAGAATTCTTTTTTATGATCTCTCCTATTATGAGCATGATTTTTATCATATTATATAAATAATACATATAATTATTGCATTATTTTCATAAAAATATGCAATATATCATTCACCAAGCTTTACAAGAAAAACGTAGATTCAAATTTATAGTATTTTATTTATCTATTTAGTGTGCAATTTGGCTTTCGATTGTTGGAAATGTAGTGATTTTTGATACATGCATCTTTGTACACACGCTTACACGTTGGAAATATATGATTCTTATAAAGAACAACAAATGTAATAAAACAAAAAGGAGATGGGTAAACAAAAGAATGTAACACAACATGAGGTAATTTATTTATTTATCTATTGCTTATAATAGATCTTGGAGATCATTTACACATTTATGTTTTGCAATAAATATTTTTTTGCAGCTCAAGGCCTGATTAGCCCAAAGTAAAAATAAATAAATGTTCTTTTTTCTAGTATAAAAGCAAAATTTAAGTATTCCAATTATTTATTTAAAAAAAATGGAAGTAACAAAAGGGCCAAAAAAGAGAAAGCACTATGACATATCTATACTCTAGAGCGCTAATCTGCAAAAATTCCATTTGGGGGTGCTATTTGCAATTATAACTTCTGAATATTCACCATAATTTCTAAACGAGCACACCATTTTTTTTAGTAACCCCTTAACAAATTTGGTTAATATAACAACTTTGCCATTAATTTTTTTAACATTAGTATCCTTGTTTTCAATCTCCATTCCATTCTTATTTGAAGTTATATTCCGGATAGTATTATATATTGTCTGGGGTTAGATTCTAAAAAGTATTATTCACCGTCCGGAATTAGATTCTGGACGGTATGTTTTTTGTATGAGGTTAGATTCTGAACAGTATTATTTATTGTTTAGGGTTAGATTTGATATATTTTTCATTTAGAGTTGGATACTGAACGGTATTATTTTTCCTATAGCAAATACGAAATGGACACGAAGCATCTGGTAAGGAGAGTTCAACGGCGGCGTCGGATGGGGACATCAGGGCTAGGGCATAGTGATGAAAGGGAAATGAAGTGGTGGAGGGGCATTTTTGAGAAGGTGGTGTGCTCACTGGGACTGAAGAGGAAAGAATATTAGAAAAACTATGGTGTGCTAACTAAGAAAAACCATCTCTTTTCAAAACAAATAGTGTGCTCATTGGGAAAGGCGTGCTAACTAGGAAAAGTGGTGAAACTCCCAATATTTAAACAGAAAAAAAAAAATCCCTTAAGCAAACTCTGCATTTTACAATTCAGTACTATGTAATTCGATATTCAGTTTTCACTCTTTTACTAACATTATTTATTTATTTATTTATTTATTACGCTCACGTAAATAAAAATTCTAAAGAAACCGACAGCACAAACGAAGAGGGAAAACGTCTCTTCCTCTCTCGTGTAATGGCGACTCTGATCCACTATCGCCCTCTTAAATCCCCAAATCTCAATCGATTCAATTTTTAAGTAAAAATGTCCAAAATTTTCTCGCCTTCACTGATTTCAACTTCAGATCTTTGGCTATTTTTGAGATTTTGATGAATGATACGGTTCGATCCGTGAAAAATTAGTGGTTTTGATCATTGTTTTGGTTCAGACAGTGAGAGAGGGGCGTGATGTCTTTCGATGGTGAGGAGGCGCGATGGATGTGCGGGAGGTCGGGGGTGGTGAATCTGCAGAGGGTGACTTCGATCGTGAGGGAGATTCGAGAGCCTTGCCTTCATCACTCTCCGAAGAAGGTAACTTTTTTGATGTTAGGTCTTGGTGTTTGTTGGTTTTTTCCTTGCTGTTAGTTGTAGAACGTAAAATGTTTTGTTTTTTTTATTTCTTTTATTGAAGTAAGAGTGGAATGAACGTGGCTAGTTTTTGTATAATTTAGAGTAACCAGCATGAGAAGCTAATGTTGTGGTGGAGCAGAATGTAACAAATTTGCGTTGTAGCTCAGCTTGAAATGCTAATAACAGTGCGCATTTGATTCAGCAATTAATGAAGAAGACAGTAATATACTAAGAAGAGTTGAGGGAGGAGAGAGTTGGAGAAGGGTTTGCAAAATTTGACTATTAAACAACAACAACAACAACTAAGCTTTTTGTCCCAAGTACTTGGGGTAGGCTACATGAACCAAAAGAGAATCACGCCGGATCACTCATACCGAAACTCCTTCTCCATTCATTTCTATTGAGTAATATGCCCTCATTCAAACATTTAGAATTCATATCTTTTAGTATTACCTCTATGCATGTTTTCTTCGGTTTTCCCTTTACTCTTTTAACTTGTCCAATGTTAATAAACTCTTCTCGTCGAACTAGTGCATTTGTAGGTCTATATTGCACATGACCAAACCATCGTAAACGATTTTCTTGCATCTTCTCTTCAATGGCGGTTACACCTAGTTTAGGACGAATATGTTCATTTCTCACTTTATCTCTTTTAGTATTGCCACATATCCAACGAAGCATTCGCATCTCTGTTACACTTATGTTTTGTGAATGATATTTTTTTATAGTCCAGTACTCCGTACCATATAGTAGAGCTAGCCTAATAGTAATCCTATAAAATTTTTCTTTCAGCCTTAATGTAATATTACGGTTACATAAAACTTCTATTGCACTCCTTTATTTCAACCAGCCAGCTTAGATCTTATGACTGACGTCACTATCGATCTCTCCATCATTTTGAATAATAGAACTCAAGTACCTAAACTGACTGCTCATTTGTATCTCTTTCCCATCCAGTGTCATTGCACTATAGTTTTGGATCCGTTTTTTACTAAATTTATACTCCATATATTCTGTTTTGAACCTACTCAATGTAAAATCTTTATATTCTAATACTTGCCTCTATAACTCTAACTTGACATTTACCGCTGCTCTTGTCTCGTCAATTAAGATAATATCATTAACAAATAGTATACATCAAGGTATCTCATCCTGATGGCTCTAGTAATCTCATCCATCATTATGGAAAATAAGAACGGACTCAATGCAAATACTTGATGCAATCTAATTGTGAAAATTTGACTATTAACTATCACTGATTATGATTGGCGTTCAAATATTTCTTTTCTTGTATATTAAGCTTGTATCAGTTGAAGCTAAGTGTCCATAACCTCTCAATATGACCATTTTTGGCTCTTTGCTCAAGTAGTGCCTTGAAGCATGTAATATAATCATGCAGAAAATGTATATCAGCTGAAACTTAACAAAATAATCTGAATGTTGTTATATCATATGCCGAAGTGCTTATGATATAAACCAATGTTGAAAATAACACGTTATGAAACCCGTTATATTGCGTTACGTAACCTAACGGGACCCCAACGCTACGTAACAACTGAAAATAACTCAATACACCGTAACAGTATGTTTTTTATATTATTTTACGTTATATTACGTAACGTTACGTTAAGTTATGCTATATTACGTTATTTACAATTATTTTTTTTAGTAATTTCTATATTGTTGTTGATTATTATTTTGTTTATTAGCGAATTGTTGTAATTTTCTTGATTAGTTGTTGGCTTGTTTAATTACTTATGGAATTGCTAACTTGTTAATTTACGATTGTTTCTTTGTTCGTTTGTTATATAATCCTCTCTGGTTGCTAAACTATCTTACTTGTTGATTTTATTGAATTTTTAACTGAACTGAAATCAACAATTAAAAATAAGATAAATTGAACATTACATAATATAGATTACAACAATACTAATAAGTGGAATTGAAATAAAAAATTAAAATCTTGTTATTTTGTTTAAATGATAACCGGAATTACGGTTGGAGACTTAATATAATTTATGAAGATAAATGTGAAAATTATTGTAAAACTTAATATAAAATTAGAATATATTATATATTACAAAATAATTTTATATTATTTTTTTGATATTTTAAATTTAATTTTGAATTTATAAAAATTATTTTATATAGTTTTATATTTATTTTTAATTAAATAAATAGAAAATTACATAATTTACGTTATGCGTTACGCTATATGCGACATAACCTAACAAAGACAAAACGTTACGTTATCGTTATCGCTATTTTAAACATTGATATAAACATACTAATGTAAATCTTATTTGGTTCCACCTAACAAATTACCCTAAAATTAATCCAAAGATTCTAAACTAATGGAAATATTGTTATTTAAAGTTAAATGTAGAACTATATTAAAGTTAGCAAAAATATGCAAAATTGCAAAGCATGGTAGATTGTTGTTTATGGATTTAGGATGGTCATACAGAAGGGAGATGAAATTATTAATAACTAGTAACATCGGCCTCTGTTTATCCCTTTACTTTTTATGATTTTCTTTTGGTTTCGGTAGGTATTGTATGAAACTAGTTTGAAATTGTCTGAAATTAGTCTGACACAGTACATATGCGTGTAAGCCGAAACTTCGCAAAACAGAAATTATATCCCCAGTTTCAGGCCAGACTAGTCTTCTCTGCAACTGCGATGAAACCGTAGAGACAAAGACAAAACCCCTGAAAGCTTGTTCATTTATTGGGGGGAAGAAAGGAATATTATAACATTTAAAAATTAATCAGGCAAATTTGTTGTTAGATCAAATTTAAACATTCACTTCTTCACCACAATACTCCAAATATGCCATAACTTGTTCTATTGTGGATTCCAAGTATTCTGAATTTCAGTTGATTGTGGAATAGTGATTTGTAGACCTCAAAGTGGTCTCCTGACCAAACCCATCATTATCAAAGGATGTTCAAGTGAAGAGTTATTTTCTTTATAATCTTGTTCATATGTTTTATTCCAAACATTTCGGAATTGTATTACGTACTACTTCAGTACTTGGGCTTCTAACTTATGAAAGGATTTGCTAACCTGGTGTGACCGTGTTAGTGGACATGCAAGCATTGGTTTGGAAGTTTATTTATTATCAACACTGCTTAATGCTGTCGTTTGCTAGATTATAATTTGTAAATGATGGTTGGAACATCGAATTAGGCCGTTAAACACAAACTTACCCCAATATGAACTCCTTCCACAATTACAAAATTGGCTCGTGTTACACAAGTGCCCCTAGTGAACTATAACTTCAAGATTACTGCCCTTCTCCTTTTATCATGATTTCATTGTGAGGATTGGAATACTGCTTATTGCACCCTTGTCAGCTATCAATAGTCAAGATATTTTGCTAGAAGCTAGTAACTGTGCACAGTATATAAGAATAGCATATGCCGTTCCGTACAATACAAATAAAGCTAAAATAGAAGCTACCAAGTGGCTTTTTGGGAGATAGTAGTTTTAGATTTTACTACTTTTACATAATAAGAGTTGGCGAAAAACTTGAGTTCTATCGCAATAGTCTACTTATGGAATGATAAGCAAGGAGGTTAGCTCCCTTTAGATGTATGGTATTAGTTTGAAGGCTTATAGGAAAGCAGCCTAGGACGTTTGCTACATCCATTTGTGTGACTACCTATCATAGTTTTTTCCACTATTTAGGTTTTTTTTTTCCTTATATAAATTATATGACTATAACTAAATTGTATTCTTTGACTTAAATATTTAAGTTGAAAGATTGTGTATGTTATGGCATAATGTATATTATGGTTACTAATAAATAACTCGAAAGTACTGGTTGCTGTTCAAAAATTTTTCTATTGACAGATGCTTGACATGCATATTGTCTACTTAATTTAAATCTCTTGAGAACTCTAAATCTAGAATCTCCTGGGTTTCTTGGGATGATTTGTATTTCCTCATCTAGAAAAAGAATATGGTATACCTAGCCGTGCAAGACAAACTAGCAGGTATTATTCCAAATATTTCAAACAAAACATGTTACAGAGGTATTGCACCACTTATAGATCATGTGTATTTCTTTTAATGGTTTGCACTCTCAACTGAAAAAGAGAAAATTTAGGATGCCGAGCTGTGCAGGAATAACTAGCAGGTGTACATCCAAATGTTTCAAACTGAAAATGTTACATTGGTATTGCTCTTTACTTATAGAAGTGGATGGAACTCATCAGCTTATGGATCGACTATATTTACTTGGATGTCTCAAGAACAAGCATGAAATTCTACTACCTATGCTAGTTGATGATCATAAACACGCAGAACGTTCCCACTTCAAGAATGAGTACTAATGGTGTATAACTAGTTTTCCATAGAAGCTGGCAACACATTTGATGGCATGGAATCTTGGTGAATCATGATGCTAATGCTACTAGCAAGAGTATCTGGTGATTGGTGGGAAAAGGGAAAATTGTGTGAGATTATTATCTATATTTAGCATGTCACTTATTTAACCATAGATTTCCTTGCGATTGTCATATATCACAACACTCAGGAATCTCTTCACTAGAATGAGTATTTTAGTTTATTGAGAAGTCACAGATTTTCAATTAATCAAGCTATATATATTTGCCCCCCCCCCCCCCCCCCCCCTGTCCACACACACACACACACACAACATATGGTTGTGTATATATGTTTATGTGCGTGTGCATGTGTGTTAGAAGGCTTAGTTGAAAAGCTTGATAGTTGATACTATGTTTTGTAAATTGCAAGTATTATTTTATCTAGAGTCTTGTTTACATTTCCTTTTTTCTGTTATATTTTTTGTTCAACAGGGAAACAAAATGTTAAAGCCAGAAAAGTGGCAAACGATATTTGATGACGACGGGAAGGTTTTAGGTTTTCAGAAAGTACTGAAATTAATTATCTTAGGGGTAAGTTGTTTGGCTTCTTTCTTGCTCTTTTTGTATATATGCCTGCCTCATGTAATGAATTTATGAGTTTCTCTCCTGATGTCAGTATGCCATTAATGAGTGAACTGCTCGTCTAATTAGAATTTCTCCTGCCTTTCAGATGCTTGAGAACTAAAATCTTCAAAGAATGCACTTATAAATTTCTAATTTTTTTCTCAATTAAAACTGTTTAAACTTATTTATAGATATAGCATAGGTTTTTTGGCACATAAGCAATGCGTCACTAACATGGAAAAAGGCTCTACCATATAGGAGGTTTGTGAGAGTAGGGCAAGATGCCGTCCGGATACACTAGTATTTATGTTCTGATACACATGGCATGACCGATTTCATGATCACTCAATCCTCCACTACAACTTCATGTTACATCATTGTGCTTCCCATTAGACACCATGCGTGAAAGGGGAGAGATGTTGTACATTGTTAACATACTTTCCCAGTTCCCAGTTTTTCTTTAGTCTATTGTCAAATACAACTTTGCACAATCAAGAGTGTCAAAGGTACTTTTTAAATAGGCTATGGCATGTCCTGCTGTCAGCAGTTCCATAAGGCATGTAGGTGCATCTGGATTCTGGACTGGCTTTAGTCTATCTATAGGCAGCCGAGGCACTCCATATTGTGTGGATGCAGCTGCAGGCTAGTCAGTGTTTGACCTGCATCCAATACAATGGTCGGAAAAATAGGACATAATGTTTTGATATTATTAGAAATTAATCGAAGTTAAAATTTTCCTGAAATGCTTCTCTAAACTGAAACTTGTTGGGCTTGGGTTGAGCACAAACCCTAAACAGCTAGTGAGTCGTGGATCAGTGATAGGGTTCTTTTGATTGCAAGAATAAGGTCTTAGGATAGTTTGTTTGCCTGGTATCAAGGCAAGAAAATAGTGTAAAGGTGGCTAAATTGCGTTATATGTAAGATGTTGGAAGGGACTTATTCCTGTCAAAAATTGGATAGAGAAGAAATAGACCAAGTCAATGAGTGGAAAAATAATAAAGTGGTCATAGTCTGACGACTGCAGCTCCTGCACTCCGATAATTAATTAAACTTCAGCCTATATGTAGGCTGTTATGCGATAAAAGTCATAATGAGCCTCCTAATTTCGAAAACTGGAATTAGTTATTGAAATTCTGTAATTGATATAGGTTTTGCTGAGCTAATCAAGGCCCAAAATTGGCATCTGAATTCAAATTTTGGAATTCCGTAATTGATATATAATACATAATTATGGTGTCCAAATTAACTAGCCAGTTAATAGATGTATCCAATCCTAATTGAAGAAATCTGAATTTAACAGCCATATTTAATAAAATAATATAATTGCCAACTAAAAACCTTAAGTCATTTTCCACACACTCTCAATTTTGTATCACATAATTAGATTTCTATAAATTGAGGAAACCCCATCCCTCTACTATCACCTGCTTAGCTGTAAACCCCTTGGACTATCATATTAAGCGGATGGACCCCGCTATGTTTTTCCATCCAAACAGACCAACATGACTTGCATGTGTGTTTTTTACAGCTAATTTTACTTAAATGCCCTTATATCATTCCCTCCATCCCTACTTCTCCAATTTCTTTATGCACTAAGCTATAGATCATCAAGGAGTTATAGATTTTTAAGTTCTATATACTACCACCACTTTTGATTATAAATACACATTACCTCAAATCTAGCAAGAACCCAATCTTAAAATTTGGTTATAACAATTCTACATTTCTCAAAATTCCACCATAGAGCAAAGTTTTTCATCACATAAAGTGTTCAACATTCAAAATTAAAGTTAGAAAACAAGAGGGTTGAGAAATTTTATAGATAAAAGTATAACTGTATTATATTTCTCTCTTTTTCTCTCATTTTTTTCAATGTTAGAGAATAAACACAACACCCCCCAACAAGAACTTTTTTCCCCAACATGAAAGAGGTAGTTGAGGGTATTATGAGTATTAAATTTCTATTTATTGAGGGCATCTGAAGGTCACATGATTTTGGGCAGGAAAGTTAACTGCAGCTCAAATTAGGGTGTGAATCCACTTATTACGATAATTCAATGGGTTTACTAGCAAGGGAGTGATAGGGAGAGGGGATTTCCACAATTTACCCTATTTAATTTAATATTTTTAATTTAAAGATGCTATGTTCTCTCATCATCTTTGAAGCCTTTTCCTCATCAATTATGGAGCACGATTTAGAAGTTAAGAAAGCTCCATAAAGGATTTTCTTATGTTTCTATGACATTGTTGTGAACCTTAGATAATGTGTAGAGAATCTGTAATGCTTCTGGCCATAGCCTAGAAAGCTCCACAATGGAATTTGTAATACATCATATGGAAGATTAGTCATCTAAGGCATCTTGTCCAGAGCCATTTTTGTTTCTTGGTCTAGATCTACCTCGTTTTATTTATCATACTAGTTTAACCAGAGATCTGATACCACCAAACTCAACAGTACTAACCAGCAATGTTGAAAATAATGCGTTATGTAACCCGTTATATTGCATTATGAAACCTAACAGAACTTCAGCGCTACGTAACAACTGAAAATAACTCAGTGCACCTTAATAATACGTTTTTTTATGTTATTTTACGTTATATTATGTAACGTTACGTTAAATTACGTTATGTTACGTTATTTACAATTATTTTCTTAGTAAGTCTATATTGTTATTGATTATTATTTTAATTATTAGCAAATTGCTTAAATTTTCATACTTGATTAGTTGTTGACTTGTTCGATTGTTTGTGTAATTGTTAATTTACTAATTTGTGATTGTTTTCTTTTTCGCTTATTATAATACCTTTTCGGTTACTGAAATATTTTACTTGTTGATTTTATTGAATTTTTATTAGAACTGAAATCAACAATTACAAATAAAATAAATTGAATATTACAAAATATAAATTGCAACAATGATAATAACTGAATTGAAATAAAAAATTGAAATCTCGTTTTCTTGTTTAGATGATGACTAGAATTACGACTGCAGACTTAATATAATTTATGAAAAATGTAAAAATTATTGTAAAACTTAATATAAAATTAGAATAGATTATGTACTACAAAATGGTTGTATATTTTTTAGAAATTTTAAATTTATTTTTCAATTTATAAACATTATTTTATATAGTTTATATTTTTTTTTATTAAATAAATAAAAAATTGCATAATCTACGTTATGCGTTACGCTATATGTGACATAACCTAGCAGAGGCAAAACGTTACGTTATCGTTATCGCTATTTTAAACATTAACCAGTGTATAACATGATCCAACCTGGGGTGACCAAAAAACTAAATGAGGTCTGTGTTGGACCATTGGTTAGGGAAATCCAACTTATGTCGGTATTGAGCAGGGTTCAGGATTTCGATTCAGGTTTGAGGTTGAGCCTTGACCCAATCCAGCTTGGCTAGTTGTATTCCTATTGTAAAGTTGAGGGTCGCAAGGCAATCTCAAGGTATGGGCTTAGAGTGAAGAGATCAACATACTATGGCATTGAGTTGAAAGAAACGCAAGAAAAATGTCTATCAGCTGGCAACATGATGAGTGCTAGACTGTTAGTTAATTGCCAGTGGGCACACCTCTTACATAGGAGGAAATGTGCTTCTTAGTTAGCTTAGAATTCTAAGTGAACCTGCCATTAATTTTAAGTAGGAAAATAAGCTATTTGAATATGCTCGCTCCAAACTAGGACTTATTAAAGTGCGCTTTCAGGTTGTGGTTTCGACTGCATTTTCAATATCAATTAGTTGATGGATCGCTTAATTCTTTTCATTCTTTTTTTAAAACAGGGTGTCGACCCTTCTATACGGGCAGAGGTGTGGGAATTTCTTCTTGGATGCTATGCTTTGAGTACAACCGCAGAGTACCGGAGGCAATTGAGGATGGCTAGGAGGTTGTTTTTTTTATTGATATTCTCTATCATATTTAGCAGTTATTCATGACAACTTTCTATATGAGATACTGACCTTCTAGTTTAAAGACTTTTAACTGCCTCAGCATGCTGATTTGTTGAGGTTCAGATGACATTGATGTTTAGATAGTACTGCTTAAGATGATAAAATCTTGTGTTTGACTGCAGAATGTTGTTATTTACTTCAATTTCAATAATAGTGTTCAAATTCGTTGACCCCTGATAGGGTTTGGTCTATTGAACTTGCTTTTGTGGTTCTCAAAATTATGATGGTTTATTACACGTTGCAACTCTTCAAGATAGCACTTTATGGACAGAGGTGGAACGTTTACTTTTTCACATACAACATCTGATGCATGTGGTTTTTTCTGAGAATTTCTTTTATTAAGAGAATCGACTTACTGTTGAAAATGCTAGTTAAACACATCTTACATATGTATATATGGTAGAATCAGACTGTCATGTTGACATCATATGGCATTATGGGAACATGTAAGGAGAATCAAAAATGTTTTTGACATAGACTTTCGAATTCTATCATCTTAAATAATATTTTTATTCACAGAGTTAACTTGCTGACAAATGTTAACAGATACTATGTTTTTCTTTTGGTGTACATAGTGTATTTGCTTTTAGTATTCTGGCATTTTCCTTTGCGATAGTATACCTGAAGTTCATGTTCTTTTGCAAGTGTGTATTGGCTTTCTCCATTGGATGAATAGTTGATCTCTCTTTCCTTGCATATGTGCCATCTCTATAGTATTTTTTTCTCTCCTTTCATTTTTTTTTCCTTTTTCCTATAGCTGTTCAAAGATAGAACTGTTAAACCTTTGTTTACCTTTGAATACCTTCTCGATTTCAAGCTTTTCACTCTTTTGCACTATTAACTTCTAGAGTAACTTATAAATGTGTTGTGCCATCTTTTTTTGTATGTCCTTTGTTGCTCTCATTTAACTACTTAAGTTTGTTAAACCTTCATATTCTTAACTTCTATGCTGTAGTAAGAGTGAGCTCATGCTTTTTTAATGCTTGAAGCTTGACAACAGCTGATGTATTTTCTCTCACAAAATATTATCATCCACACAACAAATGAAATACAACCCACCCCTCCATGGGCGTCTGCGTCCAGCCAATCCACTGTAAGAATATGGATCTACAAAACTTAATAAATCTTTTGAATTCAGGGAACGATATGAAGATTTAATCAGGCAGTGTCAAAGTGTACACTCAAGCATTGGCACTGGCAGTCTTGCCTATGTTGTTGGGTCTAAAGTGATGGATATGAGGACTTCATCTAAAGATAATGATGCAGGAGAAGCAGCAAGAAAAGATAGACGGGATTCTCAAGATACTGCAAGCACAATCGGGGCATATGCCCATTCATCTAATGGCTGTACAAGCACAACATATTCTCATCTAAGGAAGTGCTCAAGCCATCAAACTGAACTTGTTAGTGTCTGGGCCAGTGCTGAGGATGTAGCATATGATTCTCCATACCTTGTGCCCTCTTCTGGAGCATATGATTGCTTCTCAACAACAGAGACTGAAGTGCGTGAACCTCAATGTGGAACTGAGAGTTTTTTCGATTGTTCTTCTTTGCCTTTCACAAATTTATTCGAGAAGTGCGATAGGGATAGGAATGGATCTGAGATGTATGATGGTAGAATGTCTGATTATGAACATCCACCAATATATGATGACGACCATATGCATAGTTTTGAAATTAACAACAATGTGGACCTAATTAGAGAATCAAATGATTCTTCCCATAGTTTTTTGTGTGTCAGCAACAGTGAACAAGAGATCTTTAGTTCAGATGCACAGGATCATGTCATTGGCTCAAAAGAAAAGAGATATGATACTGATACTGCCAATGGACTGCGGATATTGGATGCTCCTGTAACAGCTATGGTGGGCACAACTGCATCAAATGGACATATAGCCAGTGAAGACAGGGTTTCTGAATGGCTATGGACACTTCATCGAATTGGTAACCTTTTGTTCTTTTTCTCTTTTCTGTATACTAATAAGATTGCTTCCTTTGCTATTGAATTTGATTCATATTTCTTTAGCCATGAGACTGATACAATGCACGCACTTTCAGTTGTTGATGTGGTGAGAACAGATAGCCACCTTGAATTTTATAGAGATGCAAAAAATATGGCTAGAATGTCAGACATCCTTGCTGTTTATGCATGGATTGATCCTGCCACTGGATACTGTCAAGGTTTTTCTTAATATTTTTGTCCTTTTTTTAATATTTGTTTTCTTCCTCGTATTTAATTGTGGTGGATGCTTTATTAAACTAATAGGCCACTCACTCATGATTGTTTTAGTTGTTTGGAGTCTTTGGACTCTTACTAACCATCAGGGGTTTATATGTAGGTATGAGCGATTTGCTCTCACCTTTTGTTATGCTGTACGAGGATAATGCAGATGCCTTTTGGTGCTTTGAGATGCTTCTGCGGAGAATGGTAATCTCATTTCTATGTGATGTTCTATCTGTTTTTTTCTTGTTTCTTCCCTCTCCCTTTGTTATTTTGATTGCTTATTTCCTAAATTCTTATTTTGGTTTCCTTTCTAGCGCGAAAATTTCCAGATGGAAGGACCAACTGGAGTAATGAAGCAGTTACAAGCATTGTGGAAAATCGTGGAACTAACGGATGCTGAAATGTCTGAACACCTTTCAGCTATTGGTGCTGAAAGCCTTCACTTTGCATTCCGGATGTTGCTGGTGCTTTTTCGTCGGGAGCTGTCCTCTAATGAGGCCCTCCGCATGTGGGAGGTTTGTTCTTGAAAACACTGCAATTTAGGAAGCTGTTATACATATTTCTGTCTCAATTGAAATCTTTGAGGCAATATTAAATTAGGAAAGTAGAATTATGATTCCGGTTACGCCTGTTGACTTATTTTATCTGTGAAAACTGGTTGCTCGTAAATTGATATCAATAGACCAGTTGTGTCTAGATCAGTGGCTACATGGAGTCATATAACCACAACATCTTCCAAAATCAGCCCTTGTACATATGATCAGTGGTATTATTGTCTGAACTATAATGCTATCACAATATTCAGTATGCAGTTTTACTAGGTTGTTGGCCATGGGTTCATCTTAAATCTGAATGTCTATCTCAACTGAACCATAGGCCTAAACACTGCGATAGGACATTGGTTTGAGCAAGTACACTATCAAGATATTTTCCACCAAATTTAAAAGGATGATTAAATGCTGGTTCATCTTACTGTTACCATCTCAGGTAGAGGTCCAAACACTTCTTTTGTAAGTTACTGAAAACTTCAAAAGTTGACAGAAAAAGATTGCGCTAGTGGAATGATGTTTCAGATAATAGAAATGATGACAGAGAAAAATAATGTTTTATTGGATATGATGCTTCAGTTCAGTGGGAGGTGTGGCAGGGACTCAAAAAACATTTTGACCCTTCTGTTAACCGCTGCTAACATGAAAAGATCTCTTAGCTTTCTGTGGCTTTTCCAATGGAAATTGAATTATTTTGGTTGGATAATGGTCAGATGAGTTCTTGTCCTTGTGCAGGTTTGGCTAGACTTGGTTTGGAGAACAACCAGGACTACTCCTGAGCTAAGCCCATGCTCTAATATTTGTACCCAACCTGAGTCAATTTTAAATTGACAATAATGAACCAAACCTGGACTCTTACTGGTTAGGCTAGTAGCGAAATCCTTCGAAAAGTTCATTCGTACGAAGCACCTGAATATTTCATGCTAAAGGGTATTGAAAATGATTTAAGGAACCTAGCATGGCTAATTTCACAGCTGGCCATTAATCTTTGGTGCTCAACAAAGTTTCTGATTTCGTGATGCCAAATAGTAAAAAATGCTATCTTATTTGAATACCCTATATTTCAGTCTCATCTTAGTGAATGTCAGTTTGCAAGAATTTTAATATAATTTAGAGGATAGTTTCAGTATTGTGTTACCTCTAGCTGTTATTACATTTCTAGTGCTGATTTGCTCTGCAGATGATGTGGGCAGCTGATTTTGATGAAGCTATCGCTCAGCAGTTAGAGGAAAATTGCCTCGAACCGTTGAATCTTCAGCTAAGGAAAAATCCTAGTGCAGAAATGAGAGAAGAAAAAAGTGAAAATGGTAAAAGAAAATACGAAAGCCCAAAACATGAACATAATGACGATTCTTGTTCACCCTATGGAAATGGTTTGAGATCCATTTCAAATCATCCATTCTGTGGATTGACAAAGGCTAATTTCTGGCCAAGAAACGGCCTGGTGCAGGGTTCCACAACTGCTGCATCAACAAAAAATGGGGATGATGAATTGCCTGTGTTCTGTGTAGCTGCAATTCTTATCATCAACCGCCAAAAGATTATGAGAAAGACTCACTCATTTGATGATGTAATCAAGGTAAGTTGAATTTCTTCTTCGATTTTTTTTCCTGTTTGATCCTTTTCATAATTCCTTGAAATTGAAGCCCTATTTGGGTTGAAAGAAAATGAAAAGAAAAGAAAACATGAAAAGAACTTTCTTTCTCTTGTTTGGTTGGGAAGAAAAATTAATGGAAAGAAAGTTGGAGGAAAGCAAGAGAAAAAGGGTTAAAGTTTTCTCTTCCCTTTTCTCTATCTTAACCTAGAGAAAGTGAGAAAAGGTCAAGGTCACTTGATGATGCTACCACATGGAATCGTAGTAGGAGAGTAGAGAGAGTTTGGAGCGAACTTTTTTTCCTTAATTTTTCCCCTAACTTTTCTTTTTAGTTTCTCTCGTTACCAAACAACAAAGAGAATTCTAGATAATTTTCTTTTCTTTTCTTTTCTCTCTCTTTGTATTTCTTTTCCTTTCTTCCGCTTTCTATCAAACCAAACATTGCCTAGATAGGAAGTCATCACATAAATTGACAATTGTTTAAGCTTCTGTTTGCTATTATAGATGCTAATGAATGTCCAGGTAACCTTTAGTTCTTTGTTAACAGGCTCTTATCCATTAAACATGGTTAGTTTGGTGGTTTGTTCAAGCTGCAAATATACAGCAGTATTATTATACTAGAAATGCTCAATAGTGATTTCTTTATGAACAGGCTTTTTATCCATTAAACATGGTTATTTTGTTGGTTTGATCAAGCTGCAAATGTTCAGCAGTATTATCTTACTAGAACTGCTCCTTAAGCGTAAATACAATAGTGATCTCATTATTAACAGGCTATTATTCATTAAAGATGATTAGTTTGTTGGGTTGATTTGGCTGCAAATGTTCAGCAGTATTATCTTTCTAGAAATGCTTCTTGTTATGGAATAGTAAGTTAAATTTATTATACGACAAGGAATACATACATAGGTGTCTCAGCACCATACAAATAAACCTATAGGCCATATGGGACTAAACACAAATATAAGATAATAATTTAATCTAATAGTGTCCCTCAAATTGGAGCATAGATATTAATCATGCCCAACTTGTTATATATATTGTAGAAAACACCATAGGTAATGTAGCCTTAGAATATCGGCAGATTGTCCTAACATAGTAGTAAATAGAATACAAATTAACTTCTTTATCATAGTATCTCGAACTAAATGATAATCTACATCTATATGCTTGGGACGATCATTAAATATTGGGTTTTGAGCACCGTAGATGATTTATTATTACAATGCATGGGCATAATGCTTTTCGACTTGAAACCAAATACAGTCGACAAGTATTTCAGCCACAGTAGTTTATACATAATGTGCCATCGCCGGATACTCTACCTCAACAGAAAATCAACGTTCATCTTGACTTTAACTCCTTCGAGTGACTAGATTACCTCCAACAAACCTAAGTTATCTACTGGTGGACTTTCTGTTATCTTTGTTCTTTACATATCCAGCATTTGAAAAGGTGGCAACGTGAATGTATCCATATTTCTTATAGGATAAGCTCTTTTCAGGAGAGCTTTTAATATATTCCAAAACTTTCAAAGCAACTTTCTAGTGTATGTCCCTTGATTTATACATAAATTAACTCGTTAATCCAATAACAAAGGAAATTTTAGGCTTGGTGATCAGGAGATAGTTAAGTTTGTCAATCAATCTCTATACTGTTTGACATACTCATATAAAGCATTGGCTTCACTTCATACATTTAAAGTACTAGTAGGTTTATACCCAAGTAGGCCGGTTTCATCTAAGTAATCTAGTACATACTTCCTCTGATAAACTAGTCTATATTTATGATGAATTATCTCAATTTCAAGAAAATATTTTAGTCTTCTCATATCTTTAGTCACAAAGTATTGTTTGAAATAGTTCTTTATTTTGGTTAGTGCCTACTACATATATCGTAAGAAGGATATGGTAGTACTCTTAACTAAGATAGAATAATTGTAGTGAGAGCATTGAGAGTGGAGAGCTTTTCAAACCAAGCTCGTGGACATTGCTTAAGTCTATAAATTACTTTTTTGAGTTTACAGATTATTCTCGTTCTGAGCAACATACATTGGAGATTACTCTATATACACCTCATGCTGATCACTATATATGAAAGTATTTTTAGCATCCAATTGGAACATCTGCAAATCGATATTTACGACAAGAGAGGAGAGGATGTGAAGGAGTTGAGACGAATTACGGGAGAGAGTCTCAAAGTAATCAGAATCATAGGTTTGGAAAAAAAAAACCTTTTATAGCAAGGCAAGATATATATCGGTCTATCGAGCCATCCTACTTGTATTTGACAGTGTATACCCAATGACAACCAATAGAAGCTCTCGGTGGAGCACTAGGCAAATTCCAAGTTCCATGAGAGACGAGAGCCTGCATCTCCTCATACATAGCCTTCTGTCAGACAAAGACTAGCACAACTTCATGAAATGACCATGGGTATTGAAACAAAATATAGGGAAAGGGCAAACTGGCAAAACAAAGGTAAGCTTATCATAGGACACAAATTTAAAACTAGAATATACAGTTGTAGAGCGTTCACCTTTTTAGAGAGCAATAGGAAGAACAGGAGTAGGAGCAGATGAAGGATGCAGATGTTGAGGACCTACAACTAAGATGGTGGAACAATTGATAGTGAGTGTGGAGGAGAATTTCGGACGGCGAGAAAATGGCAACAATGTCGCCAATGAAGTTATCTTTGCAATCCCTGTATGGGGCATCAACATTGTCTCAAGCTCAGCAGGAGACACAAGTAAAGGTAGAGAAGAGGAGGAAATAAAAAGAGGTTGAGATCTATTCCATAATCTTGCTCTAATACCTATTATGAAATAGTAAGTTAAATTTATTATATGACAAGGAATACATTTATAGGTATCTCAGCACCATATAAATAAACCAATAGATAATACGGGACTAAACACAACTATAAGATAGTAATCTAATCTAACACTCCTTAAGCATAAAATTTAATGGTGATTTCTCTATTAACAAGCTTTTATCAATTAAACATGGTTAGTTTGTTAGTTTCATCAGCGGTATCATCTTACTAGAAATGCTTCTTAAGCATAAATATAATAATGTGACAATGAAACACCCTTTTTCCCTTTGCAGCTAACCCCAGAAAATAACAAACAATAGCATGCAACAGAATATTGGGAAAATATTATTATTTTGTGACTGTTGGTTCGATCAAGCTGCAAATGTTCAGCAGTATTATTATACTAGAATGCTCCTTAAGCATACATACATCAATGCACCAACAAAAGCTTCATCCTTGTTGCAGTAAGCCCCAGAAATAACAAATGATAGGACACAACACAGTATTGAGAAGAAATTAACAAATGGTAACACAACACGGATTCTTGAGAAAACAACAAAGAGAGGACAGAAATATTGCATGGTTCAGCCTTTGGCCATTATCCGTGAGGTGAAGGAGCAGAGCTTCAGAGACTGTATTATATAGAGTGACAGAATATCTCTCAAACATCAGGCCCTAAGTACATCCTAATTCAGTCAAAGGGTGGCTACCTTATCACAGGCAACAAAACCCTACATCTGTATGGGAAATTAGAAAACACAGCAGGCCCATATCTCAGGAGTCGAGCCCCTGCAATTCATGGAGGTCATTGGTGGGCGTTGAACTTGGGATTACTTTTTCATCTATGTGCCCCCACAGAATTTCCCTTTCTGAAACCACCTTCGCATCAAGGATCAGATCGGATCGTGAAATTGATCCAAGTCATAGAATTCAACAAATAACAATCCCCATTTTTTGGGGCAGCTATAACAATCCTTATTCACCATTGAACTCTGCCAAGGGCCAAAACCCAGCCTCTGTTAACAGCCATAAGATGTGGGATTATCCGTAAAATATGTGTCACACCCTGCTTTCAATTTACGGTATACGAGTACGTACAACAGGTACCCGCAATATGCTCAGTTTGAATATGCTAGACCATATTATAATATCATAATCACAAAGAATAAATACTTATAGATAAATAAAATGATGTTTATCACAAAGTTTATAGTATAATAAGCAACAACATAATGGTATAGGATAATATAACTTCCACTGGGAAATGATAAGTTCGAAAATATGAAAAAAAAACAACAACATATAATATAAACTAATTACATCATAAGTAACTACCAATCTCCGGTCACTTCAATAAAATATTCCATGTCTTCAGCGGTAGGGTCAGTAGTGTCTATTTTGGGCTCTGGACATGTATATACAAGTTATCAGATAGCCACCAAATAATGTACATAGAAATAGTAAAAAGAATATGTGTAATATCAATACCAATAACAGTTATGTCTGAAGACAATAATAATGTAAGTTTTAGAAAATATTGTTTTAATATGTAATAATGATATCAACTGATATAAGTTAAACTTAATGTTTTCTAGTGTAGTCACAATTATGACTGTAATATTTTATTCTCTTTTTGTCCGGGCATTCATATTTCAAGTATTCATGCTTTTATTTCCTCTTTTTTTTTTTTTGGTGTGATGATAAACTATTTGACTTGTGATCTTTGTGAACAATTGAGGACAACTAAAACACTTTTAAGTCTCTGATATTTTGCCTTCGAAAATGATTTGACATTGTGACAGTGCCTTGTGTAATCTCTTACAGATGTTCAATGACAATAAACTGAAGATTAATGTGAAGCGGTGCATACGTATGGCCATAAAACTACGGAAGAAGTACTTCTACAAGGTAAGTTTTAATTACCTTACATTGTACTTGAGAAAAACTTTTGCTATGATAGTGTCACTGTGTAAGCTTTATTTGTTGGGACAATTTAGTGGGGCCCAGGCTGCATTCTTCTCTCTACATAGCTTCAGCATTAATTTTTATTTTTTGGGACCTTTTAGGATGATTGCATTCTTTTTCCTACATTGCTTTAATCCTTAAATAGGACATTCTGTTTACCTCCTCTAATCATAAACTCGTATGCTGTTGTGTATATTTCTCTAGAGTTGACTATTCAGGTAGCTAGATCCTAACTAGAATTCCACTGATACACAGTTACACAAGCAAACAAGCATGGGGATATCAGATCAAAGGTAAAAGACTAGGAAGTGTCTCTTTGCTCATTTGCGGTCACAAGGATAAGCTCCATTCACAAAGAGTAGCGTACCTTTTGGAAGTGGCATGATTGCTTATTCTTATGGTCATTTTTGTGGAGCTGGAGCATCAAAATTTTCAAAGCCAACTGAGATCTGCACCTTCCTTGTCTACTTAAGCACTTTGCAAGGTAAAACAATATTATTTTTTCTGCTGATTTTTTTCTAGTTGATTAGATTTAAATTGCTTTGGTGTTGGAACAGTTGACCCTTGCTTGTTGGAGCAAGAGCAACCTATTTACACTCTTTCAAGGACTGGATTAAACTATATTGGTTGGTAAATTTTATTAAGTTTTGTGGAACTTAAACAAAATTAAATTTTTTTCAAACATGAAATTACTTAATTTTCCAATTCAACTTGGGCTAGAGCTGTATCCATTTCTTCCTTCGATTATTTGGCCACAACATATTCAACTTTCAAAATTAGCATACCTTGTTTAGTTGGACCTTTTGTAACGCCTCATTTTCTGAAGGGATACGAAAACGGAGTGCGTTACCGGCGGGCACGTGTAAGTCGACGTGCACGAGGCCTATAAGTATGCAAAAGAAGAAATGAATGGAACTGAATACTAGTTATCAATCAGGATCTTGAAAGTTAGTCTACTGCCATATAAAAGAGAAGATATACATGTCTAACATAAGAAGCAACAAGTACAATACTGATATAAAAGTTGGAAATAAAGTTCCAAAGGGGTGATACATACCAAACCAAAAATATAAAAGCAGAGGCTTATAAATCTACTGCTGCTCAACCTGCTCTAGAAAGTACGGATCGTGCAATGACGGATCCTCGCTCACATCTTCAGTAGCTGAGCGTGTGGGAGAGCTCAGGGTCAAACCCGGCAAGTAAAACAATAAGTACGGAGCGTGTAATATAAACAAATAGGTTAGATATGAGTGTGGATATGAAAGTATGCGCATGTGTGGAAAATATTAAATGATCAAGTAATGATATCAAGGAAGAATGTACATGCATATCAAGTTTAAATTAATATCTTATTTTAGTTAATATTTTGAACTCAATGGTGAAATAATACTCTTATCGTAGGGAGCATGCAATATGTACTAACAAGTAAAATATGATTTGATGTAAAAAGTATATGCACATGTATAGAAAACAGTAATGATTAAATAGCAATATCAAGTAGGGATATATATGCATATTAAGTCTAACTTAATATCATATTTTATTTTATATTTTGAACTGAATGGTGAAGAAATAGACTTGTATCATAGGGAGTGTGCAATATGCACTAACAAGTAAAATATGAATTGATGTAAAAATCATATGCACATGTATGGGAAAGAGTAATGATTAAGTAAAAATATCAAGCAGGGATATACATGCATATCAAGTCTAACTTAATATCATATTTTTTTTTATATTTGAACTGAATGGTGAAGAAATATACATGTATCATAGGGAGTGTGCAATATGCACTAATAAGTAAAATATGAATTGATGTAAAAATCATATGCACATATATGAGAAAGAGTAATGATTAAGTAAAAATATCAAGTAGGGATATACATGCATATCAAGTCTAACTTAATATCATATTTTATTTTATATTTGAACTGAATGGTGAAGAAATATACATGTATCGTGAAAGTACCCTTGCATATTCGGGACCTGGCCAAGATGCTGGCACTGAACCAGCCGTGCCGCTAGGCACTGAACCAGCCGTGCCGCTAAGCACTCAAGCAGATACCGATTACCGAGTAATCGGTCGTCCCATCAATATGGACTAAATAAGAGATGATGGCTCAGTACCATCCGGGCGCCACCGCGGATGGGCCCCTATTTCGGTTGCGCAACCTATCATAAACCTTTCACGATACAATATTTGTCCACCCTTTAGTTCTCCCATAACCCAAGGTTTCAAATTATATTATATGGAAATCAATCCGGAATATGATGAACCAATCATGTCAAGATTAATACATATACATGTCTAGTAACAAGCAAGATGTGGTCCATATCAAAATCAAGTTAACAGACAAGTCAGAATCCATGGCACTATCAAGACATGTGTATGTACTAACAAGGAAAATCCGGCATATTTTTATGTATCTTGTACAAGTAATTTGTATGTATATGTCAAGGCAAGTATGATGGAGTGTCAAATCAAGTTAATAGGCAAGTCAGATCCATGGCATTATCAAGACATGTGTATGTACTAATAAGGAAAATCCGGTATAATTTCATATATGTTGCACAAGTGACTAGTATGTATATGTCAAGGCAAGCATGATAGTCATAAAATACTAGAATGTGTTATGCAAATAATGATCATGTATGTAAACCACACATATGTACAATTATGCATATAAATATGTACTAGGTAAGTGGGTACTAAATTGTAAGAATAGAAATTAAATAGACTTAACACTATTATAACGATTGTTTTAACAATGAATGAATTTTTCAAATTCTAGAATGATTTTATGGTATGGAAAATAGCAAAATTTATTAAACCTTACTAATGTATATATGTTTCAAGTAAATATGAATTAGTATAAATGAATTATGACCTAATATAATAGCTTGCATAAAAGAAATATTTTAGTAAATTTAATGTAATACTTATATGAAACTCTCTCTTTAAAATATGATAATGAATAAATAAATAAATGTATATATATACATATTTTCTAACGGCAAGTGGAAAATGATTTTAAAATCATTGCATTATACAAGAACTTATGTAGGAAACTTCAAATTTATATCCAATATGATGAACATTCATAAGGGTGGTTTCTTTGTAATTTCAAAATAAAACATATAGTTTAAGTTGTAACTTATAGTTTAAGCATAGGAGATCTTAAATAAAATCATAAATTTAATACATAAACATAGAGTAAAGTATAAGAATTATATTTTTATATTTAAAATAATCATAGAGAATTTTGTATAGAGACATTATCTTTTTAAGTTTTAACAAATCAAGATTCTAAGTTAACCATAAATAATTGGAGTTAGAAAAAAATATGAGAGTGGATGTGATTTTTACTTGCCTTGATGGGTAGGAAGATAAACCTATTTTGAGGCTAAAAAAGTTCTCCTTTTTCTTCTCTTTTCTTCTTCTTCTCTTTTCTTGGAGTAAAAAAAATAAAAGGAAGAGATGAATGGAAAATAAAGTAGAGAAAACAAATGAAAAGAAGAGAAGAAAGAGATATAGACAAAAGAGAGATATGGGGGTAACATGATGGTTTGTCATGCTTGGCCGAAGGACAAGCATAGTGAAGGAGGTATGGGTGAATAAAAACAAAATAGGAATAGGACAAATGACTAATAATAATATGTTATTAAAGTTGTTTAAAGCTATAATTTCAAATTAAACTAACTCAAATAAAGTCAAACTTCATCTTTACAAGTCAAAAGAATAAAGACTAGTAAAAATATGTGTAGGACCCACCGGTGATTAAAATAATGTTATTTTAATTGACTATCTTAAAATTTTTAAGAAAATTACAAAAATATAGAAAAATAAGACAAACACAACATATTCATTTTGGGATTAATCTGATATTAAGAATGTAAATTATGATGAAATTAGGTTGTTACACATTTACTTATTTGTACCATAGTTCTGGTCATGTATATCACTTGAAATTTGAAACCATTGCTTGTGGAAAGTATATTGAGAACTTCGTAACCCTAATGCTCAAAATAAATATTTTGGGAGTTAAAATTTCTTGCAACACTTATTAATTCATCTTAATTTATTCCAAAAAAAGTCATATACTTTTTATTGTATGTGAAACTGGTAGTTCAAATGCCAAAAGGCAAGGTGTTCTTTTCTTCAGATTGAGCCAGACTGAGATATGGATTAAGCCTATACTCTACTTTTTTTTTTTTTTTCCTTTTTTCTAAGTTAAAGATCAAAATTATCAGGTATAGCTTCATATGAATATGGTGATGGCTTGAAAAAAGGGTTACAACCAAATGGCGAGATTTAACAAGATTTGCTTGTCACAGGACCATAAATAAGAAATGTTTTGCTTGGTAGAAGGGGAATAATTCCCAAGGATTATGAGCAACCTTACTCGCCTATGTGAGCAGGCACTAAATTTGTGTAAATCTAGCCAAGTGCGTGGTTTTTTTTTTTCTTTTAATCCACACACACACACTAGTAAATAGGAACTGGGGACGAGCAAAAGCTCACCTACCATTTTTTTTTCTTGCATTGTTCCATATTATGTTTGATAGAAATGAATGAAGAAGGGCTATCAAAGTGATCAATCCGGCGTGATTCTTTTTTTAGTTCATGTAGCCTACCCCAAATACTTGGGATAAAAGGCTTAGTTGTTGTTGTTATTGTTTCATATTATGTTGATCTCCATCTCTTCGGATTCATGCATATTAAAAATCATGATGAAATATGTGTGTTGTTGGGGGGGGGGGGTGTGTATACGAGAATAATGAAAATGAGCTGAGAGCTCAAGTAAGTTATCTGAGCTCAATACATTTTTACTATTTGTAATAATTTTCTTTTAAATTTCTCTTTTTTTATTCACTCATGCCCAATTTCTTGGGTTTTAATTTTGGTTTGGTCTTCCATTAAGTAGACACAAAATTAGCAATTTTTTGTGAATAGAACATATTATATCAATTTGATGAAAGACGAATAAATTTCAAAACCTATGAAATTTGATCCTAAAAAAATTAAAGAGATAGAGATCATAATTTCAAAAAAAATGGATATAATAATGAGATTACTAACTTTTGGTTGTTAGCTCATGTAACTTGTCAGAAAGTATTGATAACCAAAACTCAATCTCAATATTCATAAGTCAGAAAATTACATAATTTATACACCTCTCAAATCCACATAAACAACTCAATAGGCAGTATGGTACTAAACCCAAATTAAACCCAAATACAAAATAGTATTATAATCTAACACTCCCCCTCAAGTTGCGATATAAATCCAACTTGTTACATAGTTTAGAAAACACAGTTGGTGATGCAGTTTTAGTTAGAATATCGGCCAATTGCTCTGACGAATGAGTAAACGAAGTACATATTATTTTCTTTACCAAATTATCTCGAACAAGATGACAATCTACCTCTGTATGCTTAGTATGATAATGAAACACTAGATTTTGAGTAATATAAATGGCTAATTGATTATCATAATATATAGGCATATGATCTTTTGAGTTCAACCCAAATTCAGTCAGCAAATTCTTTAAGCATAACAATTCGCACGTAATATGTGTCATTGTCCGATATTCTGCCTCAGCTGAAGATTTAGATAATACATCATGTTTCTTACTCCTCTATGTGACTAGATTACCTCCAATAAATGTAAAATATTCAGTGGTCGACTTTATATCTCCTTTATCTCCTGCATATTCAGCATATGAAAAGGCAAAGATTTTAATATGTCCATATTTTTTATAAAATAATCCTTTTCCAGAAGAGCTCTTAATATATATCAAAATTCTCAGAGTAGATTTTCAGTGTATGTCCCTTGGTTTATGCATGAACTGACTCAGCAGCCCAACAACAAAAGAAATGTTAGATTTAGTAATTGTGAGATAAATAAGCTTGCCAACCATTCTTCTATACTTCTTGACATCCTCATACAAAGCACTATGTTCACTCCACTCGTCTAAATCTGATTCTATTGGAGTATTAGCAGGTTTACACCCAAGGCGATTGGTCACTTCCAAGAGATCTAGCGCATACTTCCTTTGAGAGAGAAGTAACTCATGTTTATGATAAGCTACCTCAATTCCAAAAAAATATCTCGGCTTTCCCATGTCTTTAGTTACAAAATATTGCCTTTAGTTACAAAATATTATCTGAGATAATCTTTTGTTTATGACCATAAATTGTTTTTTTTTAGTTTGCAGACTACATTCTTCCTCTGAACAATATACCCTGAAGGTTATTCCATATACACCTCTTCTTTCTGATCATCATATAAGAAAGTATTTTTAACATTCAATTGGAATAATGGCCAATCAAAATTCACAGCAAGAGAGAAGAGAACGCGAATAGAGTTCAGACGTGCTATAAGAGATAAAGTTTCAAACTAATCAACACCATAAGTTTGGGAAAAGTCTTTCGCAACAAGACGGGCTTTAGAACAATCAATGGAGCCGTCCGGCTTATATTTGACAGAGTAAATCTAGCGACAACCAACAATACAGGTATCAGGCGGAGACGAAACCAAATTCCAGATTTCACGAGAGACAAGCGATTGCATCTCCTCATCCATGGCCAACTGTCAGATAGAGAGTAATATTGTTTCCTGAAATGACCTGAGTATAGAGACTGAAGAAAGAGAAAGGGCAAACTGGCGGAACATTAGGTAAAGGCAATTATAGGAAATAAATTGAGAAATAAGATGAGCAGTAGTAGAGCGCTTATTTTTCCGAAGAGTAATAGGACGATAGAGACAGAAATAGAAAAATGCTGTAGTTACTGGGGACCTCCAGCTGGAGATGGCGGAGCAAGAGGTGTGAGCTGGAAGGAGGCACTTTCTGACGACGAGAAAAAACCAATACTGATTTCTTGTGAGTCACATTTTAATCCCCTTTATGAGACATCGATACTTGTCTAAGCTCAGTAGTAGAGACATGTAGGTATAAAGGAAAAGAAGTATCTAACTGACATTTTGATATAGAAGTGAAATAGGGAACGGACTCAAAAAAAGTAACATCAGTAAGAACAAAATGCTTTTTAGACAGTGGATCATAACACTTATATCATTTTTGTGGCCTAGAGTATTTAACAAATACACACTTGATAATACGAGGAGATAGCTTGTCCAAATCAGGAGACAAATCTTAAACAAAACACATACGACCAAATACTCATGTATAAGAGGAAACATGTGTATCAGGATAAGGACAGGAAAAAGGGTTTTACTATGTAAGACAGATGATAACTTCATATTTATTAAATGACAAGCACACAAAACAACATCAAACCATAGATATCTGGGAACATGCATGTGAATCATTAATGTCCGAGCAACATTAAAAATATGTCTATATTTTGTTTCAGCAATACCTTTTTGCTGGGATGTGTGAGAACAAGAAATTTGATGAATAATTCCATTATTAGCACAAAATAAGAAAATATCAGTTTTCATATACTCTATAGTACTATCAGTACGCAAAATATGAATAGATGTAGAAAATCAATTTTTTATTTCTTTATAAAATAATTCAATTATACTAGGGATAACAGACTTTTCGTTTAGCAAATACATCCATGTCATGCGAGAGAAATTATTCACAAATATAAGAAAATACCTAAAACTCTTAAAAGAGGGAAAATGACATGAATCCCAAATATTATATTGGACTAACTCAAATGGAAACTTACTACGTGGATATGAGACACGATAATGTTTACCAAGTTCACAAAACTCACAATGTAAAGTAGATATGCCAGCCGCAGTGGGTACAACTAGACGAAGACTTTAAAGAGAAGGATGTCCAAGATATTGGTGCTACTGTAAAAAGGAATCAGAGGAAGCAACAAATCCTGTAGGTGATGTCTCATCGAGATAGTACATCCCTCTTTGCTCACGTCCCGTACCAATCCCATTTCAATCTTGAGGTGCTGAAAAACACAGTAAGTAGGAAAGAATGTTACAGAATAATTGTTAGTTTTGGTGATTTGGTTTATAGACAACAAACTAAAAGGAAAATTGGGAACAAACAAAACGTTATTTAGAGTTAATGAATTGGTAGCGTGAACTTTTCCATCACCAATAATTGAAAAAGACTCATCAGCAATATGGATATGGGGGTATTTATCTGAAAAATATAGGGAGGCAAACTTGCTTCTAATATCTGTCATATGGGAGGAAGCTCTAGAGTTTATAACCCATGGTTGGTTAGATGAAGCAATATTAGTATATACCTGACAATGATGCATGAGTAGCATGCGGACTTGCCACGGTGAATTGAAGATGGAGAAGTCTGTCAAGTTCACTTTGTGGAATCTAAACCATCGTTGAAGATGTCGAAGTGCTAGTTCATTGTCAATGCAGTATCTTTTGTTGGAGGTAAAATAGTAGCAGTTTGTGCCCATTCTGTTTTTCCATACTTCTCCTAACAGTATGTAGATATGTGATTTTTCCTGCCGCAGTAATTACATTCACGGAATTTTTGTCTACCACTGGAGTTTCAATCACCATTGCCACCACGACCATGGCCTCCCCCTGAATCACCACCGTGACCGTGACCATGACCACGGCCACGGCCTCGTTTCCAATAAGAAAATAGGACAGAATGGTTATTGGAGGTAAAAGTTTGAGGTGCTGATATAGTACAACAACCAGTAGAAATATGAAGGACTCGGGAATACGTCGTTGTTAAGGATGGAACACTATGATCAGCAAGAATTTGACCCCTCACCTGGGTTAATGAAGAGGAATCTAATTAGGAGAGAAATTTTGCAACAGTTAGATCCTGATGATATTGTCTTAAAGTCTTAAGATCTGTAACCAGTGGCTGATGAACCTCAAGCTCATCCAATATGCCTCGGAGAACGGAATAGTACTCGGATATAGACATTTTGTCTTGTTTAAGAGTAAACAAGAGCTCATATAGTTCAAAAATTCGTAATATATTTTTCTTATTACCATATACTTCTTTAAGAGTGTCCCATATTTCTTTTACAGTTTTCAAGAATATAATACAGGAACTTACTTTTTACTTCATATTATTAAGGAGTCATGTAATCACGCAATAGTCATTAACAAACCAATCAGAATATAGAGGATCGTGTGCATCTGGTGGATATCCAGTAAATGCATAATTTTTTTTAGCACCAACAAATACTCTAAACGACTAAGCCCATTATAGATAATTATTGCCATTCAACTTAACAGTAGTAGCAGTAAGATTTTTTTGATATAAATTCTCAGTCATAATAGTAATTGTAGCCTAGTAGTCGATGAATCATCTGAAATTGATGATACCATACAAAAAGATGGAGAACACAAAGTATAGTGAAGTGGTTTGAGCAATAGCAACAATAAACCTGTTGCGGTTTTTGAGCAAAGAAGTTTCGGGTAAATAGATTTGCTGACTGTCCAAGGCAAATCTCTCTGTTGTTGGCTGCTTTGCTGCTGCACCTTTGCTGCTGCTCTGCTGCTACCGCGCTTCTACTGCTAGAGATTTGTTTAAAGGAAGCCGCCATAGGTAAGTTTTTTTTTTGTATTTTTGAGTGGATGGTTGAGATTGATAAGTAATTGAATCGCACGGTTGAGATCTATTTCTCAAAACTGTTCTGATACCATGTCAGAAAGTACTGAAAACCTAAACTCAATCTCAATATTCATAAGTCAGAGACTTACATATATTTATAGACCTCTTAACCCCACATAAACTATTCAATAGGCGATATGGTACTAAAATCAAACTAAACCCATATACCAAATAGTATTCTAATCTAACATAACTCATTTGAGATGTTATCATATGTAGTAATCTCATATATTTATACATAATAATAATAATAATAATAAAGAGAGTTATAAACTTTCTGTTGATCTAAAATGTTAGTTTTACCATATCTTTCACCATTCTTTTGTTTTGACATATGCATTGGACAAAATTTCAAAAGGTGATTAGTGAAAAAAGGATAAAGTTAAAGTATGGTGGCTCCTAGTAAATGTGTAGTGGAAAAAGTGTTAAAACTAACTTTTTAAGATTTAATGGAAATTTTATAGTTCAACCCATATATGTATATGTGTGTGTGTGCGCGCGCGCGCGCTTGCGTGTGTTCGTAAATAATGGAAATGAGCTGACAACTTACGTAACTTATCCAAGTTGCAGTCCATTTCTACTATCTCCGATATTTTTTTTTCAAATTGTTTTTCTATTATGATCTAACCACCTAGGGTTCACTTAATATCCAATTTCTTGAGTTTTGATTCAACATTTCGTCAATTAGATAAAAAGTTAATGGTTTTCGACGAATACAAGTTGTATCTACCTGATGGAATGACAAATAAATTCCAAAATCCAAAAAATCTAATCCTAAAAATGCTTGGAGTATCGAGATCATGTTTCAAAAAATAAATTTGAAAAAAGTAAAGAAATTACTCTTTTTTGGGGATATATATATATATATATGAGAAAACGGGAAATTCACCGGTGGTGAAGGGAGTTCCTTCAGCGCCGCTTAAGTGGCCCAATAAAATTTTTACATATGGCACCACTCAAGCTAACAAATAAAAAAACTCTCTTAACCGCCCTTTGAGTGGCGCCACGTGTAATAATTTTATTGGGCCACCTAAGCGGCGGTGAAGAAACTCCCTTTACCGCCGGTGAATTTCCCTTTTACTATACACACACACGGAGAGGAAGGAATGGTGTACTTGAGGTATCTCCATAGGAAGTTGCCTATGGAGGTATGCTTAAATCTCAACATAGATGGTGTATTTTGATGATTGGAACCGTTAATTATTATCTTTATTCTCTAAATAAGTAGTGTATAAATAATTAAGTGATTTAGATAGTTTTTCATCGATAAAGAGGTCTTCTTTGTTTTATTGTTTAGAAGTCGTTCGTTTTGAACCTAACCAATATATGGTCAAAATATATCAGGGTTGCATAATTTCTTATGCACCATATTTTTTATATGTGGAGATCATAACTAACTGTTCAGATCATCCACATAGACCTTCCAAATTGAGATTTAGGAGTGGCTTTATGGACAACCAACTATTGAGATAGTTTAAATACACTTTTTCCTATATATATGATTAATGGAAATGAGCTGGTCTCACGTAAGTTAGCCGAGCTAGTAAAAAGAAAAATATTAATTCTATTATTTTTTCAATTTTTTTCAATTATAATCCCATCTCCCTAGAATTCACTCATACCCAATTTCTTTGGTTTTGGTTTTCCATCTGGTAAATACCAAATTAACGGTTTTCAGTGAATACAACATCTTGTATCCACTTGATAGAATGACAAATGAACTTCAAAATCATAAAATTTGATTCTCAATAAGCTAAGCTGTTAAAGAGACTATAATCCTAGATTTTTTTTTTTTTTTTTTTGATAAAAACAATGAGTTAAGTATTTTTTTACCACTAACTTATTTAAGTTTCCTTAGCTAGCAGTTCTTTGATGGTAATCCCATACACACACACACAGAGCTCAGTAAAGTTACATGATGCATGTAGCAGCGAAAATATATTTATCCCATGATCTTTTAAAAATTTCTTTTGGGATCATAATCTTCACATTTTAATTTCTTTATGATTGAATTTCATAGGTTTTGGAGTTTATATGTTCTTCCATCAAGTAGATAAAAATATTAAAAACCATTAATTTTGTATCTAGAAGGTCAAATTAATGCTAATAGGCAGGAAATTGAGAATGAGTGAGTCCATGAGACTTGAAATCATTATCCTAAAAAGTAATTTGAAAAAGAAGTATTGGAGATAATGGAAGTGGACTACAGCTCAGGTAGCATATGTAGACCTGTTAAGTGGGTCGGGCGGCCCGTTGGGCATGCCCGGCCTGGCACTGTGCCCGAGCCGAGGGCGGCCGTGCCGTCGGCACGGCGTGGCCCGACACGTTTAATTTTTTTTTTTTTTTTTTTTTTAAAGAGCTGTTGGGGATTTGGGGGGGCTTGCAAATTTGTTTTTGCAGAAAATAGGGAACAAGATTTGGCTAATGAAGTAGTAGTAGATATCTTACCAGAAGAAGATGAATCATGATTAAAAGTATTTATATTTGTTCGGATTTTCATGTATTTTCTAATTTTTTTTTTGTGATTTTTAACTCATAAATCTCTTAGAAAAAATACTAAGAATAAGTTGAGTATGACGGTTAGGGTCCTTTTCCCTCTCTTCGGACTTTGTATAACTTCTAAAGAGATTTATATAGCAATTATATCAATGTAATAAGATTAAATACAATAAAAAAAAATTATTATTATTACTTCTTATTAAATCTAATTAAATGAAGCTAAGTAGTCTCCTAATCTTACTTAATTTTTTTTTTTTTAAATAACATGGGCCGGCACGGGCCCTGCGTGCCGTGCCTCCTGCACGGCATGCCCGTGCCGTGCCCGGCACGGCACGCCCGTGCCAGGCATGGGCCGTGCCCGTGCCGTGCCTGGCACGGCCCACTAGGCACCCCTAAGCATATGTGAGCTGTCAGGTCACTTCCATTATTCTTATATATATGTATAATTGTATATATTCTCTTTATTATATGTTGTGCTTACAAAGTTTTCTTATTTCCAGCAACATGTACAGGAATTTAAGCTTATACTTGTGGAAAAGCGAATCAGCAATCCTTGTAGTTAATCAGAGCATCACAGGACTGCTCCAGTATTACAAATGTTACTGTTTCTCTTGAGCGGAAACTCGGCAACAATGTATTTCATTATTTGTTTGTCTGGAAAAGAAATCCAAAATCAGGAGAGGAGTTGAAGAAGAGGAGCAGGCAGAGCTCTCTGTGTACGGACTGAACTGTTGTCATCAAAAGTAAATCAATATAAATTTTTTTTTTTCATTTGTGAACTTTTTCTTTGCTTTTTTTACTGTTATATGCTCTTCAGTTTAATATTTGGTAAGCTTAGGCCAAAAAATTGGAGTTTGTAAGGTATTCAGCTATAATCAATTTTTTTTTTTTTTTTTTTTTATCAAGTTAATTGTTGTAAAAAAAAAAACTATATTGTAACCAATTTTGCTTTTGGGAACAAAGGATGCAACTTGAATTGTAATTCTCATGGGAAAATTTTTAAAATGTTTTACTGATCTATTTTGCCTTCGAAGTCTGTACCTCGAATTTATTTTGATTTTCTCATTCCTTCTATGTTGATATTTCTATTATATTGGACACCGGAGAAAGTTGAGTTTCTAGCTTTCGAACTTGAGTTTTTCCTAAATACAGGGACTATTTGCTGGCAGCACAAAAAATAAAACCTTTTTCTTAAAAAAAGGGAGATTAAATTTTATTAGTTATGAAGTTTATTTATCTTCTATCAAGTGAATGCAAGATGGTGTATTTATTAAAAAAAATGGTTAATTTTGTATCCTATTGAATGAAAGACATGTGTGATCAAAACTAAAGATTAAGTATGAATGAAGCCTATGAGCTGAGATCATAATCTCAAAAAGAATTGAAACAGTAAAGATATAAGGAGCTGGCAACAGTAATTTATCCTCTATTGTCAGTTTATTTCTATTATTCTTATATATATCATTTATTTTAATATAATATTTATTTTTAATCCCTCTTTTTTTTAAAACCACTAATCTCATCCCTTTAAATCTAACTAACATACCAAGGGATGTAAGAAAATAGCGAAAACCCAATTAGAAGAAACAAATAAATAAAGATTATTTGAGAATAGTTGAAGTTTTGATGGAGCAGATTCCTAATTTTGAAAAGTTCATGTATTTGGATCCTCTCCCAAAGGGATCCAAATTCTCTCCAAAGTGAGAGATTATAAAGACAGTTGAAAGTGCAACCATAGCCATTTAATAGACAGCGAGTGAGTATCAAACAAAGCTTGAAAACTGCCAAAACTCTCACGTAAGGATGGAGCGTGCCATGAAACTCCGGAGGGGTCATTGTTCAGTCGACGTCCTATCTCTCAACTAATATCGCGCATGTTACCTCGACGGCTTGCGTCTAATGGGAAGAACCAGCTTCTTTTGAAAATGTGAGCTGCATTGAGCTATGCATATTGATTGAGAATCCATGACCTTTCACTTAGGTCTAGATGGGCGCTCTTAGAAGAAAGTTGGAGCCACATTTTATATATGAATGTCCACGATAATATATTAGGGTTTTTTACATATCTGTACCTTACATCTTTAAAAATTAGAATTTAGTCTTCCAAATCTTCATATTTATAATTTAGTCTTCCAAATCCTTTAATTTACCGCAATGTAGTACCCCAGCCATATTTTTTGTATGAATTTCCCGTTATACTCTTGAATTACTTCACTTTAGTCCTTTTTTTTTTCTCTTCTTCCTCTCTTTCTTTTCTTATTGGGTTCCCCCCCTCCATTCTTCTCCTCTCTCTCTTACCTCCCAACTAAGGAGAACCCAATAAGAAGAGGGAAGAGAGAGAGAGAAAAAGAATGGATAGGGGAACCCAATAAGAAGACGAATAAAGAAGAGATAACTAAAGTGAAGTAACTCAGGAGTACAACAGGAAATTTGAGCCAAAAATATGAATGGCGACTAAATTGCGGTAACTTGAAGGATTTGAGAGAATAAATTATAAATATGAAGAATTTGGAAACTAAATTCTAATTTTTTAAAATTTAAGGAACATATATGTAAAAATCCCTAATATATATGGCTTCTCCCACTTCCACCAAGTCGTCACGATGAATCCACAATTTCATTTTGAATGATGTAGTTAGTAATTTGTGCTTGCATCACCTCCTTCTTATAAATGGAAAGATTTATAATATTTAATTACTTTGTACATAGTTGATAGTTTTTAGCATAAAATACATATTAGAGATTTTTTAATAATTCACTAATCTAAATAATGATTGAGATATAATTTGGACGGTTCTTATAATCTTTCCACTCTAGAGAGCATCCAAATCCCAATTACAAAAGGTGAAATTAACTTGAAAGGGAAATCTAACTTTGAAAGCTAATAAAATTTAGGGTATAAAGCGTATAAAATATTAAATACCTATTCAAAAGGGAAAATTCTAAGTGCACCTCCTTTTCTAAGGACCACACTTACTAAGTATACCAACTATTGCGCTCCTCCTGCGGCGATTCATATCACCCACATCCATGCCTCACCTCACCAACCGTACCCTCATCATTAATTTAATGAATGATTGAGATATAATTTGGACTGTTCTTATAATCTTTCCACTTTAGAGAGCATCCAAATCCCAATTACAGAAAGTGAGATTAACTTGAAAGGGAGATCTAACTTTGAAAGCTAATAAAATTTAGGGTATAAAGCGTATAAAATATTAAATACTTATTCAAAAGGGAAAATTCTAAGTGCACCTCCTTTTCTATGGACCACACTTACCAAGTATACCGACTCTTGCGCTACTCCTGCGGCGATTCATACCACCCACATCCATGCCTCGCCTCACCACCTGATGCCCCTATCTTGTTAGTGATCGGTGCCATGATCAGTCTGCCTTACTCTCGCCTAACATCTCCTCTCTTTCCAAAAAAAAAAAAAAAAAAAAAACCTAATTTTAGTAAACAATTCAAAAAATTTAATTTACTTTTACAAAAAAAAAATAAAATAATGAGATCCGCAAAAGTAAATTTTTTAAAATAGATTATTTTATTTATTACTCAAATTTTAATCTCTTCAAAGAGTAAATTGCTTTCTTAATAACAAGATTTTTTTTTTTTTCAAATCTTTTGAATTTTGCTTCGATTTTTTTTTTATTATTAATATATTTTCAGAGAGATTCAGAGATACTTAGTATGTAAGTTTGGGAGAATTATTAAGGTTTAGAAAGAAGAGAAAGAAAGAACTAGAGAACAAAAACATTTGGGAGAATTATTAAGGTTTAGAGAGAAGAGAGGGAGAGAACTAGAAAACAAAAACATTCCAAACATTTAACAAGAAAAGAGAGGGAAAGAACTAGAGAACAAAAAAATTTCAAATATTTAATGATAAGTTTCTAATAAAAGTAAAAATTTTAAAAGGTACTTAAAAATTATGGCGGGGAGAATTATATATATAAGTTATGTTTCAAAGTCTTTTCATTTTCATGAGGAACTCTATTGCCACTATTGCTTTACTAGCAACTTAGATGTATCTGTTTTTATAAAATAATGGAAGACCAACTCTTTAATCATAACAAATATAGATTTATTTATTTTTTTTAACTACCACAGCCAAATTGATAAAAATTTGAAAGGAAAATTAGGAAGTATTTCATAAAGGGTGTGTTTGGGAGTTTCCAAAGGAGCACACCATTTTTCCTAGTGAGCTCACTTAAAAAGGGCCAATCCGGACCAAAAATACACTAGACAGCAGGCTCACTAGGAAAAGTAGTGTGCTCCTTTGGAAACTCCTGTGTGTTTGGCTACTTGAAGTAGTGGAAATAGAAAAAAAATAATAAGTAATTTTTAAGATAGAAGTAGATGAATAAAATAATTTTTGTCTTTGTTTGCTAGTTTTCGGAAAAAAAATGTATTAGGAAGTGGAATTGTGATTATTCTTTAATTGATAAAATAAAACATACTTATGTTATTTTATTTGCTTTTTATGTATAAAAATATAATTTTTGAATGATAATGATGGTAAGCAAATAAATAATTTTTTTGTGAAAATTTTGGAAATAAAGCACCACATAAGCATCGCCTCAACATCTAATAATTAAATTCTAATTTCTTTTTTGACTAAACAAACACTTGAGGAGTGAAAATAGCCTTAATTTCACTACTTATACTTTACTTCCATGCAAAAAAATACATCCTAATTCAGTATGAGTACATAAAACAGTCACAATAATATCTACAATAATATCTACAAGGATATGATCAAATAATAGTTTAGTTATAAAATATCTCTTAATAACACTTAATAATTCAAACTAATAGAATAAAATATAATTCTAACAATGGAAATTCTAACAATCCATAATATTATTATTTGGATAGAAAATGCTATCTAATTTGTTATGTTTTATTATCTCAACATAATTCTATTGTTAATATTTACTATTTAATTACTAAGTGGGTTTTAAATCCGTGACCACTTACACACTTGCAAGTGTTTTTAATCTCAACTGTTATAATCACTTTTTTTTTTATATTGCAAACTGTTATTAAATTCTCGTTAGTATTCTCATTTATGTTCTCCTTTCTTATGTCTGCATCGGATTAACTCAGTTGATTAAGAAATTAGTTTTTTCTCAAATAAAAAATTTTGAAAATTTTGGTTTAGGAAGAATTAAAATAATTATAAATCCAAAATAAATGTGGCAATGCACATGAAAATTTTATTTTAAAAATAATATTTTTATTGCTTATTAAATTGAGATTTTATTTTCAGAAAGGTTAATAATTTATTATTCTTATTACGTGTATATGATATATAATTTTTACACAATTGTTATGAAAGTTAATGACATCTTTTTTTTAATGTAAAGTTAATTTTATTTTATTATGATATTTATTATTATAAATTATAATGGAAAGTTATTTTATTTGAATTATGAAAAGTTATTTTATTAAAAATTATTATAAAAAGTTTATTTTTGATTGATCAAATATGAAATTTTCATATAAATGTCTTCCTAATTAAATATAAGTGTAATTACTATATTAATCAATGACCAATTTGGCTTGTTAAGTAAGAAAATTAAAATTCTTTGTTTTAAAAATAAGAAATTATTTATATAGTAACTATTTAGAAATTAACAATAAATTTTATTTGATCGGATAAAATCTAAATAACACGTAAAATTAGAAATATAACTAAGACAAATTACGAAAACGAAATAAGAAACATATTTGATTTAATGCATGAGGAATTTTTTTTTTTTTTAACAATTATATTGAAAATTCGAGTTGGCCCGGGCACGACTCCAACTTCAATGAGGGTGGCCTGGACCTGGGACTGGCTCGGTCTTCACCGAGGGCGGTTCTGTCCCACGCGTGACCTGTGGTAGCCCGGTCAACTGGGCTCGGGCCACTGAGTTTTTTGGACAGCTCTATTTACAAGAGTGAAATTATAACAATATAAATTATTACAGCTTGTATTATTAAGATAGATTGAAAGTTGCATGCAGTAATTCTAGTTGCAAATTTAAAAAAAAAATATATATATATATATTTTTTAATTTTCGAGAGTTACGAGACATACTATGTCTATCAGTAATATAATTTATTATTCATAAAATTATATGTAAAAATATCATATACATTTTTTTCTACAAGTGCAGTTATACGTAATAAGGTACAACTACAGTTACAAAATATTACAATTACCCTCTAAGTCTGCTGTTGGATAATTCTAGTCTTAAAAAAAAAAAAATCCAAATCCCACAAGGGCGTTTCAGCCATTTTCTACCGAATAGCTTAGAGTTTCAGTTTCGGAAAATACTATTTACGCACAGAAATTTACTCTTAAAGTACAGATTTAAAACTTGCAAATAATTACAAGTTTATTATTATTTTTTTAACTGATTTATCATTTTAAATTCCAAATTTCTTAGACTTATTAAAAATTTATAATACAGTCATCTTTCTCTTCTATTCTCTTTCTAAAATCCTAATTTTTCTGTGCTATTTAAATATTAAAAAATATATATCTCGTATAAATTTATTGATTTTTTTAAGTCTCTAAAATTTATATTCTCATTTCTCAAGAAGTAAAAATTTTAAATTTTTCGAATTCATTATAATAAGCAAAATTAAGGTTTAGAGTTTTAGTTTTTGATGCAAATAGAAAAATTCAACGTGCAAATGGTGTCGGAGGACAAATATAGTGTAGAGTTTAAAATTATTTTTAATTTTTGATTTGTTTTTATTTGTAATTTATTGATAATAATTTTTTATTTGTTGGAGTGAGGCAGACGGTATTAATACCCAAATAAGAAAAATTTCGATCGAATATTAATATTTGATCACTATATTTTTTGCTCGGATATTAATATTTGATTGAAACAAATGAATGAAATCGGATGAAATTAAAAATGAGAGAGGGAGGCGAAATTAAAAGAGAGGGAAGAAGTTTGAATTTGAGAAAAAATTTGAGGGTTTAGAGTAAATTATTAATATTTTTAAGGGTTAATTACATTCAGACCGACTGTAGTATGACTGTAGTATGACTGTAGTACTTAGATCCTGAAGTTTAAAACTCTCACTTAGATTATTAATGTTTCAAAATCGAAGGTTGTCATAAAAAGCAATCTGGGCGTGAGGCTTCAGTTAAGATATAACACCATCTATAACTACCTAATCTATCCAAATACTATACTAATAGTTACAAAAAAATAAATAATTTAAAAAACAGAAAAAAGAAAACTATCTCAGGTTCCTTTCTTCTCTCTCCCAAAACAACAAGAACACCGCCGAGGTGAAAAAATAAAATTAAAAATATTCATTTTTCCTCCCCCAAAACCCTAGCTTCAGCTTCATTCACCCGAAAAGGAGCGGTCTTTCTCCTCGCCTTCGCCGTTCGATGCTCCTCCCTCTCTTGCGGTAAAAGAGGGCTGAGATTCTAGGAATCCTAGTGCTGGATTCTTGATTTTTTTTTTTTTTAATCAGATGGGCGCCAATTCGAACCAGAGTAATTCAGAAGGGGCCAACGTAGGTGGGCCCTCGTCGATGCCTGGCGCCGGCGGGCCCACGGCGAACCCGAGCAATGGAACAGCCGCGGCGGCGGCGGCGGCGGCCGCTGGGGGAACGAATTCGGCGACGTCACATGCGTTGAAGCACGACCCGGGACTGTCGTTTGAGTGGTCGGCGGAGGAGCAGGCAACCTTGGAAGAAGGTCTTAGCAAGTGAGTTTTTTTGGGGTAATTTTTGTTCGTTTTTTTGGTCATATAAAGATGCATCCTTTTTGAAAATTTGAAATTTTAAAGGGATTGTGGTGTTTTTTTGAAAGGAGATTTGAAATGGTGAGCTTTATTTTCATTGATAGGGATTTTATGTAAGAAGTTTTTAGATAATTTTGAAGATTTAGGGACATTTTATTGTATGATACAGCAACAACAACAACAACAACAACAACAACAAAGCCTTTAATCCTAGGTATTTTGGGGTAGGCTACATGAATCGAGAATCACGCCAGATCGATTACATGCATGATCCTTCTCCTCTCGTTCTTATTGAATGGTATTGATGCTAAATTTATACCGTCTAAATTGTTTGGTTTACCGGAATTAAAGATGGAAAGATAGAAGGTCCAGTAAGTGTTAGTTTGATAACTTGGATGAAAGGAATTTTGCCTTGATTTTGTTAAATTTGCTTATGTGATATTCATTGCTATATGTGTTTGGCATTTGAAGCAGTTAGGTTTTGCTTGGATGTTATGCTTTGCTTTTCCTTAATTGTGGTTGCCTTATATGAGTTAATTTTATCGTTATTGGTGTTACTTAAAAATAATTATTAAGTGTTTCTTGTTGTCTATTGGTTTTCATCATTGTCATACATTTAAATGCATGATTATCCCCCATAGTGTACCAAAAATCAATATAACATTCTCATTACTGCTTGTTCTCGAAAAGAAACAAATCAACAATTGCATTCCAGCTATGTTGGTTTTATTTTGTTATTAATACAGATAGCCAAAAGTCACTGTGGACCCGAGATTTCACGAGCATGAAACTTTAGGGGTGGAAAGTATAAAAGTGCTGCTTGCTCATTATGCTAGTATGAGAATACTGATTTTTCCTGGTTTTAAGTTTACCAATGCTAGAGGTCTTCTTTTTCCCTCAATTTCACAAAATTTCGGTTGAAATTCTGTTTGGGATGTATGATATCTTCATTTAGGTCATATTTCAATCGATACCTAAAACCTGTTTATCACTTACAGTTAACCCATTTAAGTTCTTGGACTAATCATGTTTCTTCTCTGTCATTATGGCTATTATCAGGTTTTCATCCGAGAAACCTCCACTTCGATATGCAAAAATTGCCTTGCAGTTGCAAGGGAAGACAGTGAGAGATGTAGCTCTACGGTGCAAATGGATGAGTGTGAGTTCTACAACTTGGGAGGTTCCATTCCCACCTCTATTTCTTCAATGCGCGTCAAATTGTTTAAATCAAATAAAAGCTGTCCTCACTCTTCATGAGCGTGTTCTTTTATTCAGCTGTACCAATTGTCATTAAATATTGTAACAGGTTCCTTACAGTTAATAATTTTCCTGGAATACAGTTTCTTCAACATAAACTACATCTTATACTGGAATGCACATAATTGACCTGGAACAGTAAATGCTCAAAAGCAGAAGATGGTGCTTAGTAGTAGCCTACCATTATTAATTTATTAGTGTCTCCGAGCAGATTTCCTGTGTCTGATCTAAGATTCACCAGTGTGGAAAGACAAATAAAATAACCTTTTACCTCAATCATATAATTATGCTTGTATTTGTGATCTTTGTATAATTTCATCTACATTTCTACTTATTTGAATAACATACTGTAGATATTTAACATGCTGTTACAAAAAAGTTATCACATTGCTGACATGCGAATGTGTTTTGTAGATATTTAACACAACATTACTACTAATTGTGTTTTTGGTGCAAGTGTCAAATATATTCACAATTTTTTCAAAGATGGACTAGTTCTTACGGTCATAGTCCAACAGCTTTTCTCAAGCTGTTGGTCGTGCACTACCTATCTGCTTACAAAAGTCGGCATGTTTCATGGTTGAAAACTATATACGTACTAAGGGGCTGCTTTTTGCTTGAAAGCAAATGGAATCTGACATAAATGTTTTCAAGCCCTTCTCGAAGCTCTTGAATTTAGAGTTTTTCACATTTGTTTGCATGGGAAAAAAGGATGGAAATGGAGTAGCTATATAGTTTTCATATTATTCTTGGGTTTGTTTGAAGAAAAACAAACTGGAAAAGGATATGGAAAAGCTAAAAAGGAGCCTGCCCAACGATCTCTCTCTTTCATCCTCCTTTTTTAAATTTTTTGTTTTGCTTTCCCGTGGTTTCCATGCATTTTGCACGAATGCACAGAAACTGCAGGAAAGCAAGAAACACTGATGTGGCAATTTTTTCTCCCCTGTTTCCGCCACCGTGATTTCTGCCACCACCATTTCTACCAAACAAACTGAACCAAATCTAGGAAAGATGAGACAAAATGTACTAATAGTAACTATTTTTCCTGTTCCATGCTCAATTTCTATAAAGTACGGACACTTCAAAGTGAGTACTGTGTTCATATAAGATATAAATAGGATACCGATATTTGCATGACACTTGCCAATATGTATTGGAAACCAATTTCTTCTCGGATTTTCAGAACCCAAAAACTTATATATTGGAGCCGTGTTTGCTTTCAAGAAGTCATAGTGATTGCTTGTTGGGACTGTTTTTGCTTTCGAAAAGACATGGAGATCCTGTATTGAGTACTATGTAGTTGTACGTTACCTAAAAAAATATAAAAGCATCAGTTAAAGGGATACTAAATTATTAGACCTAAAATGTCTTTCAAAGATAGACATTTGAAATGTTTTATTCAAGATACTGGTTCGTCAGATTGAATTCAGATTATTATTTTCTTAAAAATATATTTACTCAAGTTGAATCTATATTCTAAAATTTAAGACTCTTTTTTCCTTTACTTTCTATTTCAAAGAAAATATATCATTGATTTTTGATGCACATTAAATATATCACATGCATAAATTAGCACATACGTCATAGTCCTTGTCCCAGCATCCATGTCTATGCTTTATAGGGCAATTCCATGTCCAAGTTCTTGAAATAAATATTCCCTAATAGTAATGAGTAGTGAGTAACCATTTCTTCTGTTTTGACTATAATTCTAGTTTCCAATTGTAGATCTCCATTGCCTCGTCTAGTTCATTGTACCCCTTCCTCATCAATCCCAGGGACTGGTACCTATTCTGTTTGATATCCTTGAATCAGCCTAAATTCTGTGATATCAATTGGCATCCTGAAACTGCAAGTGTTATTTTGTTATCTAAAGGCTTGTCATATATTTTAGTGTATTTTGTCTCATTGGAAATAAAGTAGTTGTACCTATCCTGAAGAAGTTCTCTTCTGTTTCTTTTTATGTTATCACTAGAGGTCCTAGTTCCAGATAATAACACTCAGTCATCTTAAACTATATGATTGTTGTATATGGTGGTAGCATCTCTGGAATTAAGCAATGTCTAACTTGAACTGTAAGCAAAAACAGGAAAGGGTTTTGATTGCAAGATATTTGTTAAAAGGTCTTTTTGCAATGTGCCTGTTACAAGTGATACAGAAATGGACTTCATTGCTTCACAATCTCTTAATTATTCCTTGTGAAATCTCTTCATATGAGGGTGATGTTTGCATCGTATTGGAAAATAAATTTCTTTACAATGCGAATGTTTAATTAACTTTAGCTGGGGCTGTTTTTGTTTTTGTTATTTATTTATTATTATTATTATTTTTTTTTTTGGGGGGGGGGGGGGGGGGGTAGTGGTGTCATTGATGTATGTATATACTACACAGTGTAATATTGTTTTCAGGACCTGGAAAATATGGTGTTTTCTTAAGATAATCCCTTGATAAATGCTTTATAATAGTATATTCAAACACGGTTGTTTTCCCTGGTTGGCCTTTTTGAATTGGATAGGGTGGAAAGATGACGCTGAAGAACAAAAAAGGTTAAGTTTGTAAACTACTTAGTACTTAATAGTTGCTTGCTCTAGAATTCACGATGACTTTAAAAAATGAAGAATAAGATTTGAAGTTCATTTTTGGTGAATGATGATGATTGTCTTGACTACTTACAAAGACAGAGGCCATTGTGGACTTTTAATTGTTGTTTAGCCCAAAAGTTTTGGTTTTCATGCATGGGTTGAACTAGCACATTTACATTGAACAGTTCTACAGACTTATTTGTTTACAGGCGCACATGCGAAAGAATGGGAAAGCCTGGATATTTCATTACCAGTGAAATTGATTGGAGTCCAAATCTTGTATGGTTGGTTTTACACTTACAGAGGGTGATAGCATTAGGGTTTTATTTAAGGTGGTAATTGGGTGGATAGATGATAGCATTAGAGTTCTATTTAAGGTGGTAATTGGTTGGATAGATGCTGATCAGGATCGGGTTAAATTATACACTGGGGTGTATTCTGTCTGCTTTTAGGATCTGTTTGTTATTCAACTCACTCTACAGGCTCTACCTGTGTAGCTTGACCCAACTAATCTCTTTTCACATTCTCGTACCTACCTACAGTGACTGTATCGACATTATGGTTGGCCATGAACTCATCCTGTCTCATAGTTTGCACAACTTAAAATACTCACCAGCACAATCAAGCGATGTACTCATCTTGTCTCATAGTTTGCTCGACTTAAAATACTTTCAGGCAGAATTAAGTGAATGTCTTCTAAAATTCAAATCACATAAGTATATATATATATATATATATATATATATATATATATATATATATATATATATATATATATATATATATATATATATATATATATATATATATATATATATATATATATATATATATATATATCAGTAGCAAGTATCTTTCTGTTAAGAAACAGTCACAATCACTCTTGTACATTCTTGAACAAGCATGCGAAGGGAGGGAGTAAATAATCACTAAATACCTAAAGGAGTGAAGGGTGATGGCAAAAGCATTTAGTAATTTTAAAGATGGTCTTCAAGAAGTTGTTTTAGTTTCATTGTTTGGAATAGACCAGCCTTCTGAATCAGGTTGACTACTTGTAAAAGCAAGTGAAAAGCTCAAAAGATTCACCACATGGATGAGACAACACTAGGGGAGCTTGAGCACTGAAACATCATACATCTCTTCTTCTCATTTCTTGACTTTAAACCTTGATGTGGATTTGAAAAAAACTAATGACATGGTGGGCTCTTCTTTGATCCTCTTGAAAGCATTACCAAGTATGTCCATGTTTTCCTTCTCCCACATTACTTTGTCATCTGACAGAACACAGAAGCTAATTAGAGTTTGTGTAAGGAGAAATTATGATTAATTGGTGGAATTTGGGGATTTTGGTAGATTTGGAGGAAAAAAATTATGATTTTGTGGGAATTTGGGAGAAATTGAAATAAAACTAAAATATTAATTTAGGCTTCGTGCCGAGGTGATCTCTCATACATTCTCAATGAGTCTACAAGAAGAGATTTAACGATTGATTTGGGAATCCGCCCGAGTGATCTCTCACCTATGCTCATCGAATTCATAATGAAAGATTTAATTGTATTTAGCAAAATACCATGCTAAAGTAAAAGAGATTTTAATCCTCAGCTTTTCATTCTCTGCTTGAAAATTCTATTTACAAGCCTTATAAGTAGGAAACAATTAAAATCGAGTAAAATTTATAACAATAAAATCAAATTTAAGAAGATCTTCAACTGGAACTTAAATCAGATCTATGAAAATCTTCAACAATTAAATTTTAATCAAATTTAGGAAAATCTTCAACAATGAAATCTAAATCAAATAAAATCCATAATCAGATTTCATCTTTATTATCCAAATAAAATAAGATTCCTAAGACCTTTATTGTCGAAATCAATTAGAATTCCCATCAAATGACCTGTATATCCTACATCATCCTTGTTACGCTGAAATTTTTTTCCATTATAAAAGTAACCAATTTGCTCCTTGGTGCATAATTTGTTCTAGGATTTGTGGGCTATGATTAACACATGCAGATTCGTGGTTCATCCGTTCCATAAAATATATCAGATCCAAGCTAAACTATTAACTACTACTACTACTAAGCCTTTTATGCCAAGCTAAACTATTAAATTATGTTCATTTCTTGACAACTTATGTAGTGATCAGTGGTGCAATGTTGTATTACTTGGGTAAATGCTTTCCTAAACCTCTCGGGTTCACTTTAGATATAATTTATAATGATCCACTTATTTGGCTGGCAAGTTCCTGGATAAGCTCTCTTTTAAAACTTGGGTTTTCTTTGCATATGATTATAATGATCCACCTTATTTTGCTGGTAAGTTCTAATTATTTCTTGGTGGTCTTTGGAATGGGTTTAATTGTTGAAGACGATTCAATCTATCCAGCTTAGACATAATGTTGGATCCTGTAGAGATTTGGAAGACCTATTTTTGCAAGAAATGTGAAGCTTGAATCAAAGTCTGTGTATGAATATTTTTATTTGTTATAGGCTAGGTTTATTTGATTTTGAGTTTTATTTTTAGTTGCATGGGTTGTGCACATATGTTTTATACACACACACACGACTTTTGGATATATTTTTTAATTGATGAGATATTAAACTTTTGAAAGCCCTTTAGCACAATGATTTGCTAATAGCTACATTTTTTTTGGGCAATTTGCAAAAGTGGGTGAGAGATTCATCTGGTTGAGAGGTCCGAATCCCTTTGTTCTTCCACAATTTTATCCTTTACTATAATTTTTTGTGCTTTAATTTTGGTATTAGAGCCCAAAAAATTCTTTTGTTTACCCCCCTCACCAAATCTTAACCCTAGGTCCCACCATCATTTTCTTCAAAACCCTAGATTCCATCATCATTGTTCTAAATATTGGCCTTTATGAACAATTTGGTTGAAATACCGTTTTGCTGGATTTGTCAATACGACAAGAAGCATGATAGTGGCTCATATCCTTGATATATTGTTCAATATCTCACTATCTGATATGAAAATTCCCTATCGGCTAGTAAACCGATGTTTGATATATAGAACCTGCCCATCATCCTCTTCTTCTCCATTTTCTTCTTTTTTTTGTATTTTATTTTTTAAATCAAAAAAATAAGAGACAATAGAAAAATAAAAATAAAAAAGATAAATTTCTAAAACCCTAGATCATCGTCGTCAGGGTCATCTTCTTTTCGATCGCTTTCTCCTAGTATCGCTGTTGTTGCCATCTCGTAATCAAATATTCATCGACAAAATTAAGACCCAAGTCAGATTCGGTGCTTGCCAATTCTCCTACTAGCCATCCACTCTTCACTGCTCTCAGATCCATGTCCTTTTAGCTTCAGTTCTCCCGATCATCTCTCCGTTTTTGCCACGTCATTTAACCTCGCTGAGCTCCTTTGACAACTTTGATCTAGCTGAGTTCCTTTGCATTGTCATCCATCCTTGACGAGTTCCTCTGCCTCGTCATTTGATCTAGGCACTACTGTTGGAAAATTGTAGAAGATTAATCAGATCTGATCGAATTCCAAACTTATCACTTTTATCTTTGACTTTTGTCATAATTGACGCCTATACAAGACTTTACCGCCTTCGTTTGACCCACCTTCGGCTCGATCTGGAGTTGCCAAAACTGTTTTTCCATATTTGGTCTTATCCAACTCTTGCTAATCTTCCTTGCCATAACATTTCGAGACCCTGATTCTACTTGTTGCTGCGGTCAACCATTGCTATCTTCTTCATCGTCGTCGATGACTATGTCCATATGAGTCCGCCTCCTTCGTCAATCGTGAGCAACAAGTAGTGGTTGGAGTTATATTTGTCTTCAGCCAGGCTCAACCCTAATTGCTGTCGGACCTAATCCATAGTATTGTAGGCAAACCCATTAAGTGTTTAGAAGCATATTTCAGGCCCATTTTGAGCCTGATTAATTCGGATTCAAGCTGTTAGAATTCTTGAATGATTCTCTGAGTTATTGGAAAGAAATTTTCCACTCTAGGAGAAGGATCTTCCTTGAACAAAGTCCTAAGGATCCACTGTCGTGCATGTGCTTCATCTATTGTCTTTGGGCAATCTCAAAAATAGCCCACCCATTGAGTTGTTTTTGCAATTTCTTATGAAGTTTGCTTGTGGTTAATAGTTAGCATTGTGGTTGTTATTGCTGAAATAATTGATTATTTGCACTCTTGTTTTTTAGCACGCATGTCCTTACTTTCTAGAAATCGAGCCTTTAAGAATTGTATTTGTTCATATAGTCGCACATAAATAGTGTTTTTGGTCTATGATTTGTATTGCATCTGCTTGTTTGATTAGTTGTATTTGTGTCTTTGGTTAGTGTATGCTCCTTAATGGAAAGTGATATAATTATAGTCAAGGCAACATGGAAGAGAATATTGACTTTTTGCTTAAGGAGTTGTAAAATGTCAAACTTTGTTTAGATGTGGTTAAAAAACAATTCATAGTGATGCAAATGATCGTTGGCGTCATAGGAATAATCGAAATGAGAGTAGGGATGAAAGTAACCATAGGCACCAAGATGATGATATCACATGTAAGATCAAGATAGAAGCTCCCAAATTCGATGATGTTCATGATCCTTAGTTCTTAATGACGGGCTAACTGACATGGATTACTATTTTAGCTCTCATAGGATATCCGATCCGAGCAAGATCTGACTTACTACTATGAAACTACTAGGGATGATTGGGGATCTAATGATTTTTGACAGAGAAAGATTGTGAGAGGCATAGGGATCCTATAGAGTTGAGAAAGAGATGAAATACAAGAAAATCTTGTAGGAACTGTCTTCTAGATAAGTTGCTCAATCTTCATTATGGTAGCATATCAATTCAGGTTTACATGGCTATATTGACAATTCTTTCTAAGGTGCAAGAGCATCATCATTGGGCCATATCTAGGTTTCGTTAAAGGTTGAGATCCAATAGATAACATGTTATATTCATTCACTCCCAGCATGTGACCACCCTTATGTAGGCTTTTTAGTAAGAACAAGATATAGAGAGCTTCTATATGTTTTCTTCATAGCATTGGGTAACTCCTAAAGTAGGGGAGTAATCTAGACATTAGTTCAAGAATAATGTCAAATCTAACAGTACTACCACAAAAGATTCAAAGGATAAGTTTTTGATAGGTGTTTCACCTAAAGTGGATATCATAGAGACAATTTTACAAGTGGTATGGTTGTTGTCATCTTGTTGCACAATGTTCGATTAGGAACCTTCTCAGTGAGGTAGTTGATTTCGATGATGAGTTCGAGATCTGAGTCCCTAGGGGAGTGTTAGTGACATAGTTGTCAATATCCTATAATATGCGATACGTATTTTATGATATGATATGCAAGAAAATTGATACGTATTTTATCTGTAATACTATTCGGTTATGTATCTTATGATATAGTAAGCATATCTTTCAATGTATGATGCGTATCTTATGATAAGCAATACGCTATGATATACTGGCTTGGTTTATAAATGTATTTCAAACTCATTTAAATTAATCTTTTGAGTTAAATACGAGATACATATCCCGAATAAGTATAGTCATCTAAAGCCAGAAAACGTCAGAGTTCAAGAAACTTATTTTACTTGATAAAAATTTTAAATAAATTATCAAAAAAGTTTATTAATTTATAGTCAATATAAATTATTTAATTAGTAATTCTCAATTCAAGTATCTAATGAGCTTATTTATTATGCGGTAAAATCTCGACAAATGGAAGAATTTATATAGATTTGAGAATATGAGGATGAATAAAATTAAAATTAAAGTTCTTAAAGATGACGATAGTGATATTTCTATATGGAATAATTAATTGATATTATATTTACTTATTTTGTATTTTTCAAAAAGGTTTAATGTTTTGGCTTTTGTGAAAATAACATATAACCGAAACTGAGGCAACAAAATAGGGAAGGGATTAGAGAAATATATTATCTAATTTGATTGTTGGATATAAAATTTAATCATGAATTGATTGATGAGAAATGAAAACTTTACATAGTGAAAAGTCTTGCTTGGATGGATTTCAATATGTATTTTAACATGAAGGAGTAACAATGAATCTATTAAAAAGAAGGGGTATTTACAGGTTTGTCCCTTAAATCTTTATAAATTATGATTTAGTCCCCCAAATCTTCATATTTAGGATTTAGTTCCCCAAATCCTCTAAGTTACTACAATTTAGTCCCTCCATTAGTTTTTCCGTCCAAATAAACGGCATAATTTAATTTTTACTTTTTTAAAATAATTAAATGACTTAAATACCCCTATGAAGAAAAATGGGGAAGAATAGAGAGATAGAAGAGAAGAAGAAGGGGGAAACCAATGAACCCAATGAAGAAAAAGAGAAGAGAGGAGGAAGAGAGAAGGAGAAGAGAGGAGGAAGAATGAAGAAAAGGAGAAGAGAGGAGGAAGAGGGAAGGAAAAGAGAGGAGGAAGAGGGAAGAGGGAATTAAGGAGGGGTAAAATAGGAAAATCAGGTCAAAAAATAAACTGGGCTAACGGAAGTTGGGGAGGGGGACTAAATTATAGTAACTTAGAGGATTTGGGGGACTAAATCATAAATATGAAGATTTGGGGGACTAAATTATAATTTATAAAGATTTAAGGGACAAATCTGTAAATACCCCTAAAAAGAAATAGAAGAATAATAAAGAATGGTAAAATTTTTATCATTTATTTGTTTATTCTTAATATTTAGTTACTAATATATTATTTTATTATTATTAGTGGTGCCTCTTAACTTGAATGAAATTGTAAATAATAAACTAGGAAAAAAGAAAGGAAAATACGTGTATTCTAATGGTGGAGTTTGTGTGGAATAGAGGAGACGAAGACAAGGAAAATGAATGTCATTTTCAAGTTCAAATAAATTTAGTAATATGTTTTCTAATTTTGTATAATTTTGATCAACGATTTCATGGTCATCACACTTTGAATATTAATAACCTATTTATATACAGTTATTGACTTATATTTAATATATTACCATCTTTAGTATTTGCCTTTGATTGTTTATTTACATATACTTTAAATTTACTCATATGTTTGTTATATGATATATTGTTATGTGCTTATTACTTGCCTATTATATAATGATATTTTACGATACGATATGTGATACGATGTATAGAGATAACGATACACTATATATATCCCGATTTGACAGTTTTGGTTAGTGATACCAACGATGACGTTAGGTTTTCGAGCATCTAGTTGAGTATCGTTAAATGTCACTATGCTGCATTTAGGGACGAAAACTGTTGTAGGCTTAATGTGTTCCACACGTTTGTTGCATATGAGGGTAAGAGGGTGAGAGTTACAAGCTTACAATTAATGAGGATAGTTGTGCTAATATTATCTCTAATTCAACTGTTGAGAAGATGGGTCTCAAAGCTTCTCCCCCAACTTTACAACGTTTCTTGGATCAATAAAACCGCACAATCCATTACCCAACATTGTCTAGTGTCTATCTAGATGCCCATATATTAGGACTCTCTTTGTTTTCTTCACTTCATTGGCAGATATTATGAAATAGATATAATAATATTTAATGATTTAGTTGATAAATAGCAGCTTATAGAGAAAAAAGATTTCAAATAATGCTACACAATGGTGGATAAGGTAAAGGATTAGATCAAATGTGAACGCAATTTTCAGATATATATTTTATCTGAATGGAACGCCACTGAAAGAAAGCATTTTGGATCACCATTTACAACCGATTGGAAATGATATTCCTCAGAATGGGACATTGTAAACATAAATGCAACACAAATCTTGCTTGCTAGAGCATGAATGTTATTTGAATATGTTCAGTCTTGGTGGGTAAGACACTTATAAATCAAGTTTAATAGTACAAAAAATAGTGTTGACAATTTATTTGCTTTGGGCCTAACTCCGTGTTTGGATTTTTTTTTTCTAGGTTTAGTTTGACTTTAAGTTTTATTTTTAGTTGCATGTATTGTGCAAGTTGATTATTTTAATGTATGTGGATTTATTTGTTTTAATTGATGAGAAATTGAACTTTTGAAAATCCTAGTTTTGGCACAATGATCTGCTTAAATTATTTGCGAGCCCTTAGTAAAAGTGAGTGAGAAATTCACCCTTTGTTCTTTACCAAATTTATTAGCAACAACAGCAATAACAACTAAGCCCTTTATACCAAGTACTTGGGGTAGGCTACATGAACCAAAAGAGAATCATGCCGGATCGATCACGTTAATAATCCTTATTCATTCATTCCTGATATTTCCTCGTTTAAACCTCTAGAATCCATATTTTTTCGTATCACCTCCATCCATATTTTCTTTGGCCTTCCCTTCACTCTTTTAATTTGTCCTACGTTGATAAGCTCTTCTTGTCGAATTGGTGCATTTATAGATTTATGTTGTACATGACCAAACTATCGCAAGTGATTTTCTTGCATCTTCTCATTGATGGGGGCTACACCTGCTTTAGCATGAATATTTTCATTTCTCACTTTATTTCGCCTAGTATTGCTGCATATCGAACTAAGCATGCGCATCTCTGTTATACTTATTTTCTGTGAATGACGTTTTTTTATAGTCCAGCATTGTGTGCCATATAATAAAACTGGCCTAATAGTAGTCCTATAAAATTTTCTTTTAGCCTTAACGGAATGTTACAGTCGTATAAAACTCTCGTTGCACTCTTTTATTTCAACTAGACAGTTTGTATTCTATGGTTAACATCACTATCATTCTCTCCACCATTCTAAATAATAGAATCCAAATACTTAAATTGACTGTTCATTTGTATCTCTTGCCTATCTAGTATTACAACACTATACTTTAGGGTCCGTCGTTTACTAAATTTACACTTTGTATTATGTTTTAGACCTACTCAATTTAAAAGTTCTAAATTCTAATGTGTGCCGTCATAACTCTAACTTGGCATTTACCCTTACTCTTGTCTCATCAACTAAGACAATAATCACAATATCATCAGCAAATAGTATACACCAAGGTGTCTCATTTTGAATAGCACTAGTAAGCTCATCCATCACTATAGCAAATAAGAACAGGTTTAATGCAGATCCTTGAAGCAATCCAATCGTGATAGAAAAATTACTTGTTAGACCACTATATGTTCTGACATTGACCACTATTCCATCATACATGTTCTTAATTATGTCAATGTACTTGATGGGGACTTTTTTCTTCATCAATGTTCATCAAACCACCTCTTATGGTACCTTATCATAGGCTTTCTCTAAGTCAATAAATACTATATGCAAATCTCTATTTTTCTCTCGGAATTGCTCTATAAGTTGACTAAGTAAATGAATAATTTTCGTCGTCGATCGCTCCGACATGAATTCAAACCGGTTCTCTAATATTTTAACTGTCTGCCTCAATCTATGTTCAATTGCCCTTTCTCAAAGCTTCATAATATCACACATAAGTTTTATTCTACAATAGTTAGAATAACTCTGAATATCACCTTTGTTCTTATATAGAAGTACTAGAGTACTCTTCCTCCATTTATTTGGCATTTTCTTAATTTGCCAAATCTTATTAAAAAGATCTGTCAGCTACTTCACACCCATCTCTCCTAAATATCTCCATACCTCTATTGGAATCTCATCTAAATCAACAGCTTTTCTTGATTTTATCCTCTTCAAAGGCTCTTTTACTTTAGATTTTTTAATTCTACGCATAAAACTATGATTCATATCCTCACATTGAATAGTCAGGTCTCCCAGATCTTTACCAAATTTATCATTTGCCCTAATTTTCCTATATGTGTTGATTCACTTATCCCACATATTTGCAGTACGTTCAACCTAACAATTATCATGTATAGTCTGCTTCTCAATATTCACGACACTGAACTTAAGAAGTTTAATTGCTTATAAACTATGTTGGTTCATTCTATTCAGTTATTCAAGACTAGGATGTGCTGAACTCGCCTTCTGATATGCCTTAAAAGGAGAAGGAATGCTAGAATGCTAACAGGCGTCTGACTGTTCTCTAATTGATCTGACAGTTTGTTGAACCGTACTCAAATTGATGCTTAATTCTAGTGGTAGGAGGGAGACTGTGGATGGTGTTTTGCTAGGTGGAAGACGTACAAGGAAATGAGGTTAGGATGTAGTGTCACATATCCACGAAGAGATAGATTATATTGTATAGTTGTTGGCCTATGCTTTTTCTTGGGTAATGCTGTTATCGTTTGTTTTGGCGTCAACATCTATTGGATCCCCTCTCTTCCTTCCACGTATGAATTTATTTTAAAGTCTGCTTCATTTCTCTGATATTTCTTCCCAATTGTATTATTTGAAATGATTAGTTAGCTCTCTTCTAACTAGTCTCTTGGGCACTCATGAATACTTGAGAAACACTTCTAGTCCTTCTAGAATCGGAGAAGGTTGTGCTGCAAAAGCATATCCTTTTTATAAGAAAACGTTTGTAGAACTGTGACCTATTTCTTCAAATTTGTACATTGTGATTAATAACCAAACAGGCTGGCTTTCATTTTTAAGCCTGAAAGTTTTGAATAATGCTCGATAAAATTGAGTTTTAAGTTTGCTAACTCAATTTCCCCCATTTTATTTGCAGAAAAAGGAAAGTGGGAAGAGAAGGAAAGAGGATCATAATCTCAGGAAAAGCAAAGATAAAAAGGTATGAATCTGCTGATGTATGTGACTACATTTCAGAGGACGATTTTTTTTCTCTCCCTCTAATTGAGCACTCAGTAAGTCATGTCCGGTAGATCTCTTCCTGCAAGTGTGAAACATGTCTGAGTAACACATTGCTATTCATTCTTTTTTTCTAAAATTTACATTGCTCGGTTCAGATCAAGATGTCATGATGAGGTGTCCTTTCCTATTGCAGATAATGATTTTGCTAAATAATTCTAGACCTTTCAATATGTGTTGACCTATAAACTCAAAACTGGAGTTAGTTTTATATATTGATAGAATGTGAAAATTTGGGGTCCTTTATTCTAAAGTTGCTAAGATGTAATTCGGTGGAAAATAGAGAGCTATGATCAAATTAATTTGTACAAAATTTTCAACCAACAATGAATTGGCAGTTGTTCTGTCAATCTTAATAATTCGGCTTCGTCGTTGTTATATTCTTTTAACTTGAATTGCAACATGAACGCAAGATCAACATAAAAAACTACTTTTTAAGGTCTATTTTCTTATCTTTTTCATAATTTTATTCTCATTGTTGATAAGATCTTTCTAGAATAATTTTATATCCCATTATGTTCTTCCTTCCTGAACTATTTGGTTTTATTTCTCCTTATTCTTTGGATCATTGGAGTTAGCCGAAGAGAAGATGGGAGATGATGCTAAATGGAAGCCTTGAGATAAAACCAGAAGGTCACTTGAACATATAGTTTAATGAGGTTATTAATTCTTGAGAATTGAAGAGATAACAATTTTTGTCATTGTAATACTGCAATAGTCATTTGAGACTAATTGAGCACAAACAAGCACATGCTATTACCACAATACTGATGCGAGACCAATTGAGCATTGACAAGCACATGCTAGTGTCATGATAATGTCAGATATACATCTGATGCTTTGGAAGAGGCAGTTTTTTCTCCTATCACGTGGATGGTGGTCCATAAGTTAGTGATCCATGACTCTTCCCATGGATTACATGTATTTTTGGAGTTCCATTGAAATTTCTCTGGAAGTTCCTTTTTCTACTTTTATATACATATTATTATGATTTACTTTTATCAGGGATGTATGTTTAAAATCTTATGAAGGCTTGCAAGTTTTTGTCATTCTTAATTAATTTTTATTGTGTCCGCTTAAATAACAGAGATTGTTAGAAACCTTATTACGTTCTCCTCTATATTACCAAGCAAAGCTTTCTTATTTCTGGTGCCACAATGTCACTCAGTGCTTGAAGAGTTCTTTTGGAAATAAACAAACAGTTTTTGTCGCCCTTCTATTGTGTTTCTGTATCACTTTCCTGGGTTCCTACTTCTCTAAGTTCTTTCCAGTTTCAAATAATCATTTAGACACTTAGGATTTAAAGAAGGTTTATATAGTTAATTGATATTTTGGCACTCTTTTGTAGGAGCGGGTTACAGATTCATCAGCTAAACCATCATCTCATTTGGCGGCACGACCTAGTGTTCCTCCGTATCCTCTACCATTGCCTCTTGTGGACAATGATGATGAGATCTCGTACAAAGGTTCAGTTATTCATTTCAGTTGCAATTTATTATCTATAGTCTCATATGGTATTCTATCAACTAGCGCTTGTAGGCCTTACAGATTAGTTCCTAAAGTGTTGAATATTTTTCTTAGGAAAATTGCTTCAGATGAATTAGTTGTCACATGAACTAGCAGGCCTGTAAAAGTGACTAGACAGACTTGAGTCCAGATTAGAATCTAGTCTTTATTTCTGTTTTGAGACTTCGTTATTTCCTTGTTTTATTTAGTTATTTTATTTGTTTGCATGTTGTTTGCATGTTCTATTTGGCTATAGATAGCCCTGCTTTAATTAAGAGGGAGTTGATTTTGACTAATTATTTTCCAAGTTCTGAGAAACCCAGCATCTTGAAATTGTTTTCCATGTGAAGTTTGTGAGTTGGTGAGCGATCTGCTTAGGCATGGAGCCTGAACAATTTTATCTTCTTCCCCACCACAACCCTAAATTTCTGTCCCGTGCTGAGAAGGTTCATATTTATTTGTAGTTCTTTTTCTTCGATTCCATATAGTAAGCTTCTCATATATTTTAACACAGGCTATGAGTCCTGCTATAAATGTCAGGTCATTTTATCGTTGTTTTTCTGTTCTTTGTGATGTGACCTTTATTTGTTGCATTCCTTTCGGGAGATGATTCATTGTACAACTCAACTTTGTTACATTACTAGTCATTTTCAGAATTGTTCAGCTTCAAATCCAATGTATTTTTTTTGGCACCTGCAATTCAAATACTAATTCCAGTGAATTTATTATATGTTGTAAGTTGGATTTTTGAGTAGTTTTTTTCTATTACGCATGATTGTGGTTGCTTGTTATGGCGGGTCGGTCTCCGATGTATGTGGTTAAGCGTCTTCCTATTTTCAGTCCTTAGCAATTTGAAGTCATACATTTCTATTGTTGATCCTTTACACAAAATCTATAGCAACGATGCATTTTCAATCTTAGTCACATACACACACACACAAATAATCAATTAAATAAATGAAACATAATGCTGGAGTGGGAATAAATGCAGAATTGTTTTCCAATAATGAAAGTGCTAATGGATTCTAACGATTCCTATGATTGTGTGTCCTGCTTTCTAGGTTGTAGAAACCAGTGATGATTTCTTAATTTGAAAAATTTTAAGGTTGGAACGGGGGGCGCTCTGTTCATGCTTACAAACTTGGAGTCATATTTCCCTGTTACCATGAGGGCTCCATATGAAGATGCTTGCCATGCTTAAACACTGACATGTCAGTAACTTAACCTTTGATGCACGTTGGTAACAATGGTCCTATTGAACCTTGTAGTGTTTCCTTCTAGACCATAGTAGTATTTAGGCATCGTCGTACGCTTATGTTTATTGCATCCTGATGTGAGAAATTTTCGGTCTTCCCCTTCAAAAAGAGATCGTCACATGGTAATTCCAAGAAAGTTTCAGATTTTGTTTTGAAAAGAAAAAGCTATCAGTTTATTGTCCTTAACCTCAAACCACTGAATGATCTGATGTATCCATTACTATTGCTCCTAATCAAACAAAGTATCTCCTGCTGTTTCAGCAGAATTTTGGTTTCATTACGAAGTTTATGCCATGGCATATACCTACAACAATAACAACTAAGCATTTTATCCCAAGTACTTAGAGTAGGCTACACGAATCAGAAGAGAAGACATGGCAAATACATGCGAGCAGTATTTTGAAAAACAGGTAGAGAACTGCAGGAAAATGAATGTAGTTTCTGGTGGTGTAGCTGATTAGTGAATGTGATTTCTCATCTTGCTCTTGTAGGCTGCTCTGACGTTGCAATGGGGATACTCATAGTTACATTCGGCATATTGTATTACATTCTCTTATAGGGTTCTTAAACACATTTCGGCATTGTACGTGCCATGGTCACCAAAACATATGATTAGTAGACACGGACATAAGTGTCGCGTTTTGATATTGTCACGGGTTGTCGGTCACAGCAGTTGTCCAAAATCCAAACACGAGGACGCGGCTATATATTTTATTCCATTATAATATTTTTTATCTGATTTATAAAGATTGATATTAGTTATATTCAGAGATAAAAGAATCTATTTTTGGAGAATGATGTACAAACTAATTGGCTTTGGTCAAAAGGGGCACAACATACTCCATCTTACATTTGATTTTAAAGGTTGAAATTGGTACGTATTTGTATATGTCGGACATGATGGACACTTGTGTCGTGTCTAGGTGCGTCGGACACGGCCATTTTTTGTAAGAAAAACATATCATAGATCAAAATCATTGCTAACTGATCCTTGACCATTTGGATATAGAGGCCTATTCATATATGAAGAGGGATCTAAGTTTCTACTAGGACTCCATGGATCCTAACTTGAAGATTCTAAATGGACATTATTTGTTCCAACCATGAAGCAATTTTTTGCTGTAGTTACAATATTAATGGATTCCTGTAAGAGTCTTCTCACTCCTGCTTGGAGATGTCTTGGGATGGGGCAGGTAAGGGAACATATCATAGATAGATATCCATGTCGAGATATTCATTTAACACAATTTTTTAAAATTTTAATTGAATATCTAATTTAACCATCCTTTTTATTTAGCATGGTAATCTAAGATTATCTTCTAGCTTCTTTTAAAAAAATGCAGAATAGCTAATCAGTTCTTTGTTGTTTGTTAACAGAAATTGGTGGTCTAACAGGACAGCTCCTTGAGAACAATGATCAACTATTCAAGAAAGTATCTGTAAACCTGTCTAGCTTACAGGTAAACCACATGCCAGAAATATCATCTCAAGTCAAAGCTACCTGCATGTAAATTTTAAGCATAATGGTTGTAATCTATGTATGCCTTCTCTCACCACAATTGGGTAGGCTATGGACCCCTACGCAACCTTTTGGAAGCTCCACCAAATAATTTAGTTGTATGATGGGCTTGCCAAGTTGTGTCAGCCTTATTGAATTGCTATCAAGTTCCTTATTAAGGTAACTATGAGCAAGAGATGACCTGTCATAAAATCTTGATGACTAATTGGTTGCTATGAGACCAACCTTTTCATTTTAGAATACTGTTCATGATCATGTAAGAGAGGAGCTAGCTTTTGAGTTCCTCTGTCCTCTTAAAGGTTTAGATGAAGTATATAAGATGACAAGTTTTGCTATATTGGATAAGTTAATCTTTATGGTGCAAAGCATAAACCAAGGAGCGGAAGCAAAATTTTCAGTGTTAAGCGCAAAGCAATTTAAAAAAAAAAACTCAGTATATTATTGGAGCATAGTAGAAACTACCAAGCAAGGGAAATGGTTGAAACCTTTGTTGCTAAGTAGGTTTATTTGCAAGACAATGGATCCATCTGCATGATTCTTAGTGGGTGCTGAGATTTTCATTTTAAATTTTCTTGCATTAAAACGTGTTGGATTGTGATATTCTGTTTTTCTAATTGTTTTTTTGTCTTGCAGGTACAAGAAAACATCACGTTATTATGCCAAGCACGAAACAACTTGTTTTCAATCTTGAATGAGTATGTGCTTTATCCTTTTATTTTCTAAATATAGCTATGCAAAAGATTAAACCAGTACCTTGTGCACAAGTACATAATTGTGAATAACCTAGTATTTTCACACTTGAGAGCTGCTGTCTACTCTGCTTTGCACTGGTTAATCTCTGTATGTTTCCCATAATGGTAAAGACAAGATCTGATTTATCTGCCGAACTTTTAGATTATCGGTTATGAGGAGCTCTCACACTTGCATTTAGACTTAATATATTTTGTTTTTTTAAAAGTAATTTAGATGGAATCTTTTAGCTTGGTCAGCACATAGTATTCTTGGCTTCCGAGATATCTGTATTTTTCATCAAATTCTCTGTTCATTTGCATTGCTATTTAGTTAATTGACATATCTGGATACTGCTCAATCTATGTAATTGTTCTTTTAGTCTCTAAACTAAGCTCTTTTATTTATAGAAACCTTGCAACCTGATCTATAACAAATTATAACATGAAAACATGCAAGAGTCAAGTTGACACTGATACAGGAACTATTTTTAAGTTTATTGTGGACAACTTAAGTCAGCTTTGGAGGGAATATGGTGGCCTTTTTAAGGGTTCACAGGTTTACTTAATGCATTCTGTTCTTCTTTTAACCTTGACTCTTGAGTATAGGGACTTCTACATTCTTTTGTCATAGAGTGAATTAACTTTGGACATGCATGATCTTAAACTAACACAATCGGTAAGGTTAGGTACATGCCCTCCCTTGTTCATGGTTTCTCAAGTAACAAAAGTTTGCCAGAAGAGTTTAAATATGTCTGATATTATCTTCATCATCCTTTTGGAATCAAAAGTAGCTGAAAATTGAACTGCTTTTAGGACCAGGGTCTTGATATCAAACTTCCAAGCAGTTGTAAAATTCTTTGTGAAGGGAAGAAGCTTTAGATAATAGGGAGGTGACATCGATATAAAAGGCTAGTTGGTGAATGACATCGATATAAAAGGCTAGTTGAGAGAAATTATCTCTGATATGTCAAAAGTTTAAAGTACTAGAGATATACATTAATGAGCTTGTTTTAGTATTACTCAAAAGTTAAAACCTTTTGAAGATTCTCTTCTTCTATTTCTCTTTATATCTAGTGCTTGATCAGATTTTTTTTATTGCCGTTGCTACTGTTGTTGTTCTCCTGTTATTATTATTACAGCCAATCAGTTTCAATTACTATCCTTATCGTGCTTGAATCTCAATTATTTCTATAATATATATTCCCAACTTTAGTTAAGCCTATTCTATGTTCTTTTTATCGTGTTATGCTTGTATATATGAACATGTTTTTGAATATGTGTGTGTTTGTGTATATGTATGGGATTACTGTAGATGAGTCACCAGCTCAGGAAAAGTTACATGAGCTAGTGGCAAAATTATAATGATTCAATAATTTTTTTTTTACAATTACTATCTCTGCCTCCTTAACTTCTTTCGGATTAAATTTCATAAATTTTGGAGATTATTTACCATTTCATCAAATGTATACAAAATATTGTATTCATTAAAAAGCGTTAATTTTGTATTAACGTGATGGAGGACCAAATCAAAACTAAAACCCAAGAAATTTGGTATGAGTGAACTGATCATAATCCAAAAGAAATTTTTGAAAAAAGATTGTTGGAGATAGTGAAAATGAACTGCAGCTTAGGTAACTTGCGTGAGCTGTCAGCTCATTTTCATTTTTCTCATATATATAATGTCATTACTAATTAAATAGATGAAATTAAACTACCTTTAACATATTAAATTTACATATTTGACGTGTATATATAATATTTGATATGAATGTTTGATCTAAGCTCATGTCCCTAATATATCTTTCTATATCCGCTATCCGAGAATCCATCCGATACGATCCCGATATTCGATATTTAGAACCTTGTTAAACTTTATAGCAATCTGACCCTCCTATCACAAGCGAGTAATTACACTACCTACTTCGTAGTATTTCTATCTTATTCAATTTTTTAAAACTTAAAGAATTCATTTGATTACTCTGATTCATTTTCCAAATGTACGGAGATCAGAAAACTCGCTCAATAAAGCAGACAAAACAAGTACTTATTTGACTTGGCTAAGCTCTCGTTATGAAATGAGCACTTGGACCCATATCGAGTCAAAAAATAAACAAGGATCGTAGTGTTTTCACTCGAACCTGACCAACCAGGTTTTGTTATAAAAGGTCGAGAGAGATCGAGTTTTTGATGAGTTTCTGTAGCCGCGATGAATCGACGATTATCGAAATGGCTTTGAGGCAATCAATCATAGTATCGGCAGAAGCTCGCGGAATGACCGTGACTATCGATCTACGGAGCGGAGATCAGGAGGTTGACGTTTTGTGGTAGTTCGAGAAACAAGAAAGTAAGATTCTTAATGTTTTCAATTTTGTTTTCTTTTGTTCTTTTTATTTTCTAATTATTTTTAAATAAAAAATTTATCAAATCAATTGAGTCGAGGGTTGAGTTAGGAAGTGGTTTGATTTTAGGGAAAACTTAAAGTCAAGATTAGGAGCTGTTCTCAAATATTAGTAAGGTATAATATTGTATGTAAGTTATTTTGGTTTTTGAGTATTGAAATTACATGTTCTTGTATTACACATTTAATGTTTTGGTATTCATTTTCGAGTTCTGAGTTCTGAATAAGTAGTTTGAGTTTTTGTCGAGTTTTCCAAGTACTCACTACTTGCTCTTGAACCGAGTGCATACTTAAATTGGATCTTAAAACACTGATTTTATTTACAACCTTTTCTCATGTTCAATGGGGAATCTGTCTGGTTGCCTTATAATTCATAATTCATAGTTGTGATGACTTATAATTGTAAATATTAAAGTCCCTTTGATTACACCAAAACTCCGAGAGTTGGGTGAGGATTATATTTTTATATTCTAATATGTCCTGATAGATTGAGTGCCTTTTTCGGCCGAAACCTGGCTTTTATGTAGCTATTTTCTTTTGTTTTTTTTTTTTTAATTCATAGTTAAATATACACCCAGTGAGATTTGAATTAAAGTTGGCTTTATACCATATTAAAGTTCCTTCTACTCCAGCAAGACTATGAAGTTTGTTGAGGATTTGGAGTATATTTTTATATTCTAAATGGAATCGAACACTAATCCCAGATTTCCAGGTACAAATTTCAGGGAAATAGTACTATCTTGTTTTTTATATTATGAAATTTCCTATAACATCTGCAATTGCCATTAGAGTTTTTTAAAATAATAAACTCGGAAAACGAACAAACTATAGTTTCAATATTTTCTCCCGAAGTTTTCATATTATTCCACAGTTTAAGTAGCAGGGATTGAGATTTCAAATATATGAAACTAAAGTCAGCACCAGGATTTCAACTCAATTAAGCAACTAAACTATTTGTACTCTAGCAGAAACTAAATATTCAATCTGGTGGTTCTGGTCATCATGAACTCTCGGAGTTTAATGGGCTACAGGGGATGTTTTCTCTTGTAAATCTTAGTTGGAAAACTCTGAAAGGGTTTCTAATGCACTCATCAACTCGGGAACCACAAGTAAACGTTTATTTGGGTGCATTGTGCACATTTGGACTGATTTTTTATTTTTATTTATTTTTTTTTGTTGTTGATTTATCAGCAAAGATCAGCAGAGATGGGAATTTCAGAGCTTTTGACTCCGATGTCATTCAAAAATTTGAGTGCCTCGGTATTAATATGTTAAGTTGGGATCATGGTGTTTTCACTTGTCATTCAGGCAAAGTCAAATCATGAACAAATACATTCTCTTAAAAAACAATACATTCGCTTCGATCCTAGTATTGATCAAAATTTGACTTTGGAAACGAATTGGAGGGTTTCATGTTAACTGGAGGTGTTACAGATTTAGCAGTGTGGAAGCATCTCTCCTGCATCCAAACAGTCGTTATATTCTCATTCTGGCCAAAATATCTACTGCGAGACAAGAGGTTTCAAATACTATTTACACGTCATTAAGTCATTAAAATTGTTTTTTATATTTCCGAACTTCATCTTTATACTATGTTCTGAACATCATATCACATATGAGATGCAGATGTTTTCACCTTGATGCCTAGCTAGCTCCAGAATCGGCTTAAGTTGTTATCTAATGCCAATTTTTTCTTTGCAGTATGAATGACATGCCTACAGTCATGAAGCAGATGCCACCACTTCCTGTGAAGATAAACGAAGAGCTAGTTGGATCCATCCTCCCAAGGACTTGATTTCTATGCGTGTGCGAACATGAAACGAGCCGCTGGAAAGATCAAGGCTCTGCCTCGCGTCGGAGAACAAAAGCATACACCAGCCTTCAAAGGCCCATGTCCATTATCCAATAAGTAGAATATAAATGAGTCCCCCTTCCCCCCTTCCTGTATCCATACAGTTTGTTGCTTAGTTTATGTTTTAGACATAACTTGTGCAGTATCATCTTATGTAGAAGCTGTAGTTCTAGTAGGCAAGGGTAGCTTGTTTTGTAAGAACAGGATGTCGCGTTAGCTCGTCGAAAAGAAAATAAATTGCCTGTTAATAACTGTACATTCCAGAACTTTGGTGCCAAAATCTGTTTATGTACGTAGATTGATCAATCTGGCTTGTGATCCTGTACGGTATTTATTAAGTATTTTTGTGAGAATGAATCAAGCAGAGAGTTGGCCTCTGTTGTATGTATGAATGAGCAGCAAAGAGATATCAAACATAAATAATGACTGAATCTTGATGTCTGATATCACTGCATGCAGCCAGGCAAAATGTGAGCTTAGTTTGTGACTGGGAGTTGGTGTTTTTTGATAAGTCAGGCTCTTGAACATGTGGAAACAGGAAGCATCTGGCTCTTGATATTACTCAAAGCTGGGTAAGGGTGCTGGAGAGATGGCTGAGGGTAATGTATTGTGCACGCAGGTTTGTTTGTACATTATGAACCTTATCAAGTGGAAAATCTCAGTATTTGTTGGTGGGCATGTGCCAAACTAGTTTCTATATCTCTTTGCATCATTTCTTGCTGCGAAACGTATGATACTTTGCCTTTGAATTCTCAATTTTATACCCTGTGAAGGTCATGATTATGAAAAATGAAAGATTCATGAATGAAGATGACATTTTGTTTTTTCCGGACTCTGTAAAATATTTTATTAATTTTAATCTTCAAAAATCAATAATAAAAATATTTGAATATAATATTTATTGTAAAATTTTAAATTTACATAGAAATTATAAATTAGAAATATTTATGGGAGTAATACTAAAAATTTATATGGAAGTTATATAACAACAAAAAATCTTCGTCTGCATCCCGACGAGTTATCAAGTAGATCAACTTGTCCTTTCTGGTTCGAATGTCTGGATTACACAATTCTATTATCCAAAGGTTTCAAGCCACCTGCCTCCACACTCGCAGCCTTCGGGGGAGAAAAGAAAAGAAAAATATTGAACGGGCAAGCAAACAACAACAACATTACGAGCCAAATGAGAACAAACAAAGCAAAGATGGGCCTGGACCGTACCGGACCGTAAAGTATTGCGATCTGCGGGTCAACTGGGATTGGTAGACGGCACTCAACCCATCTAACAATCCACTGCGGACACCATGTGGGCCCCAATGAGATTGGGCGGCCCAAGATGGTCAAAGGTAATGGATTTCAAAGTCTTAAAAAGTAGGGGGCCCTGTATTTCTCCATCTCTGACTGATTTTTTCCCCAACAAACGGTGACTTTTCTCTTTCCCTTGTGGTTTAATTTAATCTGAATATTTTGTTTCGTTGCTTAGGACACATTATCACTTTCGCTTTTCCTTTTTGGGGAGCTCTCATGCATAATTAGCCCCCAAAAGTATGTTTGGTTTATTATTCTAAATGTAGAATTTGCACGAGTTTTTTTTTTTCTTTATTTCTTTCTTTTTGATAATAAGTTCGAAGCCCCTCGTAAAATATGAATTCCTAAATTCTTACTCCTTACTAAAATTCTTTTACCAACCTTTATTATATTACAGTGATACAACGCACGAATGAAACGTATTATATAGAAGATTTTGGATAGAATATTCGATTCGTACTTTCTAAGAAACTAAAATACGAAAAAACTCCCACAAAATATTAGAGTTTTCCAATAAACTTTCATAAGTTTTTTTTTAATTTATTATTATTTTTTTATGTTATATGAACTCTCGTGAAGTTTCAAAATTCATAAAAACTCCACATGATCCAACAGAGAAAGATTTAAAAATACAACTACCACTCTCCGATAACTTTAGATATATATGTTTTGAGTAAATATACTTAATCAGAAAGTGAATATTTAGAAAGGTCGAATAGTATGCTTATAATGCATTTTTATATACAACTCCCAGAAAGTGAATTTTTTACTAATGCCATTGGGGGGTTTTCGAAATCCCATCGGATTTACATAGTATAAAATAATTCATAGAGATTTTTGGTAGAAACATGATATCTTGTGAAGTATACGATAATTTCATAGTCACTCTTGTGTTGTTATCATTTCTCTAACTTGTTTTTCTTCCCCTCTATATATAGCTTATTCTTTTCCTTCAAAACAGCTTGAAATGAGCAAAATGCAAAATGCAAAATGCAAAAAAAAAAAAAAAAAAAAAACATATTAATTCAAAAGTTTTAAGGTCTAACATGCAAATCATAAACCTGAGACACAAATAAACTCAAAACGAGGGGTCTATCTGCTAAAACACCCCTTCTCTTCCTCCGGTCCAGCTACCACGTCCTTTCCTTAAAAGCCAAAAGCAAAGAATTTTGCATACTATTTTGTAATCCTTTTCACACGTCAAGCATAGAAAGCAACGGCAACAAAATAAATGCAAATCTAAATGAAGACTCAGTAAAGTTTGCTCCCACGACGCTCCATAATCTTCTCCTTTCAATTCATGTGATCAGAGCTTATCTTTTAATTATCCTTTGCTTTGATTATTTGGTTCCCATCTTTGATCCATTTCCCACTCCACAAGAAAACTTTCTAATTTAATCTAATTTCTTTTTGGAGAAATATTTAGTTAACATATACATGTATATATATAGAGAGAGAGATGTCTATGTTCATGTAATCTAGAAGATATGCTCATTTTTGATGCCCAGAGGTTGAGTTTGACCCGTGTTTAAAGAAAATAAATAAATTATGCTTCTAGAGAGGCTGCCTGTTGAATATGAAAGCATGGGCTGCTCTCATTTTGCTGAAAATTTTTAGAATTCAACAAGTTTTTCCATAGAGCTTTGCTTTCCTCATGTTGATAATAATAGGGAGCTGATTCATCAGAGTCTCTCTCTCTCTCTCTTCTGAGGTTGCAAAAGTTTTGTTATTGCTGGTATGTTTTCATTTCTCATACATCTTCTTTAAATTTTCAATTTGTTATCAACTTGGTGTCTTGGCTTGTTAAACTTCTGATGCTTCATGATTCAATTTTATTTTAGTACTTGAGATCTTGCTGCTGATGAATGAATCATGTTGCCTCTGTTTTCAGTAATCTATAGTATATTGCCATGCATATCTTTGCATATTAGGTAGGATATTGTTAATATTGATAAGATTTTGTTTTCGGCGCCGATTTAGATCTAATAAATTATAGTTTTTGCATATCACAGAGGTCAACTATCTGGGAACTGATCTGTGATTAAAATTTACCTAAAGGCTAACTACTCCCTGGTGTCATGGCAGTCATCTTGATAGAGATACTGCCCACATGTTGCTTATGGTTCCTTTGAAGTTGGTCCAAAATTTTCTACCTCAATGTGATAAAAACAATAAATAACTAGAAATAGCAATGTCAGCGATTTTTCGGTCGATATTATATAAATAGCTCTGATCCGTTTCTTCTCTTCTATTGTCATGCAGGCCTTGAAGATGAGCTTCAAGTTTAGTCAGTTGGTGTTTTTTCTGTGCATATTGGTTGCAATTCTCGGGTTTGGGCTTAGAGAAGTTTTAGCTCATGATGTTCAAGCTCGTTTAGGTGAGATATAATCATACACAATCAAGTTGGCAGTTTTTTCTGATATTTCGTGTCGTTCTGAATGTGGAAGTTATTCCATTTATACAGTTTTGTCACGTTTCTGGTAACTTCAAGATAGCTTGTAACATGAAGTAGTCTATTTAGGATATAGAACAATGTTTGATGCTAACAAAACTATGTTAGCAATTTCTTGCTTCACGTCTCTTCTCTCAATCACTTCTTCCTTAACTTGCCTCAAAAGACTATATATAGTTATTAGTATGTTTCATTTATGTTGTTTTATGATTTAATAAGTATCAACTTGTCGGTTGATTTTGGACGAAAATAAGGATCTCTGACTGTAAATATACTTTGCAGACAGAATCTTAGTTGAAGAACAAAATGATACGGAATCTGCTTTGACAATTAGAACAGAAAGAGTCGATCCTTTGGATGATTTGAAGAAATATAGAGGTGGTTACAATATTACGAACAAGCATTACTGGAGTGTAAGAAAATTTTCTCCCTCGTTTAACTTGCACACTATTAGTTGAACTGAAATAATGAGTTGCAATCGTATACTTACTATTAATATAATCTGATCATTTTTTCCGATTTTTTCAGTCAACTATATTTACAGGAAAATTTGGATACATCATTGCAGCACTTTGGATCATATCTGGCCTAATTTATGCTGTAATTCTACTTGCTGCAACTCTCTGCTGCAGCAAAAAGAGGAGAACGCAGGCTAGGAGGGTCCCCTGCACTAGGAAACACTCCCTTTGGCCTGCAATCGTCGGATTACTTTTCACCATTCTAGCTCTGTAAGCATGATTCTTTATCCAAATAATCTGAACTATTCGTCATATAAAGACTAAGAAAATGTTTAAATTTACCTTCAGAGTTGCATCCGGAGTAGCGCTTGGTGGTAGCACTAGAGTTAACTCGAGAGCCGTAACAATCAAGAACATCATCGTTGGAGCGGCAACCAACGCTTCAGGAACGATACATACCGTTACTGAATCTATCCAGGCCATGCAAAGTGACCCGCAGATATACGCAGGCCTACATGGATCAAGCAGGCTAAATTCCACGTTGCAGAGGCTCAATAAGGAAGTTGATAATGTAGAGAGGAAGGCAACAAGGACAATGGGCAAGCTCAATACGGGTCTCAAAATTTTGTAAGTACAGAGTTCAATCACAATAGATATATGTTGACGATCGTCCATAAACGCTGATGTTTGAACTTAAACTTTGCTTCAGGAATGTGGTAACTATAGTCACAGTTTCGGTAAACCTGTTCGCTATCCTCGCTTTACTAGGTGAGCGAAACTATCCTGAATACAAAAAAAAGTAGACATAAGTGAAGTGAGATGGGCTATTTCTCTAATTTACACTTCAAATTTCTCTGTTGCTACTGCAGTATCAGGGCCCATTCTGAGGTTACGCGGGATATTTCGTACGTAAGTTAAGCTGCAAACTCTTCTACATTCATTGTTTATATCGAATTTATGTTCATAGTTTATCTTACTAAGATAAAATTTTAGCTTGCAGGCTTATCATCCTTTGCTGGGTGTTGACATTCCTCTTCTGGGTATATTTTGGACTGTACTATTTTCTGAACAAGTAAGATATTTTGATTTTGGTGGTGGATTGAACAATTCTTATTTGATACAATATTTCTGAGAGTAATATTTATTTCTATATTTAGATTTTCGGGCGATACGTGCGCAGCTCTTGGTGAGTTTCAGTTAGATCCTCGAAATAGCACCCTGAGCTCGATTCTGCCATGCAACGATCAGCGTTCAGCGAAGAGAGCTTTGCGCGCTGTGGGAGCAGGAATTTACAATGTAGCTAACAAGGTATTGATCAATTTCGTTACCAAAGCCAAAGAAAAAAGTGTACTAGAACTTAGAATAGAATGTCACACCCTCTTTAAAATCTAGACAAAATAATTTTGTATGTTTTCCCTCGAATTTCATATAAAATATGGTGTGCATGAGAGCCCCGATTGATTGGAAAGTATCTCTGTGTTGAATTTCTTTAGAACTTCAAATGCATTTTCATATCCGAGATGAAACTAAATAGACTCTTCATAAATTAAATACGACCAGCGAACAACTTGCTATACTACTGCATTTATGTACATATATACCGCTAACCGATTCAAAATTTTCCAAATTTCTAGGTAAATGCAAATATATCAAGTCTGGGATCGTCGTTACCTGGTATCAAATATATCTGCAATCCATTTTCAGGGCCACCTGATTACAGTTACCAGCCAGAAAATTGTTCTTCCGACACAATTCAGATAGGAAATATACCCCAAGTAAGCATACACAACTTTTTATATACATGTTTATTATTTTTACGGAGTGAAACCAACTTACATCATCCTCTTAAAGGCAATCAAGATGTACGCGTGCTCGAATGAAACCTGCAATGGAGGTGAATTCATACCCGCTACCATTTACAATAGCGTCTCACTCTACACCAGCTCGATTCAGAACATACTCGACGCCTATCCTGGCATGGAGAGCCTAGTGGACTGCCGGCTAGTAAAGGATGCATTCTCGAAGATCCTGACCGAAGAATGCAAACCGCTGAAGAAGTACGTGCACATGACGTGGGCAGCATTTGCGACGCTTTCGACTCTCATGGTGATTCTTCTCCTGATATGGACTGTACAGGGCCATCGCAAGAGCAGGTGTTGTTCCTTGGATGGCTCCGTAAAGCCCCATTTCACTCCCGAGACAACAGAGAGCTCGGATGCTGAGGAAACTGAAATGGCCTACAAAAATCTTGAACATGGAAAGAACTTTGGTTTGCTCGACAGGCATAAGTGATGAAACTAAGAGAGATGAACAAACTTTGGCGGGAAATTGAGATGAGAAATGAGAGTAATTCGAAATGAGGCAGTTTTGGGATTGAGACGGGATCTTTTGGAGATCAGCGTCCGCCTGTAACATTCCTTAATTCTTTTTCTTCATTTCTTTGTATGAATCCAACTAAATAATATATATATTTTGAACATAGAAAGTTTTTCAATATGAATGACAAGAAGTTTTAATGTCTCATATGTGACTATGCTAGCTTGCACATGGATTGATCTTGATAAAATTGCTTGTTCAGCAAAGAATAATATATTTTTTTTCTAAGTTTACTGAATGAACCTGATAGAATTCTTGATTGAACTCGAATTATTAATATTTGTTAAAATGAGAACTTAAATCTGATTAAAATGGGCCAACTATGAATGAACTAAAGACATAGTACTTACTTGTTCAGGGAAAAAGAGAGAAAAAAAAGAAAATAAAGATAAAGAAAATAATAAACTGAAATTTTAATTTCTTGGATCATAATTTCTTATTTCCAAAACCCTTATTTTAATCTCCACAGTCCCAAATCAAATTTCTTTGTCTTTTGCAGGGGCTTATGTGCAAAAGGACCACAGATTTAATTCGCGGGAGTTTCTAAAGGAGCACAACATTTTACATAGTGAGCCCACTTAACACTGAAAATACAGTCCGGGCTTTCAGGACCGTTGTTAAGTGGGCTCCCTATGATAAGTGGTGTGCTCCTTTAGAAACTCCCTTACTTCGCAAACTACCCAGTTGACCATCAGCAGTGGGTGCAAATGGCTGAGCAACCGGCCACCTCCGGTCCTCCGTCGCCGGGAGTCTCGCCGGTGGACCTCTCCGACTGCATCGAAGATCTCCTCCACTACACGCTTTCCACTTATTTGCAGGAATTGCCCTTCGATCTAGGGTTTTTCAAGGACTACTGCTCTCGTCTCCTTCAGCACGACGAAGTTCAATCCCTTGGAAATCTCAGTGCCAGTATCTCTCTCTCTCTTTCTCTCTCGTCCCCTCTCTCTCTCTCTCATCCCCTCATCCTCTCTCTCTTTCATCCCCCCCCCTCTCTCTCTCTCTCTCTCTCTCTCTCTCTCTCTCTCATCCCCTCTCTCTCTCTCTCTCAGTGTGTGTGTGTGTCAAATATGTCTTTTTCTCTCCTTGCAGGCGATCGTGGAGGAGTCCCAGTGTATCCTTTGTACAAACACTTGGCGCGCGCTCTAGAGCGATCGATAAAGCTGGGAACTCTCAGCCGAGATCGCCACCCTATCGAATCGATTCCAGTTGATGAGTCGGTGAAGGAGAAGGAGAAGAGGTGGAACGAGCTGATTGTGGACAAGGGATCGGAAATTTTGAATGTGTGTTGAAAGCAAATAGATATGGTAGGTTCTTAGGGTTTTATTGATTGAGTTTTCAAATTGGGTGCAGATGTTGGAGAGTGTTGATTTTGAGATGCACGTGCAAGAACCCTACTTGTGGCAGCTGAGAGGTAAAAGATTTTGAGTTGGTATTGATTGATCGTGTGCCAACTGGTAATTTGTATGTTAAATGGATTGTGTGTATGCAGCTCTGTTGAAGACTGTTGAGGGGAGGTGTGCCGTTGGAAACTATAACCGGTAAGATTGTAAGGCTTTTGTATTGCCATGACTTTTGGTTTTGTAGCTTCATTTACATCATATTGCATGTTGTTAATGCAATATTAGAATGTTTACGCTAGGTTGGTACGATTGCGAATGATGTGCCAGATAGGGTTCACAGTGATATGCTGTGCTAGTTATATTGTAGGATTAGGGAAAATAGGAGAACAATGGAATATGGGTTATAAATGGCTTGTTTCCGGAGACTGCTTTAACTAAGGATTTTAGATCTTAGTAGGGATGATTACTGATGTGGATTAGCTTGGACACATTTGGATGGAATTCAGCTTGTTGGTAACAATAATGAAAATGAGTTTAGGTTCGTAGAAATGTTATAATGTTTTTGCTAGATTTCATATCTTTAAGGGTCCGAAGGAATGCCAAATAATCATGAGGACTGAGGACATTGTCCATTATCTTGAACTATATTGCATGGTGTTCATATGTTTTATATATGTTACCAAAACTTTGTTTCTAAATATGGTTTAACTACAACTGCTCATTTATATGAGAATTAGAAATCTAGACCAAAATTCAAATCTCCTGTCTCTTTTTTCATTACCTAACGTAAACCACCTAAAATATGGAAAAATGAGATGAACGCAACACACTCGTCCAGAGATTAATTTGGCATGAGGAATTTAAGTTATAAAATATTGGGTTGTTACATATAAATTAAGTCTATCAGACTATTTCATAACAATCTCGAGCCCCGTACAATTCTACCTGTCTCTCTCCAAATACAAACAATTAATTGTAAAGACAAATGGAATTTAAATCATGGCCGTACGAAAGTTATTGATACATGTCAACATATAGACTGCTATTTCCGTTACATATTTTCTTTTAAAAAACATCTTTTATGCACATTCTTAAACATGCTAAAATCAAGTAAATAACCCAGGATAGTTCCTGCAACAAAAACCTAGTGTGTCCAACATTCCTAGATGCAAAACTCGTGTCCATTGTTGTCCAACACTTAAAATGTGTCCTCTGGAATATTTGATATTATGTATTAGACGAAGTATTTTGTATCCATTTTCCTAAAGTTAATTGTTCTATAAATCATTTTACTAAATTAAGTTTGTTCATATATGATTAGTAACAAGTGCATTTATTTATACAAGTCGAATTAATAGATTTTGATGAAATACATATATAAATGTGCCATTGATCTGGATTTTAGACAATTATCATTCCAACACCTCGTGTCCCTTTCCACTAATCAAAGCAAACAACTAAATCAATAAAAGCAAATGTTGATCATGTGCATAACAATTGAACAAAACCATAGAATGGAAATAACAACTCATACAGAAGTAATCAAATGATCTATTCTATGCAAGATAGTTAATGCAGAAATAATTTGGAGATGAATCTAGGTTGGCCTACACAATCAGTTGATTAAGGAAAATAGAAGCAATCAGTTGATTAAGGAAAATAGAAACAATGCATCAAGTTATAAAATGAAAGTGTATCTTATTATAAAGGGTTAATTACAGTCAGACCCCCTGTAGTATTGGGGGTGTATAACTTAACACGCTTAAAATTTGAAACTCTAAAAAATAATTCCTGAACTTAGTTATTTTCACTCTCCTTTTTTTTATTAAAGTGCACTTTTGTCCCTCAAATTTCTATTCTACTCTCATCCCTCCCTTTAATGAGTGTGCTAGTTAGAAGGAGGGATGGGGATAGAATAGGAATTTGAGGGACAAGAGTGCACTTTAGTAAAAAAAGAGAGTAAAAATAACTAAGTCCAGGGGTTTTTTTGAGAGTTTCAAACTTCAGGGGTGTTAAGTTACATATCCCAATACTACAGGGGGTCTAACTGTAATTAACCCTATTATAAAAAGTCTATACGAATGAAAAATGATGCTGTTGTTTTTAGTTTAAAAGATAAGCACGTCGCATTCTCACGAACATTTCTATCTACATTTGTTTTACTATTCCACTTATGTATAACACATCAAAATTAAGGGAATGTGCCAATAATTTAATACTTTATCCTAACAAAGTAAAGTAGTTTGTTCACAAGACAAGAAAACAAGTATTTATACATAGGAAGAATAAATTTGAAGTACTTATACATAGGAAGAATAGATTTGGAATTCCATCTTCATTAAATAAAGTACAAGTAGAAAAGGAGAGGGACTTTGTCTACTGCACAAAAATGGAGATAAAATCATTCGAAAACTTCTCCAAAAAGAACCAAAGAAAACCTCCTAATTTTGTTGCCCGGTATCTAGTATTTTTCATATTTTGCTAAGATTTTGAGATGAAGATTCCTGCATCACTGTTTTTGGACTGTGGAAATCTGAACAGTCGGTTGTTGCCGATGTGGCTGTCGGGAGGCGTTTGGAAGGGTCTGGGAATTTTACAAAAGAAATGTCTGATAGAAGAAGAAGCATTCAAGTTGAGGCTTGTGGGAGGAACTACGATATGATGAATCAAAATTAATTAAGTAGTTGAGTAATTTGCACAATCTGTTAATTGTCGCGACTTAATCTCTAATGTTGACTGTAAGGTAAATGTATTCGGCTCAGCAATCACTTGTGAATTATTGATGGCATTTTCAAGAAAAATGCAAATGATGTAATTATGCTGGTGACTTTAATCACTTAAACAATACAAGTGGAAGGTCTTTAAAATACTTATTCGACCTCTTAACCTACTAGGGGAATTGATAATATTGAATATATATCGAAAATTCTTATTGCCATCTATGATAGTTATTTGAAAAATAAATACACGATAATGATTATAATTTGTGACTATTCTCAAAGTAAATTTAATTAGGATGAATTTGTTTCACCGATTACTTCCGGAACTGTGCTAAATACTAGATAACAAAATTAGTGAAAATTGATTAAAAACTATATATACCTACGAGCTCTATTAGGTCGAATTCTAATAAAGCATGAACTCAGGAAGTGCAGTGTAATTAGCTACGGCTGTACATTGTGTGAACTGGGATCTTATGGAGGCAATCTAGTCATGGTTGGTCTCAGCTGCATAATCATCATCCAATAGACTACAAAGGGATTCTTGAAGTGTTAACTTATATGTTCTGTAATCCACGTTTGCGATCTAGAACAGTTATCTGAGAAGTACCAAAATAATGAATATGATGGCACATTTGTTCAGTTATCCTTGTTCAGGAAAGGAGTGGTGCAGTTTTAATTCTTCTAGTCTTCCGTGACGGGTTATTCTAATGGTCTGATTATTCTGCCTTGAGACTCTATGTATTGGAGTTTTCTTCACCGAACTTTAGAAAAAGCCTATCATATAGTGAAGTAGACAGATCCATTTCTACCTTGTGGAACCAGACTCAGGGTTACTGGTACTTCAAGATAACTAGTAACCACCTAAGAACTTTTCTAGCTAATATTTATTTTTTAAATTTGACCCACAACTTTCCACATGCTTAATCTGAGTACACCAATATTTTAACTTGTAAGAGAAGTTTATTGTAATGTGCCAGCTTGAACCAATTGTGACTCAACCATCAAATAATGTTCCCTGTCACAACGTCATGTATTTATCTAAAGTGGGATGATTTAAGCAAACCAAATATTTGATGCTTGTTAAATGTTCTTAAAATACTGGTGTCTTTCTATGGTAGTGTAACTATGAGCAATCTTTCGAGATATATCTTTTTAAGTAAATAGACTTAAATAACCCCCCAGTTGGTTGTTAAGATTGCTTGTGAAGGAACAGTTCATAGTTCACTAAAATACATAAATTAGCATGCAATTCAATCATGAAGTTGAATCTTTTTGCATAGTATTTTGTGTATCATAATCTTATTTCTTTTTCTGTTGCATTGTTACTAGAGTTGCACCAGGCAATTTACTTCTCTTCAACAAATGCCTTTTGCTCAAAGTTCAGGTGAACCACCCTATATAACCATATATACAGTATGCATGTATAATTGCATTGCACATTTTAATCAGCATAAATGATAAATCTCAGCATAAACTCAATTTTGTTTTGCTAGAATTTCTCCGACTAAAAGTTCTTTCTCTGTTGATAATGCTTTATTGCTGACCATGGATCTTGAAAACTAGACGTGAGGAGGAGAAAGATCTCTTACTCCTCCATGATTTAACTCTACTTTTTACGACAATTGGATTTTTATAAGCAACAAGCTATTATGAAAAAATATCTATGGAAGGTATTCACAAAAATACCAGATAAGTAAGCATAAACTCCAATTTCAAGCCTAGCTTTTGTTCAGAGACTGGCATTTAGCTGGTAATCTCTCATAGCAATGTCCTGGCATGGCTTACATCATTTACAAACATCTTACACACCCCTTAAAAGATACAGGTGAGAAGGGAGATAAATGACGTTAGCTTATTGCAGCTGAAATGGACTCAGATGGATGATGCTCCAAGTCTAATTGAGGTCGGATGCAAGTTTAGTGGTTTAACAAAGATTCTAAATTAGCCATGGAGGCATTTATGAGCAGGGGTCAAGATGGAAGATGGAACTCTTGGTTGTTTATGTTGCAAAAATTAAGAGGGTGAACATACATAGTCCAACTTGGTTTAGGTTGGTTTAGTGAAGGTGGTGATCTGGAAAGAAAATTCTGTGTGCAATAAAGTAAACAAGCAAGGTGGTGATTTGGAAAGAAAATTCTGTGTGCAAGTTTTAAACAATTAAAAGATGTCTACATATGCCTAGATATTAAGTGTGGTGGTCATCTGGAAACTTTGCCAGTTCTAAACAATTACAATAGGTCCATGTTCTGCAGTGGCTAGGTATCAAGTGCTGCTGACTTATAAGTCGGTAAGAAAAGGAGAAGGAAAGTAGTGGAAGGAAATATGACCTCTCAATTTACTGGTGCTTCAACAGTTGAACCAATTTGATGAGGTCATTATTATAACTTATATATTTTTAATGTCAGCATTGCTTTTCTAATTGATTGAATATGTGTATTTACTGACTAGCATCCAGTTAGAGGACTAATCATTAACACACATGAATTTTCTAATATCCATTATTTTTCACAGAGGGAGAGGCATTACCATCTCAAATTAGGTTAACTATTTGGTTGCAACTAGAAGAGCCACTGGATAATAATCATCATGATTACGGATGTGGAAAGATTTTTCTTCGTTACATGGGGGAGGAGGTGCCTAATTCTCAACCATTAGACAGTCTCTGCCTGTTAGAAGAATGATCTGCTGGCGCTCTGGCAGGTAATACTAGCTTGTCATGCCAATTGAGTCGATGAATATAGAGAAGCAATTTTCAGGCAGCCATATCAAGGAGAAGCTTTAGAAGTTGATGGTGGTCATTCTACATACCAGGGGAAGGAAAGCGGTACACATACAATCTATACCTGCTTTCTATAAAGGCAATCGCTGCCGGTTTATCTATTGGCTTGATTATGAAGACCTAACAAGGCGACAAATTTGAGAAATGCATGAGCAAGAGACCGCATCCTGAAATGTAAAGTAAAACAAATGAGTTACTGAAAATGTAGAGGTTGAATAGTTTATTCCAGTTTATACTGAAAAAGGAAAGAACGAAAGGAATTTTTTTTGTAAGGATGTAAAACAACTAAATGGTGAATGATGATAGATGCGTCTTACAATGCCAGAGAGTGCAATTTTGAAGTAGGATCGTTGGTAGGAACTAAAGAGTAAGAGGTGGAAAAAGGAAAAGAATTTCCACAATGATGGATAGGCTTTGATGGCTATTTAATTCTGGAGAGGCAGAGATGTGCAAAAGGGGGTTGACTTAGCTGTGCATCTTCTTACTCATTGATTGATTGGTTCGGGCAAAACAAGGCTGTTTGATATGTGTCCTTGTGGTACACTGGTAGTAAGGAGAGTGAAGTGTTGAATAAGATAAAGTAAATATATTTGATGTTACTTATTGGGAGCTTAGATATGGACAAGTAGAGGTCATTGACACTGCTTAAACATCATCTTCCATGAAATTCTAAACGAAGGTTTTAAATATCGACCAATGCCGATAATATCATATTGGATCAAGTTTTGAAGCATCAAAATATCATTTTCAATATTGTCAAGACAGTACACCATAAATCATCTACTGATACTAATACAATATTTTAAACCTTGCTCTTGTCAATGTGAGTCTTAGGACAGAGAACTGCCTGAATCTTCTGTTCTGCACCAATTACCAGTCCATCCTCCATCAACTCGAGATGCAAACTTGTGTTCATGATTAGGGCAACATGTGGACAAAACTGTCTTGTGTGCCTCTTGTGAGATGGTCATATTGTCCTTTATCAGCGATCAATTATTAATTTTGGTTGCTCAAGGTATAAAAAAACATCAGCCTTGAATAGGAAGCCTCTATATGAACCCTTCAGGGGAAGTGCAATGCTGAAGCCAAAGGGGAAAAAAATATAAATTAAGATCTTGCTGCCTTGTCCTTATGAAGATTTTAAGAAGCCTCAAAGGAAAGATTAACTTATGCAACCCCAATGCTTAAGCCCGTAGAAGGCAAAGCTCTTCACCATGGCTAGTAAGGTCTTTTCTGATTTCAAATAGTTGTTTCTTGACAGTTTAATTCTGTTTTTCTCATAGATTGTTGTTCTTGCAAACTAAGCTCTTCATCTCTTTAAATCTGAGAGATTTCCTTCTCTCTCTTGAAAAAATTTGACATAACTATGATGTTCCCAATACTCTTAATGTGGACATATAACAATGGTAAACATTGGGGCCTACTTGCTGAACAGTAAAATTATTTTAAAGCACCAAAAGGCTTTCATATCTTGCCTGGATCTTGCTTTGACTCGGTTTTTATTCAGTCTGCTCTCTCATAGAACAAACTCAAATTTAGTGAATGGCTGATGTATCTCCTTTAGAAACAATGTGAAGAGCAAGAAAATTGATGAGTAGGGGGTGTAAACAGAGCACCTACAGTGCGGATACCATGATATCCGTACATTGTGGATATTATCTGAATTCAGAATTTCAGATAATATCCACATCTGTCAGAATAGTGGAATAACAAACAAATTTTTAAAAAAAAAATAACAGATTGCCTTTCTATATAAACTAGTGAAAGTTGATGCTAAGAATAACAAATTGTATACACACATTAATCTATAAAAATGTATATACTAGTTATATATTGGTTTTATTTAGTTGTGAATTATGTTATATATACACAATATTTGTGATACTAGAATTTAAACAGCTGTTTGAAATACATCCATTGATTAATCATCCACTTCAGGGTTATCACTAACGTTTGCTATTTGAGAGTATATATCATGTCATTTGCTCTCATAGTCAGGCAATTCTTCTGCTGTCCTTACTCTAGACTTTTCGGCATCCTAAACAAAAAGGTTCTAGAACCATCATTTTCTTTTATAGTGAAATGATGTATTAACTATTAATAGTATTTTGCAGCATGTTAACCGGTACATATCATTCTCTGAGATGCTGAAAGCTGAGAGTCTTTCAAACGTCCTTCCTGGAGTCGAAACAATTGAAGAAGGTAATGGACTTACTAGTTCTTCTATCTCAGCTGCAAAGGTTGTGTTTTCTATTGTAATACACAGCATTACTGGCTTCTAAAAAAGAAGTAATTGAATTTGAACGTGAGAAAACAATTGAAAACCAATTTTTTCTACAGTTTGGTGGAAAAATAAGAGCTAAGGATTCTGATACACCGAAAGGTCTGAGCCTGCTGTAAAATTTGGTAGATTGCGTACTTTAGATCTCTGATTGTCTGCAATGCTACCAAATATTTAAATCCATTGTAATTAGATGCAAATGCATTTTATAGGAAGTTGGCAGTTGTGTCAGTTGATTAATACACTTTACACGTGACAAAATTTCATTCTCATAACTACCAATTTTGATTATGGTGCATGTACATTGCACGATAGAGTTTGTTTTGTTTCATGTACATGCAGCTCCAACTACAAAGCAATCCTCATTCAAGAATATGTTCGGTTGTGTGGTTTTGTAGATGGAACAGCATCTGGGGGTTCAAAACCTGAAGTTGTAGTTGCAGATATAATGTTTGATGCTCCAACATATTAGGATGCACTTGACAGTGCCACTTGAGCTGAAAACAGTCTTAGTGTTGTTTTTTGCAGGTTCAGCTCATTTTAAGAAGTTAAGGATAAGTTAGTAAATAATTGATATTCTTAAATGACCGTACATAGTTGGAAAAGGAAGCTATCCAAGAAAATATATGTAGCAATCCTACTACTATAGTTGGATTTGTACGGTGTTGGAAATGCTTTTTACCTCCAACTACATGCAAACAAACACACAGGATGGAACATAATACAGTGATGTTGATATGTCATTTCATTTTTCAAGCAATTGAAAGTATTAATTTCATGACAGATGTTTGTATAACTCCCTGATAATTGTTTTGAGGAAAAGAGCGGCACCCTAATGTTGTAACTATGCTTTCAGGTGTGCAGATCTACCGAAATTTCTATACCGAGGAGAAGGAAATTTCTAATGGTGTCCTTGCAATTTCTCTTTACAAAGTTGCTTTTCAACCATACATTTCACTGGCCAGCCTCCTCTCTGTATGTTTTGGTGTATATGACTGCTATAATTTCTCTGTTAATTTAATCTAGTGTAGTTCCAATCTTTCATACTTTTTGGAATTCCTCTTCCATGCAAAAATCATGTGTGGAGCACTCTGAATAAAACTGCCCATCACCTGAGACAGAATTAGCATCTACTATTTTGTAGACCCCAAGAATATTTCTAAGTATATAGTTGCATTGCAGAAATGTTGGGGTACGATACAGTTTATATCATCATCAATCATCATTATCATCGTTGCCTTTTCCCATCTAGATGGGGTCAGCTATGGAGCAAGGCTCCAAAAAAGATTTGATAAAGTTTTTGAACTGGTTATCAACCTGACTTTAACCTTCACATAATTTGTGCCAACCTTCTAGGATAAATGAGGGGTTTGCCATAATTTTAAACGGATTGGGAACCTTCAAATTCTCCTAGACATTTTGAGGGGGGAAAGGATGAAAAATGTGATAGGAAAGTGTGTTCAATTCTAAGGCACGCGTAAAGCTAAGAAGTCAAACAAAACATCTCCTGAGCTATACTAGCTAGAATTAAAAATGTATGGCATTTCAGCTAACATTCCGGCCTTGGTGGATTCCTAGATCAGGCTTCATCTATATTTTCCCAATTCTAGAGAAAACTGGAGGTTGTTCCCTGGTTATGAGAGCATAAACTCTATGATTTGTAAATTATAGGTTTACCTATCTGTTTGCAGGTCAACTGGCTTCTAGGTTCTATGGTGAGGCTTCAAGATTGCCTGTAGGAGAAAACTGGCCCCAAGTTGTGAAATGTTTGATGTCAGGTTTATTTCTAGTTTGTATTTACATCAACATGGCTATGGCTTAATAATCTGTTGTTTCTCTAATACCGACATGGCTCTGTTGTCTCCATATATGTGACGTGCAATTGTCACTCGTGTCTATGTCATATCCATGACATGCAATTGTCACTAGAGTCTGATAAGGATAATAGACTCACATTGAAGTGACTGTGCTTACCAAGTATGTATGACAAAAATAAAGTTCGTTATCCAGTACTATTGTGCATGACATTGGCATGTTCCTGAAATTTAAGCTTCGGTTTGTATTATATTGCACCTGTCAATGAAGTTCATGGATCACTTATTGGATCATCTTTCTCTTACATATTTCTGTCTCATTTTAGGGACTGAGTTATGATGGCATAGGTCACCTTCTTGGTATGATGCACACTGCCGGAACAGTCACAAACGCACTACCTCCTCCAAGATCAGATCTCATAGCATCATCTATGAAACCTTATCGTCCAAATGTAAGTCTTGGTTTTCAAGTAGTTAATTGTTTCCATCATCTACGAGACCTCATTAGCCAGAGGTAAGCTTGGGTTTTCAATTCAGGTAGTGAACTGTTCTCTTATCTTTGAAACTTCATAGCCCAAATATCAGTTTTGGTTTTTGAGTAGTGATTCGTCATCTTGTTTTCCTTCATTTTAAATTTTCTTCACTATTTTGGCCTTTGCTATGAACCTTTACTATCCTAATCCAGAATCTACTTGTTAATAGGTTCACCTGATTTTTCATATGAGAGCCCCTCTCTTGCTCGTGTATAGGAGGGTTCTTTTGTGGATTTCCATATTTAAACTAAAGGACCCCACGGTGCAAGCCTTAAACTAGAGAGTAGATTCAAAAGAGATAACTAGAGTGTAGAGAATCACACAATCCTTTAGATGGTTCACTCAAAGCTGAAGGCAACTGGAGAGAGAGTCCACTATTACAAGGACAAATAGTACAATACAACAATGCACCACCTTCAATAGCTCACTGGTGCGCTCCTCAAAAGCCTGGCAACCATGACCTTTTACAAAGAAGCTCTCACCCAAAATCTGAAGAAATCCCTTAGCTACTAGTATTGGATCAATGATACAAAGGCTATCAAAGCTTCGATATTGCTGCCCCAAAAAAATCCTAGTTTGATTAAGAATCCCATAACCATTTCTAGTTTGAGTAGAAAATGTAATCACATGCTACTTCAGTACTATGTTAGGATATCTAATGTTTGAAATCAACCTGAATTTTGTAAATTCCAATGAAAATTCATCAAGCAAGCTGCCATATTGTTATGTTTTTCAGTTGATAAACCTGTCTAATTAACTTAACACAGGATATCTGTATAGATAGTTAACTAATGAGTAAACCTTCGTTTTCAGGTGAGAAAGTTAAGATCTATGTGTGTGTGTGTATAACAAGTTAAAGCAATGTTTAAAAGTAGCAACAACGGTAGTGTAACATTTTGCCTTCTTCGGGTTGCAACGGATATATCGTAATGCATAATATAGATACACAATTTCCTATTTATTTAATAAAAATAAAATATAAAACTATAAATTATAATTTTGTAAATTGAAAAATAAATTTTAAAATTTTAAAAAAGAATATAAAAACTTCTATGACAAATAAAAGTCATTCTAAACTTCTAACAAGTTTCACAATAATTTTCATATTTATCATCATAAGTTGTATTAACTTCGCAACCTCACCAAATAACAAAACAAGATTTGAATTTTTTTTTAGTTCCAATCTTCACCAATACTGCAATTTATATTTTGTATTGCTCAATTCTTCTCTTTTATAATTTTTCATTTCAGTTCATTTGTGAGTTCAGTAGAATCAACAAGTAAAAAATCCCAACAACCGGAGAGAAATTATAGTAATCAAAGGAACAAGTAATTGCAAATTAACAAGGTAGCAATTCCACAAATAAATAGATAACAAACATAAGTAAATAAATTGTAGTACACTCTGGAAATTAAAGTAAGCTAACAATTAGTAGTAAGCTAACAATTAAAGTAAATAATCAGTTACACTCGGGAAATTACTAAAAGAATAAGAGCAAATACCATACCATAACCTACCATGACATACTATAATGTAACATAACATAAAATAAAATAAAATAAAATGCATTATTGCGATGAATTGAGTTATTTTTGACTTTTTTATGATGCATATTTTTACTAGGTTTCATAACGCAATATAATGGGTTTCATAATGCGTTATTTGTTGAGTTCAAGTAAGGTTTCAATTATGGCGGACTTAAGGTTTTCCATAATAAACTTATGTTTTTGTATCTTGTGCATTCCATATGAGTAGTCGGACACTAGCAATCGAAGGTTTTGGCGAATACCTACAACTTACATATGAGTTTAATTGAGGAACCAAAACCAGCAATGGCGTATATTGTAAATTTTGGACATGCCAATACTATGTGTGGAAAGAGGTAAAGTGTAGTTTAATTTAGTGTTACGATATAATGCTAGACCCCTTAAGTACTGTGATTCAGAAAAGTGTGTTCTGAATGGAACACTAGCAATTTGTAATGAAGATGTTAATATTCTGGATCTCAAAAACATTTTATTTTTATTGGAGCAATCTCTTGGCATTAATTTTGATACGTTTACTATAATTTTTTCATTAATAAAACTAATGGAAAAGCTAGAGAGAATACAAGCAAAATTATCTTCGTAGAGTAAAAGAAAACATGTAAAGAGCATAGATAGTTCACTTGGATTGGTTAAAATCTATTCGAATACATAATATTAAAAACTATAGTTCGTTAGGAGGATGAAAGTAGTAAAGTTGAAGAATTTCCAAATAAGGAGAGATGTACGTCCTGGTTAAACTTTATAATTTAAATTAATTTATACGGATATATATGTTTATCTGCAAGAATACAATAAACCCAAAAAATAATCAAAATATCATTTCTATAGTTGTATACATACGACTAAGAAAATGTTATGCATTCCAAAGAAATGTATCATTTCAACTTAGCCAGCCGAGGAACGCTACTCCCAAGCATACCCCTTTTGGATCGTTCGTGTTCTCCGTCCTTATTTCAGTACCATGTACCAAAGCAATTCTGATACTGGGTAACATTGGTTTAATCATTTTCAAGAGAACTTATTTTTTTCAGTTGAGAAACCTGTCTACTTACATAATGTCTGTATAAGTAGTTAACAATAATTACCATGAGTAAACCTTCATTTTCAATTGAGGAAGATAAAATCTATGTGAGTGTGTATAACAAGTTAAAGTATAGTTTAATTATGTTGAACCTAAGTTTTAAATTAGTAAACATGTGTGCTTGAGTTTCTCTTACCAGCTCTACATGTCAATGTCCGCAATCAAAAGCTGATGCATGGTTTTAACTAAAAGGAAAACAAAATTTTTCTAATTTAAATTAGTTGAACATGTAGTTTCAATCATGGTTTAAAATATTGGAATATGTATCTGTTGGCGGATCATTTATTATATCAAATATTGATGATATTAGATCAGTGTTATATGGTATATTATGTATTGGGTACCCCAATATTTGGTACGGTATATGTGATATATATCGGTACCGATTGATATTTAAAACCTTACTTTCAATTTGTTCGAAGATTGCAATTGCCACATATATTTAGAATGGTTTGAACCAAGGTCTTCTTTTTTTTTTCCCCCGGGGGCTGTTTTGGTGGTGATGCGAAGGGAACCCCCACTTAAAACCCTGTTAAAGTAATGACAAGGTAATACAACTTTTATCCTATTACAGAATCACCTTTTACATATCACACATAAAAAAATAGTGACTTGCATTTTACCTGTTTGTCTGTATTACCCATATCACAAAGTAGCATGTTCTGTAATACGAAAGGCTCAAAACAGTTCTGGACTAAAAACTACTAGAAACAGTTAGTATTAATCGAAGTTTATAATCTTCTGTCCTCCAGCAATTATGGCAGTAACAAAGTAATCATGTGCAGCCTGTATGTAGCTTTGTCAGTTCCATCAGCAGCAATAAGCCCTAAACCTTTAGTAGGAGCCTTCTCTCTTCCTTCCCCTTCAACAGCTTTCAATGGCTATATATATATATATATATATATATATATATATATATATAACAACAACAACAACTAAGTCCTTTATCCCAAGTACTTGGAGTAGGCTACATGAACCAAAAGAAAATCACGCCAGATCAATCACATTGATAATCCTTCTCCATTCATTCCTATCAAGTATTATGTCCTCATTTAAAACTCTAGAATTTATATCTTTTCGTATCATATCTTTTCTCATATATATATATATATATATATATATATATATATATATATATATATATATATATATATATATATATGAGAAAATTCTTTTTTTTTTTTGTTTATTCTTTCATTCCGTATTAGCCAACATACAACGATAAGGCCCATAACCGACAAAGCTCATTTTATTCAGATGTTATCAGTCACGTAACAGTTTCTCTGAGTAGTCCCCAACTCGTCAACTAGAAAAGGAAGGTTACCTCTAACACTAAGATTATGCTTCAAGGAGGCCCAAGTAGGAGATACATTTGAAGGAATATGTTCCAGACTCTTCCTCTGTGTTTCTGAGTACATAAACACTTCAGAGAAACCTTTCTTCTAATGGTAACACAGGTATTGAGTTTGTCCTTAAGGACTGACAAGAAAATATTAAATACCTTAACTTTAGTATGGGTTGGTATTCCCAGTCCAAGCAAAGGGGATAGTTGGCTCTTGATTAAGAATTTTATATAGGTTTTTTGTACTGAATAACTGTCTTCAGAACCTATAGTAAGACTATATTTTAAATTTTGGACTGCTTCAATAAAATTCAGGAAATTCATTTATCCCTCCTATTGATCAACTTGAGATCATGTCAGAATCCTTCTAAAACTCACTTTCCAATTCTAGCAGCTTTCATTCCAAACTTCCATATCTGAGACACTGTTATTTGTTCTAAGATAATTCAACATCCAGATAACCTGTAGAGGATAGTCTAAAGCCCATATGTCGCACCAGAGAGAAATGTAGTTCCCTTTAGCTAGGATAGTTTTAGAGTTGGCAAAGACTATATTAAAAGCTCCTAAGGATTCCTTTCCAAAATTTTGACAGTCTAGGGGTGGAATGAGTAGCTTCTAGTCATGTTTCACCCAAATAATAATAAGATCTCACTAAAGAACACCACTCTAAATCCTTATTAGAGCTTTGCAAATTCATTTTCCTAACAATGCCACGTTCATCTTCTTCAAGTCTAGCACTTCCAAAACACCATGTTTACTAGATTTGTAGGCTTCCATATAATTAGGCATTAGAATCCGAAAGCCATTTGTTCACCTTTTCAAAAGAAGTTTCTCCTAATTATATTAATTTTTTCTTTGACCCAAGAAGTCATCCAATTGAGATGCATAACAGTTAATATTGAGTTTATAAGACTGAGTTCGCCACCTCTTGATAGGCTGGGACCTTTCAAACCTATCAACCTTGTTTGGACCATTCAAATCTATCAGTCTTGTTTGGACCAATGTTTTAATAGTTAATTACTATGGAGATAGTAGCACTTATACCCCCTAAAGAATCTTGGGAAGACCGTCAATTTAGACCGCACGTGCAGTCATTGTGGTTAGAAATATCTGGTTTATCCCTAACTTAAATGGAGAAAAACTCTAAAACTATTCGTTTCTTCCCCTATAGATTTTTCACTATTCTGGTCTCCTCTCCCTCGTCAGTGCTCACAAGTCCTAAGCCAAGTACCAGCTTCTCACTATGGCATCCCAAAAAATCCTTCTTATCTTTTTCCTCAATATTCTATAGCACCCACTGGATGCTAGGCTTGTAGCCCAGTGCCCTTGCCCCAGCCACCGTCTCCTCCAACTTATCATATATTTCTTTAGACCATAGATAGGACTGATTATCGACAATGAAGTGATGTGATTTTCCCCCAATTTCAATGGAACTCCATCCTGGAAATTTTTGAACAAAAATATTCTTCATATGTATCCGCACCCTCTCAACATCTTCCATCATCTAGCTCCAGAATACACATGTGAAAGGAAGACGTAACCAACGGAATATTTTGATTTCAGCATTTGAAGCTTATTGGTAGTTAGTTCAGCCAAATGGACATTGTTATGAGCCTGACAAACATTAAGGAGAGCACACCATAAAACGAAGTCGAGCTCAACAGGCATTAAATTTAACATTTGAAAGGCTTCATCAAACCTCCCAGGTCTCCCAAGTAAGTTCACGATGATGGTTTAGTGCTTCAATGTTGGTTCAATCTTGTAGTCATGTCTCATGCTGTCAAACAAGGGAGAGAGCGAGAGGGAAAGGGAGGGAGGGAGGGAGGGAAAGAGAGAGGAGGGAGAGAGTACCTTAGAAACCCTGTGCCAGCCCGCCTCTTCACCTCAGTTCTAACAAAATAAAATGGGTTTAGAGTGAAGGTAAAAAGGAAGGAGGAGCTGGGTATTTTCGGGTTTAAAGAATTTTAGTATATTTTGTTTTTTAACAGAGTGATTGTATCAAACTGTGGCCTAGCTCCATTAAAGTCCCTCCTAGGGACTGAGGTGCGAATAAAATTCTTTAGGGGGTATAAGTGCTATAATCTCCATAGTACATGGGTAGTTTCTATAATTAATCCATATTTTAAACAAGATACAAATATATATAACAAATTTATACTATATGGAGGACCTGATATACGAAATCGTATATAATATCAGTGTAGTTTTTGAAGTTAAAGATTGGAGGTTATGAATAGGGTCTATGATTATGGAATCAAATGTGAATGAAGCTTGTGCAACAACGTTGACTTCTAGCCTAGTTTTGATCACGATATAAGCTAAACTGAGAAAAATTCTGTTGGGAGAAGTTAAAGAGCTCCAAGTCCTTCCGAATGCCATTTGAATCATCTCAATTGGACTATAGGGGTCAAATGTTAATGAAAATCTTCATGAAGTGGGTGCAGGGAAATGGTGGATAAGGAGAAATTGAAACTTGGATCCAAAAGTGAGTCAATGACCCCCTGTGCCTGATGCTGCTAATCAACTGGTGAACCCACTAGTGGTTCACCTTAGGCTAGCCACTGGAAAAGCCACTAGTGGCCGACCTCACAATAATCCCTCGAATCCAGCCACAGGTACAACCATTTTTGAGCCCATAGCTGACCCCTACTAGTGGCTCAGACCCACATTCGCTTTCCTTTTGCATTTTGAGATGTTTTTTAGTTTGTTTTGGACCCTAATTTCGATCATGGAATCTTTTCTTCATTAAATATGTGGGCGGATTTATTTTAGGGATTTGAAGACCCATTAGACTCTATAAAACCTATGAAATCCAACTTCAAAAGGGTTCCCAAAAGGTTTCAAAAATTCTAAAAGAAATTGAAGAAGTTTTTTAGCGTTGTCAAGAGTAAGATCTCCATGTTAACAAGATCCTCATTTGTACACTAAAGTGAGGCTTACTCATGAATTTCTGTTGTGTTGTCTAAATATAATCGAGGACGAGAACTTTTTCCTTTGATTTAGTACCCTAGTGGAAGGAATTGCATATGTGTAATGTTGTATGAAAATTTATTGTTATAGAAAAGTGATAAGCATTTAGAGAACCTATGAAGCATGGGCATAAATATGGGACACGCTAGGACATGTAGATACATCGACATAAATATGCGTGTATTTATGACTATAATATATATAATGCGCATCAAAATTCGTAATTGCTAAGACATGTTTTCTTTAAAGTTGAAAGAAAAAGGAAAAAAATCTTAATTATTTAAACATAGATTATAACAATGTAACTACATTAAAAAAAAAAAAATCTGAATTCAAGCAAATGGACCAAAATAAAGTATTTGAAGCCCATATCTTTACAAGGCGTTTGGAATCTATTAGTTTAGTGTTCATTTTATCTCAAAAGAATATTTTATGTATTTTTAGGCAATGTATGACTCCATACTACTTAAGACGTGATCTTTATGACTTTTCTAAAGCAGACATGGCGCCAACATGCAATATGTATGACTTTTTGAAAGTGGATACGGGTTAGGCTTATAAATTTTTGGTTTCTTATAATCCGACATGGATTTGGCGTGTTCAATACATATTGCCAAGTGTCTGTGTCCAATACATGTCTAATATAGACACGACACTCAGTTTGAAGTGTCCATGCTTCATAACAGAGAACATTTATTTATGCTTCAAAATTTTATTTCTGTGAAAAATGGTGGAAGAAAATTGATGGACAGAAAAATCTTGTCCTTGAAAGCTTTCATCTTTAGCTGAATTTGCGCTGATGCTATATCAACATTGCTTTAATAAAACTAGTCAGATTTTAGCCGTTCCACCAAAATGTGCAAATCCTTTGTACTAGCTCCATGTTGGTATTGTATCTTTTTTTAAAATTATTCTGCCCGTTGATTTTATAACTGATGTAGGTCAAACTTGTCAATGTAGTTTATCCCAAAGAGAAAGAAAACTCAATGGCAGTGATGTTAATGACTCCTGCAGGAGTGTGGAGAGGCTTGAGCTAATTAGTATAATGCATTTGATGTTGAAATAAACCTTTTATTCCTTAAAATTATACGGCGGAGATGTATCTGAAAGGACAAATATGGACAGTTATTAACTTAGCAAACTGTTAGTGGTATTAAAATGACTACTTATCCTTTAATTGGTAGTGCAAATGGTGTCTGCACACAAATGTTAATATCTTCTTTCAAGTAGTCTGTTGTGGTTGTTTCCTGGCATTGCTTTCTCTTGTTAAATGGTAGATTTTACTCGGTGAGTTAATAATGGAAGCAAACCAGCGCTTCTTATCATGTTTCAAAATGCCTTTAGATTCATTTGCCATTTAATTTATGCTGTGTTCTTATTTGTTTGGAGGTTAAAAGTTGTATCCTAACTAATGCTGCGAGGGCATTGGCAAAACATGTTAACAGGAGTAGCGATGGATGGTGGGGCTCTTTATCTGGAAGTGGTATATATCTTCTGGCTGAGCTCTGTTTTACTGCTGCATCTGTATGTTCTTAGTGGTGGTACTTCTGTGTCTGTATCCTCTAAACGGTGGAAACATTGAGAACAATTTATCACATGTTTAATTTACCTGTCCTCAGATTCAGCTAAGAATAAGCTTGCCTCTGAAGTCATAAATCGTCTATTAGATGACTGTTGTTGGATGAACCTACATTTTATTAAGCCCCAGGAATGTGTTATTGAGATACGTGTACGTGAAGGCTATGGTGCTCGATGGTCTGCAGATGGTACAAAGGTAATGAACTTGAAAACTATCAAACTCATAATTTGTTTATGTATCTAAATTCCCTGTCCATTTCAGTGTAGATAATTAATATTAAATGGGTATAAAGTATTTTTTTTCCTAGGACATTAATCAATTAATAAACAACTAGGTTGTAAAAATTATATAAATAAATTAAGACATTTATGCCATGGTCATAGCCAAATGATGTTCTTTTGCATGTTCTTTTAAATATGTAGCTTGATGAATTCTTTTTCCTACTTTGAATTTACAATTAACAAATAGTCTGTATTTCTTTCTCATTTTCAGTTCATCGGATTTTTAGAACCATATTCAGAGGAAGGCTATTCCAAAGGATGGAAACATTAGGATCATTCTGGCTGTAATTGTTGCTAAATAACGTTGGCAATTCATAACAGGTTGTCAAATAGTAATGGATTGGCTTTCATGTATTGTATGTTCAGAAAGAAATGGTTCTTGTGGTAAAGATTCTCTTTTGGTGATCCTATTTTCCTTTTAGACGTCTACTGCTGTAAGTCGAAGTCAAAATTCTGCAGTGACTCTTTGGTTTCTTGCTTGTCTTCATCTTTGGTCTTTGGTCTGCAATGAGCTCTATTGAGAACTTTTTAGCAAGATTAGCTTGAAATATGCTTGGCAACTCCTTGATATCTGCTTTATTTCTTTCCGCTGACATCTTCGTTTCAATTGTATGTGGTTGTTTTATAGATCCTGTAATTTAATATACAAGCATTTAAGCTTCTAATTTATATACAAGAAGCTAAGCTTGCTTTGTTTTGGAAGAATTAGATTACTTTGTAGTGAGACTCTATGGAGAAGCTGTATTAGTGGGGCTGTGCTCATTAGAAGCTCATTGGTGACCACTGCCACTGCCAAGGAGCACTGCCGCATGTGGGGGCTGTGCTCGTTGGTAATCACTGCCAATGATTCTTCCAGAATTCCTATTTTTCCCTTCAGGAATTGTACTCTCTAAAACTGGTAATTGTTATTATGTAGTTATCTATAAGCTGATAATGTTTAGAATATAAAACAAGTTTTATATTCCTCCATCTGAACTCTTTCTTGGTCTGACAGAGTTTGAAGCCTTGATCCTTGGTTGCATGAGGCTAAACTGCACGACCAAAGAGGTAGGTCTGCCTGCATGCTAACTGGTGTAAGGATCTGTAGCATAGCCTTCTCTTGCTATAGTTTGGTCAGGAATTTGTGCTATCTTATAGAGGTTTGACTTTGAGGGTACATGTATTGTCATAGAGTTGATATCTGCTTTCCAAAAAACTTGGTCAATTTTCTAGCTGAGTGTTCATGCATTGAGTTGTGCTCCATAGTAGCCCCATCTTGGTCTAAGATTTCTACTCGTACTACTACCACCGCCACATCACTAACTATTGTTGTTGCTAATTGTTATAAACTATTCCCTCCCCCCAAAAAGACCGTCATTTTCCAAAATTCTGTTCCAAAATAAGTATTCATTTCACATTGCAAAGTTAATATTTTAGTTTCCAATGTTAGTATTACCCATACATTTTTCATCATATTGCGAAATTACCAATTACATTGATTATATTAATTGGATGTAATCATGGATAAAAGAGGAATTTTCAATTACATTAATTAGATGAGTTCTTTAATTCTTGTTTCTCCTAAACACTGTGCTTAGTCAAAAAACAATAGTCTTCTTAGGATGGGGGGATTATAAAAAAGTTCTTTAATTTCAGTAATGTGCTGATATATTGTTGTGAGGCACATTTATTGATCACGAAAATTAGGGATATGATAAAAAAAATTGGGATATAAACCTAAATGTCAGTTTGACTGCAATTTACTTCTCCACACAATATGGATTCTTCAGTAACATGAGTGGTGTGATTGAAGTCTGGCATAATAATTGTTCAGTTTCCTGTTAAAAAATAAATGAGTTTACTACTGTGAAGCCAGTGTCTCCACGATTAACTCAAAAGTTGTAGATAGGACAAGTTTAGTTTTATAAGCTGAAAAAGGAATATGTCACTTACTGGACTGATGATCATGTCAGGCTACCTCTTTGGAAACAGTTGACAGATCTTGTGGTATTTTCCTATATAAGTCCATTGGTCTCATCTGTATGCACACTTTGTACTATGAATTGAGCACCTTTACTGGTATATCTGATCTCCATTATTATTTTCATGCAAACTTTTAAAGGGATAGTAATTGGATCGTGATTGTATTTTCTTGGATCGTGATTGTATTTTCTTACTCACAATTGTTCCTCAAAAATATCCAAAAAGTTATATAAATTTGCAAGTATACCCTGATTTTAATTGCTTAAATTCCTACTTAACTTCTTCCAAGAATGCTCTTTTTATGAATTATGGGCCCTACACCTATAGAAGGGTATGCAAGGATCTTTAAAAATTTTGTGCACTCCATATTTAATATTTACTAGTGCACGACAGTGGTGTTATCAATGTTCGGATGGCAGTCCTCATGAAGTTGAAATCTGTGTTTGCAGGTCAGGTGTGTTTTGCTTCTATGTAGCAGTCATCATTTCTAATTTTACTGTTATATTGGGTTATGTGAACTCCCAATAAACCTACTTAGAATTTTCCTAAAAAAAAAAAAAACTACATAGTATTTATTCAATTGTCATTAGAAATGGTTAGTGGAGAATTCTTTTTTTTTTTTTTTGGGTGAAAGGATTTGGCAAGGATAACTTGTATTACTTAAGCACCTTGTTTTCTGTTTATTTTTTGTATTTAGATATCTCTTTTGTTGAGACCATCATTTTTTTTTTAACAAAAGATAGTATGTTAGAAATCTGCAAGCAGAATGTTAGTCCAAAGCTTACGATGTCTTCCAGATTTATTATGTTCCAGTATGGTTAGTTCTTTTCCGTTATATATCTTATCAGCCTATCTTAAGATTTGTAATTGCAAAATGTTATTATTTTTCCATGTAGGAGTAAATTCATAGCTGGTGTCATGACACTCAGATTCAGGTGCTGCTTACAACATTCTGGGTAAGGCTTGTTCTTTACTTTTCATATATGATGGTCCATCGTTGAAACTCTTTGTAATGCCTTTTGACTTTGAAATGTGCACTGCTTTAGACTTATTGACGTCTGAGGCATTACCTGCATACAAATTTCTTTTCCCTTTTTGTTGCTAATTAACTAATTTCTTGTTGGATGACATATAATGGGTAATAATCAATAGGAAGAATAATAGAATGGTCTGCTGTAACCACCTTCTATTGACTTCAGAGGCAGTTCTCTGCTTCATCAGTGGATCTGTACATCTCTGTAGGACTAATGCCTTGAATTTAGATTGCAAGGAATCTTGGTTGTGAAGATCTTTTTTTCACCTTGTAACCAAAAAAAAAAAAAAAAAAATGGTAGTAAAGATTAAAAGTTAAAACTAAGTCATTTATTTTGTTGATAGGTTCAAGTGCAAAATGTTTTGGCATGAAGACGGCATGCTGTTATAAAAGATTTCATGTGTAGGTAAATAAAGAAAATAATCACGTGGAAACTCCACAAAATTAAGACACTGATTGAAAAATGAGGAGGGAAAAATATACTATGGGATACCGAATAACTTAAGGTGATATTCTTATTCAGAATAATGCTCTTGACATTCTAATTATCCTACACAATTCTATTGTTGGTCAAAGGGGATACCTAACGAGCAAAGTCAAACTCAAAATTGGTTAGGAAGGGCTTCTCTTCCAGGCTTGCAAAATATTCCAAGCATATTTTGGTGCTAATTGATTGTGAGGATAGCCTAAACTGATTTTGTGACCCAAAATTAGTTTATTGGCATTATTTACTCCAAACTTATATGTTACCTATCTATTTTTGGTCAAAGGACAGCCTAAAATATATAGTTAAACTCAAAAGAATTAGTTGGGAAAATCATATCTGCCCAACTCGCAAGTGTTCCAATGCATGTCCCCACGTTAATTGTTCAGTTGACAAGCAAAAAGAAATGATAGTAAATCTAACATGGGCATTTAGTTGACAAACAAAAATTGGTACCTGTTTTATCAGTATTGTGCAAGCAAGTGGGCCTATTTCTATAATACCTCAAAAATGTCTTACAGCATCATAGTCTCGTTGGATCCTTATATTCTATGTTGTGGACTGCTTAATACACCATCTACCAATAACAACAAATTGAGAGATCATTTGTCTTCCATATATATTGAAGTGCCTGTAGTTGGCAGCCATCTCTTTGTTCCCTACATTATACTGAGTCGGAAAGAGAAAATCAAGAATGAGAAAGATTGGAGAGTTGATCAGCCAAAAGTCGGCAAAATGGCTGAGTTTGGTGGTGGCAATTTGGGTGGAGTGTGCACCCTGGAGAAACAACAATAGCATGTATACAGATTGACGCAGGACGGAGGCGAAATTAGGGTTAGGGTTTTGAAATTAGGGTTTTTTCTAGAGGGATTGGGGAAGAAATGATAAATTGGCGAAAACTTTTGGGATTTGGGAATCCACCCAGGCCCACGCCCACTCTCCACGAATCCACGAGGAAAGATTTTTACTCAGCGAATTCCACGCCAGAGATTTCTCAAGAAAATTTCTCAAAATATTATTTATCTTTTTTAATTCTCCATACAAACCCATATATATAGGAAACTCTAACAAACCAAATCCTAATAGAATCCAAAATCCTAATAAAATCAGAATTCTAATAAAATTAGAATCCAATCAAATAATCTAAAATCCTAAAAAGATCCAAATCTAATCAAATTTAATCAAATCTATTCCTAAATCAAATTTGATCTCCATCACAGATGCTGTCAGGTCTGAGATGGGTTTCACAGATGATGACATCAAGTCTCTAATGACTGCCAATAAAAATGGCTCAAACTTTAGAATTATCGTTGGCTTTATTTACAACCACCTTTCCACCAGGCTTGTTCTCCTTATCACCTCCCTTGAACTGCTTATTGGCTATGGCGTTCAATGGCTTGTGCTCTGTCACTATGTTCCTCTCCTCTCTTTGGGTCAAGTGTGTGATTCTTATTGTTTCATGGGCCTCTCTTTTCCTGTGTTTGCAGTTTTTATGATGTAGACTAACAACTAGTTAAATTTGATATTAGCTCACTGGATGTTTGGGTGTAGGGCTCATATATAATGAGTTTTAATATATGGGTCTGATATTGTAGGAAAATACTGAATATCATGTTTGTCAAATAAATGATCTGTATCCTAAAAGTCCTTTTTCCTCACCTTGCATGTGATGAAGATTTAGGCGTGCCACTGATATTATTGTTGTTTCTTGTTGGTTCTGTCTGCAGATGTACCTGCTCCAATTTATCGGCGGGAACAGTCAAACCTGGATGTCCACTGCAGTGCTAGTGACCAGCCTACAAAGCTTCCCCAACAGCAGGGGTCTAATATGTGGCATTCTCCATAGCTTCGGTAGCCTGAGATCTTCCATCCTCTTGCTCCTATCTGTCTACCTTTTTGATTCCGACTCCACTACTTTTCTCTTCTCTCTCGTAGCTGTCCCTCTTGCACTCTGCTTCCTACTCGCCATGCACCTTCCATGTGAATTTGCGGAAACCAATGAGAATGAAGAGAGAAAGACTACTCTGTACTTGGCTGTGATCGGAATCATGACTTTGATACTCGCAGCCTATGTTCTGGCACCCTTCGGTGATCAGACCCGCATTAGAAAGGAGTTTATGGAAAAGTATTTTGTGCCCATACTTCTCCTCCTCCTTAGTGTACCACTAGTTGTTCCTGCATATCTATGGAGCATAAAAAGGGTGGCTGCAAAGGGTCAACGTATCTGTGAGCCATTGCTAGTAGGAGACTGCAAGGAGATGGGTGAGAAGAATATAGGAAGAGAGAGGTTTGGTCGCAATACCTTAGAAGTTGTGCCTACTTTGGAAGTTCTGCTTATAGTATTGTCGTCTACCTTGGCTTCTGTGGCCTCAGATTTGATGGTGTATTATGCACAGGCCTACAGTCATGATTCATCCAACTTGGCAGCCATCTATAAATTCTGCATAATTTTTGGTGCAATTGGATTTGGGTTCTTCTCTGATTGCTACCTAAGGTATGTACTTACTGATATTGTACAGTTCAACCAAAAGAACTAAATGAGCTTAGTACAGAAGCTACACCCCTGTAGGAGGTTGGGGACTTGAAACTGCCCATTTGCAGTGGTAAGGAGGAATTATTTCTTCCTCCTTGGGTGCATGGTTCTCCCGGCTTCATCTTCCTTCGTAATATCCATCCAATGGCGTGGTAATAAACAGTAGTTTCTAAAGAATATAATGGGAAATTTCATGGCAGTTCATTAATTTCCTTAGTTCATTATTGTTCCAGTGTTAGACTCAGTAAAGGTTTATGGTACGTTTGTGTATTTTATGTTATATAGCAATTAGACCATCACATTTTATTAGATTAGTTTTGTTGAGCATCATTTTGCATAAGCAATATCTGATCATACTAAAATCTCTCATATCTTGTAGGAAAAATGCAACATCGAGGTCTTTATGGCATGCAGCCTGCCAAATTCTTATGGCAGTAGGATACGTGGCCATGGCTGCGCGTATACCTGGCTCTCGCTATATCTGCTCTATCGTTGCAGGTATATCCTGCGGTGCAGATGTCAACCTCACTCTAGCCACTGCCTCTGAGCTTCTCGGGCTCAAGAACTTTGGCCTTGTCTGCAACCTCTTGTACTTGGTCAATTCCCATTGTACCATGGTTCTCGGCCAGCTTTTCCGCATGCTCTTGGCTACTACAGATGTTTCATTCGATAATGAACTCCAAGATCGCCGGCCTTATTGGTTCATGGCTGTAATCTGCACACTTGGATTCATATTGGATGTTATGTTGGCCTCTCGCATGAAGAATCTCTATCTGAAGATTTATGGAGCAAGATTTGAGAAGAGAAGGATTGGAGGAGGCTTGCTCCTAGCAAAGAGTTATTGAGCGAGTCACATTGCTTTTGTCGTTGGGAAATGTGAACTCTGTTACGAGTACAGTTGAAGTATATCAAGCTACAAAAATATTCTGTCTGTTAATTTTCAGCACCTACTGAGGAGGTGTATGCTATTTCTAAATGCGCAGCACAGTTGTGAGCACCATTTTCCCTTGTGGTGCTCATCATTTTACCAGATGTGGTGCTCACTAAGTCAAGGGTGTGCGCAATTAGAATTCCTCCCTTTCTTACCCGTGCTCCTTCTTGAGATGTTATTAAATTACCCTCTATCTTTGGAACCTAACCAAAGGTCTAAGCGAGTTCGGCTCCGAAGTAAAGAAAAAAAAAAGAAAATTAAAAGTATCTTTTAAAATAAAAGTTTGGGATATTTACTGGTTTGTCCTTCAAATCTTTATATATTTTTATATATTATGATTTAGTCTCCCAAATCTTCATATTTAGAATTTAGTCTCTCAAATCTCATAAGTTGCTACAATTTGGTCTCCCTGTTATATTTCCTATCTAAGTTGACAGTAGCATATTAATTTATTTTTTTTAATTATGAAATGACAAAAATGTCATTCCCCTTAATACTACCCAATTTCATCACCATTCCCAAATTTTTCCTCCCCAATTCATTCGTTCCCAAATAGCGAACCGAGGCGAGGCGATCGGCGAATCGACAAATCGGGGATCTGCGTCAGCGTCAGAGCGCCGATCTGCTGCAGATTCGGCGTGGGGATCGGGGAATCGGCAATCGACGAATCGGCGTCAATGATATTGGGGATCGGCGAATTGGCGATCGGCTTGGGGATCAGCGTCGGAGCGGTGATCTGCATGGGGAGCATCGACCGGCGATCTGTTAGGAGTTCTACAGGGTAAGTGTAGTAAAGGTTTTTTTAAGATTTGTGTTGAATTGAAATTATTATTTGCTAATTAGATAATAAAAATGGGCTTGCTTCTTTCTCAACAAGTGGAATTTGCTATCGAACTTATTTATTGGTATCGAAAAATGGTCAATTACAAGGATGAGAAACAACAAAAGAAACAAGAGAATTGATAACAAATTAACAAGAAAATCTTTGTCACAAAAAGGAAATAATTACTATCGTTTTGTTATAACATGTTCATGCTATAAGAAAGAAAGGAAAAAAAAACTCATTTTAATAACATGTTTGGGGATAAATCAGTACTTAAAAATTCTTAATTTCTTACCCACGCATAAATTGATTAAATAATTAATGAGTGATTTATCTGTGGAACCTTTTTAATTAGTGAGATCTTATTAAATTACTAGGGGAGCGTCGAGCGTCGATCGGCGATCTGTTAGGGGAGCGTCGACCGGCGATGTTGTTTTAGGATTTTTTATTTGAAAATTAGAAAAGTAGCTTATGCTATTTTAGGGATTTTGGTCTGTTCAGTTAGTAGTTTGAATTTTATAATGCACCAATAAATTACTAGTTTGTATTTTTTCTTATAGAAATTATTGTTTTATTTTGTAGAATGGATGTCGGTATTGTTGAAGTAATTCTACACTACAATGGTTATTGGAAACTAATTCCTAAAATAGGCCGGAAAAAATATGAGTGTGGGAATCAAAAAATAATTAGAGTTGACGTTAATGATATAACACTGAGAAGTTTTGGACAACAGATTGCCCAGTTCCTTCCTATAACCCGAGGGTATTTACTGAATCTTTCATACACTATCCCAAATACAAACTCTAGATTATTCGGATCCATCAAAACAAATTTAGATTTTATTCAAGTGTTGAGGGAACATCTCCAGAGAAAGAAAATTGAGATTTTCTTGGTGCTCAGGAGATAGAAGAAAAGGAGATAGTGGGGTTCATGATGATATATTTGTTTCGAAGGATGATATTTTGGTTGAGAAAATAGAAGGAGATCATGTGGGTAATGATGGCCTTAGCTGTGATACAGGGGATGATGGGCATAGTAATAAGGGTTTGTGTGAACTTGTGGTTGTCGAAAATGAAGAAAGAGCTGAGGATGATGCAGTCAGATCATATAAAAGTTTCGAGTATGACATGCATATGGGAAAGTTGAAAGGGGTTTCGGAGCCGGCTTGGAAGTATTTGAAAGAAAGAAGGCAGATGTGGTCAAGGAGTCAGTTATCATGTTCTTCGGGTGCCACTACTTAACTAACAACCTATCAGAATCTTTCAACTCATGGATTTTAGATGCACGAAGCCTACCAGCTATGGACTTGGTTGAGAAACTAAGACAGAAAATAATGCTGAAGATGAATACAAGGAGGACTTCTGGGGCAAAGTGGGAAGGAAAGTTAGTACTATATGCTGATAGATACTGTCAGGATATTAGTAAGAAACTTGATTCTTTTGAAGTGCGCCACACAAGTGAGTTTGAGGCAAAAGTTAAAGATGAAACAACAAGGGGAACTTTAAATATTAGAGAGAATACTTGTTTGTGTAACTGATTGCAGTTATCTGGTTTACCATGCATACATGTAGCTAATTACATTGGTACCATCATAAATGCTAGGTGGGACCAGTACTGTACTGATTATTTCACAATTCAGAGGTATGTATTTTCCTATTTTAGAGTTAATTCATATTTTAAATTCATATTTAGTATCAATTGATACAAAGAATTTAATTTTTGCAGGTACAAGCTTGCATATGTAAAACCAATTGCACCGCTGCCATCAAAGGACCAATGGATTTCTATTGACAAGGGCTACATAATTGGACCACCTAATGCAAGGAGACCTAGAGGAAAACCTAAGAAGAAAAGAATACAGCCAAAGGGAAGAGATGATAGATCGGAGTCCAGCTTGTCAAAAAGGATTCACAAATGTACTAGATGTCAAGGATATGGCCATCTCAAAAAAACATGCAAGCAGCCACTTCACACTTCTGGGAGTGAAAATGTTACATCTTCTATTGGTACTTCACAAGTTCCTTCAAAGTATGATGCGTAAAAAGAAATTAGAGTTATAAGTTATGACTATATTATTATTTTCTATGCATGTCCATAATAGTGTTGCAACTAGGTCCTGTACTGCAATGTCAAAAAGGAGGAGATTCGGGATTAATAGGGGTGGCGGTCATTCCCAAAGAGTTCAAAGAGAGTCGGCACCATCTATTCCTGCTTCTCTGAGATTGAAGTATTTCATAGCATATACTATATACACTTATATTTACAAATTATATAATACGTTACGTGATTTTATGTTTTACTATAGGGCACAACCCATTCAGAGAAGAGTAAAAGAACTCCCAATCAGATGAAGGAGTGTACAACATGTCACACCACATGCAGGACGAGATGTACAGCCACATGCACACGGAGATGCACAACCACATGCAGGACAAACTCCGCAGCCACTAACATGGATATGAAGTTTTGATCCACCATCTCAAAAGCAATAATCGCAGACAACTCCCTGAGATGCAGAATAAGAGCAATATTTGTTGAAAAAAATTGCGCTGCAAAAATTTTGAAAAATTTGTGGCAGTGAGCTTTGTTATTGAAAAAATTTGTAATTTGATATTGTGTTGAGCTGTGTGTTGTGATTCGAAATGATGGTAAGATTAACAGTTTCTTGAGCTCTGTTGTGTTGTAATTTGAAAAAAATTGAAACTTATTTATTGTGATGTTATTGAACAGTTTCTTGAGTTTTTTTTATTTGTCAAATATTTGTGATATGTTGTCAAATATTTGTGATATGTTGTCAAATATTTGTTACTTATTTATTGTGATATGTTAATGAATTTGGACTCTTTTTTTCCATTACACCCAACTTTTCTGGACTGAGAACCTGTTCTCAGTCCAGGGAACATATATTTAGCAATTTCATAAATATATGCTTGCTTTAGTACATGACAAATGTTACTGGTTCAAGTCTATGGGCTAGAATGTTATGGTTTATTCATATGTTATGCTTTTACGACACTATCAGACAATGGTTCTGTATATTATCAACTTTTCTACATGTACTGATTTCACAAAATCAATCATGGACCCCTAGGATTCCTTCACACACAAATTATAATGTCTTATTCACTACTTATATTCGTTCTGCAACTTTCTATATATCTTGATTTGTTCTATAATTTGTTGTAGAGTGGCATATTGGACAAATTTTTAGTGGATGGTTTATTAAGACATTTTGTACAATATGATCTGTTTTACAGTTTTTATTGCTTTTGAGTGGGCTCTTTTTTTTCCTATTACACACAACTTCTCTAGACTGAAAACCTATTCTCAGTCTAGAGAACAGAGGCACCCAGGTTTGATCAGTCACACCCAATGTCAAGGGACATTTAATAGCGAGAACGAAGATTAGACTACCTTATGGCAAAGAAAACTCAAATTCATCCTCTTTTTTTGTTACTCTTTTAGGAAAAAAAAATGTATGAACATGAACCCAATGAAAAGAGGAGGAAGAGAGAAGGAGAAGAGAGGAGGAAAAAGGAGGAATAATGAAGAAAAGGAGAAGAGAGGAGGAAGAGAGGATGAATAAGAAAAGGTAAAATGGTAATATCAGATTAAAAATTAAACTGTGTTAACGGAAGTTAGGGAGGGAGACTAAATTGTAGTGACTTAGGAGATTTGGGGGACTAAATCCTAAATATGAAGATTTGAGGGACAAATCAGTAAATACCTCTAAAAGTTTAAAAAAAAAAAAATTCAATATAATAATGGACTACATCCATACAAGAAAGAGGCTACAAAGTTTGTTGTTTTAGTTCAGCATCTTAAATTGATTTACTATGAAATAGTTGGGTTGATGAAAAATGAATTCAAGATCACTCTTGCGTGAGCGAGATTGATATATTCACTATATTAAGGATAGAGGGAACCAGGGGAAAATATGGTTGATATAGGTGTGAGGCCCAAATGTAATGTTGTACAAGTTATGGTCCCAAAGTTACAAGCTTAGACCCTAAGGTCTGCTACCTTTATAGGCCTGCTATTGGGTACAGTGGAGTCCACGTACTGCTAGATTCGGATCTGAATATGAAAACTCGTAGACATTACTTTTGGAGCAAGATATTCCTGATACGATCCACATCAGGTATATTTCAAAAATCATAACCTACTCAATTACATTGTTGGTAAAGTTTGGATTCGAATTAGGTCTGGATATTATACTTTTTTGAAGATTTTACATATCTTTTTTCACTAATTTTAATTTATTAATATAGAGTAAGTTATCGGGTATAGATGTGTTTTAAAGGTACGAGACTCAATCCATTATTATATAAATGGATGCATGGGTTCAAATTTGTGACCTAGGAACTACCTACTCATGAGTGGATGGATGCGATTCACATGAGATTCGAAGTCCTAAAATCGAGTTTATAGTAAACTTAACCACATTTAAGACTTTGGTGGCGATCAGATCTATTATCATTTCTTTGCTTATAAGCTAATACCTGACAGTCCCAGTTGGTAACACTCCATGATATTAAAGACATAGTTCAGAATCGTTTTCCAGAATTTTTTTTGGAAAATTAAGCAATGTTATGATTTTATTATCTTTTAAAAAAAGTTATGAGATATTTAGTCATGTTCAATCCGATCCGATCAAAGACAGGTTGGGGGAGTTTTTAAAGTAGCACACCATTTTTCCTAGTGAGCCCACGTATCAGTGTATTTTAGTCTAGACTTTCCATTATTAAGTAGGCTCAATAGGAAAAATGGTGTGCTCCTTTTGGAAACTCTCCAGATTGGGACCAAAGATAAGTTCAAATTCTTCTAAGCCCCATGTTTGGAGCCCAACCCACTCACTTTCAGCAATAAATTAGGAATGGATAAGGACATATTATAAGCTGGTTCTTAATCTGCTTTATTCAAAATATATATATATATATATATATATATATATATATATATATATATATATATATATATATATATATAAAATTGAATTGAACGGACTAACGACTGAGTTTTAGATCCACTCATTCTCATTCCTACTAAATGCAGGTTTATAAATTTGTATGAAATTCATTGTGAAAACTATCTACATGCCTTATCTTCTTTTTGAAGACTACACAATAAGGTTTCTTCCTTCAACTACACCCAAAAATAAGTACTCCGGCTGATGAAGGCAAGGATTTGATTTATGGGCAGACATAGTAGATTAATAGTGTATCAAGCCAGTAGATACCGAACTAACTTCCCCAATTCAATAACCTTTTGGGGAAAAAAATTTCCCTAAAATTTATTCTTGGAAAATTAAGAACACAAATTATCGACAAATAGTGTAGAGTGTTGCAAAACTACCATTACATGTACTTCTAGCACTAGGGCAGGAAAAAAAACAACCTTTTCTTTGGCTTTGCTAGTAAAAAGAATGCAAGGAAGCAAACCACACGATAATAGACAATACATCCAATGCCCCATAAAGAAAAGAAATACATAATACAGCGGTCTATGTAAAGACACAATGTGCTCAATAAACATAAAGCCTAAGAAACAAAGCAAATATTGAGAGAGAGAGAGAGAGAGAGCATTTTAGGACAGTTTCTTCAACCAGCACCATCTCCATGCTGTGACTTCACACTTGATGTACCAAAAGTTTCCGCACAGCAGAATGGAAGGAAATTCATGGTATTACTACTACTAATACCACAGTTCCCATGACAAATGATAGGCAACACATTCTTGTAAAACTAACTCAAAACAACAACCAATTGTATTATATACTATTAGGTTTTTTTTGGCTAAACGTATTATACTAGCTGAGAATTAACAAAAGTATCTCAAACACATGCACACCAAAAAAAAAGGAAAAAAAAAAAAGAAAAGAAAAAGGGGAGAAAGTAGCAAGTGTTTATAGTGAAATTCCCAGCTCGATAATCTACTTGCACAGGTTTTTCATGGCACATTTTTCATGAGCAATATCACACAAAAATAACAAAAATTAAGCGATATTTCATGATATTACTACTACTACTACTACTAATACTATCGTCGTTATTATCCCCATGTGCAATGCTTTTTGTGTGGTTTGCCACAATATCACTAGAATGTTCAAAATCAAGCTGAATAAATATGATCCAAGGTCCCTGGCACAAGTAGAAAAACAGACTAAAACAGGTAAGGATTCTTAAGCATCATCATCTCTGATATAAAATATCCTAATAGTGTCACATTAAACCAGAGATTTTGAATTATCAAACTCAATTCCCACCTCTTGATTGAAATTGGAGATTTGGAAAGGGTTTAGGAACTTAAAAGTCCAAAAATCACACAGAAATTTCAAGCTGCAGCATTGAGCAACTTTATCATTTCTAAGTCAAAATTTTTCGTCTTACGTTATTTTTACTCCAAGTTCAAAGATCTTGATCACTTATTCCTATCAATGTTGGGTTTTTCTACCAACTTAATGTGATATTTCAATAACCTATTTGAGAATTTTCTTTAAAATATTTGATTTATAGAAACTTTTAGTTCACACACTTCATTTGTATACCAGGTCAATGCAAAATTCGTCCTTTAATGCTTCATCATCTCCCCAAGGTAGCAACAAGAATCCTATCAAAGTTCTTCTCCACTACCATACCAAACTCCCGACAGCAGCATTTTGACTCTGTTGAGAGAATGCAAGTCCTTATCCCGTGCTCGCTGTATCCATCAGGTAATTTTAACAAAGGCCTTCCCTCGAAATGCAAATTTATGTTCTATTATAGTTAATCATGTTTGGAACTATGGTTCAAGTTTAGAATCTAACTATAAGTTTGAGCTATTTCTAGTTACATTAGGAAAGGAATTAATATAAGAAGAATAGCTTATGCGAAAAAGGAACTCTAATCAGCTTGCTAAACATGAATCTTTCGATTGTGTGAGCATCCATATATCAGTTTGATATGACAAATGAACTTTTCAAATGGTCCTACCCACAAAAATGGTACTCGGACTCTTATCAAGTCAAATATTAAAATCTTAATAATTTTACCTAAATCCGAGTAGCCAGTTTTTGTTATAAAATTTGTCAAGAGCGAGATTCAGACTCGATCTAGTCTTAGTCTCTCTCTTGAGTTCTTACAGCTGGAGTGAATCAACGCTCATCTAAGCAGTTTCCAAGCAGTGCGATTAGCAAAACAGCACCATCAGTAACTCACAAAGTGACCACGGCAATTGGTCTAGGGAGCGTAGGTTATCAGCAGGTCGACGTCTCCATCTCGTGGTGGTTCGAGTTCTGCAAGAAGATAAGATTTTTCATTTTTTTCTTCCAATTGTCATTTTCATTTTCTCATCTCCTTTCTTGTTTCTTAATATTTTCAATATCAGTTTTTTTTTTCATTTTTTCTTTTTTATGATTATTTTGAACTTAATTTTTTTCAAATCATTTGAGTCAAGAGTCGAGTATGAAAATGGGTCAATTTCAAAGATAGTCAAAGCCAAGTTTAAGAACCGTTCTTGAATATTAGTAAGGTATGAAGCATGTTTCATCATATTTAAATTATCTTAATATTTAGTATTGAGATTACATGTTCTTTTATTACAATTCTAATATTTGTGAGTGTGTCTGTATATAAACACCAAAATACTAATAATTAGTGTTTTGAATGAGTGATCTGAGTATTCGCTGAATTTTTCGATTACTGACTACCCATTCTCGGACCGATGCGCATAATGCAACTAGGTTTTAGAACATTGACATTACTAATCTTGTCTAACAAAAAGTATTAAAGAGACTAACTACATGAGCAAGAAGATGATACGTATACAGATGTAGACGAAATACATAATTCATTCAAATAAAAAATGGTTCTTCTATTCAGTGTTAAAACGACCATTATCAATTACATTCTATTTTTGTTCATTTCAAATAGTTAGACATCAGCTCAGATAACTTGCAAATCCTCTTAAGCAGACATTATATGTAGATCAACAACATTTCAGCTCTGCAGGCCTAATTATATGCCAAGACATCAAAGCTTTGACCTGTTGTTTTTTTAATTCAAGTTCCTATCACATTCAAGGGATAGATTTACATATAACTCCAAACGAATGCTCGTATGCTCGTATTTGTAAGCTTTTCAAGATTTGGTATCTTTCTACATTCTGTTGACTATATAAAGATTGTTGCTAATAAGTTACAAACATTAGCGCATCTATATCCATGCATAACCTCACCAGCCACACATTACACAACTAGTTAGTTCAGGAATGGTCAAGCCTCAATTTGAAAGGTCTCCCACAATTCCATAAGTTGGCCACACTATAGGAACAAGTTCGGCTGAAGCTTATCAATGTAGGGCTAGGTAAAAGAGTGAAACGACGAACGAAGAAAATATGGACGAAGGTGGTAAAAAAAGACATGGATGATAAAGGCCTTAAATGAAGATATATTGTTTGGTAGGAGTGAGCGGAGAAGGACGATCCATGAGCTCAATCTAACATAATTCAAAAAGCCTGCCCCAAATATTTTGGATAAAAGAGTTAATTGTTGTTGACCACAATATAAAAACAAGCCTTACCTGCTAACGTTCTAAGGTGCCTTTAGACTTCAGAGTCATGACACGAACAATAAAATTGTTCAAATTTATGGCAAAAAGTAATAGCATGTTGAGAATATGAATCCTGCACATTCCAATAATGTGTATACGGTGGAAAAATAACTACCCTGCATAATGCATCATCTACAAGCCCGCAATCTATATAGAAGCTCCAGATGGCGCTAGCTCCATGCAATAAATTTTGACATATCATAAAACATACTGTAATTAAAACAATAATCTGTAATTTTGACATATCTACAAGATAAATCCCACTACAATAATCTGTAATTAAAACAATGAGGTTGTTCCTCAAAAGAATGAAGTTGTTTTTATACAAATGCTATTGCTAATTTATGTTACCTGAACAGCGAATAAGTACCATCATCTAATCAAAATAACATAGAAGAACTCATTAAAATATGATTGATAATGTTCAGGAATTCTAGTAACATAACGAAACCTGACCTAGATACAATAGAGCCACAAAGAAGGAGAGTTTATTTCACTTTGAGAACATCAAAATAAAAATCATTTAAACCTACCCTTTTATTTATAAATTTTAAGATGCTGAAATATCTAAAATATTGTAACTCAAATAAAAAATCATTCACATCCTTACTATTTTATGTCATAAATTTTCAGATGTTGAAATCTCAAAATGAGGACTTAGACAGATAGAAACTGCAAAACCAAAAACTCTAATGGAGGGAGTGAAGTGGAGTTACCAAACTTGAGGCTAGACGAAGAGGAATAGAACTTGATTCTTCACTGTATTTGTAAATGGTGTCAACTCATAGTATACAACGATTATCTTTTTAGGAAAAAGAATGCTTCTTTGCCGCTAATAGCTTCTACCGTAAAACATACAATGAGCAAATATTTTGAATTGAATCATCACCAATAGCCGCCACATGAGCAGGAACCCTTCTTAAAGTGATGGAACCGACTAGAATCTCTCAGTATAATTTCATTATCGACAATCATAGAAATAAATGTCATGGCACTATGACAGTCACCACAGACACGTATATTCTTTGTAATCCGAATTGGTGTTCGAGGGGAGAAGGTGAGGAGGCCATAGGCGAGAGCAAGTTTCTCACTGTGTTCAGAAAGAAGAGAACTTTTTTCCTCATCATCAACATCATGCAAAGCATAATCTGTCTGAGGTACATATCCAAGAGCTTTAATTCTTTCAATTAAGACTCCCAGGAGAGCATATATCTGCTGAGACTGTGGATGACTCCTATCACCAACAAAGAAAGAAGCAGTGCCCTTTTTCCCCTGAATCCAGCTGCACCCTGGCCTCTTCTGGATACCTGTCTTCTTCATCAAGGTTCTAACCCGTGCAACATCACGCCAACGTCCAGCCTTAGCATATATATTGGAAAGTAACGTGTATGATCCATCATTATCTGATTCTAGTTCCAATAGCCGATTGCTAGCATATTCACCTAGCTCCACTTTGGCATGAGTTCTGCATGCACTAAGCAAAGCAACCCAAACAACAGCTGTTGGCTTCATTGGCATGCTCTGTATCATCTCCCAGGCTTCATCTATACGGCCAGCACGGCCCAGTAGGTCAACTGCACATGCATAATGTTCAGCACCAGCAACCACTCCATACTCCTTATGCATGCTGTGAAAATATTTCAGCCCTTGATCTACCATGCCGGAATGGCTGCAAGCATACAAAACAACAAGAAAAGTGATGCCATCAGGCACTAGCCCAGCCTCCTGCATTGCCTCAAAAACAAAAACCGCATCATCACCACGACCATGCACTCCGTAACCCGTCATCAGAGAAGTCCACGAAACGGCATTCTTTTGAGCCATCCTATTGAAAATGCATCTAGCTATATCAATATCACCACACTTGGAATACATGTCAATAAGGCAATTTGCCACGTATAGCATTGGAGATTCATAACGGTTGCGGATCACATAAGCATGAATCTCCTTCCCAAAACGAAGAGCTGAAAGTCGAGCACAAGCCATCAGTGCACAAGAAATAGTAAATGCATTCGGAGAAACAAATCTAGAGTTCGATAACATCTGCGAAAACAGCTGAAGGGCAGAGTTGGCATCTCCATGCTGAGCATAACCCCCAATCATGACAGTCCAAGTGACGACATTCCTCTCTGCAAGAGGTATTGACTTGAATATTGAACTAGCTGCATTAAAATTCTTGCATTTTGAGTACATGTCTATAAGTGCATTCTGTACCATGAGATCTTCTCCATCACCATTATCATCGTCCCATTCCATGAGGCATCTCCTAAGAGCATGGCCATGAGTTTCCTTCCCCTGTGAAAGTGCTCCAATTGAAGCACAAGCAGACAACAAAGAGATGATGGTGACAGCATTAGGCTCTGATCTCTCTATTTGCATCTCGCGAAAGACTCTGAGCGCCTCATGGCCATGACCTTGCTGAGTATATCCAGAAATAACAGCACTCCAGGTCACGACATTCAATTCTATATTCTCCTTGCGCATCTTTTTAAACAAACTGAGTGCGTCTTCAAAGTTACCATTTTTTGAATACCCAGTGACCATCGCATTCCAAGAGACCACATCCTTAACCTGCATTCTATCGAAAACCTTGAGAGCATCATCCATCATCCCACACTTCGCATACACATCAATGATCGCATTGCCCACAAAGATATCCGAAAAGTGGTCATTTCTAATTGCATAGCCATGAATTTCTCTGGCTTGTGACAGCGCACTCAAAGAAGCACAAGCTGGAAGAACATTCACAAGGCTTATAACATCCGACCTTTGTGGCCTCTCCTTATCATTGGCTGATCCCTTTGTCATCCGACCAAAAAGTTCCAAAGCAAGGAGAGGGCAACCACTCTTCACATAAGCTGATACCATAGAATTCCACGAAACCACATCATCTATCCCCCTCCGAGTAATTTCATCAAACACCCGACCTGCTTCCTCCGGGGCACCACATCTCGAATACATAGCTACCAAGGCATTGCACACAAAGACATTCGAGTCAAATCCACTATAAGACACAACAGCATGGATTACAATCCCTCGGCGATATGAAGGCAACTTCCCACATGCCTCAAGTACAAAAGGAAAAGTGAAGTGGTCGGGATTTGTCCCCAACCGTTTCATTCGGCAACATAGGGAGAAAGCATGATCAAGGTTGCCCTGTTTGACATAGTGCCTTATGAGCTGATTCCACCCATAAACGGGAGATGATAATAATCGGTCCAACACGAATTTAGCATCTGCGGGGGCACCAAATTTAAGATATGTAACTACAATGCCATTTCCTAATGAGTAAGAGTATTTCAAGAGAAGTCCTCTCGTTAAAATTTGCTGATGGATGGCGCGAGCACATGATAACGACTGGCATTCTCTCAACAAGGAGTCAAAAAGCAACAGTTCAGAGTTTTTTGTAGTTGTGGAGAAGAACCTTGTTAGGGTTTTTGTTGCTGCCTTTGGGAGATGATGAAGCATTAAAGGAGAGATTTTGCATTGACCTGGTGAACAACTAAAGTGTGTGAATTAAAATTTTCTATAAAGCAAAGATTTTAAAGAAAATACTCAAATGGGTCATTGAAGTAACAAAAGACCTCATAAAATTTAAAACAGTCATATACTCGGAATTAACAGCGTAGAAACATAAAAATGCCATCAACTAGGGTTCAGACTGTAGTTGACAAATTCAAATGTAAAACTAATAGTGGACAGATTCTTCTCAAATCAACAAAAACCCTAAAAATATTTTACAAAGCTCGAAGTAATTAGAAAATAAAGATTAAAAGATGGGACTGAGAGGTTACTAACCATGGTTGGGAGTGACCGGAGAAAGGATGACGCTGCTCTCTCTCTCTCTCTCTCTCTCTCTCTCTCTTCGATTTAAGCGGCTGGTGGGCATCGGCAGGGGACCTTTAGGAGGATTCTATATACGCCCACCCTTCATCAAAAGTAAACCCCGAGGAAGTTGTTTTAGGTGCTCACTTAGCAAGTATCCCGAGAAAGGGGATTCCAAATAAGCCCACCCTTCAGCATAAGCCGAAGTTGTTTTAGATGCTCACTTAGCAAGAAACAGAAGGGTGACGTATTTAGAATTTCCCGAGAAAGGGCCATCACTATATAATCTCCCCTGCCTCCAGCCTAGGGTTTCTCTAGTGTCCGCCGAAACCGAGAGAGAAAGAGAGATCCTTTCTCCGATCACCCGCAACAATGGTAAGTTACCCTCGATCCCATCTCTTGATCTTCATTCTCTAATTGCTTCGAGCTCTGTAATATTTATTTCAAGGGTTTCTGTTGATTTGAGAAGAATCTGTCTAGTATTAGTTTTACACTTGAATTTCTCAATTGTGGTCCGAACCCTAGTTTAGAAAAGATGGTATTTTTCTACGCTGTTAAATTTTCGATATCTGAGATTAAAAAAAAAGTTTGGATCTTTGATGGGGGTTTTGGGTTTGGTTGTTGGCAGCCGAAGCAGATTCATGAGATCAAGGACTTCCTGCTGACGGCGAGGAGGAAGGACGCTCGGTCGGTGAAGATCAAGCGGAGCAAGGATGTTGTCAAGTTCAAGGTCAGGTGCTCCAAGTACCTGTACACTCTCTGCGTCCACGACTCCGAGAAGGCCGACAAGCTCAAGCAATCCCTACCCCCAGGTAAAAGTTTAATCTTTATTTGTTATTCTCTGTTAATTGTTTGTTATTATTGGTTGTTAGTTCTCTGTTTTTGGTGTATGTATAATGGTAATTTATTAGATAGGATATATTGCTTGTTTAGATGAACTAGCTGCGAGGTTTGTATTATTGAAGCATGAAGCGTGATTTACCATGCGTCCTATTAAAAAGTTGAATGATTAAGGATTGATTTTAAGATTACAACTTGGGCTCCATTTAATTTCCCTGGATGTGTTTGGAAAGGAGTGCTCCAAGTCATGTGAGCCTCCAAATACCCAGCCGTCCATCTGCAATTGCTTGACCTCCCATTTGAACACTTCGGTGGGTTGTTGATCTCCCATCTCTTGTTATTGAGGGTTAGTTTGTGACCACATAAAAAGTAAACAGTTATTTTCTTTCAGTCAGTACTGATAGCTGGTTGACATAGCTGTCAATGGCAGCATAATAATTCCTACTAATTAAAATGATGTGCTATATTATATGCAGTATTTTTTTTCGCCATGTATTCGTCCATCTGATGATAATTACTGATTGACCGTCTATAATTACTTTTTATGCTGTGTATGTCATGTACTTCATTTTTGTGGTGCTTATGTAAAAAAGCCATTTTGTTAATCTGTTCAAGAATTTTATTGAATGACAACTGAAATTGCAAGCTGGGTTTGTGTTGATATCAAAAGATATCTATTACATCTGTGTGACATTTTTTAGTATCTGGATTTAAATAATTGAATTGGTTAGCTTATGTCCTGAACAGTCCTACTGTAAGAGAGCCAACTAGTGTCTTTCTTTAAGTTAGCTTTCTTATACTATGCCATTGTATCAAGTGAATTTTTTAAATTATTTAATGCATTATTTTGTAGCATATGTTTACTAATAGATCTATGTATTGATGGTTATATGCATCATTTGAATAGCATGGAAAGTCCTGTGCAACCTAAATGCCAAACATTATGTTTTCAATTACAAGATTGTTCCATTGTTGCTTTCTTGGAAGTTTTAGTTACTAGTTCTTGCATGCTTAGGAGAGCAAAAAAGCAGGAATGGTGGGGAAATTCTGAATGAACCCACCACTTTGCTAAATGAGCCCTCTTGCTAAGTGAGCCCACTCTTTTTTTCATTCCTGCCCCTCTCTTTTCTCAATTTTGTTTCTCCCCTATCTCCCAGCCCCTCTCCGCTCCCCATCTCCTTTCTCTCCCATCTCCCCCATCTCCTTTCTCTATCTGTTCGGATTTTACCAAATTATTCCCCATCTCCCTCCCCCTATATATGACCTCCTTCTCAAAAGTGTAACCCCAGTCCTCAATTCTCAATCCAGCACAAGACCAACTACTTCTTAATAAGAGATTCTCTATTTTTATTTTTTTATTTTATTTTATTAGAAATTGTTTTTTATTGAAGCAGTGATGTTTTAAAAACTACCTATTTTCTGAGGCGGGTCTATTAATTTATTATCCCCTCTTTGATTATAAGAAATCAATGGATCCTTCTGAGCTACACCTCTTTTTATTATTTATTTATTTATTTTGTTTTATTTTCTTGTAATTTTTTGATGTAATTTATTGTTGTTGACGTTGATGATGAAGTTTCGCGGAAACAAATTGATGTCGACCAAAAAATTTATTCCAGACTACAATTATCTAATCTGTTGATAAATAGATTTTAAAAAGTTTGGAAATTTTTTTTATTTTTTAAAAAAGATTTAAGAGAATTGAATTGAGATTATGTGATTTGATTCGTGTACAATAAGCCGATGCTCTGGATGAAAAAGGAGGAAGTAAGCATGGTAATGTACACGGAAATTGATGAATGATTTGGTCTTCATGTCTGCTTGCCTTGATGCCCTCGGGCTTTGATATGGTGGGCCTAGATTCGACCAACATTTTGCTTATTCATTTTATTTATTTTAGAATAAAAATTCATTTTTGGTTTTTTTTTTAGTTCATATGGTGGGTATTATAATTCTCTGTGTTCTATTAATTAGTGTTTTTTGGTTGCAATGAGAGTAATTGTGTGAAAATTATGGATCAATGTTATATGATTCTATCAAAATTTGGACAAAAAAGTTTTATTGGAAGGATTGTGTTGAAAGGGGATGTGTAGGGTTTTTATTTTATTCGTGAGAGGTGATTGGACTGGTTGTTGAGTTATTTTGTTAGAGGAGAGTGGCTTGCTATTGGTATACCCAGCTAAATACAGAAATCCCGTCCAGGATGTAAACCCGGTATTGACCTTGTCTGGGGTTTATACTCCGAACAGAAGGATTTGGTTTTTTAGCAAACTATTGTTGTTCGCGGTTTAATTCCCGAACAACGTATATGCCGTTCAGATAGTAAACCCTGGATAACAAGTTCTGCAAAATAAAAATTAATATAAGTTATATTTATAAAAAAAATATCATATAAATTTAATTCGACCATTCGGGTATTAATGTCAGTACTATCGGGACAGCTTAATACACGTTCAGGTATTAGTACCAAACGATTCTCGATCGCCATTGAAAAAAATAATGTTCTAGAATTAAAAAAAAAACATTTAAAATAAAGTTCAAATAGCTTGGGAAATGTTGGTAACTCTTTGGAATTGGGAGGAGTAAGAAGCTAAAGACGGAATTTGAGTTTAGGATTTATGGGTTCAAGAGTTGGGGATCTAATGAAGAAGAGGAGAGGGGTGGTGTTGGGGAGAACACAAGAGTAACTTAGCCACACAAATAAATGACAAACTTATAATTTATTTAAACGACATGAGGGGGCTCACTTAGCAATGTGGTGGGGCTCATTTAGAATTTCCCGGGATGCTAAAGTATGTATGTGTTACTTAAGATGTGTAGCATGTCTAATTGGTTTCGAAAATTTCCCATCCCAACTGTGACTTCACAAAATGATTGGTGGTTACAAATATAAATCTCTTTATTGCATTGATTAGCGACCTGCGATCTGCAATGGTCTTGTCATTTGAATGTGAGGCTATATTCATCCAGAAACTGCATATGTTACATGCTACTCTTTGGACTTGGTAAAAGTTCAGGGTCACACAAGAACTTCAGGTTGTATATTCTTCAAGTATTTGGGTTTCAAGTGATGAGAGTCTGTTCTGGTGCTTATGGAGTAGGTTACCTAGTCTCATTCTTTTACAAGTGTATGGTTTTTAGTGATGATTGTCAACTTCATGACACATATATCTTGGGGCATTATAATAGTTCCTTTTGTCAACACGAGTTTGTTATCTTGTGCAATTGTGGTGCTATTTTCTGTATGCTTTTCTTTTCTATATGTATCTGGATGTGCAATTTGGTTAACAACTTTTTGGATTTTTTTCCTCGATGCGTAAAACCTTTATAGGTTGGATCCGTAACATTGGTGATGCTATAATCTTTTTCAACTTGGGATTTTTAATGTTTGTTGTACATCATCATTGTTATTTAGTGCTATAGTTTGTAATAGTAACTATGAACAATGACTGAACTAGTTTGTGCTAATTGGGATAAAGATCTATATACAAGTCCATAAGCTTCTTTTAAGAATTCCAATCTAAAGAAAAAATAATAGCTTGCACTTCTACTTCTGTTGTATCAATTAACATTTTCAATGAACAGTCAACTTCTCCCTTGTTGATATGTGTACTACCTAGTATCATTATGATGGCCAATTTCATATGGTGGCTATACTAATGGTTTCCTTTTCTTTTTTGCAGGTTTGACTGTCCAAGATCTTTGAAGATGCATGACGAATGGTTGCTAGAATTGTTGGCTTGATCATCTAGTATCTAGAAACCTTTGTTTGATTGTCAATTATATGGAGCAATTCTATTTTGCTGTAACTGTTTTATTGTTTCTCTGAACAAAATTTTTTCTTGTTGCAATTGTCAGAAGTTCTGGTGAGCAAATTTTGTTGGATGCTGTTTAGTTTATGATTAAAATTAGTTGACAGATAGATGGGCTGAATGGTTGGATATAAAGTTGGTTGCTTATTATAATTATTATTGGTTACAATGTTGAGGCCCCAAATATTTAAGCTTTCGCGAGCTCTGCTTCTCAGTCTGCTTGTGTGCATCAACTACTTTATGTTATATAACACCTGTGCTATTTGTTCTCTTTATCCATCTTTGGAGTATCTTAAGGTCAACGTCCATGATGGCCCGCTGGTTTAGTTGTCAATGGATGTTGATCTGTTTACATTTTTATCTTTCTAGCAGAAGTTGTGCCAGATTGGATTTAGTAGTATCTTATAACTGAAACTAATGATGGAACTTAGATTTCTACTCATCACTACTAGTTTACTCGTCATAGTGAAAATCTGCGTTCGTTGATAGTAATAATATTCCGATCAGGTTACGCACGCATATACTCTTTGCATATACGCCTTGCGCTCGCCATGATGTCAGTGTAGAATCTAGTACAAGAATCTCTTAGCATATAGGAAAAAGATCACCAATTAAATTCCAATTTACCTCATTAAAAGGTGAGTGTTGGATAGAGACACAGCTGCGTTCTTCTTCCGTCATAAATGAAATGTCACTGGAGCCAGTGAGCCATCCATGTACAGGTAACAAGACCCTGATATTTAAGGGAAAATTCTCTTTTCAAAGATATCAACACGTCAACCATAATTTTCCATTACAAAAAGACAAAACATTAACCATTGCCAGCAAGAGCACTAACATCTTCAAGAATAGTATACAAAAATATAGACAAAACATTCACAACACAGGTTTGCACTTCATTATTACTTGGATGAGGTTGCGTATCTACGCTTCCTTATCGTCTATTCTAGTTTTGTGAAGCAAAACGAACATTCCATAAACAGCCATTAAAATAAACGAAAGCAATTTACTTGGATGCCATAATTGACGTTCTGTATGGACCAAATTTATCCACCAACTTGTATTCAGCAAGTGAGAAGTAGATGAAGATAGTCAGCTCTTGATCTCATTAACCGGAATCAAGCTGGCCACCGAGATGAATAATCATGTTGTTTTCTTTTTTTCACCAAAGAACAACTTCCAGCTGTAGGTATTGCCTTTCTTTGCTGCAGCTTCCACCCGGTTTCCACCAATCTAAACCAGGATTAAAACAAGAGATAGGAAAGAATCAAGATAGTTGAGAGCAGTGAAGAAATATAGAAGGGGAAAAGCAGAAGCAATGCATTAGTAGCGCAGTAGTAGTGACAAAAAACTTTCTACAGAAATAAATAGCATCCAGCTTGATGCCACTCATAAAAATGTCCTAACGTTTGCAATACTGCTGCAGAATTCCTAGAAAAAGGCTGTGGAAGCGTGTGTTTGGTGGAATAGTGAAAATTAGCAATGAAGTGTGCGATGGGTGTATGACGAGCACATTGCTTTGTTTACAAGAATATGGAGGACCCCCATTAGCGCTCTTTGGTTTTGACATTGGAGTTATGGAAGCTGATTTTTATTTAAATATTAAAGTTTACACCCTTATTCCCATATGTATCCTTACTACTGTAAAAGGCTTTATAGAATAAATTGTGTCTATCTTAGTGAATCCTAGCCATTGAATATGTCGATTCAATCTCAACTGCTCAAATTTTTACATAAAACTAAACCTTATCTTAAATATTCCACAAAATTGGGCTTGGGGTGGCCTATTCATCCAACACATTGTTACTTTCCAATCTCCTGACTGAATCAACGCCTCTGCTCCATCTCAATTTATTTCTCTTAAGAGAATAAAAGAACTCTGTTTTCTCTCTCTCCTTCGGCTCCCTCTCTCCCTCTCTGCTCCTGATTCTTCAATTTCATCCTGGTCTCTCTCCTGTTCCTTTCTTTTCTCTTTTCCTATCTTGCATTTTCTTGATCCCCAACTATCAAGCTTCAAATTCTGGTTTGCTATTTTCAGTAGTCAATGAGCCCTTGCATGCTCCCATCTATGTAAATTTTGGCAGTCATTGGAATGCTTAAGCAGCTCCAATTGTAATTTTGTTAATGGTTACCTATAGGCCCTTGATTGTTTTTTGTTTTTTTTTCCAAAGAATGTTAGCCTTAAATCTTAACAATATTTCTAGAGGGCTGGTTTGAGTTCGCAAATGATAAGGAAGATTATTAGATTTTCGAGAAATCTCTTCTTATTTTCATTTTTATTTTTTAAAATTTTATTTTTCTTATTATAATGTATTGTCAAACTGGCAGAATCTTCCTCATCTGGAGTTAAACCAATATTTTCGTGCGAAAAACTTCATCATGAAGTAAGTGGAATGGGAAGCTCATAGAGGAAGGTAAGTGGTTATGTTTACACTTGTTTTTCTAGAAGGCATCACGCGAAGATGAGATTAATTGAAAGGGTAAAGAAAGTTTACATCAGAATACTTACACTAAAAATGAAATTTAAGTGTTGACTCTATTTCTCCATGGGAGCTCTTTTCTTTTTTTATAGAAGATAATAACTTCATCATTTTTATCTGTTGGTATTTCTGTGATTCTGTGTCGTATCAGTCTCTTGTTACTGATCAAATTGCAGGGATTTCTTCTTTTTGGGGGGAAGGGTAGCAGATGCAATAGGGGATCAAGTAGTTATTCTGGTGAAGAAATAGATTAACGAGTCTATTCTTTCTATTTCCTCCATTCTATTTCTTCTTCTAGGACTCTTTACGGACAAAAGAACTGCTTTGGTTCTGTATTTGGCAGATCCCAAATTCAAGAAGATATGATACAACAATCTGAGATGGGTCAGTCCATCAAACGGTCCAGCTGGCAAAGGAACTAAGTATCCAGTCCTTTTGCTTATGTATATTTCTCTATTACTAGCATTCCCTTTCAGAATTGGATCCAAAACCACCTTTAAGAAGACATCACAACAAAAGAAAAGTTATCCTAACTACAATAATGGCAAAGCCATTATTCCGATATTTTGCAGTAGGAAAAAATCTTCCGAGTCTTAAAAAAAAAAAAATCAATCAAACAAAAAGATGAAGATGAATTTGTACTCTGGTCTTTTTTCCTTCCCTCTTATCCAAAGACGGAGCCAGGAACTCCTATGAGGTGGGTTAGCCAATGCATATGGTTTGTGTGTTGGGGTGGGGGCAAGATGTGATCATGCACCAGAAAAAATATAAGGGAATGCACAATTTTAGCGATTGATCCCCTTGATACCCCCTGGCTCCGCCTATTCTCTTATTTGTGATTTTCTTTTTTCTGGTTTAGTTGCAAATCAAGTTGGCAGCCTTCTTTTATATTTAAGAAGAAGTGGTGACTTAATTACCTGTAATATTTTGGTTTCAAATGCTTAATTTCATGATTAATTAATTTATATCATGTAGCAAATTAAAAATATATCTAATACCGAATACTTGAATCACATAGATTTCTGAGGATGGAAGGGCCTTTACTGGTAGGTAATAAAATTTACCCTTTACTATTATGGCCTCAGTTTTGTTAGAATATGTTCATTTCTCTAAGGAAGACATCCATGCAAACGAAGAGGTCGTCCTTTTTCCAATTATCTTGCATCTCCATGAGAACATGTTGCGAGTAAAAATGAACTTGGTTAAAGAGCTGTCGCTAAATTGGAATATGAACAGGAATAGGAATCGAACTATACACAAATATGAGTTTATAGTTGTACCAAAATGGCTTAACCAGATGAATTGAATCTTGAACCCAATAATCACTTAATATATGAGCTAGACAACAAGCCAACAAACATTATTAAGTTAACCCTTCAATTTAGGGTTCCATGAGAAATGAAGTTAAATCATGACTTTAGAATATACTAATGCTTGAAAGAGTGGTGATAATGCAATCATGTGAGTGTATCTAGACTGTTATCTAACCAACTGCTATGCTGATGCAAACTTTCTTCTTTAGGTCTTATTTTTCACATATTAGAAACAACTCATGTAAGAATTCAAAATTCAGATGTTGAAAATAGACTTGCAAAAAATCCAGATTTGTTTCCCATTATGCATAAGTTATGATGTTAGAAAGTATATACTATCAATTTCTTAAAATGCAGTACTTAATAATTTTTAATTGACGATGGGTATAAGTTGAAATTGAATCAAATACAATGGCTTTTTCCCCCATATCTGATTAAAGTTCAAATTTGAATTGGAATTTGAATTTTCTTATCCAAATCCATATTCAAAATTTCTTCCTTCTGAATCAGTACCCCGAATATTGGACATTCACCAAATACTAGAATATACTTGAAATTAATTTGATTTAATACTTTAATAATTTGTGCATTATTTGATTAAAGAGCATTATTTGATTAAAGAGACAGAAAATATTTCTACTGGGTTCAAAAGAATTTTTGACATTATTTATATTTGTATATGGGAGTTTTTTTTTTCTAGAGGTGATGTATAAATTTATAACTTGATATTTATTAAAGTATTTAATTTGTTTCTATATTTAGGATTTATTATTCATGAAAACTGAGGAAGATTTACTGCATAACATCAAAACGGGATGGTTAAAACGGAGAGATACTTCCAGAATTTTATGTGATTGTGGAACATTAATAATGTGGAACACCAATAAAGAGCTGAAGGAAAAACTTTATAGGAAGACTATAAGACTAGAAATGCTTTATGGTTCCGAATGTTGGGAGGCTAAGAAACATACCTAAAAAAATATCAAATAAGGATGCTAAAACAGATGAGCAATAATATACTACGGGATAGAATAAGAAATGAGTGTATCCATAGAAAGTTAGGAGTTGCACTAAAATGAGAGAGAATTGATCGATGAGATATGCAAATGTGCAATGGAGGCTTTTTTAGGCACCAATAAGAGAATAATAGCTCATAAATCATGTAGTAAGGAGGACTAGAGATAGGCGTAAACGAATTTGAGTGGAAGCAATTAAAAAGGATATGGGATTTGTAAATTTTACTATGAAGATGGATCTTTGCTGACCTAAATGAAAGAAAAGGAAGCATGTAATCGACCCCAAAATTTTGGGACAAATTGTTGTGTGGTTGTTGATTAAATAATTTAATTTAGGATTTCCCAAAATTTTGGGATCAATTGTTGTGATGATGTTGATTAAAGAATTCAACTTAGGATATATTGTTTCACAAAGCGAATAGAGAACAAGGGTTTAGGATTGGTTGATTACTGATACTTAAGTTTCTAAATATTGAAAATTTAGACTAAACAGCTATAAGCTACATGAAAATGCAACCTTATATGTGTATTTGTACTAGTTGTAAAAGCACATGTTAAAAAGAATCTGTTCGTCAATTTTGTCCACGCTGGAATGAAAACTATTTCTTGTCTTAACTCTAAAAACATAAAAAATTAATATGGATAATAAAGTAAATTAAAAATGATCCCATCTGTATCTATACATCTAGAGTTTAAATTATTTGACTTTATCCGTACTTAAACGTAGAGATGGTTATCTCATATAATTTGAATAATTTATTTTTATCATCCATAATTTTATAAATTTATCTTTTTTTTATATGAGCACTTGATATTTCTTAAGTGTCTAATTTCACAACAAATATACTTTGCTTAGCCCTCATATAGCCCTCATATATATCACATTTTATTCTAAGAGGAAATATATATCACATTTTAGTCTAAGATAAATATTAGTTTAAATCCTATCTTACTTGATAACTATATTTTGTCCACCAATTTTGCATAATATAAAATTCCATTTAATTGACACTAGACTATAAGAAAAAGGTAGAGAACAATCATAAAAATATTTATATTAAGATACATTATTTCTTTTCAACATCAACTCTGTTATTTTAGTAATGGTGTTTAATAAAAAATATTTGCATCAATTATTTACGAATTTTAATTCTTTATCTTTATTTTATAGGATTTTCATGCCCGAAATTAGATAACAATTAATTTCACCTAAATTTCTTAACCTGCTTCTTTTTCTTCGGAAATCCAACTTGCTTTTTTATAAATTATATAAATATCAATTTATACATAGTTTACTACTTTTATCCATCTCTTTTTGATACACTCTGCAGTCAATGCAATATTTAAATAAGTATTAATACCAATCTAAACATTCTAATTTATGTTACAAGGTAAATAAATTATTTTAAAAATTTTATAATCATTTAATTATCACAATGCATATGCATATTTTAGTATTTATATTTTATCGGCGTGTATTCAATGCGTTTAATTGCTGAATACTAAAAACTATCTAATTATTCTTAGATGACCTTTTTAATTGAATCGTGAACTCATATTTAAACGAATAATTACCAACTATTTGTTGATTGACCAAGCAACTTCAACCCCAAGAAAATACAAGTTAATCGATAGATTTTTTAAATTTATATGCTTCCTCACTAATGCATAGTTGGTGCATGGTAATTCAACTAGTTTTATAAAAAGAAAGAAAGAAAGAAGAAACTATGTAGACACATACAGGCACTCAAATGTTGCGTGTATGATTACACTTAAGTTTCTCTCTTTCCTAGTTTAAGAACTTCCAAGACTTACATCAGGAGGTATCTTGCTAATATTATTAGCATGTCATAAGCAGCATGCACTCAAATTCTTCAACTACTCATGCGTATTAACATGATATAAGAAAGCTAAAACCAACAAAGTTGAATGCAAATTACAGTTCTAGAGAAAATAAACAATCAAATATTCAACAAAATTGAAGGGAAACAAGACTCAGTAACGTAACACAGGCCCATCTAGACAGGGCAGTTTTGAGGTCTATTGTATCAAGGCACCTTTCATGAATACTAAACCAGACCTCGAGCATACCTTGCAGCCTTATTAACCTATCTCTAGCTCTATGGAAACTGTGCTAGCAAACAAGAATTTTTTTTTTTTCTTTCCCCTTTTGAGCTAATGCGAACAATAATATTGCACACAATAGGTGGGAAGTTTTTTGCAGGGTGTATTGTGCTACATTATAGCATATAGGTTTGTTGCTTGTGCAAGTTCTAAACAAGGATAATCAACTAAAATGCATTTGATAATCATGGTACTGCCACAATCAGTGTATAAAACGTATTTGCCACAATCACATATATCCAACAGGTGACAACAGAACTAGGTGAAAGAAACGACAAATATCAAAATTTTTGTTTTAATTTAATTTAGAAGGCACCATAAGAATCTAAGATTTAATAAATTACCTTATCCATGAACCAATAACCAATGGTTGGCATGTATTGCACCAAGTACATAACTAGTAGGACAGGCTGCAAAGGCATACATTTCAAATTGAGTCATGGTAAAACTAAATTTCAATAATAGCTGAAATCATAACACTACAAAGAACAAAGTCAGTATTAATGTGGGCTTGCACTTTCTCTTTGTTCTCAATTTGTGCTTCCAAAGCATAATCATCACTGACTGATTTGTAGTGTAGACTAAGGTTCTCATAGACACTTTAATAATGTAGAGTATATCTATTTCCTATGGATAACAAAGCAAAACCCTGTGTGTGCGCCACTGTATTCCTGTGCAAGTGGCACTCTTACAAGAGGTAGGTTTGAATCACTCTTGTATAAAGTTGCATCGTATAGTACAACAAAGGGGGGGGGGGAGAGAGGGGGGGGGGGGGGGGGGGGGGGGGGGGGGGGGGTGGGTTTGGAGATTAAAGAAAAGGGATGAAGAAAGGAAAGAGTACAACCTGATATGATATCCAAGCTTCCTTTAACCCATGGGTAGCGGCAACAATTGTTAGCTCTGCACATCTTTCTGCTGACACACGCTTCTGTTGAAAAATATTCAAATCAGAGAAGTCATCACATAACAGAAAAAAAAACTTTCATAAATTAATATTTGCATAGAAAACAATTATTTCACAACTTAGGCTTTACATAATATGTCTAAGGTTGTCTACTGAATACTAATTTGTTTCTCAAAAGAAATTAACCTCATGTGAGCCTGATCCAGATGTCTCTACTGGTCCAGGGCATACAATAGTAACTTTAATACCTTTCTGACATAGCTGCAGAAAACATAGAAAAGATGCAAGAAGTCAATTAACAGGTTACCACAAAGCATATTGTTAGTGATACTTGCCAGATGATCATTATCATTGATGCTACTATATATTATTACCTGAAGACAACTTGAAATGTGGGTGATTGAAAATTATCACTTACAACTTAGGGTAGCACTTCTTTTATGTTATTGCTTGTTCAAAGAAAAAGATGAAAAAGAGATTATAACTTCGGACATTTCTGTTATCGATATCGACGTGCTGACACAACAAGTATAAAAATTTCAGAATCCAATTTGATATATAAATTCAAAAAAATACCTCAGAACGCAACGTATGAAAGTATCCATTTAGAGCATGCTTAGAAGCTGAGTATATAGCCTGACCTGGTGCAGGACACTTCCCTGCAGCACTACTCATCTGCAAATAAGCAGCAGTTAACAATGGAAAAAGAGACATTCATTTTGTAAATGAAAATTCAAATAATAATAATAAGTTTTCAGCATACCACAATAAAATGGCCTTTTCCTCTTTTCAGCATGTAAGGTGCAAGTAGTCGAGTCAGATTTATTGTTCCCAAGACATTTACATTGAGAGTTGCCTACTTGACCACATATCCAAAAGATTTTAATTTCTAGGTAGAATTCCAAAACATAAGCTTATAACTGGAAACTGAATTACCTGAAGACCTTCCTCAGTTTCTTCCAAAGCTTTTTTTTTCTGCAAATGGTTATGAAACCAACTGAAGATAGTTAAAAGCATGTCCATAATAGTCAGTTTCTGTTAGGAATGTAAATAAATACAAATAACCTGTTCCACATTGGATATTGCGTATGTTGTCCACTGGATAAAAATATAGACAATGATATGGATAGTCCTAAACTATCCAGATACTATAACTTGTACGCAAATAACTAATACATATGTTGATATACAACAATATGTCCTAATGATTACAGATTAAAGCCTACTCCATCGTCTATTAGGCAAGTTCTTATTTGTATAAGAGGCTAAAATTATGTTTGAACTCGTTTTCCCATTCAAACATAAAACATTAACTACATTTAGTACCATCTGCCTAGCATCCATATCTTATCAGAGTCCAAATTTGTTTTCATCAATAGTGGATAGAGTTTAGCATTCAAATATGTGTCTGTTAAAAGAATGCAAAACAAATATGATAGCATTATATCTATGTTTACATGCCACATTGCTGCCACTATTATATGGCACAAATAAGGCAAGCAACATGAACTATTGCATTGTTACACACAGTATTACCAAATTTATGGTATGCTTTGGTTCGTGGAACAAGTATAGGTACACAGTACATTACTTTGAGCACTAGGTGGTATGACGGATATAGTCTTAGCAGGATGGATATTGGGTCACAGTATGCTCAGGAGTATTTACGACCATTTTAATAAATATACATGTATTATTCATGTACATGGGGATGATGAAAAGGCAATACTCCTCTTTCCATAGTGTGAGTTTAGAAAACAAAAATTAATCTGTCAAGAAAAGACTAAATACCAACATTAAATACATCAAACAAACTTCATCAAATCAATAAGTTGTTAGTTCTCTTAATATTTTTTCATGTTATTGATTTTGGTGATGTGGATTATTAATGAACCAAAATTGGTATGCACGAAACAGATCACGGTTTACGGAGTGAATTAGGCAACACTGGAATTTGGATAAAGCATTTACAAAGTATAGCTCAATATAAGCAAGGTACAGAAACACTTACAGGACGTTCAAAAGCAGCATTGTGTACCATATAATCTACACCACATCCCGAGAATAAGGATTCCGCCTTCTGCACCGCTTCTTTGAGAGGCCCTTCACCAGATGCCAAATCCAAAGGCAATATCTCAACTCTATCGGATGCATGTTTAGCTATTCAAATACCAGGAACAGCAAGAAAGTTAGAATTACCTAATTAAGATGCTCACCGAGTCCATGTAGTACAATGTCCTAGATAGAAGACAAAAGTGACACGTGACAAACTTACCAACAAGTTCACATTTAACTCGTTCAAGCTCTGCTACATTGCGGGCAGAGAGTATCACCTTTGCCCCTAAATTCACAAGTTGACAGGCAAGAATCTCCCCTGGAAATTGCAGGAGACATGATTCATGCCAGAAGAAACAAAAAGTAATAATTCTACTATAAGTAGATTCGATAAACCAAAATAAAAAGTCAAGTCCGAGAGATAGTAATGAAATTGGTGACACATTTGGCAAATTCATTAGAATTTTGCAGTTCAGCATATTGGCAAGGAGGATCATTCAGACACCTAAAATGTGCTGCATGTTTAGGTAAGTTTAAGATGATGAAATGGATAAACTGACATAGACATGCCATGATAAGATACGAGTAAATTCTGAAAAGTATAACACAGAAAGGCAAGAACCATGCCATCAAAGTATTCTACAATTGTGAATAACAAACAATGATTTTGCAATATATTACTTAAAGTATTTATAGTATACAACCTTTTCATGCTTTTATAGGAAACAATTCCTAACTTCTTCCCATACAATGGCTTGATGTATTTCATTCTTGTATGGAAAAACTTACTGTAATTCATCATCACTTTGCAATTAGATCACTATTGTAATTGTTTATCATTAAATTATATAGTCTTAATCATAGAAATTAGAGAATCAGTAGTATATACTGATGTATGCAATACAAAAACCAAAAGATGCTGTGACAAATAAATGTCTCAAATTTAAAAGATAAAGTAACTTAGTAATTTGTTTGAGAAGATTCTTCTAGGCATCCTAGGTGTGCATGAAATGTACTTTCTCCAATATATGACAGCCTCAACGATTAGAAGTATCTGGGCTGCATAGTGCATAGCCTTCGTGCAGCTGGGTAGAACCAGTAATCGAAATAAGCAGAAAGCCCCTTATGTCCCTTCCTCTGAAGAGTGCTTGAAATGTATATTCTCCAATATATGAGTGCCTCACTGGTTATAACTATCTGGGTTTAATCCTCAAAATTAAGGGCCGATAATTTCATAAAATTCATGAAAGAATCAGCATATATTAATGACCTCTAAAACCAGGGTTTTGACCCTCAATATTAAGGGCCAGCAACCTCACATAAATTCGGCAAATATTTGTAAATTCAGTTATTTTTTTCTTTAGCACTAGTATAAAGATTTGTTTACACTGTAATTATCAGGTTTTTTCCCCAAACAACGATTTTCAAAACTTCCCTTCTTTGACGCCCTATGTGGCCCAAGTTCAAATGCCCTAATTTATGTAGTTTCAAATCTAAAGTTTTACATAGATTTCTTTACTTTTTTCCTAAATATTTGACTTTTCTTTACAATTTAACTTTCCATTTTCATTTCATTGTTTTGCAGTTGATTTTGATTTATAACCAACTTTGTAACCTGCAAAGCTTTATAATGCACAGGTGAAAAACACTCTAAAATTGATGAACAGGTCTTGAGTGCAAAATATCTTAGATGATAAAAATCAATAGCTTTGATCTCGCATGGCAGTCTCATCAGTTTGAGAACTATTACCAAAGACAAGGGTAACACTTCTTATATTTCTCCTTTAGTTTGATGCACTAGCTGGCGCAATTCCATGTTCAAATGACCAAATTTCCGAAGTTCAAATCATCCAATTTTTAATAGATTTCTTTACTTTTTCCCTAAATATGTGAGTTTTTTTTTTTTTTTTACAATTTAACTTTTCATTTCCAGTTGTTTATTTGCAGTTGATCTTTTAATGTTTGGGAAATGAGCATTGATTTATAACCAATTTTCTAACTTGCAAAGATTTGTAATGCACAAGCCACAAACCTGTAAAATTGAAAACAGGTCTTGACTATAGAATTTTTACAGTATAAATCAATAGCTTGCATGTGGCATGAAAGTATCATGAATTCAAGAACTATTACCAACAATGGCAACACTTCTTAAATTTCTCCCTGAAAATATCTTAAGTTCTTCCTAGTGTATAAAGTAGAGATCCTATCTGGGTAGTTCTAATATTTCATTCAATTCATATCCTTATTCCTAAGGCTCGAATGATGCAAAGGGGGAGGAGAGGTAATATCGAAAAAGAAAAAGCTCTAAACTAATATCAACCTAACAATCTCAATTAGTCAATCATTCATCAGAAGCTGGTTTCTCTAAGGGTGTGTTTGTGTGCATGGAAGAAGAATGGAAGTAGTGAAAGTAAGGCTACTTCCACTACTTTAAGTGTTTATTCGGCCAAAAATGAAGTTGAAACTTACTTCTTATATGCTTATGTGGTGCCTATATGGCACCTTACTTCCAAGATTTTCTTGCTCTCAATTTGACTTGGCAGAGCTTTAGGAAGTAGAGGATTAAGGCAAACAAAATAAATTTTATTTGCATGTCACCATTACCATTAAAAATTATATTTTTATACATAGAAAACAAATAAAATAATATAAATATGTTTTATTTAATCAATTAAATAATAATCACATCATATTTCTTAATATACTTTTTTCTTCCAAAAGTTAACAAACAAATACAAGAAGTAGTCTATTCTTCTACTTCCATCTTGAAAGTTATTTCTTAATTTCTTCCCTACTTCCACTATTTCAAGTAGCTAAACACACACTAAATGCATTGACTCTTTTATATAAGGATCGATTTCTTATAAGAATGTGTAATAATATTTGTAAGATGCTTTAATACTCCCAGAGTATAATTAAGTTGGTTAGATCTGCCCAAGAAATGGTGTGATACACAACGAAACTGGACCACCGCTTCGCTCATTTTGATCTACACGTCTTCAAATATCTATTTACAAAAAATCATATATTTTTAAAGGTCGTTTTTCTAGGAATTAAGTAGTTGCAAAATGAACGGTTTTTCAACCAGAGAAGAAAGTTTCATTTTGCAACCACCTGATATCTAGACAAATTACCTTTGAAATGTGTGATCTTTTGTGAATAGATGTTTCAAGACGTGTAGATTAATGTGTATATTGTGGATCGTCAAATTTCATCATGTGGTGCATTTTGGGAGCAGGTGTAACTATATAAGTTATGCCATATAAGCATTAAAATCGGTCCCATTATCTTATAAGATAGTTCAAAAGATAGCATGAAGCTCCACCACAGTCTACAAACAAGGAACATAATAATGGATCAAACAATTCCATAAACTTATAGATTTACTCAAACTTTAATAATCACCCAATCTGTAAGTTATTCAGAATCAATGATCATAAGTATGAAAAGATGTTACAAAAAGTTATTGTACAAAGTTAGCATAGAGGCTTAACACCTTGTTATGGGAGACTAATGTGAGGTATATAGTTTCAATGAGTTTATTGAAGAATTTCTATGAATAATCAGATGAGCCTTACATTGGAAGCCCTCAGAGAAATTTTGTTCTAGTCATGGCATTTCATCCTCTAAACTTTACAAGTTAATTAGGTTCTTACTGAAGCCGCAAAAAGAGAAAGGAAAACTTGATCTGCTTGGTTTAGATTATCTGTCTATTTCTATATTCTTATTTGATATTTCAAGTTGAAAACATAAATTCCAACATATAGAAATGTAAAACCAAGTAAATGGGCTGAGCTGTTTCAAAGTATTGTAAACATATGTATTTGCCTGTGTATGCTTAGCTGCCCATCTTCTTGGTTGTAAAGTAAGGCAGTAAATTTCCAGTTACTGCCTACCTCAGCAAAGGAAAAACATAGTTCGAAACATATAAAAGAATAAATATTAAAATATAGCATATATTATGGTTGGATCATTATTCAAGACTACTTAGAAAGGAAGAACCTTATAAGTTTCTTTCCACTTATTTTAATTCTCCAGTACATGTCACTTAACTACAAGAAGTAGCATGTTGGAAGAATCAAATTAATGCTTTTAACAGGATGGTGCTAGAGAACAGCATGGAAACTGTAAACAAGAGTATCCACATTCTCAATTAGACAACTCATCAAGGACCAAGGACAGACGTGGGATGAAACCATGTGCAGGTAGAGACGCTGCATCCAAAAGCTAAGAAGACATAAGCATGACATTAGAAAACTATTAGTGAGCCCATGATACGTTGGGCTGAGCTCACCTTCACATAGGTCTCTCTTATGGGCCTATGGTTGAACATGCACTTTTGAAAAAGATGTTAGATGTTGATTATGTAATTCAGTAGGGCTTGCTGTTATGTCATAGTTGCTTGATCGATGCCATAATAGGAGAGGTCACACTAGGATCCTAGATAACGAGCCTTCGGAGGTGAGAAGAAATAACACCAATAAGAATCTAAACTTTTTATTTTAAAAACCAGCTCAAATCCAATTTCACAGCTCTGCAATATACTTTAACAATCTCGAATCAATAATTTGTTCACAAAATAAAATCTTCGTAAGTTCATTATGTAAAAAGTTAGTCAGATGCTTCTAACTTTGTTTCCTTTTTTATGTCTAATAAATGTGCAGTTGAAGTCAATGATTAATGTAATATAAAAGTTCAGTGCATTAAATTATTGTCACGACTGAATAAATAAAAATCCATACTTTGATGCTAATCTAGAAGAAATCAATAAAATTTGAGAAACTGAAAGAAAAATGATCAGCATACCAATTCCACGGCTCGCACCAGTAATCCAAACAACCTATTAACAGATACACCATCAGTAGTTAAATTTAATAACCCCCAAAAAAAATCAATAAAATTCCAAAATTTTATCACCTTGCCTTCGACTTCTTGGCGCTTTGGGCGGCCCTTTGAAATCAGAGTAAAATCCCCTAAAAGTTGCGCAGAATATTATGATTGAGTAAGCAAATTTGAATCGAAATAGGAAAGGGAACAGATTAGGGTTTTGAGATTTCACCGTCGGCGATGGCGAATTTGACGAGGAGAGCTACGAGCGCACCGAGGGGCAGGAGCATTACGAGAAGAGTCAGCATCGCTGGAGCTCTCGATGGTGCAGACAGCCGTCTGACTTTGGGCAAAATTTATACGGCGCGTGTTTGTATGCGATGTATATTTTTGTGAGCTACATTTCGGGACATTCAAAATGAGCACACCCTTGATTTTGTGAGCACCACTTTCCCAGCTGATCACTTTCCTTTAGGATATGGTACACTAAGTCAAGTGGTGTGCTCATTTAGAATTTCCCCTCCATTTCTTACGTATACATCAAATTATTTTCTCCTACAGCCGATGTTCATATGTGAGCCACACCAACTTGAGTAGCCAGCTCCTTTTCAGATGAGTCATCTTCCATTAAAGGCGAGGGTTTACAATATTTTAAATTATTTTCTACAAAGTTGGCTTTATTTTATTGATTCTTTTTAACTCAACTGAAATTATTTTCTACAAAGTTGGCTCACATATCTAAACTAAATCTGCAGTAATTACTTTACTAGCAAAAAGTATGAATTATAGTTCCTCTTTTTCTATATTTTTTTTACCGGATAATTTCAGTATTCACTATTTCGAATAAAGTCCATATGATTACATCATAATTTTGAAGTTACAAGAGTTAGAGAGTACTGTAAGTATTGTAAAATGCCCTTGCAGGTCATGTCTTTTCCTGTAGCCAAAATCTAAGCTTTAGCAAGAGATTTGATTTCTCTGTTTGCTTTTACACCATGTTAATCACTACATCAAAACTTCTAGTTTGTGATGAAGCTTTAAGTTATGTTTTTATATTCCAACAATAGCAATGCCAACTGTCTAGTATTAATACATTAATGAATAACTGTCAACAGTAATGCACTAGCCCCGATTATTAACAACTACAGCTACCTCATATCAACTTAAACTATTTCACAAAAGCTACAACCTCACTTCACTAATTTTATCACTTGTCAACATACAAATTTAAACACCAGATTCAGTTGGAATATTCAACTTGTGTAGCTTTTACAGTTGATTAGAATAGATGAAATGCTACGTCATAAAATGAACGAAAGAAAAAGAATATCTACCATTCTTCACATCTATTTAGAGATCCAAAGTTAGCGAATCTTGATCCATTTCATACTTGAATTGAAATAAGACATGAGCTTTGTTATGATTGTTTGATGTCATAACAATAGAGAAATTCATCAGCATGGATGTGTCACATAAAACATTCACATTTAGGAATCAAAACATGACACCTGAAGAAAGAACAGATATAGGCTTGAACATGAAACATCATAAAATTAAATGTGTCCATACTATAGCACCTCATATGTCATTCTTTTCTTATTTACATAGCCACAAGATTAACTGTATTCACTGTATTAGAAAATATGTTCCAAGAAGATCGATAGGGATATAAAGTCCTAAAATTGTCATTGTATCAATCAAGTGACAAAGCAGCGAATCCAATATGATTTTACAAAAAACTTTCTAGATTGCTTCAACAGAATGGAATCAGCAAGAGTTGTTTAGTTTGTTTTTTTCCCTTTGCTTGATACTTTGGCGTCGCTTGTTGAACCTTCCACACGCTCAGCTCCAACCTATATGCAAGCAAAGAATAAAGAAATTAATGGAAAAAAAAATGATTAAGGTGTTATATTTGGACAGTGTAACAAGCAGGAAATACTTGAAGATGCATAAATATATGAGAGATTGACCAAATCCTTACTAATTTGTTTCAAATAGATATATTCTGTCATAAAACCTCCCCTACCCTTCTGATACAAGTATAATGTTGACAAATTTCAATTACAATCCAATGCTAAACAGATACCATTGTTATTGCTTGTATCATTTCCCAATACCTACTTCACATTATACATGCAGGTCCTATCAGTACAATCCTAGGGATGGTAATGGATGCATCCATGGGTCAATTTTTTGCCCAGCTTATACAAAATTTTGAATTAAAAATGAAATTTTCATTTTTTCTAATTCAAAATTTTATATGGGACAACTCCGCCGGTGTTGTGCTTAAAGTTTTATCCTTTCACTGCATGTCCCAAGCCAGGATAAAAGAGGAGGATTGTGGTAGACCTATGACAGCCGGTATAAAACATTGTCACATATTATGACATGAGTTAAAAAATGAATTTCGTTGGGGCATTCCCTACTGAGCGACACGCTCCATTGAAATACGAAAAGATATGGATTCTAGAGGTTTAAATGAAGGCATATTACTCAATAGGAATGAATGAGAAGAATTATCAGTGTGAGCGATCCGGCGTGATTCTCTTTTGGTTCATGTAGCCTACTCCAAGTACTTGGAACAGAAGGCTTAGTTATTGTTGTTGTTGTAAAATCTTATATAAGACGGTCCAAAAATTGAATCATGGACGCGTCCATTACCATCCCTACTATTCACACTTGCAGTCCATTGAGTTCAATCTCTGATATATAGCACATAGCTGATTTTTAAAAATGCCGAGTAAAGCTTTCATTGTACATTTAATTATTCATAATTCATGCAAGTAAACCATATAAAGGTTCCATGGAATGATTAACCATCTTTATGACTGCTATCCTTGCATCAACCATATGCATTTTACATTTAAAATCTATATGCATCTATGTGTGTATTTTAAATATGTGTGCTTGTCAGTGACAAGTAGATGTTCATTAACAGAGCATCAAACAAGGAAAATGGAGACAACAATGGGAAGAGAATTACAAACTATCCTCCATAAAACATCACTACATGTGCGAGTGGCGTACAACCTGGACATTTTAGTTGCATGAGTGGAAGAAAAATGAAAAGTTTCAAAAACCATCATGAATGGGTTCTCTAATCAGTTTCAAAATGATACTATGCTTGTGTAGAGAAGTGTGCGCATGGAAATAGCTGGCAATGTATAGTTCATTTGCCAAGTGTTCCATGATCCTGCCATCAACTCTTTTCTTGTTTCAGCGAGAAGTGTACTTGTTAAAGTTCAGGTGATAAACCTTCAGTTTTGTAACTGACCTTGATAGTTTGGGCATTCACATAAAACGAAAATGGTACACTGTGATCAAACCAAAATCAATTGATCATATCTAGGCCCAATTAGGAACCCAGCCACGAAGGTGCCATTAACTCAAATGGTTGCTGGTCTGAATAAGGTCGGAGTTCTTAATTTGGTTACTCACAAATAGAAGACTAGGTTGTGTGAAAATTATGAGTATTTTAGAAGTTAAACAAGTAGTGTGTAGTCACCGGTTTCAGCTTCAAATCTCTACAATTTCCTGAACTGCACACGGTATTGTGGTAGTATTACTTCTTCAGTGGACAAAGCAGAAGGTATTATGGAATGTTCTTGCCAACAACAATTAATTAAATGGTGACACATTTCATGAAATGTAAGAAACAGAATGAAAATTGAAGTCAGAACAAGTTAATATTCTGCTTTGAGATGTCTATGCAAATTGAATGAACAGGGATTTCATTTTTTTTTTTTTCCCCCTTTTTGAGGGAACGATCAGGATTTTTATGCTCTTCTAAATACCATGTCTGGAGAAAACTGGGCACTGAATGTTCTTGCCAACAACAATAATTAATTAGATGGTGTTACATATCATGAAATATAAGAAACAGAATAAAAAATTAAAGTCACCCAACGATAATATTTTGTTTCGAGATGTGTTTGCAGATTGAATGAACAGGAATTTTATTTTTTTTTCTTCAAGGGAATGAACAGGAATTTTAATAAATAACATGTCTTGAGATCTACTCGGAATTCTCAACAAAGAGGAATCATGCTTTAATTATGCTCACATAGATGTGTTTTTTAGTAATTATGCTTACAAAGATGAGTTTGTTATTCTTTCTCAAAATGGAAGTATAAGAGGGGGGAAGGGGAAATGTCAAACAGAATAGAGGTAAGAGCAGTAAATCTGGAACAGTTATGGGACCCTTTTAGGCAAGTTTAAATACCTTGTCCATAATCCAATAACCAATGGCAGGCATGTATTGCACCAGGTACAACACTAATAGTACTGGCTGCAAGGAAAAAAAGAACAAAAATTACACACACAACTTAATTGTGACGAATATAGAATAGGTTAAGAATTTTATTTCTGTTCTTTAAGAAAGGAAAGGATAAACATATGTAGTAAAATTTATAAGTAATCCGTAAGCTTTCCTCCATTCCAGTAGTTGTTTCTCTAAGCAAACAGCAAAAACAGCTTCTATGAGGCATTGCATTGCAAGAGACCCACCTGTTTTGCAATCCAAATTTCCTTTAGTCCGTGCAATGCTGCCGTGATAATTAGCTGTACGCACCTTTCAACTGGCACCGGTTTCTGCCATAAGGAAATTTTGATTCAGGAAAAAAGATATTGTACTTAACCTAATAGTTACTAAGAACATAAAATACATAGCAAATTTCACCTTCTTGAAGTCCAAGTTAGGCATTACTTTTAGAAGCCAATAATATGAAGAAGAGGAAGCTAGCTACATCAACAATACACAACATAGAAACACTAATTTCATACTCTAACAAGGAGCCTGCTTCCAAATGAAATATGAGATTCAGAGGAAGACTGCTAATTTCACAAACATCTAGAGTTCACTTCAAGCTGACGATTACAACACAGATACATATCCAGATCTCGTTAACAATATTGGATAGGATAAGGCAATACATGCTCCCAAGGTAATGTTCTGAGGTTTATTTAGCTTGATACATGTCAGTGTGATAGTTTTTTGTTCTGAGTCCTGTTGACTCTCTGGGATGTCATCTAAGGAGTTTAAAATCAAGCAAACCTGTTTTAATCTGTTAAATAGCAAGGAGAAAAAGCATTTCCACTACAGATCAACATGAAAAAAGTGTTGGTAATAGAAGGCAACTGATGCGCAGTGCTCACAAATGCCTATATGACTTGACAATCATAATGCTTGTCATGAACTATAACAAGGTGTTATCCATGATGAAAAGAATGCAATCCAGCCAGCAGTTTGATATATAAATATGACGGTAAAAAAATCAACCAATCAAAAGCCAGTTTAAGGCAAGCTCCAACAGATCCAAGATGCTACTACAGCCTAAAACAAATAATATGAACTAGTTGCACAAAGGACTTTCAAAGACAAACAAAACTAAGAAGAGATAGGAACGTACCATTTCTGAGTCTCAAATAATACAAACATGGGAATTGCTTTCACTAGCTTAATGAGAATGCTCATGAAAACTCAAAATTTAAGAGAGAACCAAATGATTCTAAAGGACCAAATGATTCTAAGGACCAAATGTAACAAGGTTTATGGTGACTTCCGGATCAAGGATAACAAACAAAATAAATCTAAATAAATTGTATGTCGAAACAACTTCTAGCATCACCGGAGGATCGGAACCACATTCGTGGGCCGACTATTTTTCTACATAGGTCGGACTATTGGAAGCAAATAGAGAAGGAATACCGAGTGGGATCAAAGAAACTAGCAGACTCATCAGATAGATACACATAGGTGGAAAATGGGACATTACCAAGCACACTTCGTTCTCTCGCTCTGCTGACAGTGTTCCTTGCTCAAGGACGGGCTTATGACTTGCTACTTCCTTCATGACAAGGCCTGACAACACTATGTAGATCTAGAAAGGCTTGAGATTTAGAGATTTGAAGGCTAGCTCTATAGAAGATGAGGACAGAGGCACCCAAGATTCAATTAGTATGCACAAGAGGTTTAAGGATCGATTGTATGGTTTCTTTTCGTTCTTCTCAAAACACGAATGGGTATTGACCTTTGGTTACGTTACGGGAATTGGTAGTATCAAATTCACACATATTGTATCCCAATATCAAAAATATTTGCAATGAATCAGTGATACTGATTTACTAGGTCTATAACATATTGGGTATCTCAAAATCTAATATAATATTTAGATGCATATTGTCATTTGTATCACTCTATATTAAAACCTTGATATGTATCTTAGTAAGGCCAAAGATAGTTGAAATGAAAATTGGGAGCCATAGCATGTAATGATAACCCTATTGAAGTTGGAAAGATATGGAAGAAAAGAGTTGATATTGGGAATTCAAATATTATTATTTTTTTAAGTCCCTAATGCATGGAGGAGAAGCACTCTTGTCACAATATATAAGAATTTTAAGGGTAAATTACATGAAGAACCTCTCAACCGTACCAGTCATAGCCACTTGTACCCTCTCAACTAACTCATTAGTACTTAACGTCCCAGAATTTCTTTTAGAAAATAATGTCAACTTTTCCATCTACAAAAGTTCACATGCATGTAACTAACATCAATTGTAATTTACATATATATTCTTCTTCCTTGCATCTCTAGTAAATCAAACCCAAAAAAGGTGAAACTTCCACTCTCCCTCCTCTGCCCTTGAGATTTTGTTAGGAGCCACCCAATCTGGACTTATAAGTTGAACCAAAAACTAGTTATAACTTTAATGATGTCATTGTTAATTGGTGAAGACTGTATTGAACTGTATAGTTGTCAATATCTTTTCGTATGTGATATGTATCTTATGTTTTTTTTTCAATACGATATGCAATCTGTACCTTATCTTGTGTATCTATTAGGTAAAATTTTAAAATTCAGGGTAATATGACTATCCACTTAGTTAACGTGGATCTACACAATATATATAGTGCCTGAAAGCTGAAAATCAAGCATTTTAAGCTTTTTTGTTTGTACATCATATAGGCATAAAATGAATGACCGTAGATAGCAAGTTGATTAGTTTAATGATGTAGAATAATCAGCATCCGATGAAAATTTTGGTGTTTAAGGGTTTTAAATTTAGATTACAACAAAATATCTAGATAGAAAATTTCATGTTGCAAAACCTAGATCTAAGCAAAATATTATTTCCAACCATCCATTTTGTGTCTAATTAATGCATGAATAAAAGAACAACTTATCTTGGTTTTTTGGCTTACATGGTTGTTAGGGATCAGACTGAGGCTTGAACTATGACAAGTTGATCAATTGGTCGATCGACCTTAAACTCAGCATATGAACAAATGCATTGGCTTGGTCTCTTCTTCCAACCTTCAATGGATTGTTCACCATAAATTCAAGTAATAATTCAATGTGTTGGGAAAGATTGATTCATATATAATATTATAATATTTGCATTGACATTGTTGAAGACATGCAGCCAAATTAATGTGGGATATGCTAGAACTCTATCTACTGGTGCAACTTCGATTGGTTTCACTTCGGACCCGATTAACCCAACCCGCTCACTGGTAGGATTGGGTTGGGAGTTTTAGAATACTGAAGTGGGTTAGGTTTGAAGATAGTCAACCCAACCTATGAATATGGTTGGGTTGGGAATAACTTTTAACCCCATCCAAGTCCAACCCGAACCTGATCTATTAAGTAATTTTTATGCAAATATTGCACCAATATTTATTAGACAATATTACAATCTTTTATTGTTTTGATGAAAGGTTGACGTAAATTCAATGTGGAGTATATAGACAAACAATGTATTTACCTAGAATTTTCGTGTATTAGGCTGAATGTTTGTGTTATGTAATTTATATTTCTATAAATTGTTAGTACATGATCAAGCGAAAATTTCTATGTGAACATATATTTAGTACGTATGCAGAGCTTTTACAATTTAGATACTTTTACATTTTATTTTCAACTTTCTTTTGCTAGAACTACCATGTTAACATTACTTGATTGGCTTCTCTCTTTTTAAGTTTAACCTGACAACCTGACCCAACCCAACCATCCTACACCAACTTGACCCACCCAAATTGGTATCTTTAGAGGATGAATAGGGTAGGAATGGTGATTTCATTAACCCGAAAATTGGTTGGGACTTTTAACGCTTGGGCTGGACTAGGATAGGCCCTCAACCACAAATCAAGGTTGGTTTCTTCACTGCTTCGTTGGGTTCCAGTCCAAAACTAGTTATAAATATCGATTTCACTCAGCAATGTTTAAAATAAGAATAACAGTAACGTAAAGTTTTGTCTCCGTTAGGTTATATTGCATATAGCATAACGCATAAAGTAGGATATCGCAATTTCCTATTTATTTAATAAAATCAAGGGTTAATTACAATAACCACCCTTATATTATGGGAGTTGTAATCCCTGTCGAATTTTATTCGCAATTAGATCTCCTGAAACTTAAACGGAGTAGGAAAACCGTCAAATTTGACAATACATGCACTGAGCATGGCTCGAATTGTCCAAATTACCCCTAACTAAAGTTAATGTGAGTCATGTTGTAAAAAAAATCCAAATACAAGGTAGTCCTTTTACCCTCATGTTGCAGGTTTTGGCAAAAACCATGGCCAAAAGGAACCTGCCCTTTTCTTTGGATGCCGGAGAATGGTTTGAAGTACCAATATCACCAAAGAGCGACTGAGAATTGATGAGAAAAAGAGAAAGAAATAGAGAGAGGGAGAGAGATAGTACTTGCAAAGGGAAGGAAGGAAATTGAAGAAGCAAATAAGAATAGGTTTTGTTAGTATGAAGATGAAAGAAAGGAGGAGAGGGTATTTTCGAGTTTAAAAAAATTTGGTATACTTTGTTTAAATCGGAGTGACTATAACAAATGTGATCTAACTTCGTTAAGTTTTATGGGGTCTACCTGCGAATAAAATTTGACGGAGGGTACAAGTGCTACAAACCCCATAGTATAAGGTACAAAGGTAGTTATTATAATTAGCACCGATACGGTGCACCGAGTTATTTTCTACCGTTAAATGGTGTTGGGTTTCCGTTAGATATCATCATGCAATATAATGAGTTTCATAATGCGTTATTTTAAATATTGTCGCTAAGGTTCAACAAGTACTGCCCAATTTCGAGCTAGTTTCGTTAAATTTCAAACAGATTTTGAGGAGTTACCTTAAATTTCTGTTGCAACTTACATAAACCTACTGAAACTAGCAAGAAAATTAAAAACTATTAGGAGAAGAGAGGCTAATATTACAAGTTGTTAATAATTTCCTCTCTTATCAATTTCCATAGTGATCACATATCCATAAATTCTAATTTCTAAAATAACATAGTTTGATCTATTTTATTTAGATTTAACATAAACATAATTTATCTTCAAATTAGTTGCATTCATATTTATTTGGATTTATTGGGTAAGTACAGAAATTTTCACTCATCTTACTCAACATCTGCACGCAGCTGAGTTTGTAAGAAGTGGCTCCTAGATGGCTGCTTATGTGTTTTAGCCATCTAGGCATTCAGTTAGGCAGCCAACTTGGAGGTATAGGCGCCCATCTAGGCAGCTTTAAGCTAAGTGCCTCCTTGGATGCCTAGCGCCACATAGTGCTTTTTAAAATACTAGCATATCTACATGTTTATATTACGTGCTTTTTAGCAGCTATACATGCACATCAAAGATAGAAAGCATATATAGTGGTTATGATACTCAGGGTGTATCATAGTCAACGTTTCATCTCTGTTCCGATGTTTTCGTCTCTTCGTTTGTTTTACTTTTCTTTTCGGACACATTTGGCATTGCACTAGTAACCTGTCAAGATATGTTTTAATAGTAGCTCTCTAGATTTGGATGTTCAAGTGGAATATGAGTTCCAATAGGTTTCGGTATTAAACAGATATGACTCATTTTCTATAAGTTTTGGCGAGCATCCATCAGTTTCATACGAGTTTCGTTAAGTTTTGGATAAAACTTTTGAAACATGCCAAAATTTACAAGAATATTCGAAATTAATGGGAGAAAGAGTGGCAAATTTTCCTAGTTAATAATTTAATCTCCTTTTAATTTATATAGCGATTCTAACTCATTAAATGCTAATATATATATCAGACTTTATTTAATATTTTATTATAGCACAATTTAACTTAAAGTTAACAGCATTCACTTTTATTTCAATTAGATAATTTAAATTTTGGACAAACTACCCGAGTACCGTAGGTTTATTTATCTTATTCAACACCCACTTAACCTATATTTTCATGCTACATTTTTTTTAGACACTGTACATGCAAAACAAAAAGAGGGCAACTAAAATAGCGATAACGGTAACCTAACGCTTTGCATCTGTTAACTTATATCGCATATAACATAACGCAGTTTATACAATTTTCTATTTATTTAATAAAAATAAATATAAAACTATAAAAAATAATTTTCATAAATTGAAAAATAAATTTTAAATTTAAAAAAAAAGAATATAAAACATTTTGTAATATAGAATATATTCTAATTTTATATTTTTATAATAAAATTCACATTTATCTTCATAAATTATACTAAGTCCGCAACTGTAATTACACTCATCATCTAAACAAGAAAACAATATTCTAATTTTTATTTCAATTACAGTTATTATCATTGTTGTAATTTATATTTTGTAATATTCAATTTATCTTATATGTAATTGTTAACTTCAGTTCAGCTAAAATTCAATAGAATCAATAAGTAGAAAATTCCAATAACCAAAGAAAAAGTACAATAAGCGAATAAGGAAACAATCAAAATTAGCAAGTTAGCAATTCCACAAACAATCAAACAAGCCAACAAGTAATCAAGTAAGAAAATTACAGTAGTTCGCTAATAATCAACAACAATATAGAAATTACTAAAAAAATAGTAAATAACGTAACATAATATAATTTAATATAACATTATGTAAAATAACATTAAAAAATACTGTTATGGTGCACTGACTTATTTTCAATTGTTACAAAGCATTGGGGTTCCGTTAGATTTCGTAAGCAATATAACGGGTTTCATAGCACGTTATTTTCAACGTTGAGGGCAAGCAATGATTGTGATGCTTATGTGTTTATATATAATTGAACCGAAACCGAAAATCAAAAGAAAACTGTTGAAACTAGCAAAACTTGTTGAAACCTTTTATGCCATGAGGGCTTGAAACAAAAACTGAAATTGAGGTTTCAAACCATGGCCTATATGTTTACATATAACGGGCCCGAAACTAAAACTCGAAACAAAACTGTTGAAACTAGTGAAACTTGTCAAAATCTTTTTAACAAGAGGAAAAAGCTTTGATAACAATGACGAGAAAGAGGATTGCTTTTCATATATTCAATTGGATTTATCAGAGTTTTAGAATTGTTGTTTGGAAAAAAACATATGCGTGATAGCTGATGTTCGCACTTCACCTTATCAAACTTTATTTTAAATTGGATTCACGTTGCATGAGGACCTACATGTTTACTATTTTTTTCTTGGCATTAGTTCACTAGATAGACTGCCTCTTGCCAACTGCTTCAGGGTATTAAAAAAAGCATCTCCCTTTCCTCGATCAAAAAATTGCGATCAAACTAGGTGATCTCAATGTGATATTTAGTATTATAATTTTTCCAGTCTTTCCACAGAGAAATCTTAATTTAGACCTGAAAACTGTGCATAATAACTGACACAATTTTGGACCAAACAATCACTGTGATTTAAATCCTCCCTAGAACAAAGTTTCAAATATAGACTGCGTAGACCAGTGCAGACAATAGCCTTCATCATATTTCTACGAAATTGACTATTTTAAATCAGTTGCTAAGAAATATGAAATCACTTGCACACAACAGAGTCATAAGCTCAGGTTTGAAACATATCGCAATGCCCAGATATGGTCAAGCAAATAGATTTAGCTATCAATTTTACTTGAGGATAAAATTTGATATTGATAATAATTTCAATTGTGGTAAAAATATTGCCAAGTTTGATTAACCTATTAAGAAAATACTATGTAATGTCTAATCAAGTATATATACCAAGAAGTCTCCAGCTATTATTTATTATTATTTTGTGCAGCAGCTCCACGGAATCCGCTTAACAATATGCATGCAGTATCAAAGCAATTACATTCCCAAAATAGCTACATCAACCACTGTCTTTAAATAATATATAGTTTCCGTATTCACTGGATGGAGCCTAACAAACAAATAGCAGGAGAGAGAAAAATTGCTAAGGCCATATTACCTCAGAATCTTCATGTTCAATTTCTTTGTCTGTTTTCACTGGTCCAGGACAAACAATAGTAACCTTGATGCCTTTCTGGCATAGCTGCATTATACGTCGGTCAGAAATTTCAATCAGCATCGTGTCATCAATAGACAATTAATGTACAATATATATTGACTTAAGATATTAGTTAATAAACGAGATGTGGTAGTAAACAATATGCAGATTAAATTTCAGTAGAAATGAAATTATACAGAGGAAAACCATATGTGCATAGGAATTCATATGTATAACAACCAAGCGGCAGTTAACATGCAATGTACAGCCTTACTCAGGTAGGGATGAGAATGGGCATATCAAGGCCAGCTCTTAGCCTATCCTATTCAAAATTTTCAATTAAAAAATTGAAAATTTTATTTTTAATTCAGATTTTTAAATAGGGCTGACCGAGGGCTGACTCTTAGACCCCGTCCATTCTCATCTCTATTTACAGGGTAACATAGCTGCATAGCATGACAGAATGCTAACTTTACCATAATTCACTACAATAACCTTAAGAAACTATACATGATACCTCAGAACGCAAGGTGTGGAAGTACCCAGTCAGAGCAAATTTAGAAGCACAGTACCCAGCTTGACCAGGTGCAGGAATTTTTCCTGCACAACTACTCATCTTCACGAAACAATAGTATGATCAGAATCATTAATGACTGTCATAAGCTAATAAATATCAATGTAACAGAATATATGATTAGATTGTTCACTTTACCACAATGAAATGGCCTTTCCCTCTTTTCAACATAAACGGTGCAAGATGCCGAGTGAGAGTAATTGAACCGAGGACATTCGTTTTGAAAGTAGTCTAGGTATACATAAAATGGAAATGATAATAGTTAATAGACTGAAAACATATTGAAAAGTGAAAACTTAATTAGTTAATATGACAGTTGTCAGATACCAGAAGAGATTCCTCAGTTATCTCCAATGCTGATATCAGCTGCAAACACACATTTCAACCAGTGAAACCAATAATGTCCAAATATTTTACCAATTGTAACTATTTACAAATTCATTACTTATGGCACTGATATGACAGGTAACAAAGGTCATAAGTCACAAGGCTATATAATTGATCATATAGATAACTTATGGGTTTATGCAAAAGAACAAAAAGTATGCCTAATAAAACCACATACGTGAGGATCATAGGCTGCATTGTGGACCATATAATCAACACCAGCACCTGAGAAATAGGACTCTGCCCTCAGGACGGCTTCTTGTAGAGACTCCTCTCCAGAGGACAAATCAAGCGGCAGAATTTCCACCTTGCAAGATGAATGTGTACCTATGGACATAGGAACAATTAAGTAGTAAATGCTTGAAATTATATAGGTAAAACTTTTTAAAAGACTATAAGTTCCTTTAACAATCCAATATGTACTTACCAACCAGTTCAGCTTTAGCTTGCTCGAGCTCAGCTACATTTCGTGCAGAAAGTATCAGCTTCGCACCTAGGCTTGCAAACTGTTTAGCAAAGATCTTTCCTAAAATCCAAGAGATGCCCATTTGGTGACCAGAGTATAAAAAACTTGTGCAAACCAAAAAGTATGTTTAAATGGCTTTGCACTACTTTAAAGAACATATAATCGAGTTTATTCTACCCTAGAAAATGGGAAATTAGGTATTTCTTATGCAAATGTATGGGTTGACTGCAAGAAGATTACTTACTTTTAAAATTGACTACGGGAAGTTTAAAGCTGTCTGGAATGTTGTTCGGATTAAAAGCAAACTGGAATTTATTTGGATACAATCTCAGTGAGATTAACTTTCTTACAATGTTGGTGTTCAAGAAAAATCTCTGTGCCATAAGTACCTTCGCCTCCAAGTCCTTTCTTCAACTTAAGACCCAAGTCTTTCATAGGTCCTTCCAAAATGATTTGGACATAAATCCTTCCCTTTCAAGAATCCAAGACCAACCTTAGGCTACTTATAAAAAGGTTCTATTTTGTTGAAGTTGATCTACACTATGTAAAGTGGTTAAAAAATTTAAAAAAAAAAAAGACATTTTTTATATTTTGTTTGCCCATATATCAAGTAGGCACAAAAATGAATGCTCAAAAATAACATTTCACATAGATCCACACTTTAGGGCTTAAAAATTATTGATCCAAACAATTGATAATGATATAAATACCTTAAAACTCTTATTATGTACAATTTAATTAAGTTTAAAAAATTCTGAAATGTTAAAATAACTGACTTGCTATTTACAATCGCGCATTTAGCGCCGATTGATACATGGCAAAAAATTCAAAATTTGTGTATAGATCAGTTTTAATGTAATGGATCATGATGATGGATGTTAGATCACAAATTCCTATGAGAACCTAATCACCTATACATATTTATTAACTTACAAATAAAAATTCAAGTCATTCTGATTTCTGACATTGTTTACCTATGGTTTAAGATATTTCAAGAAATATGTAATTTCAGTCAAAAAAAGGAAAAAAAAAATGAAACCATCTTAATATTAGGTAAACAACATTTGCATGACTTACGTTTTTGTTTATAAGCCAATAAATATGTATAGATTGAGAGGGACTGTTAGATTTTTTTGGGAGATGGCCCATAATAGAGTTCTCACAAAACTTAGATTGACAACTATTCTCATAGCAGCAGTCCATATATACGTATATGTATAGACCGCTCCTAATGAGAACAGTTCAATTCACACAAACACATACATGTATATACACACACTCCCACCTTGGGTATGAGAAGGGGGAAAATCCATTGAATCCATCACTTATCTAGAAATCCTAGGATTTTGTAAAAGAAAAGACTCCTTATATAGATCTTTATTTTCTTCGACAAAGTCTTAAATGGATCAAGAAGCCCTCTCTCTTTAACTACCTCATCCATCAAATAAGTTTTTCGACTTTTATCCCTTAGTTTTTTTAATTAATCTATTATATCTTGAGGATTTTGTTTTTTAGATTTGATTAATCTTGCATATATTTTAAATGCTCATTTTAAACCTAGTTTTAGGGATAGGGATCTAATCCCTAATTACAACCCAGTCGATAAGTTTATCCTCTACCATTTTATTATTTCTTTTTTTTTCCCTTAGATTTCAACCCCATAAAAGCTAAGAATATAGCCTCAACTACATGCAGATTGCACACCGCATGCAATGAATAAAATAAATAAATTCATTATATGTGAAACAAAAATAAAAACTAAACGCGCTTTCAATTTGTTAGTTAAAGGGCATCTCGAAAATGCCCGATATAGTAGTAACTCATAATAATGTTGTAAAAGTAAGACACGTAGACAGATCGACTCATCAAGTTTCCATTGAAATATAATCTACTAGAGTATTTTGTTCAGTCCAATTCCAGTGCCAAATAAAACTAATGGCTAAATTTGAAATACACAAGGTAAATACTAGTCCATTCAATCTTCTGACTGCGATGCATAAGGCCAGCCAATAAATGCCTGTTAGACACAGACGAAGAAGAGGCTTGCTTCGCTAGGGTAGGAAAAAGATATATAGGATAAAACAAATATAATCTAGACTGACTCAGTCTGATCCCTATCAACATAGTGCATGGCATAAAATGTGAAGCAACTCAAGAAAAAGACTAGAATCTTTTAGATAATCTAAAAGATTGATATGGTTGAGAAGTTGCAAAGGAAAATATTTGACCTACCAAAACCACCCTATATACGGGTGCACACAACACGTGATCAATGACTGGATGATTGATAGATACATGATGTGTCGTTAACGATGTTATGATTTAACAAACAATTTTGGTAAAGGGAGGTGCTTTTTTATACATGTAACCTAATAGCCTGCTATAAAGATATGTATAGAGCCCTCTGAGACATATCAGGTCATTTGAGGTTTGATTTTCAATAATCTTAATTTATTTTATTGGTTCTAGTAAAGTTGCAATAAAACATCCATTTGAGTTAATTATTAGTTGACTAACCAAATCTAGCTTGAGAATTTAGATCTCAACAAGTGTTTAGTGTTGTAAAAGGTCCATGTTGGCATTCTTGAATCATTTATCTAATAATGTTCTAAGCCTTTCATCTATGTAATAAGTCTAATTCTTCTCAAGATTTTTAAGGTGTTGCGGCATTTAGAGTATCCATTAATGTGCATGTGCGCATGAATTGATAGAGTATTGTTAGCCATATATATTAATACTATATTTTCCAAGGAGGAAAAATGTAGCCCGTGATGTACAACGGATGGAATATAAGACAAGAATGAGAAACAACATCCTTAATATTGAAGTTTCTAGATGCATACGGTAAAAAATTAGCCAAAAGAAGCCAGGTTATAAGAAAGCAAAGTAAAAGCCATTAACTTTTTTCATTGAGAACATATTTAAAATATTTATAGAATCTATATTATTTGTGCATTCTCATGTCTAAGTTTCACTCAAAAACAAAAAATCACTTTTAACGATGCTACGTCTTTATTTAAGTTAGAATAAAAGATGAATTTCTCACCAATTCCCTTGCTCCCGCCCGTAATCCACACAACCTGTCAACAGACCCTCCCCAAATTAAAATATATTTATCTTATTTAACTTTTGACCTCTGAAATTACTAAATACACAAACTACACCACAAAACCAGAAATGTATCACCTTTCCTTCGAAATCCTCACGCCTCGCCGGCCTCTTCGACAGCAAAGTGAAATCCCCTAAACCCCGAAGAAAACAAATCAAAAATCAAGCCAAAAACCAAATTTTAAAAAAAAAAAAATCAAAGAGTACAAATTAGGGTTAGGGTTTCGAGAGAGAGTACCGTCGGCGAGAGCAAACTTGACGGCGATGGCTGCGATCGCAGCGAGGGGGAGGATTAGGGTTAGCATCTCCGGCTGCTTGCTTTGAGACGCGCGGAGCTGTGCTGCTGAATAGAGAGGACAAGAGAGTGGTTTGGGTTTTAATGAGGGATTCCCCCATTGGAGACTTGCAAGAGAGGAGAGAGAGTCAAATTCTTGACTTCCGATCCGATGGTTGAATGTTGACGATGAGACTTTTCGGCCCGCCACAAAGGAAAGATGTTTTTCAAACTTTTGAAGATGAAGTTTTTAACCCAAAAAAATATACATCGGGAATTTCCAGAGGAGCACGCCACTTATCCTAGTCAGCCCACTTAAGTTCATTTCGTCCGAGCAACCATTGGGAAGTGGGCTCACTAGTAAAAAATGGTATGCTCCTTTAGAATCTCCCATATACATCTGAGAGGATTTTTTTTTTTACGTTAGTCCCTCAAGACTTTCATGTTATGATAGTTTCTTAATTCTTCATATTATGATATTGGTATGGTCCGAAAATTATAATATCTTATAACATTTCTTAAATATTTTCACCTTGAACTAATTATCACCATCTGGTCCATATTATATAAGTTCATCTTATTGAAGTGAATTGTCACATGTCTAAATAGCAAGCCAAGTGCTTTCTAAGAATAGCATTGATACGTATGTTTGTGGTCATTTCATGATCATGAAATCTTTTGTTTGCTTGATTCTGAAACTCTCGAGTTTCATTCGAGAGTCAATCTCCTTCTAATTATTCCGTTTTCTTAATTTCGTAACTGTGCCTTATTCATATCTCACTGATCATCAATTGGAAATTCACCGATACCTATATTTGGACCTGCAGTTTTGCTAGTGATCGAATCAGTTTGATCAAGTTTCACCATTGGATTTATTACTCCAAATAGTCCCAAATCAACCGGCCATATGACAGATTTTGACTCCAGATAACGAAAATGTAATTAAAACAAGTTTGCACTCGGATTTCTGATTGTTAAATTGTTTTGATTTGCTGTCAAACCCTTGGACTGAGTCCCAAACGGACTCCAATTGAGCACAAACTTTATATGAACCTTCGTGGACTAATCCAGAACTCAAATATGGGCGCAAGAAGCCCATGTTGAATTCATTCACTAATTTGAACCTTAGATTGAGCTAATTCACTAGTTCAAATGAAATGAATTAAGTGAATTGAAATTGGCTTCAAAAGTTGACTACATAGCAAAGGAACAAAAAAGGAAGATGAAAAGATAGTCCCACATTGGATATAGAATTGTATGGATGTGGGTTTAAATACGGTAACTGGTTCCATTAATTTGCTTATGTAAGAAAAGGAAAACCTTGAGCACCACGGGGGGTGCCACGCACGCGCACGCGCGTGTGCGAATGGGCGTTTAGGGCGCCCAACCTATAAATAGGGTCTGGGTCAGAGTTTCAGAATATACGTTTTTTTCTTTTCTTTTCTGTTTCAGTTCATCTTCTGCAGACAGAAGTTTCAAAATTTCTGTCTACAGAAGATCTCTGTTCAGTTCCATTCTAAGTCCAGTCCTGCATTACATAAATCAGAGAGAATCTTTATCAGATTCGCCAGAGCAGAGGGATTGCAGCTTCCTTCTCTCTGCAGATCGATCGTTGTATCCTGGGAGATCGACGTCCAAGAAATCCAGAAGCAAACAGTGGAGGACGAATCGATTTTAAGGAGATAGTGTCCAACACTAGCCTCGATCTTCATCCAATCTACTTCCTGTCATCTTCCAGTGGACTTCCAGTCTTCCTGCAAGCTTCTGAACCAGGTTTTTCATAATCCAGTTTCTTATTTTTCTGATTAGGATAGTATACTAAATAAAGAAGAACAGTTTGATGGTTTTTCTTTAAACAGTCTTCTTCTACATCAAAACTGAAAATATATAGACATAAACCTAATTACAGAATTAATTTCCTGCAAGATAACAGTAACAATTCTGTGTAACTACAAATCTGTCATCTTGTGTTAATCTAAAATAATTCTGTATGCTTCAATCTGCAACCACAGAATTAGTAATCTCCATTTTACATATAATTAAAAATACCAACAGCCCAGAGGTTTTGAATGGCCAATCATTGACCATCCATGAAGTCCGGCTCCAAAACCCTACTTCCTAAACTCATAAACTAAATCCTTCTACTCCATTTGCTCCGCATTGTCAATAACTTATATATCTCAGTATTATCAATTCATAGATTTCTTTCATTGATTACTAGATCAATTCATGCATAAGCCAAGAGAGATTTGTTAGAAAACTGCTTTGAGAAATCTTACATACATTGAGAGTTTTCCAGGAAATAGTTGTTATACAAGATGCATGACAAATTCAAATCTTTGCATACTCTAATACAAGATATGTTGAAGACAGTGAGAAAAAGTCTACTATTGCTTACCAAACATCAGTTGGTGCCAATTTGGTTATATAAAGAAGCAAAAAACAAGATTTAGTATCTCGGTAAGTGTTGAGGTAAAGTATTGAGTTATACCCCATACTATATGTGAGTTGATGTGGTTAAACAACTTATTGTCTGAGTTTAACTTTAAGGGTGTGTTTGTTTGTATGTAAGTAAAATGGAAATAGTAGAAATAAGGTTACTTCCACTAGTTCAAGTATTTGTTAGTCAAGAAGAAAGTTGTAAGTTGCTTCGTATATGGTGATGTGGCTCCTATATATCAACTTACTTTTAAAATTTTCTTCCTTATACTTTTAAATTATCGGAAGAACTCTAGACAGTAAAGGAACAAAAAAAAATTATTTGCATGTCATTATTATCATTCAAAAGTTTTACTTTTAGCCATAACAAATTAATAAAATTTATGTAAATACTGTTTTATTTAATCAATTAATTAATATTCCCTTACTTACTAATGCATTTTCTTTTTTCAAAAATTAACAAACAAATATAAAAAAAACACTCATGTTTTACTTCTAATTTGGAAGTTACTTCTAAATTTCTTCTTAATTCCATTACTTTTACTAAGCCAAAACACGCTAAACAAAAGGATCATGTATCCATGCATTGTGATAATTAATCTGCAATTTATATTGATCAAAATCATGTGTTTTATGATCATGCCAAATTATAAAGGTTGATTGTCATCTTGTTCGAGATTATTTGGTAAAGAAAGTGATTTTACTCTACTCTATCATCAGAGTACTAGGTCTATATTTTGACTAAATATACATCATCTAGAATTTTCTCAAAACTGCGTGATAAACTAAACGTAATTAATATTATACCTTAGTTTGAAGGAGAATATTAGATTATTATGAGATTTTTTTACTAGGTATGGACCCATTATGGGTATTATTTGTAGACACTAAAAATAATTAAATAAAATAAAATAAAATAAAAAAATTATATGGAAACCAGGGAGAACCCAAAAGTGCAACCCGGGAAAGCTCCCGCGGGTTGCTACCCGCGGGAGGATCCCGCGGGTTGCAACCCGCGGGACATCCCGCGGGTTGCAACCCGCGGGACATCCCGCGGGTTGCAACCCGCGGGACATCCCGCGGGATGCAACCCGCGGGACATCCCGCGGGTTGCCACCCGCGGGACATCCCGCGGGTGGCAACCCGCGGGAGACTCCCGCGGGTTGCATCCCGCGGGAGAGATCCCGCGGGTTGCAACCCGCGGGAGTCTCCCGCGGGTTGCCACCCGCGGGAGCTCCCGCGGGTGGCAACCCGCGGGTTATTTTCCGTATCTTTATTTTGTTTCCTTTGCTGATATTCCGTGATCCGGTTTTTCAGGAGCGAATCAATCCGGATTTGAGGTTCTCTCAGTCTATAAAATACAGGATTGGAGTTGAGAGAGGGGGAAGATTTTTCTTTGGAGCCGGCAGAGCAATTCTTCACAGAGGGTTGAGAGATCAGAAGGAGCAGGTTTTCTTCACAGATCCCCTTTCAAGTTGGATAGTCAACGGAGGCAGCAACAAGACTCCACCGCCACCCGAACCCACATAAAAAAGGGAATAAACTAATATTCCCGTTCTTGTGATTCCTCGATATTTTTTGTAATCTCAAATCTTCGTTGTAATCAAATAATTTTTGCAATGGAATCAAAGGTTCAATTTTCGAGCGTACAAGAACTGGCGACCACAGTGGGAGCTCCTCTGTTTACCACAGAGAATTTGGTGGCGCAGTCCGACCGGGTGCCGATTGGCTCAATGGTTGAGATGCTGGTCATAGAAGTTGACCAGCAAAAATATGAGGAATTTCTTTCCTCCTCTGATTCGAACCCTAGGCGTCATCGCCGGGTGACGATGAAAAAAGGTGAGGCGTCATCGCCCACTGGAAATCAAAAGGCGTCATTGCCTATGAAAATTTACGAGGCGTCATCGCCCGTTGAAACTTACGAGGCGTTATCGCCCGTTCCAAAGTCAAGCCAAAAGTCAAACCAGTCCCTGACCCGCTCCCAAAAGAGAAATTTAAGGCGTAAAACTCAACGAGCACGCCTAAATCATACAGAAAAAATTGCAGGAAACTCCAAGACAGTAAAAAAATCCGGAAGTAATTCCATGAGCGCAAACCCGCGGGTTGCAACCGCGGGTGGCAACCCGCGGGTGGGAACCCGCTGTTCCCAACCGCGGGTGGCATCCCGCTCTTGCCAACCGCGGGTGGGAACCCGCGGTTCCCAACCGCGGGTGGCATCCCGCGGTTGCCAACCGCGGGTGCCAACCCGCCGCTTCCAACCGCGGGTGTCAACCTCCAGGTTGCAACCACGGGTACAAATCTGGGTACAAATCTGCAATTTCAATCGCGGGTTGCATCCCGCAGATGCCACCGACGGGTTACGTTCAATGAACACAACTCTCATGTCTCCTCGAGCACGTCTATGGCGAACACGCAACATGCACCAAAAATTTTAATCTCTCTATCAGAGGCATCTGGGGCCCATACAACTACTCAGGACAACGTGCACTCCAGAAAAATCCGCAGGAGAGTTGGGGAACAATCTGATGCTGGAAAAGAGCTCAGCCCTGAGATATTGCAGACTCTCAAGTATTATGAACCAAGTTTGCGACGCAAGCGGCGTCAGGTTGCAAATAGAGAGGAGAAGATATCTCAAGACTTGAGAGAATACCTCAATTGGAAGAAGAACTCTGCACAGAATACTCCTCAATGCCAATGCGAACAGTTAATCTCAACTGTTCTATCAAACTGCGAGTGTCATCCGAGACGGTCCGTTTTTGAGCGGATCACCGAATCCAAAGGAATACGGACAATAAAAAGGGTGTGCTCTGGAACCGATCTACCTGCCACCTCATCAAATATGGTTAATAAAGGCAAAAAGGTGGTCGGAAATAACCTTTCGGATAAGGAAATTACTCCAGGATCAAAAGGAGTTTTTATCGAACCAGAGGGCGCGCTTCTAGAAGAAGTCTCTGAAAGGCTTGAGAGACAAGAAAAACGTCTCGAACAGCACGAGGAGACCATAGAAGAAATGAAACAACTTTTGATTGAGTTGCTGGCTCAAACTAGAAAGAACCAATCATCGCCGTCCATTTCTAGTCGGCAGAAAGGAAAACGGCCTGTCCAAATAAATGAAGACAGCGAAGACGAAGATGAAGAAGTGCCTCCTCATTCAAGAGAGGAAGAGGAAGTGAAAGTTATCCTTAATCCTCACGCAGAGAAAATAGAGAAGATGGAGAACCAATTACAAGCTCTTCTTCATCGCAAAAAGCTACAAGAGGTGGGGGTAGTCCGTCCATATCCCGTAGAATGGGAGACCATACCCTATCCTGCAAAATATAAACCGTTGAATCTTCAATCATTCGACGGTAAAAGTTCGCCGCAGCAACACATCTTCTATTTCCTCTCACAGACAGGACATCTCATAGGGAATGATCCAACTATGACTAGGATATTTGCGAGCACTTTACGGGGGCCCGCATTTACCTGGTTTATGCAACTTCCCCAGGGAACAATTAAATCTTGGGCTGATGTAGAACGTGAGTTCCTAGCCCGATTCTTTGAAGATGATACAGAAGTCTCCATATTATCTTTGCTAGCAGCGAAGCAAGAAGAAGGCGAAACGGTCAAAACTTATGTCGAGCGGTTCCGAGAACTTTCCGTTCGATGCCCACATGGCATGACGCAGGATACGCTTGTGGAAACCTGCAGACATAACTTGTTGACCGATATTTTAGACAAGATGGGTTCGGTCGAATCCAAGTCATGGAAGGATCTGCTTAAGCAGGGCGAACAGGCCGAAGAAATACTTCGACGTCTCGAAATGCAACAGGCTGCAACCGGAGACGGTGCAAACGAATCTTCATTCCATTTTTCCCGTTCAAAAGGGAAAGACATAACGGCAATGGCGGTAGAAAGTACACTGAAGCAGAAACTATGGCCAACTACAAGCAACACAGCAAAGCCGCCCAGACTTCAAAAGCAGTATTCGTTCAAGGATGAACATACTGCTACTATATTCAATCTGCTCACCAAACGCAAGATGCTTAAATTGCCGGAGAGCAAGAGACCTGAAGAAGTAGGGAAAACTAACGATCTGAACTACTGCATGTACCATCGGATTGTAGGTCACCCCACAAAAAATTGTTTTATCTTAAAAGATAAAATTCAAGCGTTGATTGACGCTGGAGCAGTTCAGCTCAAAGCTGAACAAAAAAGGAGTTAGAGCTAACTCCGACACATTTAATGCGTGAGGTCTAAAGGTACCACTTGGGCTCACAACAATTCCCAAAAAATGGGCTCAGGGCGGTTAATTTAAACCCCCAATTAAAAAAAATATATATATATATATATAAAAAAAAAAAAAAAAAAAAACACCCAACGCCGACAAGGCTACGGGAAGAGAATAAATTTCTCGCCAACCCCACCATGCTGGGGGTAAAAAGCATGAATCGCCCAACGCCGCTAAGGCTACGGGAAGAGAATAAATTTCTCGCCAACCCCACCATACTGGGGGTAAAAAGTATGAAACACCCAACGCCGACAAGGCTACGGGAAGAGAATAAATTTCTCGCCAACCCCACCATGCTGGGGGTAAAAAGCATGAATCGCCCAACGCCGCTAAGGCTACGGGAAGAGAATAAATTTCTCGTCAACCCCACCATACTGGGGGTAAAAAGTATGAATTACCCAACGCCGACAAGGCTACGGGAAGAGAATAGATTTCTCGTCAACCCCACCATACTGGGGGTAAAAAGTATGAATTGCCCAACGCCGCTAAGGCTATGAGAAGAGAATAAATTTCTCGCCAACCCCACCATACTGGGGGTAAAAAGTATGAATTACCCAACGCCGACAAGGCTACAGGGAGAGAATAAATTTCTCGCCAACCCCACCATACTGGGGGTAAAAAGTATGAATTACCCAACGCCGATAAGGCTACGGGGAGAGAATAAATTTCTCGTCAACCCCATCATACTGGGGGTAAAAAGTATGAATTGCCCAACGCCGCTAAAGCTACGGGAAGAGAATAGATTTCTCGTCAACCCCACCATACTGGAGGTAAAAAGTATGAATTGCCTAACCCCGCTAAGGCTACGGGAAGAGAATAAATTTCTCGTCAACCCCACCATACTGGGGGTAAAAAGTATGAATTACCCAACGCCGACAAGGCTACGGGGAGAGAATAAATTTCTCGCCAACCCCACCATACTGGGGGTAAAAGTATGAATTGCCCAACGCCGCTAAGGCAAAGGGAAGAGGAAAAGTTTGGTATTTAAACCCAAACGAAACCCTCGACAACTCACTATGCTGAGGATAATAGTATGGCTAGCCCAACTCAAACGGTAGTTGGTAAAGGCAAAATCAAACCCGTTGATAGCTGGGGGTTTGCTAAAAATCCCACGACAAATCTGTCACAACAGTATTCTTATCCGAATATAAGAATACATCACTGCCCTAAGCTGGTAAGGCAAAGGGAAGAGGAAAAGTTTGGTATTTAAACCCAAACGAAATCCTTGACAACTCACCATGCTGAGGGGAATAGCATGGCTAGCCCGACTCAAACGGTAGTTGGTAAAGGCAAATCAAACCCGTTGATAGCTGGGGGTTTGCTAAAAATCCTAATCAGATAAATCTCCTGTCACGTTAAGATTTCACCTCTGACAGCAAAACTTTTCTTGTCATTTTGCTCTAAAAGAGCAAGCGACACTCCAAAATATTTGTCAAGTTAAAATCATACCTCTGACATCATAATTCAAAATCAAAAGAGATAAAATCCTAATTAAATCGATTTCCTGTCACGTTAAGATTTCACCTCTGACAGAAAAGAAAATTCACACTTCATCAAGTCCAACATTACAACCTCTGATGAACGTGCTTTAGATATCGTTAAGTTGAAAATCACCTCTGACGAAAATCACCTCCCTATCAAGTTAACAGTTACCTCTGATAGTCCGATTCCAAAACTAAATACGTTAACCGTCACCTCTGTTTAGCCAGCTTGTCCATATCACGACCAGATACTCTGAATAGGTTAAGCTCCAAGACACGTTTAATGTCACCTCTGTCTTTTCCTGATTCGTCATACTAGATGTCACTGAACGGTTAGGATTAAAATAAGCACGTTAATATTATACCTCTGCTTGACCTAAAATAAGCACGTTAACATTATACCTCTGCTTGTCCTCTAATGAGTACGTTAAAATCATACCTCTGCTTGTTATGGAATAAATAAATATATTAACAGTTATCTCTATCGACCAAATCTTTTAAAAGGTCTATAACCAAAATTAAAGAATCCAAAGTATTTCGAAATTCAGTACGGTTCAATATAGAACTTCGAAAACTTTGGAGGGGGTTATGTAGACACTAAAAATAATTAAATAAATAAATAAATTTGTATATATATAATAATAATAATAGTAACAATTACTTTTGAGATAAAGCCTTCAAAGCATCTTCCACTTCCTGCAGCCGTCGGTGGAGACTCTCTCTCGCTGCCTCTAAAGCTCTCCTCTGCAAGTCCATTTCATCCATGAGAGGTTGTTGTGCAGCCTGAGTTTGGAGTTCTTCTAACTCCCTGATGCCGACAGCGATGTCATGTTCGGTTTGATCCTTTTGCTGTGAGATCTCAGATGCTCTGCCAGAAATATTTTGAATTTCAAGTTCAAGATTAGTAATTGAGGCTTGAGCCTTGGCGATGATCTCCCGCTCGCGGTCTACGGAGTTACGGCGGTGTTCAATATCATTCTCCATCTGGGTCAGGTCCCAAGTCAACTTCTCTGAAGAACCTCGGAGTCCCGCTACGAGTTGGGCCTGGCGTTCTATATTCTGCTGAAATTCGGCGTGAAGAGCCAAGTTTTGGGCTCGTAAGCGAGCCACTTCTTGGTTTGCTATCTCGGCAAGATCGGCCTGGCGCAAACTGTTGAGTAATGACAATTGGACCTCCAACTCGTCCCATCGAGCCCTATAAGGAGCTGCTCGCTGCGGTCCTCCAATCCTCGTGATATGGTCTAGGTGACTCACCATGAGAGGATGAACCTTCTCCAGAGAATCCTCTCCGTTGAGAATCTCCTCAATGCATCCATAAAAGAGTTCAAGAAAGAATTCGACATTGCGACTGATGATTCTTTCACTAAAGCTGGAGGTCGAATTCTGCTTCAAATCTGTAGAGATTTCAGGCTCGGGTTGACAATTCGGTTGTAGGACGAACCGTTAGTCGTTTCGGTCTGCCGACCACGACTCATCCGGATCGATCGACCACGAGTCATTCAGATCTTATGTAGACACTAAAAATAATTAAATAAATAAATAAATAAATAAATAAAAAAAAACCCCTAAATTTGCTAAGTGGGCACACCCGCGGGTGCACCCGCGGGAAGCATCCCGCGGGATGCAACCCGCGGGAGTTCTCCCGCGGGTTGCAACCCGCGGGGGCGATCCCGCGGGTTGCCACCCGCGGGTTGTTTTTCGTTGTTTTCCCGTTGTTTTATTTCCTATTTTATTTTCCTGATAATCCGTGATCCGCTTTTTCAGGAGAGAATTGAGCCGGATTTCGAGCTTCTTCGGTTTATAAAATACAGGAATTTAACGAGAGAGAGGACTTTTGATTTTTGGATTCTTGGACTTTGGGAAGATTTCGGGCGAGCTCGTGAAATCAAAGAAAAGAGCAGAGCCATCTTCTCCTGGTCGGACGGTCAACGGAGGCAGCAACGAGACTCCACCGCCACCCGAACCCACATAAAAAAGGGAATAAACTAATATTCCCGTTCTTGTAATTCCTCGATATTTTTTGTAATCTCAAATCTTCGTTGTAATCAAATAATTTTTGCAATGGAATCAAATGTTCAATTTTCGAGCGTACAAGAACTGGCGAGGGTGCAACCCCGCGGTTGCAACCGCGGGTGCAAACCCGCGGTTCCAACCGCGGGTTGCACCCCGCAGGTTGCAATCCGCGGGTTGCACTCCGCAAAAAAAATCTGGTTCTGGTGTCTATTCGGGCACACGCGCAATGAACACACAGCGCACACCTAACTTTATGGTCACTCTCTCGGGTGTACCATCTCATTCCTCTTCAAACAAACATAAGGATGTGCTCATGCACTCACCTGGGAAGATGTCTGCGGAGGAACAATCCAATGTGTGCGGGGCCCGCGCAACTGCGCAAGCCAGCACACACTCTAGACGACTCCATAGAAGAGAATGTGTTGATACAGGGAAAGCCCTTAGCCCTGAAATATTACAAACCAACCAATATTATGAACAGAACTTGCGGTGCAAGAGGCGTCAGAATGTAAATGGAGATAAGCCCGAAGATTTGAGAGAGTATCTTACTCGAAAGAGGAGCACATCCCAACCCGATTCTCACTGCCATTGTGAATGGCTGATCTCAGCCGTCTTGTCAAACTGCAAATGCAAGTCAGGACAATCCGTTTTTGAGCGGATTACAGAGCCAAAGAGAAGGCGGATAGTAAAAAAGATGTGCCCTGGGGATGATATGCCTGCCGTTTCATCCTATATGGTTGGTAAAGGCAAGAAAATTGCCGAAAGTGACTCCTCAGGCAAAGAGTTCACTTCAAAATTAAGGGGGGTGTCTGTTGAGCCAGAGGGTGTGTTCCGACACACTCGGGCTAGGAGGGGAGTCGCCATACCATTGAACTATAAAAAGTTAGCTGCAGGATCTGACGAAGAGGAAGACAGATATTCTGCTATTGTATCTTCACCCTATTCTGATTCAAACAGAGGGTTGGAAGCTACAGTAAATATGGCCGATCTTCCGGAAGAAGTCTCTAGAAGACTTGAAAGGCAAGAACAACGCCTCAAACAGCAGGAAGAGACTATGGAGGAGATGAAACAACTCTTGACTCAGTTGCTGGCCCAAACGAAGAAAGGCCAATCTTCGTCATCCGCTAAACAACATGAAGAGGAACATGTCCGCGTAGAGGAAGACAGTGAAGACGATTACGAAGAAGTACCTTCTCAGTTAGGAGAAAAAGAAAGAGTAAAAGTGTTCATTAATCCTCAGGTGGAAAAAATGGAAAAGATGGAAAACCAGCTACAGGCCCTTCTTCACCGAAAGAAGTTGCAGGAAGTGGGAATAGTGCGTCCCTATCCTATTGAATGGGAGACCACGCCCTACCCTGCAAATTACAAACCGTTAAACCTTCAATCGTTTGACGGGAAAGGCTCTCCACAGCAACACATCTTCTACTTCCTGTCACAGACAGGACATTTGATGGGGCATGATCCAACATTGACCAAGATATTTGCGAGTACCTTACAAGGACCCGCATTTACCTGGTTTATGCAACTACCCCAAGGAACGATTAAATCGTGGGCCGACGTAGAACGTGAGTTCTTGGCCCGATTTTTCGAAGACGATACTGAGGTCTCGGTACCATCCCTGCTAGCAGCAAAGCAGGGAGAGAGTGAGACAGTAAAAGCTTTTGTCGAGCGGTTCCGAGAGCTTTTCGTGCGGTGCCCGCATGGCATGACGCAGGAGACCCTCGTGGAGACTTGCAGGCATAACTTATTGACTGATGTCTTAGTCAAGATGGGTTCGGTTGAATCCAGATCTTGGAGAGAGTTGCTCAAGCAAGGTGAGCAGGCCGAAGACATACTCCGGCGCCTTGAAGAGCAACAACAATCTACAAGAAGAGGCACCTCGAACAAGCCAACATCTCATTTCCCCCGTTCCAGAGGGAAAGACATACTGGCGGTGGAGAATACGTCCAAGCCGAAACAAAGGCCGGCTAAAAACAACACAGCGGGTTCACCCAGAATACAAAAACAGTATTCATTCAAGGATGAACATACTGTTACCATGTTTAATTTGCTCACTAAGCGCAACATGCTCAAGTTGCCAGAGAGCAAAAGACCTGAAGAGGTTGGAAAGACCAATGATCCGAATTACTGCTTATACCATCGGATCGTGGGTCACCCAACTAAAAACTGTTTCATCTTGAAAGATAAGATTCAGGCACTAATTGATGCCGGAGCAGTTCAGCTCAAAGCTGAACAAAAAAGGGTGACGGCTAACTCGGCCACATTTACAGTGGGTGAGCTGGAGGTACCAGATGGGCTCACACCTATTCCAAAGGGTGAGCTCAGAGTGGTTAATTTGGACCCCCATAATCAACAGAAGAAAGGGTTAGTCCCCTTCACGACAGAGAAGCAGGAGGTCTTTTGGGTGCATCCAGACATTCTTGAAGATGAACAATGGATAACCGTCAGGACCAGAAAGAAAACTGAAACAAGAGGAAAGAAGCGCATGTGCAATGCCGTCTCAGCAACCATTGAGAAGGATGCATATGATATTCCGCTGTTGACAGATTCTGAATCGGAGGCGACAGCTCTGGCGGTGGAGAATGAGCCTGCACCACCTTCCGGAACCAGATCTGGAAAACACTACTTGAAGGATCTCTCAAACACAGAAGCTGGCCCCTCTAAGCCAACCAAGGAGACTAATGAAGGAACTACCAAGCAAACTCCCGACAAGGGAAAACAAAAGGAGCTCAGATACAACCGAGCACTACGAAAAGATGTCTCTGAAGAGCAAAGTTCCTCTTTTCAGTTTGATGTCATGGCACAGTTGGCGAATATACCTGCAAGAATAACTCTGTACGAGTTATTACGCCTGTCCAAGTCTACAAGAGATGCGTTAAGAGAAGCCCTAGCGGAATCTGAAGCTTTCTTAGCCCATCTCCCGGAGGAGGTTGAGGAGGCATGCCCGCAATGCAACTCAGTGTCGAGGCACGCCCCTTATATCACTTTTACACCAGAGGACATGCAGCTGAAGAATATTAAGCACAACAGGCCCCTGTACTATACCGGGTATATTGGCTCAGCGGAAATCGGTCGAATTCAGATTGATCCGGGTTCTGCCTTGAGCATTGTGCCACGGAGGCTTATGCAGTTTCTTGGGATCCCTCACTACAAACTGACTCCAACTAATACTGCCATTTTTGGCTTCAATGCCAATGGCAGTCACCCTCTGGGAAAGATCAGGCTCAGATGTCAGATCGGAGATCTTAAAAGCGAGGTGACCTGTTACGTGATCGAAGCAGACACTTCTTATAACATTCTCTTAGGACGACCATGGATTCATGCTAATATGATCGTCCCATCCACCCTGCACCAATGCATGAAGTACGTGGATGAAGACGGAGAAGTGCATACTTTGATTGCTGACAAACAGCCATTCAAGGGTGTTGAAAACTACTTCGTAGACGCCCTTCTGTATGCTGAAAGTGCTGAGGTCGACCCCCCACTACACGATGAATGTGATAGTGGAAATGAAGCGGATACTGAGTCAGGAGTGTTTTTTGCCAATGAAGGCTTTGAACCTCTTGTAATCAATCTTGATGAGTTAGATGTAAATGACACCGCCAGTGATGAAGGCGAGTGGGAAATAAATGAGAATCTGAACTTTGCTTATTTGCCTGGTGTTCTTACTGATTCTTTAACTTCAGCTACTAGCACGGATGCAGATAGTCTCTCAGAATTTGAGACTTTAGCAACCATGCACATGCCTATTAGGTCATCGATGATGGTACAACCAAACATCGAAAACGCAGATGGGGCGGTGTTCGAAGTACCGGCCCATCGACCAGGTCAAAAACCTATTCTTTTTGGAAGAATTAAATCACATATAGTCTCATCCAGTGATAGTGAGAGTGAGGCTCAGGAAGCCCCTCAATTCTATCATTATGGACTAAAGTCATTCCGGATGATGGCAAAAATGGGATATGATTTCATCAATAAACCCGGATTAAACTTTGGTAAGGGACGTCGGGATCCGCTTCCCTCATTCGTACCAAAAGGAAAAGAACCGGACTATTATCACAAAACTGGCAGGGGGTTGGGATACGTCACAACACCCGATCCTTCGGATATCGAAGATATGATTTGCCAGAATGTGGAAGATTCCGATCGGGATTCGGATATCAACCTGGGTATATTATTCAGAGAGATGACGGTAAACATGACATCTGTCAGTCCAACCCCAGATGAAAACGATGAACTGACCCTTATAGAAGATGAAGCATTGGTAAAGCATCTTGATGCCCAGTGGAACATGCGTTTTGAGCAACGTGAACCTCCTACGGAGGATAAGGTGGTCCAAATAAATATGGGAGATGAAACCAATCCTAAACCCATATTTATAAGCGAGAGTTTACCTCCTAATGAAAGAGACGACCTGGTGACTCTCGTTCGAGAATACATAGATGTCTTTGCTTGGAACTATGAAGACATGCCGGGTTTAGATCCTCAAGTTGCTGTGCATCGACTCAATATTAAGTCATATGCGAAACCAGTAAAACAGCAACAGAGAAGATTCCGTCCAGAACTGATGGAATCAATCGAAGATGAGGTAAAGAAGCTTATACAATCTGGCTTCGTACGAGAAGAACAACATCCTGATTGGGTAGCGAACATCGTTCCGGTTCCCAAGAAGAATGGAAAAATCCGAATCTGCATCGATTTTCGAGATCTCAATGCAGCATGTCCTAAAGATGAATTTCCACTTCCAATAGCGGATGTCATGATTGACAACACCTGCGGATTTGAAAGAATGTCTTTCATGGATGGATTTTCCGGATATAATCAAATCAAAATGTGTCCGGAAGACGAGAAACATACTGCATTCAGAACACCGTTAGGCATGTACTGTTATACAGTCATGCCATTCGGTCTGAAGAATGCAGGTGCAACTTACCAGCGTGCTATGAGCACAATTTTCCGCGAGCATCTCCGTAAAACGGTAGAGTGTTATGTGGATGACTTGGCTGTCAAGAGTCGTAATAAAAACGATCATCTCCGGGATCTGAAAGCGGTGTTTGATATTATGAGAAAACACCAATTAAAAATGAATCCAACTAAGTCCTTTCTCGGTGTTTCTAGTGGCAAATTCCTTGGTTTCGTTGTTACATCCAAGGGTATTTATTTAGACCCTGAAAAGGTAAAAGCAATTCAAGAGATGCAGCCACCAAGAAACCTTAAAGAACTTCGTGGATTACAAGGGAGACTAGCATATATCCGGAGATTTATCGCCAACCTTTCAGGGCGGTGCCAACCTTTTACCAGGCTAACGAAGAAAGGGGTGTCGTTCGTTTGGGATGAAGCTTGTCAACAAGCCTTTGAAGATCTCAAGAAGTACCTCACAAAGCCTCCGGTATTGGTAGCCCCTATATCGGGAAAACCATTCTTAATATACGTTCGGAAAATGGACCATTCACTTGGTGCCTTGTTAGTCCAAACCAATGACTCCGGCCATGAGCAAGCTGTTTACTATCTTAGTAGAACTATGGTAGGTGCCGAACATCGGTATACTCCAGTAGAGAAGGAATGTTTGGCCCTGGTATTCGCAATTCAGAAAATGCGGCATTACTTAGTAGGCCAAACAATCCATGTGATTTCTCGGGTAAATCCTCTGAGAGTGCTCATGACCAAGCCTGGGTCACTCAATTGCAGGTTAGCCAATTGGTCAATCCTCCTATCGCAATATGACATGCGATTTATACCACAAAAGGCGATTAAGGGACAAGCAATTGCTGACTTCTTAGCAGAGCATCCTGTCCCGCAATCCTCGAAACTTTATGAGGATATTCCAGATGAGATAGTGGAAGCCAATATGGTCTCTAAAGAACCGATTTGGCAGCTGTTCTTTGATGGAGCAGCGAGAAAGAACTCTGCTGGAGTGGGGGTGGTTCTAATATCCCCGCAAAACCATGTGATCCCCCGAGGATATTCATTAACTCAACCATGTTCTAATAATGTGTCCGAGTACAATGCATTATTAACGGGATTGCGAATTGCCCAACAGCTGGGGGTCCGACGTTTAGAGGCCTATGGGGATTCCAAGCTCATAGTAAATCAAGTAAGAGGAGAATACGAAGTTAAACATGAGCATCTCGTACCCTACCACAAGGCAACAATAAAACTTGCCGACTCTTTCGAAGAATTTTATATTGACTATGTGCCACGGCACGAGAATGCATATGCTGACGCCTTGGCGTCCCTCGCTGCTACATTAGCGCTCCCTGCTAAGTCAACTAAAAGTGTTGAGGTTGGAAGCCGGGAGCTCCTTTGCCCTGAAGAAATACTCGAGGCAAATGAGGTCCATGTGTCAGGGATGAACTTCGAACCTAGAGATTGGCGGTTCGTATTCGTCGATTTTGCGCTCTACGGGATGTTACCCGAAGATCCTAAAGAAGCCGCAAAAGTAAAAAAGGAAGCAAAAAAATTCTATTATAATCCTGAGCTTAGTTCCTTATATCGGAAAATGTCAGGTGGAGTTTTACTTCGGTGCTTATCACAACAAGAAACACAAGAAGTACTCAAAGAAGCGCATGACGGGACCTGTGGTGCTCATCAGCCGGGACCTAAATTGGGAGACCGGATAAAGAGAATGGGTTACTACTGGCCGACAATGATGTCAGATGCCATGGCATATGCGAAGAAATGCCATGCATGTCAGGTACATGCGAACTACATACACCAGGCCGCAGAGTACCTACATCCAACCACAATTACATGGCCATTCGAGACTTGGGGAATGGATATCATTGGTCCCATTGCTCCTCCATCTTCTCATGGACATCGGTTTATACTGGCTATAACCGATTACTTCTCAAAATGGGCAGAAGCTGTCCCTTTGCGAGAAGTAAAAATGAATGATGTGGTCAGTTTCATCAAACACCACGTTATTTATCGCTTTGGTGTTCCTAGACGGATCATCAGCGACAACGGCTCTCAATTCACTAGCAGAGCCTATACTAAATTCTGTGATAAGTTCAGAATACAAAACATATTTTCGTCTCCATATAATCCGGCCGCAAATGGTCAAGCTGAAGCATTCAACAAGACCATTGTGAAGCTTTTGCAGAAATTTGTCACTTCAAGTCAGCGTGATTGGGATGAAAAATTGGGGGCTTGTCTGTGGGCTTATCGCACGACGGTTAGGACACCCACAAAGAGTACACCATTTTCTTTAGTATATGGTTGCGAAGCTATACTACCTCTAGAAATTCAGATTCCTTCTCTTCGGGTGGCATTAGCCACAAGAATGACCACCGAGGAAAAACATGGCCAACGACTTCGGGAATTAGAAGCATTGGATGAGAAACGCTTAAAAGCTCAACAGCAAATCGAGCTTTATCAGGCGCGAATATCTCGGGCCTTCAACAAAAAGGTGAAGGAACGAACTTTTAAAGTGGGTGACTTGGTCCTAGCAGTCAGGCGTCCTATGATTCTCACGCATAAAACTAAAGGCAAGTTTCAGCCGAAATGGGAAGGCCCATTTGTAGTGGAGACAGTCTACTCAAATGGAGCATACCGGTTGATTAATCAGCATGGAGATCGAATGATGACGCCCATTAATGGAAAATTTCTCAAAAAATATTATTCTTAAAATAAAGGAAAAAATTTTACCCAACGCCGACAAGGCTACGGGAAGAGAATAAATTTCTCGCCAACCCCATCATACTGGGGGTAATAAGTATGAACTGCCCAACGCCGACAAGGCTACGGGGAGAGAATAAATTTCTCGCCAACCCCATCATACTGGGGGTAATAAGTATGAACTGCCCAAAGCCGACAAGGCTACGGGAAGAGAATAAATTTCTCGCCCAACCCCATCATACTGGGGGTAAAAAGTATGAACCGCCCAACGCCGATAAGGTTACGGGAAGAGAATAGATTTCTCGCCAACCCCACTATGCTGGGGGTAAAAAGCATGAAACACCCAATACCGCTAAGGCAAAGGGAAGAGGAAAAGTTTGGCATTTAAGCCCAAATGAAATCCTCGACAACTCACTATGCTGAGGATAATAGCATGGCTAGCCCAACTCAAACGGTAGTTGGTAAAAGCAAAATCAAACCCGTTGATAGCTGGGGGTTTGCTAAAAATCCCACGACAAATCTGTCACAACAGTATTCTTATCCGAATATAAGAATACATCACTGCCCTAAGCTGCTAAGGCAAAGGGAAGAGGAAAAGTTTGGCATTTAAGCCCAAACGAAATCCTTGACAACTCACCATGCTGAGGGGAATAGCATGGCTAGCCCAACTCAAACGGTAGTTGGTAAAGGCTAATCAAATCCGTTGATAGCTGGGGGTTTGCTAAAAACCTTACATTAGATCAATTCTTTATTAAGATAAGATTTTACCTTTGTCAAAAAAAAAAATCATACTTCATCAAGTCTAAAGTTACAACGTCTGATGAACATAATCTTCTTAGGTCGTTAGATTAAAAGTTTTCTCTGACGACAATCATCTTTCCTATCAAGTTAACAGTTACCTCTGATAGTCAGAATTTTGAGACCGAACACGTTAACAATTACCTCTGTTTGGTCGGCTCCTTCATTCCTATCACGACTAGATCCTCTGAATAGATTGAGCCCCAAGATATGTTTAATAATACCTCTGTCTTTTTCTAACCTGTCATACTTGATGTCACTGAACGGTTAGGATTCTACAAGCACGTTAATACTATACCTCTGTTTGTCATTCTATAAGCACGTCAACATTATACCTCTGCTTGTCATCCTATAAGCACGTCAACATTACACCTCTGCTTGTCATCCTATAAGCACGTTAACATCCAACCTCTGCTTTACATTTTGCCTTTAGGCACGTTAATATTATACATCTGCCTATGTTCGTAAATCCTAATTGGTCGCACTATATGTCGCTGAACATTTAGGATTAAATTTATCTGAAAACTCTCACTATCAAGTCCTGAACCTCTGAATAGTCTGAGTTATTATACATGAAAGTGTATAAAAAGAAGAGATAAAAGAAAGGATAAAAGAAAAGATAAAGATAATAATGATGATGATACAGCAGCACATAGCGAAATCTTTCTTTCTGTATTATTACAAATAAAATAAATAAATAAATAAATAAATTTGTATATATATAATAATAATAATAGTAACAATTACTTTTGAGATAAAGCCTTCAAAGCATCTTCCACTTCCTGCAGCCGTCGGTGGAGACTCTCTCTCGCTGCCTCTAAAGCTCTCCTCTGCAAGTCCATTTCATCCATGAGAGGTTGTTGTGCAGCCTGAGTTTGGAGTTCTTCTAACTCCCTGATGCCGACAGCGATGTCATGTTCGGTTTGATCCTTTTGCTGTGAGATCTCAGATGCTCTGCCAGAAATATTTTGAATTTCAAGTTCAAGATTAGTAATTGAGGCTTGAGCCTTGGCGATGATCTCCCGCTCGCGGTCTACGGAGTTACGGCGGTGTTCAATATCATTCTCCATCTGGGTCAGGTCCCAAGTCAACTTCTCTGAAGAACCTCGGAGTCCCGCTACGAGTTGGGCCTGGCGTTCTATATTCTGCTGAAATTCGGCGTGAAGAGCCAAGTTTTGGGCTCGTAAGCGAGCCACTTCTTGGTTTGCTATCTCGGCAAGATCGGCCTGGCGCAAACTGTTGAGTAATGACAATTGGACCTCCAACTCGTCCCATCGAGCCCTATAAGGAGCTGCTCGCTGCGGTCCTCCAATCCTCGTGATATGGTCTAGGTGACTCACCATGAGAGGATGAACCTTCTCCAGAGAATCCTCTCCGTTGAGAATCTCCTCAATGCATCCATAAAAGAGTTCAAGAAAGAATTCGACATTGCGACTGATGATTCTTTCACTAAAGCTGGAGGTCGAATTCTGCTTCAAATCTGTTGAGATTACAGGTAGAGGATGTATGGATGATGGAGCGACCGTAGGGAGTACTGATGATATGTGAGATTCTAACAATGGAGTTGCCGCCGCATCTAATAAATTGGTCGCAACTCGCGCTGGAGTGGTCATCACCTCTGCTGTCGAGGTCGCCAATGTTAGCGGCATGGCTAATGCGCCGCACGTTGGTTCCATGGCGTCAGAATGTGATGAAACCATGCATGTCGGCAAAAGAAGGCTTTCTGTGTTCACAGATATTACTAGAGCCTCTGCAGAAGACATGGAAGGTGCGCTAGCATCACCTGCGTCTGGTAAAAATAGAGCGGTCGTGTATCATAATCAAAAAGATTTGTGCAAAATAAAAAAAAAAAGAGAGTATGCAAATACCTGGTGGAAAGGTTGCATTGGTGATGGCTATGGAAATAGAACCAGATCTCTCAGGTCTATCCGCCTCTGAGACCTCCAAAGGGAAGTGAGAGGCTTTGTCCATGCTGGGTTGATAGAAGTAGTCACTATCGAACTCTCCATCAGAGCCTAGACCGTCAAGGTCACAAATGTCCCCACTTACACCAGAATAGTCCACAAGATCCAAAGAGTCTGATCTGGCAGTCGGGGAGGCATGGGTCGTTGAACCTTCACCACCTGAGATACAAGCAAATATGCGTTAAAAAAAAAAAAAAAAAAATGGAATGAAGTCCAAACCTTAAAGAAAAAAACGCTCACCAGAAGAGACAAGTCTTGGTGCTGAGCTAGGCAAAGCGGCTTCACCGGGAGATGACAAGAAGACGTCTAGTGCACTATTGTCCAATGCAGTACCCGTCGGCTCCGCAGCTCCTCTATCCGGGATAGTTGGATCACTCCTGCCAAGATTTGCAGCTTTAGGGACTGGATTTACGGTAGCAGGTGTTTCAAGAGTGGAGAAGGCGGCAAAACCATACATCCTGGCAGTCTCGCTAGAAGAAGTCGGTGTGGTTGTAACAGTGGAAAAGACCGGAAAAGTTGTAGTAGACAAGTGTCCTCCTGACGCAAACATCGAAGTGGTAATAGGAAAATCATTCCTAGATGAAACGATTGACGGAACTACAGATGTCGCGGTTGGTAGATCTGAATGACTCGTGGTCGATCGATCCGGATGAGTCGTGGTCGGCAGACCGAAACGACTAACGGTTCGTCCTACAACCGAATTATCAACCCGAGCCTGAAATCTCTTCTTCTTTTGAGGAACGTTGACTCCTCTGGGATTTGAGCGCTTCGACGCGGATCTACCTCCATGAGGAGAAGCTGGGGTAGAAGTATCATCTTGTCCATCGCCATCATTGCTATCAGGACTAAGAGAGGCGCCTATGGATTGGGATTCACGCGCCAAGCCTTTTTTTGAGGATCTATGCGATGCCTCAATATGCCTTAAGAAGGAATGATTAATCTGGTAGTCGCCAGGGATAATATCTGCAAGATGATACCAATTGCAGAATCCCATTGATGCAAAAAGGGAGGGTGACTGGCTTGGAAGGGTAAAAGATGCCTTTGTACCTCCGGCCACAAAATGGTACCATCCTCGCGCACCCTCGAGAAGATTTCCCTCACGACGGAGATAAGAGTTCGGATTGCCAACATATAGCTGATCATATCCGAACTGACGTGCGAAGCGACTGGGTGTATAGGACTCCATGAGGCAAATTCGACCCTGTCGAAAAACCAGATGACTTGGCCGGATGCTAATAAGCCACCAGAAGCAACCCGATGGCAAGGATGTATAGCCATCATTTCCAGAACTATCTTCAAATTGGCTACTATAACTTCCTCCGAGAAATTTTGGGAAACAACGGTAAATATGGTAATTTTGATGTCGCCCAAGGATTTGCCGAATCTTAGCCATGTACCTCCCATTCCATGAGCAATTTTCGAAATGCTGTACATGAGGAATGACATGATCAATAAGTCCTGAAGGAGAAGTCATCAATTCTGGACAGTGCAATACGAACCAAGCCATTAGATAAGTGAATGGCAGGTCGATGCGTGGATTAGGCGTTTTGAAGATAGTGTTACCACCCTTATCTTCCGCCTGTTGAACTTTGCAAAATTGGGCAATTATGTCCCTCAAGCCACGTTGCAAACTGCAAACCATAGCTGGTAATAACCCCAGAGGCTGGCCAAACGCTAACAGGACTGCAGGGTAAATAACATCAACAGTAACGGTTTCGCGGCACGAGGTAGGCACTACACAGCGCTTCAACCACAACATTAGATATCCGGCGAGAACAGCATTGTCTGATATGGGGGAAGCTGCTTGGTAGTGATAACTTTCGAAAACAGTCTGAGCTTTGAACCCGTCTTCATCATATTCTGCAGTGTAGGTAGTTGCAAAGCAGGTGCCAATCCTCTCATGGACAGTATCCATATCGCAAGCAACCCGTACTTGGATGCTGCGCTCATATCTTTCCAGATTCTGAAATAGATACTCTGCCCATACCTTATGGCGCACCCCTTGATTTCGGGCCTGGCGCGCCCCTTGATTTCGTGGCCTGGAGATATCAGCACAAATGTTGTAATGACACATCAACTCCCAGTAAGTTGAGTATGCATTAGGAACAGCCTTGAGGCGAAGCAATTCCTTCGTATTCGGAACATACTCCTCATAAGGGGTTTCGCCTATGGATAATGCTGAAATCTCATGCATTTCGTGAAGCGCAAATCCCAATTCTCCAACAGGGGTGAAGAAGGTATTGGTCTCCGGATTATACATCTCCAGTATGCAGAAAAAGTGAGGAGAACTATGTGGAATTCCAAATTGCACGTTGCGCACCGCACGATAGAGGCCAAGCTTCTCTAAACGTGTCTTGAAATTTTCCAGAACGAAATGGGTCATCCGAGACCACCATGATCGCGAAGTGGAGTGAATCCATCCAGGAGTGCGGAAATCATGAGCTGGGAATTGACCATGGGCATCCGAAAATTGATTCATAAAGGTGTCTGTTCGTTTCGGGTGCTCTCCAACAGGTAAGTCTTTGCCGAATCTACTGGGCAACAGACCTGTAACATATTTTGTCGGGCCATCGACAAATGGACCGTTTCTGTTAAATCTCCCGGTCGCAACGCCATGACTGCTACGGGTAATTGGCCAAGACATCATGCGGGGATATGAAATCCGCTGCAGATAAGATAAAGAATAGCTGCGCTCCAGATCCGGGATAAACATATGGCGACCTCCAACATTGCTCAACCACTTGGCGCTGTCCCATAAATCTTCGTCTCGTTGGTTGACAGCATCCCCAAAAAGAAATTGCGGTTTCTTCAAAATCTGTCTATTGGCGCCTTCGAAGACGGAATCCGTGATCAATTCACGAGCTGTGAGTGGGTTGCAGCTAATAATTTTCTATTGTCGATCTGCACTACTTCGCTCCTCAACCAAAGGGATGTGACCGTCGAATCCAAAGTGAGATTAATTATTCGGACTGCTCGAAAATCCAAAATAATTATTCTTGGACAAAGGATCCGTCGAGTACTGAACTGTAAAAAAAAAAAAAAAAAAAAAAAAAAAATGAACAGGGTAGATTTGTGAGATTTGTGATCAATCCTGTGGTCATCACTGTGTAATCGTGCACCGCAAAAGCGATTTTAAAGTAAACGGATGACCGTTTGTTTACCTGATATCAGGGAAGAGAGATCAACAGCGGCGGTGACGCCTGCGTGTCGATCCTCATCGGCGATAACGCCCACTGATCGATCTTCAGCATTTAAATCATGTGGTTGCGAAGTGCCTGCGGAAGCCATGAGAAAGGAGAAAGTAATCGTACAAAATAAAAGAACGAGAGATTTTCTGATTATGAGAAAAAAGTTGGAGATCTATGGGTATTTATAGTGAATTAGCGGGAGTTCAAATAGGGAAAGGAATCAAAGTTCTGACCAAAATCAGAGTTTGATTAGAGTCCAAACAGGACTTGGATATTTATTTAAAATCCTTTTCCTATTCTAATGCTAATTCCTACTCAAACTAAGATCCAAATAACAAACAATCCCACTTAAAAAGAAAAAATCCAAAGTATTTTGAAATTCATTACAAATAAATTAAAGAATTCCAAAAACTTTGGAGGGGGTTATGTAGACACTAAAAATAATAAAATAAAATAAAATAAAATAAAAAAATTATATGGAAACCAGGGAGAACCCAAAAGTGCAACCCGGGAAAGCTCCCGCGGGTTGCTACCCGCGGGAGGATCCCGCGGGTTGCAACCCGCGGGAGGATCCCGCGGGATGCAACCCGCGGGACATCCCGCGGGATGCAACCCGCGGGACATCCCGCGGGTTGCCACCCGCGGGACATCCCGCGGGTGGCAACCCGCGGGTTATTTTCCGTATCTTTATTTTGTTTCCTTTGCTGATATTCCGTGATCCGGTTTTTCAGGAGCGAATCAATCCGGATTTGAGGTTCTCTCAGTCTATAAAATACAGGATTGGAGTTGAGAGAGGGGGAAGATTTTTCTTTGGAGCCGGCAGAGCAATTCTTCACAGAGGGTTGAGAGATCAGAAGGAGCAGGTTTTCTTCACAGATCCCCTTTCAAGTTGGATAGTCAACGGAGGCAGCAACAAGACTCCACCGCCACCCGTACCCACTCAAAAAAAGGGAATCCACCAATATTCCCGTTCTTGTGATTCTTCGGAATTTTTGTAATCTAAATTCCTATTGTAATTCATCAATTTTGCAATGGAATCAAAGGTTCAATTTTCGAGCGTACATTATTCACTTTATAATCATGTCTACTATTTATCAATAATATTAATTTAATATTCCATAAAAGTTTCCATAGATGTCACTCCTGAAAAATTAAAAAATGATTTAGTTTATCTAACAATCGCATTTAATCAGAACCGTATCGCGAGAACTAGGGGCTTAGGTCAAAAGTAAAATGGGAGGAACTGTGGTGACAAATGATGTTCTTCTCATTATTCCTCTCAAATCCATAAGGCCCACACCCCACATAGAGTGTGTCATGCACCAGCTTCTCTTGCCACGGGCTATCATTGTTGTTTTGTTGGCTCATTCAATTTGATTTGTTTTCTTGATCAACAAAAAATATAGCTCAATTTATATCTCTTTCTGGAAAGACAACTCCCCCTTCTCTCTCTTATTATTTTAGTTAAGGATATATATATGAGGATAAGGAAGAGGAAAAAAATAATTAGTACTTGCTAGAATGGTGGTATAAGCCCAAGTTGATAAATATGGTACAAACTCTAGAGACAAACATAGAGGGACATTCCATAATTTATTTTCAAATTACACAGTTTTAAGGGGAAAATATGGTGAGAAAATTAGTAGTAAGAACCACCATCATTGATAACAATATTACTTCTTTTGCTTTTACTATACATATTAGTCTCCTTCTTATTTTCAACTTCTTTCAATAAAAATATACACTTTATATAAAAATACTAAAAGTAAATTATTTAATTAGCTTTAGGCTCTATGATTGTTTTGTAATAAAAATATAAATAAGAAGATATTAAAATGAAAGACATTATTGAATCTAGGATGATAAAGAGTAAGGAAGTTTAAGTAAGAAATAAATAAGTATGGAAATTATTTTAATATAATCTTATTTGATCTAATAATAATAATTCAAGGAAATGCTTATAGGTTTACAAGATAAGACCCTGAGAGGATTATGTCTTTATAAAAAAAAAAATTAAAGTATAAACCAGATTAGTTGCATTATGGGTTTAAACTCATATTGACTTTTGAAATAAAATTTATTCGTTTTTTGCCTGATTTCAACTAATAAAGCCCATTTATTATCAAGCCTTTGCTAACGAGCGAAAAGAATGAGGAAGAAAAAAATGAAGACTTCCTAGAAAATGAAACCCAAAACCATTGCCTAAATGGCCTAATGGTTGGGCTGGTCCTACATTAACATATTTTTCCATTTCTTTGCGTTCTATTTTATTTGACTAGCAAATACATAAGAAATCAAAATTCTCAAAAACTAAAGGATGAAAGAAAAATGTAATAAATACAAATCTTTGTCATATTTTGAAAGTTCAAAGTGAGAAGTCAAATGCTTTATTTTATTTTTCAGGATGGCGGTATGGGCCGACAACTATGCATCCCTGAGGGTTCCCTAGGGGTATTTTGTTGGGGAAGGAGTTGGAAAATGAAATTCTTTATCTTATTTGGTAAGTTACAAATTGTAGACTAATGAGCTATATCTCCAGCTTTCAAATGGTAAGAGAGGTTCCGAGTTTGACTTTCCGTTGAAACTCAGTTTGAATAATGTTGCAAAAAATATTTCAATATGTTTGTAATTAAAAAAAAAAACCAAACAAAATTACATTTACTACAAATGCATTTGCTGCAATTTAAAGCTTAATAAATAAGTAGAAATATTCTTTAAATCCCACTTGAAAAAAAAAAAATCCCTTTACATTTTCGAGAGTTTCTAGAGGAGCACATCATTTTTCCGAGTGAGCCCACTTAGTAACGGAGAGCCCATGTTGAAACCACACCTCTTCAACATCACAAAGTGGGCTCACTAAGAAAATTGGTGTGCTCCTCTAGAAACTCCCACATTTTCCTATGTAGCAGCATAACAAAGTCAAATCCCTCATCCAAAGGAGCGCTGAGGCAGCCGAAGTGAGTAGTTGTGCTAATCGTCGGGAACTTCTAAAGGGGCACAAGTTTTTTCCTAGTGAGCCCAGTTAAAGTCTACCGTATATATCAACTATGCCCTCTAAAAAAATTTCTCATTTTGCTCTTCTTCTCTCTTCCGATTACCCTGTTCGGACTTAGAGTCCGAACAATCCAGTTTTGTTCGGACTGTAAGTCGAACAAAACTGGTCTGTTCGGACTTAGAGTCCGAACAGACCAGTTTTGTTCGGACTGTAAGTCCGAACGGCGCCCCCTCGTTCGGACTGACAGTCCGAACAGGGACTTGACCCGATCTGATTCTCCGCTGCTGCCTCACCCACTCTATTTATGTAATAAATTGATAAATCATTAGTTTACTCAATTTAGCGTCACTTTAATGACTTATATTAACAATTAATTATACATTATTACACAAAATATAGTGAATGAAGCAAAAAAGATACAATAATTCACAGACACACTGATACACCGACACACTGATACACCGACACAATAATACACTGATACATCGATACACCGATACAATGATACACCGATACAATGATACTCCAGATACACAAATACAATGATACTCCTGATACACCGATATAACGATATAATGATACAATGATACATTGATACACCGATTCAATGAAACAACGATACAATAGCTGATACAATGAAATAGTGAAGATTATAAACAAGGTCCCCTACATATAAAACAAACAAGATCTTATACAAATTAAAGAAATAAGATCAAATACAAACGTAGTGTGTATATTAATCGAACAAAAAGCAACCAATAGGGTTCATTACAAACAAAAACTATATATTCTACAAATTATTCAAAATGTTTGCAAAAAACAATTACATCAGCCACTTTAAGTTCCTAACATCATCAATATCAATACACAACTAATATAATCTAATCACTGTCTCCTTGTCTTCCTCGGGGTTGACGTCTGCTTCTGATTCGAGACATAATTACCGTATCGGGTGTATTAGGAGTGGATTGATCTTATCTTTGTTCCTCTGCTTACTCTTCTGGTGGTTCTTTATCTTTTAAAACGAAGAAAGCAACGTGCGTCTTGAAACTCTTCAGTACTGATAAATCAACTGGACCTCGGTAATTTGACTCATGAAGATCATCTTGAGAGCCTCCTGCATCAGTATTCCCTTCTTCTAGTCTTGCACTATCATATCTGATCAAATTAGGAGTTTTTACATTTAATTCAGTATCTACGGCCACTTCGATTTCTCTCTCTCGTATCGGGCGTTGGATTTGTGGTCGAGATACTGCTTTCTTCCTCCTTAACGAGACAGTTGGTCGAACGCGAGAAGATTCTGCCGAATTCATCTATGTAATACAAAAATATTTCATTCATAGATATTTTTTTATCAAAATAGTAAATTTTCTATGAGCAAATAAGTAGTAATAAAGTATAATTTGCTACAAATATAATATTTTACCTATTTATTTTAAACTTCTAAATTAATTAATAAATTTTAATATTAACAGCTACAATTAGAAAATAACTACTTGTTTCGCAAATTTTACAACTACGATTACAATATTATACTTTCTTCATAATTATAATCTAAATATTAAATAAACAAAATTAACAAAAAAAATGTACTCGTTTAGAATTTCCCGAATGTAAATTATTATCAAACCATACAAGAAGTTTTCAGTTTTCAACACAGTTACAGAGCATATAAGAATAAACAAAATAAAACAAAATTAAATTTAAATTAAAGGAGACTTACAGTAGAGCTCAAAAATTCTAAACCGAGAAGAAATCAGGTGTTGGGGTGTAGCAGCGGACACTAGAGGCGGAGGATAGGGGTGTGGCAGCAGCGGTGGGGGCGGAACGCGTTGGGGCGGGCGGAGTGTGGGGGGGCCGGGCGGAGGCGGGTGGGGGGGGGGGGGAGGGGGTAGGGGCGGCGGATGTGGGGGCGGGCGGAGAGCCTGGGTCAGGCGGAGCCGGGTGGGGGCAGAGGGGGTAGGGGCAGAGGATGTGGGGGCGGGCGGAGGCGGGTGGGGGAGGAGGGGGTAGGGGCGGAGCCGGGCGGGCGCGGGCGGGCGGAGCTGGGTTGGGTCGGGCGGAGATGGGTGGGGGCGGAGGGGGTAGGAGCGAAGGAATTACGGGGCGGGCGGAGCTGGGTGGGATCGGGCGGAGCTGGGTGGGAGCGGAGGGGATGGAGGCGGGGGGTGTGGAAGCGGGTTGGAAGGAGAAGAGAGGAGAGGGATCTGAGTTGAGGAGGAGAGAATGAGCGGAAGTGAGAATTTAAGAATACGAGGAAAGGGTATTTTGGGAATTAAATTGGACTCACTAAGAAATTTTATCTCATTCTAAACTTTCAATGGGCTCACTAGGAAAAAAGTTGTGCCCCTTTAGAAGTTCCCCTAATCGTCCCCTCAAGAAAGATTCGGCCTCACCTTGCAAGCTATAATCTGTCAACTGATCTAACATCAACATCAAGAATTTTTCATCAGTCCCCATGCGAATCTCCCCATGCGCATGGCGCCAAACTAATACCAGCACAAATACTCATGCCCGGTCCCCATATTTTATTGGGGGTATTTACATATTTGTTCCCTAACTTTATAAATTATAATTTAGTCCACAAATCCGTACCCTAACTTCTGGTAGCCCACTTTATTTTTTGACTTGTTTTTTCGATTTTACCCCTCCTTAATTCCTTCTTCACTCTTACTCCTCTCTTCTCCTTCCATCTTCCTCCTCTCTTCTCATATTCTTCATTCTTCTTCCTCTCTTCTCCTTCCCTTTTCCTTCTCCATCTTCCTTCTCTCCTTTTCTTTTATTCATTTAGTTCATTAGCTTCCCCCTTCTTCTTCTCTTCTATATTTCTATTCTTCCCCATTTTTTTATAGGAGTATTTAAGTCATTTCATTATTTAAAAAAAGTAAAAAAAATAAATTCTGTCGTTTATTTGGATAAAAAAACTAACGGAGGGACTAAATTGGTGTGTGTGTGAATTACTATAGGTGAGCCGCCAACTCAGGAAAAGTTACGTGAGTTAGTGGCAAAACTATAATGATCAATAAATTTTCTTTAATTTTTTTAGCAATTACTATTTCTATCCTTAACTTTTTCGGATTAAATTTCATAAATTTTGGAGTTCATTTACCCTTTCATCAAGTGCATACAAAATGTTTTATTCATTGAAAACCGTTAATTTTGTGTTAACTTGACGGAGGACCAAATCAAAACTAAAACCCAAGAAATTGGGAATGAGTAAATCCTTAGGGTCAAGATCATAATCCAAAAAAAAATTAAAAAAAAAAATTAGAGATAGTGTTAATGAACTACAGCTCAGATAATTTGCGTGAACTGTCAGCTTATTTTCATTTTTCTCATATATATATATATATAGAGAGAGAGAGATGGAAATAAGCTGGCAGCTCACGTAAGTTACATGAGCTGCAGTTCATTTTCACTATTTCCAATAATATTTTTTAAAATATTTCTTTTAAATTATGATCTCGACCCCTTAGGATTCACTCATACCCAATTTATTGGATTTTAGTTTTGTTTTGGTTCTCCATCAAGTTAACACAAAATTAACGATTTTTAATAAATAAAATATTTTGTATGCACTTGATGAAAGGGTAAACGAACTCTAAAATTTATGAAATTTAATTGGAAAGAAGTTAAGAAAGTAGAGATAGTAATTGTGAAAAAAAATTAAAGAAAATTTTTTGAATCATTATAATTTTGCCGCTAGCTAACGTAACTTTTTTTAAATTGGCGGTTCACCTTTAGTAATCCGGTGTGCGTGTCTGTGTGTGTGTGTGTGAGAGTCAAAAAGGGAATGGCTCTATTATTCTTATTAATTTTTTTTTATAGGATCATGATGTTTACTGTCTCAATTTTTTTAGGATCAAATTATATGGATTTTGAAGTTTACGTGTCTTTTCATTAAGTGAATATAAAATGTTATATTCATAAAAAAAAATATTAATTTTGTATTTAATTGGTGGAAGACTAAATTAAAAATAAAATCTAAAAAATTAGATAAAAGTGAACACTACTAGATTGAGATGATAAACCAAGATAATTTTTTAAAAAAAAGTTACTAGAGAGTGAGAGACAGTGAAAATGAACCGCCAAACACGTGTGAACCCTGGTCGCTTTCCTTGACCAGCAATCTCTTTAATTATTACTCCTACTTCATTTCGGCAGGATCCCGTCAGCGACCCCCCAAACCAACCATATTCCTTCTCTCTTGTGCCGCCTGCCAGCACAGAAGCGGTAACCTCACCGCCCACTGCCGACCCTGCCGGACCTTCGGGGTGCCGACACCCCATGCAGCCCTCACGTGCAATAATGCAATTCTCAGTTGGCCATGGCCCAAAGCTTATATAGATCTGTTTGTTTGAATTGTGCAGTGATGGATAAGCTAATGCATGCCCTCTAAATTATTCAATGACAATTGTGAGGGGTGCCAGATTTTGTTGAGCTGAGGATAAAAGTCACGTGAATGTGCATGTTACATGTTGGCTTAGTTTTGGTTGTTTTGATTGCAGCAAATGATCGACTAGAAAAAAGGCTGGTCCTTTTATTGAGTTATTGTTGCAAGTTCTCGCCTTTTTGATTCCATGTAGGGTAGGATGACTCCTTCCTAATTTTTAGAAATAGGGCAGCGAAGTGACAAATTGAAAAGTGTCGTCCAGTGAGAAACACGCCCTTTTGGGACCATGGCTCTCAGGGGTGCATGTGTGTTTGGGTACTGAAAATGGTAGAAGTAAATAAAAAATTATAAAGTAAATGAAAGTAGAAGAAAAGAGTTCTTCTTATGTTTATTTACTAATTTTGAAAGAAAAAAAGTGCATTTGAAGTTATATGAGTTTTATTTAATTGATTAGATAAGATAATATTTATGTAATTTTATTTGATTTATATGTATAAAAATATAGGTTCCGAATGATAATAATGATATGCAAATAAAAAATTATTATTTTTACTTGTTTCTCTACTTCCTATAGCTCTTCCAAACCAAAATATAAGGAGAAAATTTTTGAAAGTAAACTGCCTTATTGGTGTTGCTTCAGCATATAAGAAATAACTCCCAACTTTTTTCTATTATACTTCCATACAAACAAACGCTTGAAGTAGTGAAAGTTTATCCGGTTTTAGATTCGTATCATTATACATGTACTCTAGCTTGAGTGCCAGTATGCACACAAATTCATACTAGGAAATGTTTTTCATGTGTGATTTTTTTACACTAAAATAAGTCTTAGCGGTTATACCCTTTCATGTCTGGAAACCGTTGAGAACTTGTGATCTATATAAATTTAATGAAAATAAATAAATGTGAGCATTTATATATATGTATGAGACACTAAATATATTCCTATATTTAGTTTGTAAATACATAACATGGCGATGAAACTTTTAAAGGTAAGAAAAAAAACGAGAGTTGACCATGAACATTCTCATTAACAAGTAGATTGAGCGATTACATCGTAATTTTGACATGATCCCAAGACAATTAAATGGTGGATAATTTGTGGATTAGCTAGCTATAAGCCCTCAATCAAAATCACAAAATTCAAGGCTACAATCATGAAGTCATGATCATTATTATTATCCCATGTATTTTGGCTAAGATGTTGTTATCCCATTTAATGCGTAGCTATTTCACATCCATATTTAATAGTAATCGATTACGTCTCATAGTCACATGAAACCAAGTTAATAACTAGTTAGGATGTGACACAATAACTACCCAAATCATCAAGAAGTTATAAGCCCCTCTAATTTCACTTTTGGATCGCTTGCAAGTGATATGGTAAGTTGTAACTGAAATTACGGTAATGGAAGTTGCTACAATTTGTTTTACTATGTTCAGTTTGGGAGTTGCAAATGATAATTAGAATTACAAAATTTTTTAAATATTACTTTTTTATTTTCAAGTGTTCTCAGAAAATATTTCATTTATCAATAATATAATTACTTTTGCAAACGAATATAGAGAAACTGCAATTGTTACAAATATTTACAATTGCAAGTAAACAATAAAAAGTATCACTTATAACAAAAATAATTGCAAACACACTTACACAATCAATCAAATACCTGAGAATTTCTAAAGGAGCATAACGTTTGTCCTAGCAAGCACATATTTTAAAATTGTAAAAAATTATGAATTTGACACTCTATATTTGGTTTTTTTTTTTTTTGGGAATCGAAAATTAAACTTCTAATGCTGTTAAAATAATTCAAAGACTAATATAGAATGGTTTGAAATCTGTTTGAAAGTTAATCGCGACTCAGAAAAAACTGTGCTCACTGCTACAAGTGATGTGCATGTGCTCCTCGTGAAATAATACCCACGAGAAACAAACATCAACGCCAAACCTTGTTCACATCTACCTACCAATCACCCAACGTGGGGCCCACTCTCCCGAGACTGGGTGTAGATCCGGGTTTATCGGGAGTTAGTTGAAATAGCAACTCTCTGAACTTCCCTTTTCGTGAATTTAGTAAGTAATAAAGTATGGGAGGTGAGAGCTTCGACTGCAACCGCCCGCACTTTTCCTGGTAACTCCTTTTGATTCGATTCGCCCATTGAAGAGCTGTCAGAGCTTGAAGAATCCTTTGCGTGTATTCGCTCCTCAATCACATCAACCCCAAAAAAATAACTTAAAAAATAAAAATATAATTCTGTTCCTTAAGCTTCAGTTCTTCAGAGGAGAAAAGATTGGTTCTTTGATCTTCTCATGTCACAAGGTTGGTTCTTTTTTTCATTGGGTGATTATTTTTTGGGATTTTGATGCTATAGCTTGTTGGGCATTTTTTTGATGATTACTGTTGTATTTTTTTTTTTTTTTCTATCCGTTATGATTGGGAAAAAATTGAGATTCTGATTGCAGAATCAGTGGGAAGGGTTTGGGATTTTATTTTATTTTTTGATTTGTTTGTGTAGAGAAATCTTCACAATGGGTTTGATCTAATCGATGCCAGTAGTTATTCTTATTATTATTATTTTTTGCTTTGATCAAGAATGGATCTAAATAATGTCCCTCGATAGCATTCCCCATGTGTTTCTTGAAATTTGTCATTTTTTACTTGGATGTATGCGATCCAATCAAAGCAAATTATATTTATTCACGAAATATGAATCTTTTCCCCCAATTAAAGCATAGTTCTTCAATCTAAGTTAGGTCTTTTAATGTAAGAAAATGCATTGCAATAATTTGAGTCCGACTTTATTCCAAAATTTCAATCTTTTCTACCTTTTTGCACACAAACTGTATGATGAATTGCTTGAACCACATACTGTTTTATCAAGAAAAATCCAATTTTTGTTTAGTTCTACAATCCCGCAACTAGAAGTTTATATGATTCGTTGAGAGAATAATAGTAGTTTCTATTTTTACCTGCATTTCACAGAGTAATGTGCTATAGATCTATAATCAATGGCTACATTGGTGCCTGGTATCCTCCTCAAGCTCCTCCAGCACATGAACACCGACGTCAAGGTCGCAGGCGAGCACCGGTCGTCGCTCCTCCAAGTCATCGGCATTGTGCCTGCCCTTGCCGGCACTGACCTCTTCTCCAACCAGGGCTTCTATCTCAAGGTCTCTGATTCATCCCATGCCACCTATGTCTCTCTGCCCGACGAGCACGAAGACCTCATACTCAGCGATAAGATACAGTTAGGCCAGTTCATCCACGTAGAGCGCCTCGAGGCAGCGTCCCCGGTCCCGATTCTTCGAGGTGTGAGGCCAGTTCCCGGCCGCCACCAATGTGTAGGCACCCCGGAAGATATTGTGGCTACCCAGTCGCAGAATTTCCTCGACACGAAGAAATCACCACGGCCATCCAATGTGTCAAGTGTTTCCAATTCTTCCAAGGATAATGGCAGCCCTCCGGTGCAGAACACATCGTTGGGTCTGCTCAACGTGGAGAGGCCACGGTTGTCGAATGTGTCCAGGGACAATGGTAGCTTGCCTTTGGAGAAAGAAAAAATTCGATCGCTGAAATTGAGCGGCGGTACACCAAGAGTTGAGGATGTAGGGAAACAAAAGGCATCGCTGAGTCGGTCTAGCTCTTTGATCTCGAAGCACGTGGAAGCTCATCATTCGAGGTCGAATTCGACAAGCTCTAGGAACGTTATCCCTTCATCACCAACGAGTTGTTACTCTCTGCCAGCAACGTTTGAGAAGTTCTCTAATGGGGTGAAGCAAAACGTGAGGGTAAAAGGGACGGAGAAGCCAGCTTCTGCTAAGCTTAATTTGTTGGAAAGGGCAGCTTCTGTGCTCAAGGCAACCACAGCCGGTAGGAAGTCGGCATCAGGGATTGATTCGGGGGCCAAAGCGTTGAGGAAGAGCTGGGAAGGGAATGCAGAGATAAAGGGAAGGGATTGTTCTACTCCTAGAGCATCTAGGAGTGAGCCCAAGCTTGAGGCTAGAAGCACATCAGTAAGTTTTTTCCCTTTGTTTGTTATTTGTTGAGATCACAGCATTGGTTAAGCGCAGTTATTTTTTTTTTGGTGTGCTGTTAGAATGCTCCCTTTAATATCATTACGCTTTGCTAATGTTTTCTACTGCCAATGGCCCAATGCATCTACAATCTTCTGAGGATAAAGGTGTGGCGGGATAGATAGTGTGTAAATTGTGATTCATTCAGTTTACTAACTAAATTTATGCATGGTGATCTTGTATGGCAGAGAGTTATACTGACTTAAATTTCTTCAACTAACCATTTGCTCATATCATTTATTTATAAAAAACTTTATTTTGACGGTATTAAAGCTTTGAAATCATACAATTAGTTTGTTCCATATCGGACTCATGGGTCAGTATAGAGGCACTGTTTGGTAAGTGGAGTTAGGTTGTAGGAGTATCAAAGAGTGTTAATAGAGGAGTAGAGAGGTATAGGCTAGTCACAAAAGAGATGAGCTAAATCCGTAACTCCTCTTGAGGAGATGTAGGATTTAGGCATGGGGGCCTAACGGCCCAAACGTGTTTTTGGCCCACTTTTTCTTCATAAAAATTTCCCTTTCAAAATTTCCAATTCTACTCGGCCTGAATCCCCAGTGCCTTACTCCTTTTTTGCTGCTTGGTTGGAGAATTGGGAGAATTTAGGCACTAAATCTACCCAACTCCACTTGCCATATGGGGCCTTTCTGTAGTTTTGCCCTCGGAATATTTACCATGGTGTCAGATGGTGAATAAACAGCATGACCATGTTGATGGATGTTCATTGCAGTTTTCTTTGAGTTTTTTAAAAGCATCACAAATTTATGTTCTTATTAAAGTAGGTTTGTATTCTCTAATTCTTTTAATTTACTTTTACTAGAGTTACAATTATTTCCTTTCCACTTGGGAAAAAAATTTATTGATGTGATGATATTTGAGTATTGAAATTTTCATACTAATAATAAATGGTACTTTTGCTATTACATAGATGTTGACAAATATGTACCTGGTTATACAAAGTACTAATTCTGGTGGCCTTTAACCTAAAATTTCAGGTTCCTAAACGAAAACCGTCCACAAACGAAAAGCCATTGCCTAAAGAGGAGAACAAGGTGCAGACACCCCAAAAGAAAAGCAGTGCGAGTGCAACTTCCCCTGAACCTGATAAATCAACTAAACAACGGTCTCCATCGCAAACAACAAAGAAGACACCAGAGGTCACTAACACAACCCCTGGAAATCTAACGAAGTTTGTTCCCATAAGAAGATGGACGGATGGCAGTGTTTCGTGGGCATCACTTCCTTCACCTCTAATAAAGCTTGGGAAGGTATATTTTCAATCACACCTTTACAATATCGTCTGCTTGTCGACAAATTTGTTTCATTTCTTACTGGAATGGGGTTTAAGGACTTGTTTTTGGCATCTTCACATAGGTTTGTGGGAGCACATTGTTTTTTAGACTTTAGTGGGTTTAAACCTTATTCCTGTTTACTTTATTTAGGAAGTTATGAAATATAGAGATTCTGCACAACAAGCTGCGATTGAGGCCATGCAAGAGGCTTCTGCTGCAGAGAGCCTGGTCCGTTGCTTAAGGTAATATCTATGTTTCAAGTATTCTGATTTATATGTTTTTGACTTCAAGATGGATGATATGTTCTCTCATGAGGCGCAAAAAAAGAAAATGTGTTCTTTCATGACATCGCACGTTTTGATTTTCTTATGAAGTACGCACCTTTCTACTAGTTGTCTTGCCATTCCCCCCCCCCCCTCTTTATTTCTATTAAACTGTGGTCAAGTATCCGATAGTAACACTTTAATCTGTTACCTTAGTAGTTTTTCATTGTTAGTTGACATCTTCTCTTTAGTATGGCAAATATTCCTGAAATGATCTCTGATCCCCCAAATCCCCAACACACTCCCCAGAAAATCTCATCTTAATTTGACTGCTCTATCTGCAATATACCCGATTCCCTTTTATTGATGCTATTACTCCACATGAGTTCCTTGTGTTGCTTAGTTGACAGTTTCTAGCAATTTGCAACAATGATCGATAATTTTATTTAGAGCATTTTTGGGTACCTATGAGAAACATGTTTGTTCTGTTTGCTTTTATCTTGGGCTAAAGTTCTTATAACAATAGTCGGAAGATTTGACTTTTGAGATAAATTGTGATATTCGATCAGAGATCAAAGAGAATTTATCCCTGATATGTAATTAATTAACAACATGTGGAAACAAGTGGATATTTTAAATTACAAGTGAGAGGGGCAAGCTTCACCATTAAAATTGGCTTCAAAACTTATATTTTTACTGGACTGTTGCATTTTGATTAATGACCTGTTATGTTGGAGGGGGTAACATTTAGGGAAAATAAATAAGCTAAACAAAATTATTTAGGGTATTTATTGGTCCTGGTGATTCTCAAAGAAACATATCATGTTGTTGATCAGGGATAGCAATACATTGGCCATAGATTCGTGTCCCTTTAAAGAGGTGGCTAATAGTTGCCTAGATTCATATATTGTTTATGAACCCTTTAATGATGGTCTCAGGTTCGTGGTCTACGTGAAATTTAACTAGATCGGATCTCTTTGATATTTCAACTGAGTGCAGCTCTGTTCCATTTCTTGAAGCATTTATGGCATTCTCAATTACAGTGAATCTTCAAAAAACATAGGATCGGTACAACAAATCTCCCTCTTAGTAGCTTGCTAATGATATACTAGAAAATGAGTTTCTAAAATAGTTGATGGGTTTATTTAATTAGATCCTTGAAAAGCTAAATGCCTTATTATTCAGTTACTCTGTCATTAACTTACAATATCTTCACCGTTCATCTTTTTGCAGCATGTATGCAGAGTTAAGTTCATCAGCCAAGGAAGATGATCCCCAACCGTCTGTCGAAAAATTCCTCTCCTTCCATTCCTCCCTAGATGCCACCTTCCTTGTATCCGAGTCCCTCCTCAAATCCCTTTCTCCCCCTCTTTCCTCCCCTGACCAATCCGCTGCTGATGCCAGTTCCGTTGACTCAGACATTGACTCTCAGAAGGCCAATCAGCTCAATGCTGAGCGGCGTCAGCTTGCCACCTCCTGGGTCAATGCTGCCCTCGCCACTGATCTCTCCCCCTTCACCCTCTACAACCCAAAGCCAACTCCCCAAAGCCAAAATCAAATTGTCATGGTTCTTAATTCTCCAGCAAAGTCCACGCCATCACCACCCTCTACCAAGCCCAAAACATCTGTGAAGAAGCTGGGGAGGCCTCGGGGCCCTCAGGCACCAGTGCCATCGCCCCCACAGGAATGGACCCGGGGCGCTGGAGTAGAGGATGGCGGTGAGCTGGCAAAGCTCATGAAGGAGGAGTCAAAGGCTTGGTTCTTGGGATTTGTCGAGAGGTTTCTTGATGCAGATGTGGGCGAGCGCTTACCATGGGATCGGGATTCAGTGGCTGGTATGCTTTCTCAATTGAAGAAGGTGAATGATTGGTTGGATGACGTGTCAGAGCTCGAAGGTAGTGTTTCGGCTGCAACTGTCGATAGGATAAGGAAGAAGATCTACGAGTATCTGCTGACGCATGTGGAGTCGGCTGCAGTGGCATTGGGTAGCAGCGGCGGCGGCGGGGGTTTAGCCATGGGAGGACAATCGAGGAAAGGATGACTTGTTTAGGGATTTGTATATAATTTCCATTTTTTTCTCCTTGTGGGTGGCTAATTGCAATTTGGTGGTGAAACATGTATGGGAATGATTGTTCTTTTAACATCAAGGTTTCTAATTGTGGGATAGGAGCATTCAAAATTGCTAATTACAATTTTAGCAAAAGAATTTCTAATTCAATGGCTCAGTCTCTCCTGCATTGCATTCAGTTCTCTTACCTCAATTTATACTCCTGTTTTCTGCTTGTCCTTGTCTACGCTGAACTGGAACATAGAAGAAATTTGCCTTTGCGCGCTGTTCAGTTTATTTCCAATATTATTCATCTTGCAAGGGAACAGCAACAAGTATGGATTTTGGATGCAAACATGAGCTAGGACATGGGTTGCTTTATTGCTCTTTATGGGGCTGCAGCAGAAACCTCTGCAGCCAAAAACCCATTTTATCGTCGTTGCAAGGGGGCTGCAACCAGTATGGATTTTGGATGCAGATGTCTCTGCCGCCAAGGACCCATTTTACGATGTCTGTTAGTTTGGTGGGGGAGGTTCCTAAAGTTCTGAAAATGCATAAGCAAGTTCTTGCCACAATTTCTGACCATTAGGTTAGTGGTCCAAGAGATGATTTCTCACCACTTCAGTTGCAGCATCTCAAGTTTAAACCTCAGACGGTAGTAACTTGGTCAGGTATGAAGCTCAAGCTTTGTTCTTTGATTGCACATGCTTAAACAAGTATTCATGATCTGCGGAGACTGTAAGAACATGTGGTTGAGATCTTAACTTTTCCGATCTGCCTGTCTTGATTGACCAACATGTTATCGTTATGCTTTTAATTTATACTTAGGATATAGAATACGTATCAAGTTACTTCATCAAGCATTTCATATAGATTATTCACAATGCATCAATTATACCAACGTGATTGGTTCATGGATTTGGAAACTTAAGGGTTGATTTGCTCATGGAAAAGGAATTGATGGAATGGGGGTATGAATTTGGAATCATGATTGTCAAATAGAAATGAACGAATCAAAAAACAAATAAATAAATCAATTAAAAACAAAACAATTAAAAAAGAAATAAATAATAATAATAAAATAAGGGGTGTGCCTTTAGAAAGAGGTGGCTGGTTCGAAAAGTGAGGAGAGGGGTGGGAGGGAGAGCGGGGCGGGAAACGGGTGTTCTTCCGAAAAGAGAGTGTGCCTTTAGAAAATTTGGTTGTTTGCCATTCGAAGAAGTGTGAATTGGGGCGTGGTAATTCTTACCCATACTGGGGTGTGGCACCTGCTCCCTAGAGTCAGTGCCCATGGGGGGGTTCAAGAGTCATCTTCATTGTGTGCAAATTTCCTTCCGAAGGCCAAAGTTGGTGATGAAAGCTTGAATATCAAATGGTTTGATAATTTGATACATACTAGCTTTATAAGCATATCTCATTCTGCTTGTGTATAAAAAAGATGGTTGGGCTTGGTCGAGCCGCTGGGTAAACTCAGACTGAATAAAACTGAAGGAGTAGCTGGCACATTTGATCATGCAGCTGGAAGATACTCCACAGTCCACAGATCCAAATGAGATGATAAAGACATATTATTATCTTTCTTAGCTATCAGCAAGTTTATTGAGTAATGCAGTAATCTCTCAAGCAACTACTGTACTAGTGCTGCGTTAGTTGGCTAAGTCAATTCTGCGGACTTATTTCAGACATTCAGACATATCCAGCTGCCAAGCATTGCGCCATATCTGCAAAATTTTCCAGAATTTAGCAGTAAGGCCATGTCTGCAAAAAGTAAAGCACTAATGTAGTTGGCAAGAACTTTTCATTTAACTCTATATTTCAATTAGCAACTTGTAGGCTAATGAGCCTTGACTCAAGCGGCATTACCCCTTCTCAATTTGCGAAAGGTTATGAGTTCTACTTTCAATAAGAACTTAATTTGAGTAATGTTGTCAAAAATATGTGTGTGAGTTTGACTAGAAAAAAAAAAAAAAATTAGCAACTTGTAGTAGCTACATTAAACATGGTCATGAGCCTCGTTTCCCTCAATTATTGGCAAAACAGATCCTCAATTGCCATCATCCTGGTCTTAACTTGCCCAGTTGGTGTCTGTTTTAGGGACCTCATGTTTGTTGTGTCCTTGCGCGCCTCACCTCACCATCAGCCATTGCCCTTGCCACTAGCCTGGTCCTCTGTTTTGGCTTTGGAATGGAACAAACCACCAACCTGGCTTCCGATTAGCTACTTCTTTCCCTTATCCTTTCGTTTCTGACGTTGCATGGTGTGGACTATTGCTTTGATTTCAGTCTCATCTTCTGAGGAGAGGAGAGTTTTAGGTTAATGAAGTGTAGGGGCACCCGTTGACATTAAAAACAAATAATTTCCCTATATATACAGAGAGAGATGGAAATGAGTCACCCAAATTATCTGAGCTGTAGTTCATTTTCACTATCTCCAATAATTTTTGTTTAAAAATTTCTTTTGGACTATGATTTCTTGTGCAATAATATCAACTTCAAGTCCAAATTTGACTCTAATGAAAATAGAACTACAAAGATTTCTATGGGCGAAAGTTGTTATCATCGAGTTCTCTTTTCAATAGCGCTTTAATAATTTCAATCGGACTTCTAAATCAAAAGTTATTGCAATTTATTAAAGCACTAAAAGGCTGAAACATGCCGGTTTGCCTGCAAAGAACAATTGTTGCCGCAGTTATTACTACCTTCAAAGGTGGGTTGGGCTTATAATTGATACGGGGTTTTAAAGAGTTTGTTTGGATTAGGATTTGGAGTAGCTTATTTTGTAACCAATTTCAAGTAGTCCATTAGATTGAAAATGAGTGGCTATGAGTAGAAGGAGAATATAAAACAACTTCTTTGAGATTTGAGATAATATATAAATACATCGTCATTTTTAACAAAAGTTTTTTTTTTTTTTTTATCAAAGAAGAGAACTTCTTGACGATACTAAAGGAGAACTATTGCAAATTCGTGCAATAAAAACTTGAAAAGTTCTTGTGATTCAAGATCAAAGATCAACATCTGCATCTATATCTCCTTTGTTAGACATCGATCATACAGTTTTGTAATGAATTCTTGATATCTTGATTTTTCTTATTGCTCATTGATTTGTGGCTATAATTTTGAAAGAGGTTAGATCACTTAGGTGATTAAAAGCTGCGACCTAATTCGTAATTGTCTAGTGAGTTAGAGAGTGATACTTTAGGGGAAATTCTATTTGCACCCTGCATTTTACTCTTGACGCACGGTTTTGAAACTTATAAATAATTATAAATTTGTCATTATTTTTTTGGACTAAGTTACCCTTATAAATTCCAAACTAAGACTTTTTAAAATTTGGAATCACGACTCATCGTCTTCATCCTCTATTTTCTCCCTAAAACCCTAAATAATTTTTTTTAGTATTTAATAAAAACACATCTCTTACAAAATCATCAATTTGATTTCTTAACCCCTTAAAATTTTTTACATTAACGTTTCTGAAAAGAATAGAAGAATTTTAAATTTTTTGATTTCACCGTGATAAGTGAAATTTGGATTAAGAATTTGAGTTTGAGTTTTTTTATGCAAATGGAAAATTCCAATATGCAATTGGTATCAGACAACAAATGTAAGATACGATTTAAATTTTTCTTTTTTAGGTTTCATGCATATCTGTTTGAAATTTATCGTTAATTATCTTTCTTTTTATGGGGAGACTTCGCTTGCTGGTCGGGTATTAATACCCGATCAGCACGTTTATTGGTCGGGTATTAATACCCGTCCAGAACTTTTCTTGGTCGGATATTAATACCCGACCAAAATATTTTTGTACTCTTAAATTAACATCAGGAGGGGTATTTTTGGAAAAAAATTTGGGCGCAAAGAGTAAAATGCTAATATTTCAAAATAGGAGTTTGGTGTAAATAATATCCAGGGTGCCAAGAGTAAAATGCCGTGCGCAAATAGAATTTCCCATACTTTAGATAATTAATAATAATTGTAGTTGTCTAACAATTGTGGGACCAGTGATTGTAATCGCCAGAATTTATAGTGCAGTTCTTTTATTATTTTTCCTGTTTGAGTATTCCACGTTATGTTCATTTTGATTGATTATTTGAAATTATTTACTTGCTTGGTTGATTAATTGCATTGATAATTGGTACTTAATTTGTTATCCATCAACTAGTCCGCACTTTCGCAACTTCTCATTTTCGATCCTTGATTTTTAGGGGCTTTCTACGTAGTTGTTTTTTTATTGGTCCATTTGAGTTGATTTTATTTGGAATTTTTGATTGGATATAATTGTTGTGATTAAATCTCTAAGTTAAATTTATCGAATAACAAAAAATTTCTTTTTCAACTTCTTATATATGTAATTTACCTTTTATGCTTCTTAATTTTACTATGGTAGATAATATAAAATAATACGAGAGATAATGATGTAAGATGATTCTGTCAATTTGCACACATCCTCAAAAGGAAGGATAAAGGTTTCACTCATTTTACAATTGTTATGAAGTATAAACATAGCTTCTCAAATATCTACATAATAAAACTATGGCTCTTCTCCTTTTATTCCAAACTCAACTCTAAAATCCTCTTGTTAATTGTTTCATCCTTAATGATTCTCTTCGGCCATCTTTTGAGAAAACAAAATTATAGAATTCATTCACAAATACAATAATTTAAACTCCAAGATTCATCATTATGGGCTCTAGCAGTTAAGAATTGTCAGAATACATTAGGCCACAGGCCCTTGAATAACCGTATAAAATAATGACATTTTCAAGTTATAGGATGTAACCCTACAATATGAAGAACAAATTCAGATGGTTCATCTTCGCTGCATAAGCTTTCAATGTAAGAAGTTAGTTTATTGTATTTAATTAGGCTACAACAATAACATCCAATATAATTGGCCTTTGATCCAAATATCGTTAACTAGCTAGATTATATAATGTCAAAAACAATTTTCAAAGATAATTTTCATTCGAACAGCATGCTAGCAAAACAAAATAAAAACACCCAAGAAGAACGTATAATAATTATGATAAAATACTCTCATACTAATAGTCCATTTTTTTTGAGTAAAAATAACAAGAAATCAATATAGCAATACCAAATGAAATACAAATGCTCTTACTGCATAATTTAATCGGATCATGTCCAAGGTGAATGCCCCTAAGAAAAGAAGCCTCAAGGCAAAAAACGGGAAATTCTATTTACGCACTGCATTTTATTCTTGGCGTCCTGGATACCATTTACACCAAACTTCTATTTTGAAATATTATCATTTTACTCTTTGCACCCAATTTTTCTCCCAAAATACCCCTCCTCAAATATTTTGGTCGGGTATTAATACCCGACTAAGAAATATGTTGGTCGGATATTAAAACCCGACCAACAAGCGAAGTCTCCCCCATAAAAGAAAACTAATTAACGATAAATTTCAAACAAATATGCATAGAACCTAAAAAAAAATTCAAATCGTATCTTAAATTTGTTCTCTGACACCAATTACATATTGAAATTTTCCATTTGCATAAGAAAACTCAAACTCAAATTCCAAATCCAAATTTTACTTGTCACAGTGAAATCAAAGAATTTAAAATTCTTTTAATCTTTTGAGAAACGTTAATGTAAACAATTTTAAGGGGTCAAGAAATCAAATTGATGATTTTGTTGGAGATGTATTTTTATTAAATACCAAAAAAAATTATTTAGGGTTTTAGAGAGAAAATAGAGGAGGAAGACGATGAGTCGTATGTGCAAATTTTAAGAAGTTTTAGTTTGGAATTTATAAAGGTAATTTAGTTAAAAAATAATGGAAAACTTGTAATTATTTATAAGTTTCAAAACCGTGCGTCAAGAATAAAATACCGGGTGCAAATAGAATTTCCCGCAAAAAACCTACTAAAAAATGTTTAGTGACAAGCCCACACAGGAGGCCCAAGAAGGCCCTAGTAAATCCACAAGTTAGAAGGACACCAATATTTTAGTCCAATTTATAATTTACATAACCTTTACGGAAAAGAACACCACCTCATGGTCTCTTCTAAGAAAAGCTTATAATTCAAACTCTTTATCTCCATCCAATCATAAAAAATCCACTATAAACCAAAATCCTTCTATACACAGGGAAATTTGTATTTAAGGTGAAGGAATTAATCTACAATCCGAAAAAACTTAAAAGTTCAAATCAAACTACAAATCGTAATCTAATGGTAGTTGGATCCGACTTGGTAGCAGGTCTAGTTGATGATATGCATGACCATCTTAGTTTTGATGTGATATTATTTCTATGTACTCTTCTTAAAATAATGGAATGACAGTACGGCCTTTGATTCGAAAAAAAAGATAAACAATTTCATTGGAAAAAATGGAAAAACAAATAAGAAAATTATTAATTTTATGACAATCATCTTAATCACTTTGGTCATGACAAACATATAAATATATTTTATCGGTTTCATAAAGTCTCTTATCCAAAAACTTAAAATTGTAACTTCTTAGCTCAATCCAAGTTAAAGGCTTGACCATTTTTTTACTTTTTTTTTGGCTGATCGAAGTTTGTTTTGAGCTTTAACTCATTGTGAAATGGTGCCTAATAACTTTCCTTGAGAAAAAGTGGCATATATCCTAGTAAGTGTATTTGAACCCAAGTTTCTTGAACCTTTAAAGGAAAGGGGTTTTTACATACTTATCCTTTACATTTTTAAAAATGAATTTAGTCCCCCACAGTTTTATATTTATAATTTAGTCCCCAAATTCTTTAAATTACCACAATTTAGTCCCAGCCATATTTTGACCTGAATTTCCTATTATACCCCTGAGTTATTTCGGTTTAGTTATTTCTTTTCTCTTCCTCCTCTCTTCTTCTTCTTAGGCCCTGTTTGGCTCTTGGAAGTGAGAGAAGTAGAGAAGAAAATTAGAAGTAACTTCCAAGATGGAAGGTTAGGAAGAGAATTATTCAATGGAGTTCAAGTGTTTGTAAACTCACTTTTAGAAGTAAGAAGTGGAATATGAAAAATATTATTTTATTGTCAAATTAAATAAAAAATAATACTAATATATTTGTTAATTGAGTAGAATTGAAAGGTAATAATGAGAAACTAATAAAAAATAATATATTACCTTATTCCTTGAGCTTCAAGAGCACTTCCACTCAAAAATGAAGGGAAGAGAAAATGAGAAGTTGGGATGCCACATAGGATCCACATCATTCTAGTGGAAATAACTTCCAATTCTCTTCTTGACCAAACAAACAAGTGAAGTAGTGGAAGTAGTCTTACTTCCACTACTTCCATTCTACTTATGTGCAAACAAACACACCCTTATTGGATTCTTCTCTCTATTCTTCTCTTATCTCTCTTCCCTCCCAATTAATTTTTAAAGTGAAGCAATTTAGGGGAACCAATAAGAAGAGGGAAGAGAAAGAGAGAAGAAAATAATGGAGAGGAAAACTCAATAAGAAGAGGAAGAGAAGAGAAATAGATAATTGGAGGCTAAATTTTAGTAAGTGAAAGGATTTGAAGACTGAATTATAAATATGAAGATGTAAAGGACTAAATTCTATTTTTTAAATTAAGGGACAGATTTGTAAGAACCCCTAAACAAAAACTCCATTCATGTCACAAGGTAGATAGAGGCTATATACTTACTATTTGACCCTTCACTTTTTTGTTTTCCATTATGATGCTTTATAATCTATGATGTGATGAGTTTGGATGCTGCTTGCTTGCGAGCTATATATGAATAAGATAATGTGATCAATTATTGAACAATTACAACTCAAGATAAATAAGTTGTCAAACAATTCACAAAAAACAATTGCTTTTTCATATTACGAAGGTCATTCACAGCGAATTGTTATTTTCCAAAGTAGAATGATATCATATCGAATATGACATTGGGGCTAAGTTCAGATCGTTTTATGCATATAATAGTCCACTTCGTGCATATAATAGTCGACAGAATAAGAAAATGGCCGATGGGGACAATGATTCGAATTATATTTCAATATTTCCCAAAATATATCCTGAAACAGCAAAATACATCTAACCAGTCCTCTCACAGTTACAAATACAGACTATACGGGAACTTCTAAAGGGGCACAACTTTTTTCCTAGTGAGCCCAGATTTCCTAGTGAGCCCAGTTAAAGTTTAGAATGAGATAAAATTTCTTAGTGAGTCCAATTTAATTCCCAAAATACCCTTACCTCATATTCCTAAACCTCAAACTCAGATCCCTCTCCTCTCTTCTCCTTCCACCCTCAAATCCAGATCCCTCTTATCTCTTCTCCTTCCACCCTCAAATCCAGATCCCTCTCCTCTCCTCTCTTCTCCTTCCAACCCGCTCCCACACCCACACCCCCCGCCCCCACCCCCACCCCCTCCGCCCCCACCCAGCTCCGCCCGACCCAAACCCTCCGCCCGCCCCCAAATCCTACGCCCCTACCCCCTCTGCCCCCACCCATCTTCGCCCGACCCACACCCTCCGCCCCCACCCGCCCCCCGCCCGCCCCCACATCCTCCGTCCCTACCCCCTCCGCCCCCACCCGGCTCCGCCCGACCCACACTCTCCGCCCGCCCCCACATCCTCTGTCCCTACCCCCTCCGCCCCCACCCGCCTCCACCCGGCCCCCCCACCCTCTGCCCGCCCCAACGCGCTCCGCCCCCACCTGCCGCTGCCAAAACCCCGACCCTCCGCCTCCAGTGTCCGCTACCATACCCCAACCCTCAGCTACTTGATTTCTTCTCGGTTCAGAAATTTTGAGCTCTACTGTAAATCTCGTTTAATTTAAATGTAATTTTGTTTTATTTTGTTTATTCTTATTTGCTTTGTAATTGTCTTGAAAACTGAAAACTTCTTGTTTGGTTTGATAATAATTTACATTCGGAAAATTCTAAACGAGTACATTTTTTTGTTAATTTTGTTTATTTAATATTTAGATTGTAATTATGAAGAAAGTATAATATTGTTATCGTAGTTGTAAAATTTGCGAAACAAGTAGTTATTTTCTAATTATAGATGTTAATATTAAAATTTATTAATTAATTTAGAAGTTGAAAATAATAGATAAAATATTATATATGTAGCAAATTATACTTTATTACTACTTATTTGCTCATAATTATTGTTTTGATAAAAAATTTCTATAAATGAAATATTTTTGTGTTACATAGATGGATCCGGCAGAATCTTCTCGCGTTCGACCGACGACCTCGTTAAGGAGGAAGAAAGTAGCATCTCGATCACAAATCCAACGCCCGATACGAGAGAGAGAAATCGAAGTTACCGTAGATACTGAATTAAATGAAGAAACTCCTAATTGCGAAGATTAAAGCCGTGCTAACTGGTTGCACTCAGTTAGAAGAACCACCAGAAGAGCAAGTAGAGGAACAAAGACAAGATCAATCCACTCCTAATGCACCCGATACGATGTTTATGTCTCGAACCAGAAGCAGACGTCAACTCTCGAGGAAGACAAGGAGATAGTGATTAGATTATATTAGTTGTGTATTGATATGGATGATGTAAGGAACTTCAAGTGGCCAGTATAATTATTTTTTTCAAACATTTCGAAGAATTTGTAGAATATATGGTTTTTGTTTGTAATGAACCCTATTGGTCGCTTTTTGTTTGATGAATATATCGGTGTATCAGGAGTATCATTGTATCATTATATCATTATATCGGTATATCAGGAGTATCATTGTATTTGTATATTTAGAGTATCATTGTATCGGTGTATCAGTGTATCATTGTATCGATGTATCAGTGTATCGATGTATCAGTGCATTGGTGTATCGGTGTAGTAGTGTATCATTGTATCAGCGTATCGATGATTCAGTTTATCCATATATCATTGTATTGGCGTATCAGTGTATCGGTTTATCGATGTATCAGTGTATCATTATATCGGTGTAGCAGTGTATCATTGTATCGGCGTATCGATGATTTCGTTTATCCATATATCATTGTATTGGTGTATTAGTGTATCATTGTGTCGGTGTATCAGTGTGTCGGTGAATCATTGTATCTTTTTTCCTTCCTTCACTATATTTTGTATTAGTGTATAATTAGTTATTAATATAAGTCCTTAAAGTGACGTAATTTTTGTGTGTCTGGAGTATCATTGTATTGGTGTATTATTGTGTATCAGTGTATCATTGTATCGGTAAATTATTGTATCAGTGTATCATTGTGTCGGTATATCAGTGTGTCGGTGTGTCATTGTATATTTTTGCTTCCTTTCCTATATTTCGATAATAATGTATAATTAGTTATTAATATAAGTCCTAAAAGTCACGTTAAATTGGGTAAACTAATAATATATCATTTTATTACATTAATAGAGTGAGTGAGGCAGCGGCGGAGATATCAGATTGGGTCAAGCCCCTGTTCGGACTGTAAGTCCGAATGGGCTAAAAAAAATCATACGCGAGAGGGAAGAAGGGCAATATGGAATTTTTTTTTTGAGGGCAAATTTGATATTTATACTCAACTTTAACTGGGCTCACTAGGAAAAAACTTGTGCCCATTTAGAAGTTCCCGACTATACCAGAAACATGTATGTAAAATCCCCATCCAAAAGGAGGAAATTTCTAAAGGAGCACATCACTAGTCTTACTGAGCACACTTCACTAAAACCCTAATATTACAACTTCACCAATGAAAATTTCGGATCATATTGCTTTTATCTTCAACCTCCATTCCCCTCAAAGAACATTAAACCATAGACCCTCAATATCTTCTTTGATTTTCCCTCCATATTAATTTCCTTTCCAAATCTCTTTTCTTTAATTTTAAGCTAGAAAAATAGGGATTACGGTTTAGTGAAGTATAACAATATGATTGTCGAATGAGATAGAAGTAGGTTTTGGTGTAGTCGAAGTCGAGAAGCATTGTCCAAATTCTCGATCTGAACTAAATGAACTTATTCCGAGTACCAGAACTCGGACTAGAAGGTTTTCATTGGGAGAGAAACCACTGGTCGGGATTTGCAACCTGAACAATATTATTTTCCGTCCAAGATTAGATTCCGGACGGTATTATTTTCCGTACAGGATTAGACTCCGGACAGTATTATTTCCATATGGGATTAGATTCCAGACAGTATTATTTCTTGTCCGGCTGTGGAGGTAGAATCTACAGAGCCAGAAAGGAGGGCACACAACTATAGATTGTGTGGGAGGGGACTGAATTGAGGGAGACGGAGGTTAGAAAGTGGATGCGATGGATTTTGGAAGAGGAAAAAAATTTGGGCAAAGAAAGAGAAAAGTGGTTGTGTGTCACGAGAAGAAAAGATGAATAATTTTTTGTGTATTAACAAGAAAAAATCCTCTTCTTTCAAAAGAGAGTGTGCTATCTAAACAAGGTGTGCTTACTACGACAACTAGTGTGCTCCTTCAGATATTCCTAACCAGTCACATTTGCAAATACAGAAAATCCCAGAAATATTTGTGTAAAATCCCCATCCAGATTGAACAGAAACCGATCCGATCCGACTCGCACCCCAACCAAAAGGGATTGGACTCACACCGAACGAGCCCGCTATAAATTCCAAAATTTGCAGCCTCCAACCAAACCCTCAATCGCATCGTAACTGAGGAAAAAAAAAAAAAAAAAAAAAATTCCGCCTCTATCTCTTTCCTCTTCCTCGTCGCAAACCCTAAGTTATCAAATCCTCCCTAAATTGAAAGCCCTAATCGAGCCCCCAGATGGCGCCTCCGCCCAAATCGACGGAACGTCGCAAGCGCACATCGTCCAAAGAGCGTGAGAGCGGCGATGAGCTCTCGACGCTCAATCTCTGGGTCGGCGATCTCTCCCCGGATACGGTTGATTCCGATCTAATGGCGATTTTTGGGGAGTATGGAGCGATGGATGCCCTAACCTCGTACAGTCCGAGGACCTACGCGTTCGTATTCTTTAAGAACACCGAGGATGCGAAGAAAGCGAAGGAGGCGCTACAGGGATCGGTGGTTAGAGGAAGCACCATCAAAGTGGAGTTTGCAAGACCGGTTTGTTTTCATTCTTTGTTATGCGATTGTAATTTGATGTGTATTGTTCTGCAAATTACTGTGAACTTAAATATCATTACGATTATAATTTCTCATTTGGAGATTAGTTTATAATAGTACTTACAATTGTGTGGGTGATAAATTAACTAATTTAGGGTAGTAGAGACAAATTTTCATGTAATTTCGTGTTATACTTTAATCATGAAAGGTGGTTTTATTATGTTATGAAGCAAGACCAAATAATTTCATGAAAGGCGGTATCTCCTTCTGACAAAAAGGGAAAAGTAAGAAAATGTTGTCAGCAGCCTATAAATTTATCTAATAACTTAAATTTTAGAGTTAAATGAGAGTTTTGTTTGTTGGAAGAAACATATATTATTTTTTTACGTGGGGAAAGCAAATTTGCTCTATTGAGATGTAATTACATCAATTTCTTCCGGAAGAGCTTACTCTCGAGTATGAAGTCTTTCACGATAATGTGAACATTGTGAAGTCTTATTTCGCTCAGCGTGTCTTGGTCAGAAGGAGTTTCTAGAATCCATTTTGGTGAGTATCAATGAGGTTGGCTTGTATGGCAATGCCTTGTGATTATCGACAATAGGCAATATTAATTTGATAGTAGAAATGATGGATGTTGTGAATCCCTCTCATGTAGAGCCCATTTATATAAGAAGGTTATAAGTAACAGAGTTAGGATAAATAAGGGTGATGCTGTGCCATCAGAACTATATATTGGTTAGCAGCAATAAATGATGCAAAGTAGGAGGCCAGTGAATAAACAGAGTGAGTGAATTGATGATTTGGCCAATGGGTGGTAGTGGATTCAATATGGAGATGATACAATGGCATTAACCATAATGACTGTTGTCAGTTGAAGAGGATGGCACATTAGTGTAAGTGTTGGAAGCCATGGGTGTACATCTTGCTAGCAAGTGATCTTCACTTCATTCTAATTCCATTAGAAATAAAATGCTTCGGTGAAGAAACTTCCTTTGTCATGTGAGCAAAAATTCACAATTTTACTCAAGGAATATGGAAAATGACCAACCTAGAGAATGAACTTGCTCTTAACCTCTGATATCAAAAGCGAATACGTGAGATGTAGAAATATGGTTGGACATATTTAAGAACGAAAAATTCCCAAATAACATCCATCGAATCATAGATATGCACATTTTGTTAGCCTTAGAAAGTTGAAAAAAGAAATTCAAATTTCTAATGATTTGCATTGCAAAAGGTGTTATGTGCATACAATCACCTACCGGTTCAACACTGCCCAGATTAAGTCTCCTAACGCTGTGGCTCTGCCCTTGTTGCCATTGCTACTGGTCGCCCTCTGCAGCTGGGGTGAATGTATCAAGGGCGGGGACATCGACATCATACTGAAAGAGCAAGTACTCCATAGGTTTATTCGTTTAATCATATGAATATATAATTGTGGTGAATAACCCAATTCACGGTGGCTTGGATGTCGTCTCTACCTAGGCAGCTGCTCAAACCTTTTTTAAAACACAACTAGTGGTAGTAAAAAAAAATCAAGATAAATGTCACATTTTCTTCCCGTTCACGTATATAATTAAACGAGTTTTGGAAGTTTATTTCCTTACCTTCCTTTATCTTCTTCAGTTTACCTAGCATTCCTATCACCTTGTGCTTCACATGCCTGGGAATTGAGTGACAGTAATAATTCTTGTCGATATATGCCAAATGTCGCTTGAGATCAATTTATCCCTCCAAAGAATTCCTGTTCACAGAATTTGTAAGGCAACTTCTCAGCCTTATTAACCTTTGCTACATGCTCCAAACATGGATTCATGCCACCTCTTTTCGATGGCACGTTAGATTGCCTGCTTTTGCTAATTAAAAAAAAGGAGAGATTGGGTAAGAATAAGCAGGAGCAAGCAACATCTATGAATTATCATAATTTCAGTTCAATTACATGAACAAGCAACATGAGGAAGCGCCACAGGTGATCTATCTAAATTTCCGTCAAATTTCATGAACATAATTACAGGAGCAAGCAACATCTATGATTACAGTTACATGATTTCATTCTAGAATGCTTCCACATAAATCTAGTATATAATTTTAGTCAAAAAAATTCCACATGGATACAATTACATGATTCCAGTTCAAAAAACTCCCACATAAGACATGATTCATTTAAATTATCTCTACACGATTTTAGTCCAAAAATTCTTCACATGATTACAGTTAATAATAATAAAATTTTTCGGCCAAAAGATTTCCGCATAAATCAATTACAGTAAGTTTCCATATGATTATTGTTACATGGTATTGTCCAAAAAAAAATTCCACATGAATACTATTAGAGGATTTCAGTTAAAAAAAAAAATTAACGTAAATCTTCTATCTAAAGAAACTTCCACACGAATACTATGGCATGATTTCAATACAAGTTTTTTTCACATAATCAATTGCAGGACATCTCCATGTAAATTCAATTACATGATTTCATTACAAAAGTTTTCCACATAGTAAATCAATTTTCAGAAGTAAATTCCACATATTTTCTGTTCCAAACTTCCCAGTTGCAAATAACCCAACTTTTTCCACCCAAAACTTTCCACGTGATTTTTTTTTTTTTTTTTTTGAAATCCAACTTTTACAATCCAAAAATCCCATTTCAAAAATTTCAGTTCAATTCAATAGTTAAATGATTTAAAATTAACATTTCAGTGACAAATGGGGAGGAGTTGAATCATCCATTTTTAAAATGTCGCCTATCTTTTAGCCTTAAAATTCCAAATTGGGGGTCCCAGGGGAGGAGGGGGTGGAGTTCAAATAAACTTTTCAGTGACAAATAGGGAGGAGTTCAATTATCCATTTTTAAATGTTGCTCAGCCATAAAATCCCAAGCAGAGAGAGGGAGTACTCGATCAGTCAACACCACTGACATGATAAAGAGAAACTTCTGAAGAAAGATTGAAGTAAGAAAGATAGGAAATAGAATTGCTGGGAAATGAAAGGAAAAAAATCAGGCTTAAAAAACTCATACTGTCACTGTAGCAGCTTGCGCAGCTGCAGTTGTCACTGTAATTATCACTTGCCACCACCAAAGTTTCTGATTGACACAGCAGCAGTTGCTGTACTTGCTGTTGCTCTGCCACTGCTTGATGCTGAAAGAGGAACGAGAAGGGGCTTTCTGGAACTGAAAGAGAAGTAATTGAGTTCAAATTCCTCTTTCTTTCTGTTATAAATAAGCAGTATCGGGTTTGGGTATTGGGTTAATGGGTTGGGTCAACTGAAAGAACTTTTAAAAGAACCCAATAAGGCTGAGTTTTTACAGTTGGTTGATCAGTTAACATTGTGGCCATGAACCAGTAAAATCGTGCCTTCTCAGCAGGAAATGATATTAGCAAATCAAATGCTGGTATCTTAGCAGCACGGGTCCAAAAGCTAATACCAGCTATCTGATATGACAGCCAATGTTTAACACACTGCTTGGAATAATCATGTTAGGCAAACTACTTGGTGCTTCTAGTGTCTAGTTCTTATTTAAATATGTGATTGTGGTGCACTGGTATTCTTTTTTTTTTTTTTTGAAGTTTTTCCTGTTGGAACTTGGAGATATATCCTTTGTGAGGTGACATTTTGTTATTTATGTATTTTTTTCTCTCTCTTTCTTTTCATTTTATTAGGAATCCTGAGAATACGAGTCAATTTAAATCATAAAGTACTGCCTGAAAATAGATATGCTGGGAAAAGGTATGTTTGCCAGCCTTGTAAATTACTCTAATAAGGCCATGACCATAAAACTGACCTCTGCATTGTGTATAATCTACGGGATGCTTCTCTAAAAGCATATGCTTTAACCTTTTACTCAGTAATTTTTGACTGATTTAATCTAGAGGATGCTCCTCTAAAAGCACATGCTTTAACCTTTTACCCAGTAATTTTTGACTGATTTTCCTATCCACCATGTATGTCTTATAGGACTATTTTTTGTCTTCTGCAAATGTACTACCCTTAGCTCTGTTTAATAGAACTTATTTGTAGTGAGGGTCTACTGCTTTTATTGATTTATTAAATTTGTCGAGGAAGCTGGAAAACATATTGTCGCTGAGGGTCAGCCTAGTATTTTTTCTTATGTCATCTTTTATAAGAATATCCTTCTAGAGGTATTGGGTCACCAGGTGAACTTTTCCCTAAAATATTGACAGGCAAAACCGGGTAGGCATATATGGATTGGTGGTATCAGCTCATCTGTTACTGCAGAACAACTTGAAGACGAGCTTTCGCAGTTTGGAAAGATTGATGATTACAAATTCTACAGGGATCGAAATTCTGCTTTGGTTGGCTACTTTAAACTTGACGACGCTATTGCTGCGCAAAAGAATATAAATGGCAAAAGTATAGGTGGTGAACAAGTACGCGCTGATTTTCAAAAACCACAGACTCAAAAACCTCAATCTTCAAGAAGAGTATGTATTCTTTATTATTATTAGTACTGCTGCTGCTGTTACTTTATTATAATTCATATTGCCTGTCATTTTGCATCTATACTAGCTCTATTAGTGTATACTCGCATGTCGCTCATATTTTGACTATGCCATGGTGTTTCTGAATGCTCTATGAGAACAGGATTGGCCTGACAGCTACAATTTAAGAGGCAGCAGAAGGAGTTTGGTCCTCCAGGAAGCATGGATGGCACCAGATGAAATTAGAGATCATCATGAAGGGTCTAAAAAGCATCTGGTATAGTATGAATTAATGCTTACATTTTGAAAATAGGATATCTATGTTTCTGCTTTAAATTATCTGTTAGTTCTCCTTCAACCATTGAATCGGTTCCTAATCTCTGTTTACTATTATTTTCTCCCCCCATTTCTGTTTAAACAATCTCAGGCTCATGGAGGCAGACGAGATGGCCCACCAAGCAGCACCTTATGGGTAGGGTATCCACCCTCTGTGCATATGGATGAACAAATGCTTCATAATGCCATGATTTTGTTTGGCGAAATTGAAAGGATCAAGAGTTTCCCTTCGAGGAATTACTCCTTTGTAGAATTCAGGAGTGTTGACGAAGCGCGACGGGCTAAAGAAGGCTTGCAGGGTCGCCTTTTTGGTGACCCTCGAATACAGATTATGTTTTCTAGCAGTGACCTTGCACCTGGTGGTAAGGATAGTGCACCGCTTCTTCCTGGATATAGAGCGCCTATGCCAGATATGCTCATTAATGAAGCTCCATTTGGATCCATGGAGATTTTTGGGCCCAATCGTCCTGTGGCTCCAAGCTCTTTTCCTGGACATTTCCTTTCCAAGGGGCCAGGACCGAGCATGTCAATTCGATCACATACAGCACAAGGATTTGATCCTCATCAGTCGGATTCAGATATCCATGATTTTGGTGGTTCTTTCTCTAATTTTTCTGATGGCAACCCAAATGCTCCAAATTGGAGGCGGTTATCTCCTGCACCAGGGATGCTTTCTTCTTCATTGGGGATGCGACCACCTCCCAGACCCATGCCAAATATGTGGGATGATGGATTTGATGCGAGGGAACCAAAGAGGTCAAGAGTTGATGGTTCTCCTATCAATGATGCTCCTTTTCATGGAAGGAGAATGGGAGGTGAGGGTGTGGGAGACATTTTTGGCCGGCGTCATCCTGAGAGAGAGGTCCCTGGTCAAAGTCCTGTTGTTCGTGGGCGCAGGAGGTATGGATCTCCTGATATCGATCACTGTTGGCGTGGAGTTATTGCCAAAGCTGGTTCACCTGTTTGTCATGCTCGATGCGTGCCAATAGGAGGAGGCCTTGAGTCTCCACTGTAAGTGTTCTTGCTAGTAAGCTGAGTTCATTGCATGATATTCCTTTTTTTTTTAAAAAAAATCAAAATTCTTATTGTTCTTATAATAAACTCATTGACAGACCTGAAGTAGTCAATTGCTATGCGAGAACAGATTTGGATATGCTCACAAGACATTATGCGGAAGCAATTGGTTTTGATATTGTCTTCTTTCTACCGGACAGTGAAGAAGACTTCGCCTCGTATACAGAATTTCTCCAGTATCTGGGTCTTAAAAACCGTGTTGGAGTTGCAAAATGTGAAGATGGTACTCCATTATTTTTGGTTCCGCCATCAGATTTCTTAAGCAGGGTTCTGAAAGTGTCTGGTCCAGAACGGCTTTACGGGGTTGTTCTTAAGTTACCCCACCAGTCAACTGCAGAAGTGCGGCAACCTCAAGCTGCTCCTGTACCAGCGTCTCGTCACAGTGAGCAGCGGCAGGAACTTGTCTCACATGATGGTTATGATTACATGCCTGCTAATGATGACCGAGCTGCAAGAATGGACTATGGTAGTAGCATGCATGAAAATTCAATTTCTCAGGATGTTGTTGGACAAAGTAAGTCTTTCTCATTGCCATCAGCATCCCGAGATTATGCTGGGAATACCGAAACTACTTCCCAGGTTGAAGTCTCATTGACACCAGAACTTATAGCAACTCTGGCTTCTCTTATACCTTCCAGCAGTCGGCCGTCTCTCACTGGGGGTAATAGTATGCCCTTAAGCTCCTCTACGACGGCATCTTCTTTGCCTGCTAATATGACTGCTCCTCCAGTGCCTGCCCAACGATGGATTCAAGAAAATCAGGCTACATTTTCTGCGTCCCAATTGGAGCCTAGAAGGAATATGCAGCAGCAGTCGCAACAGTTTGGGGGCCAGTATAATAGCCAGGCATCATTTTTGTCTCAGTATCCAGCATATGCTAACTTGTCAAATGGGCCAGATAATGTAGTCCAAACTGCCCTTGGTGGTTCACATGTTCAAGACCTTCCACCCACCATGCTGCCGCCGCCACATGTTTCTGCTACTCCTATGACGCAATCGGATAATTATGTGCCATCCCATGGGCAGTCTTTAACAGCGACAAATCAGCATTACCAACATGATTCTTCTTTTGATTCCTATAATGCTCATGAAATCCAACAAGCAACGGATGCGATGGGTATGATTATCCAACCAGTCCAGCAGTCAGTAACTGCTAGCTCATCTACCCTGGGCCAAACTGCAAATATGCTGCAAAACCAGACAGGCCAAAATGCAGATTTTAGTGCTCAAATGCAGCAGATACAAATGGCTATAAATGGTCCTGGTGATAGCACATCACAGGGAGATGCTGAGAAGAACCAGCGATACCAGTCAACATTGCAGTTTGCTGCCAGTCTGCTCCAGAAGATTCAGCAGCAACAACAGGGCAGTGGTCAAGCTGTTGGAGGATCTGGAAACCAGAAATGAGACATGTCTTTCTGTGACAGGTACTCATCTCCTCTTGAATCTTATCTGCTCCAATAACATATTCAAAATTTACATGCTTAAAATTAGTTCCCGTAGTAGATCATATAATTTTCTTTAAGATGATAAGAGTAGTTTTTAATACTCTGTATCGATATTAAAAGGTTTTGTTATGTATAACAATAGAATCATTAACATCTTACATACATGTATGGCAACCTAGGGAGTAGGGATTAGGGGTGAGCAGAGTTTGGTTAAAACCGAAATAGCCGACCGAAACTGATCGGAATAAGTAAAATTGAGCTGAACCAAAATAATTCGGTCGGTTTTCGGTTTCAAGCTTTGAAACCCGAAACCGAACCGACCAAATTATTTAAAAATTATATATTTATACATAAGCGCGCGCGTGCCCCCCCCCACCCCTCCCCACACACACCCACACACCCACACACACACACACACACACACACATATATATATATATATATATATAAAAGGAAAGTTCACCGACGGTGAAGGAAGTTCCTTCACCGCCGCTTAGGTGGCCTAATACAATTATTAAATGTGGCGCCCCTTTGAGGGCGGTTAAGCGCGTTCTTTTATTTGTTACCCTAAGCGGCGGTGAAGGAAATCCCTTCACCGACTGTGAATTTCCCTTTTTTTTTTCTCTCTCTCTCTCTATATATATATATGTATATATGGATATATTATAGATAATTAATTCCATACCGATTGGATACTTTGAATAAATATGCTTATTAAAGTGATTAAAATTATATTTTTTAAACAAGTTTTATTTAAAATTCGGTTCCTATCCGAACCAAACCGAGTCGAACCAAATTAGTTCGGCTCGGTTTCGGTTCCTTTTTCTAGTCGGTTCGATTCAGTTTTGCTAAAACTGGCAAAAACCGTATCGAAACCGAGACACTGATGTAGATGTGAAATGGCACAGGCATGGGAAAGAGGCAAGCTCTTAGAATTAGGGTCACTGACACAGAGGCAATATGGAACAAACATAGGAAAGAGGAAAACCTTTATAGTAGGATACGGGAGTTGGGAAAATTGTGTTTGCGGCTTTGCATGTGTGCATGCGCCGAGCATTTTCCAGTAGATGTAAAAAGAAAAATGAACAAAAACATATAGTGCGCATTAAAACTTGTAATTGTTAAAGACATCTTTTTAAGTAAAAAGAAAAGAAAAAAAACCTGAATAATTAAAAAAAATAAATTCTAATCAATTAATTAAATTGAAGAAACGAATCCTAATTCAATCCAATAGACTAGTATATTGAATAAAATATCTGATGACTCTATCTTTGCAAAGCATTTGGGGTCTATTAACTTAGTATTTCTTTTACATCAAAAGAATTTTTGTCTTTTTAGGCAATGTACGATTCTATAATATGCAAAATATGAATTTTATGACCTTCTAAAAGCGGCCACGGCTCTGATAAGTGGTATGTATGGTTTTTTTCAAAGCGAATATGGCTCCAATAAGCAAGTTTTTGGGTTTTTAAGATCTGATAGTGCTTTGATTTGTTCGATACATATCAGCAAGTATTATGTAAGTATTTTTTTTATACGGCACTCATTTCGAAGTGTCCATACTTCATAAGAAAGATCTTGACATGTTCTATTTGACTTGGAAAAAGAAAAAAAAATGACAAGGATTTCGATTCATACCCACGTAAGTTTTTTTTTTTTTTTTTTTTTTTTTCCCTTTTAAATAAAACTAAAAGACCAAAACATATTTTATCAATGTGAAAAAGAACATAAAATCTTATGGAAATTGGAATATTGTAGAAGTCAATAGACAGTAGCATTATATGCATGCAAGTTAGAATATTGGAGGTCAAGACTGGTCATCTTTTAGGTTGTATCCCTTCTTTTGGTTGGTTGCTTGATAGTTTTTTAGTTGCATGGCACATACGATTTTCTTTGGGAATTGAGTTTGTTATGCTGGTTCATAGTGGGCCTCGACATTTTTTAGGGGCACTGGACGTCTCTTTGTTAATCTTTAGTTCCTTTCCTTAGTTGATCCCTGAAGGGATCTGTTAAAAGCTTTTCCGCTGTAAACATGTTTTTTTTTTTAATTTTTTGTTTAAATGATGATATTTTTTGGAGATTAAAACCCAACCTAGTGTTTGGGTCAAACCTGAACCTGCACAATCCCAACCCGAAAATTAAGGGTTTGGCTAAGCTTTGGAAACCACATGAACCCAAAAGCTGGGTCATCGTTTTCTTCCACTTGCCCGAAAAGGAATCTGTACTCCCTCTGCTAACCACCCATTTCTTAAAGTTGTCACCTGATTTATTTTAAAACTACTTAACTCTTCTTGTTTAACACCATTATAAATAATGGCAAATTATTTTTTCAAACGCTAATTGACATTGTTTGGTAGTTTTTTGGTAAATAAAAATTTTGAGAGTATCAGAAAAATCTATGGGGTAATTTTGGTAGAAGCAGTGAAAGTTCCAGGTGGCTTATGATAATTTAGCCTTATATTTATTATGCCTTTGAAATTTTTGAACTTTTTGTTTACACGTGGTGCAATTTTTCTGCTGACATGTTCTGATTAAGTCTCACATTTTTCTGTCTGGTTTTAATACTGCATTATCATCATGATCATCATAGGCTCTTATTTGCTTGAATTGAGGTGTTAATATTTAGTGTTTCTTTTACATATCTAGATGTATATTTTATGTTTGATATTTTCTGACTTGTTAATGACAATTAGTAGTTTTATATTCTTAACTTGATTTTTAATTTTACTTAATTGAAAATTTTAGTAGTCCTACACTTGTAGTGTTAAATAAACTTCATACTAATTGGGTTAGGGGATTACAATGAATATTTGAATTTGAATGTGGTTAAAAGAATATTAACCTGCACATAACACGCCGTACTGTTCCAACTTTTTGTTGCTGAAGCTCCTCTTGGATATATATTATGGTTCTGAAAATTAAGAAAGTGCATAGTCGATTCTTGAGTTACTGACATGCTCATCTATGTGCATCTTCATTTTTTTACTCTTTTAACTTATTTAATTCTTGACTAGAAGAATTTTTACTTTGAGGATGTAAATATTGAACAAGGAATTAATTGCATCAGTGATGTCATGTACCTTCTTAGACACGTTTGCATCCTCACTTGTTTACTGTATCCCGCAAAAACTACCACTTTTCCAATTTTAGGCTTCCTATTCTTCAGTATTTCACTTAGTATTTAGTTAATATTTATCCATTCAACTGTATCCTACCATTAAATTAGATTTATTATAAAAAAAAATGAATCAGCAGCAAATTGAACTCTATATAATTTGTACCAGTTATATCTTTTCAGCATTTAAGTTTTGCAATAAAACAGCGGTTTGTATTGTAGCCCCACCTAAATAGAGTTTAGGTATAAAACCTGTCCAACTTGTCGTAAGTAGATATTAAGCTGCTGATTCTCTTGTTGTAATTGTGCTAATTAAGTTGAAATCATTAATTGTGAATAGTAACACAGCTTCTCTCATACTCCAAAGTATAACTATGGTCTAAATGATGCAAACTCGGCATCCCAAATGGTTACATCCATTTATTTCGTGATAATGTTCCCCTATTTGTTCTTTCTTGCAGGAAACTTGTGTCCCTCGTACAACAAATGTCAAAAATAGGGTAGTCAGTTTACTGTCAAAAATAGGGTAGTCAGTTTACTGCCGGAGGAAGGACTAGTGAAACTAAGCAACGCATGAAGAATTAGTAAAAACAAAATGTTAAATTAAATATCAATGTTCTTGCTTGATTTCACCGACAACCACTCGGTTGTACTGAGCGCTTAATGTCGTTGTCACTCATCACAGATTGGTTGGTACTAGTGATTGAAGCATTATTAAATTCAATGCTACATGCGATGCGTAGTATTTATATTCTCACAAAATAAATTTATGCATAAAACGTATTTAATTTAAAAGATTTCTCAATTTAATAACTATTTTTAAAGTAATCGGTAGGAGTAAAACTTTCAATTTGGGGTGCGAATTATCCCGAAGGGAAGTAACCTCTAGTAATTTCTATCTTTTATCATTACTCTTTTGGCTAATTGCATCTGATAAGGGAAACAGTTGTTGCCTTTGCATCATGACTGGTAGATTTTGCTATATTAGAAATACAATTAAGTCCCGTATCACTTCTTACGTGGTGTTGAAGAAACTTTTTACCAGAAAATGTGGTCAAGGCTTAGAGACTTCTAAAACTCTTTTTTCACCAACTTCTCGAATTCCATATTCTTTTAAATACATTTTTATTGTCTTTTGTTATGTAAAACTGTAAAATGTTTGGAAATAGAGAAGTGTAGAGATTTTTCAGATCATAGGTTTGCATAATATAAAATGATAATAGTCTGCATGTAGACTGTTAATAATTCAAGTATCAACGTTTCAAATGGTTGATTCTTCATTTTCAAGAATCTAATTATTAAAATTGTAACTAATATCATATTCTACTGATGTCCTTGATTCCCTTTGAATCATCTGAGTACTTCTATTCTAAAAGGTTATATCATATAGTCTTTCAATAAAATTGAGGGGAAATTGGAGGCTGGTACGCTCTTTTACTCTTTACATGTTTGAGCACTCGAAACTCTGTCTCAAAAGGTTCTTTGGGGGGATTTGAATCTATTTTCTTAAAAAAAAAAAAAAAAAAAAAAACTAGGTCAAATTTAAAGCTGCTTCAGGTTTTATTAATCCATTTTATGGAGCTTTTCAATAAAATATTTTCGTGCGATCTTTCCAATACTCAAATTTTAAGCGAACTCTGGGGAAGTTTATGCGATAATGGAGCCTACTACTTGATAAGGTTTCAGGAACATAGTAAAATAAAGTTGGACAATAAAACTCTTATATCTCAGGGACTTCTGTGTTTGGTTTTGCGATGAAGCAAGTCCATTGGTTTGCAATAGGTTTTCTTTGTGGACGGTTTGAAAGATTTTGGAAGGTTTTTTAATTGAGAGGAAAAGACTTCTGGAAGTAATATCCTATGAGATTAATGTCCTATGAGATTACCTTTAGATGGTATTATGCTCATGGTAGATTTTTCAGCTTCCCCCATGTTGTCTCGTCAGATGCAGGGTCACTTGAAACGAGTGGCCATAAACTTCACTATTCACGAGGATAAAATTGATGATTATTCAACATTCACTCTTTATTTTCTTCCTTCTCTTCGAAAACAAATAAGGCTAGTTAGCATTTCTTAGCTTATCTAATACTGTTAATAATCTTAGCTTATCTAATACTGTTAATAATGCTAAGAATGTTATCAGTTCTTTAGACTTCTAGGTGTTTGTGTGGTAGTTTGTTTCTTCCTACTCTAAATCTTCACACTCTTCTGGTTGTGTGGATGCTTGTTCCTTATAATAACCAAAGCCGGTGGTTTTATGTCACTGGGAACAAGAGCGCCAGTTCTAATTTTTTTGTTCCATCGTTCATCATTCAGTCAATTGAAGCTGCGATATCAAGAGTGATTTGTGATCTAATCATCCAAAGGTTTCAGTAAGGTTTCAGTAATACTTTGTTTATACAACCTATTTGTTTATACAACCCATCACGAGTAATATGTTTTCTTCCGCAAAATAGTTGAAAAACAAAAGCTCAGTGATGGGCTTTGATAAGTGTGCTCTAAAATAATGTTGAAAATCAATCAAATGACTAATGTACCTGGTACAGCCAACTCAAATCCAATATCCACTAAGCTTAAAATTATAATAATTTCATCTTCTTTTTTTAAAATAAAACAATGTCCCTTATTTTTTCCCTTCATCGGAAAATTGTTTTGTTTTAAGATAAAATTACCTAGCAATTTGAATCTTTTATATTGTTTCACGATAAAATTACCTAGCAATTTGAATATTTTATTATAAAAACATTCTAGACAGCTTATGAATGTGTTTCTTTAGCTTGGGTCCCGGTCAGATGGGTTAATGATAACCGTCGATTATATACGGATTTCCAATTCAAAACTTCCGGTCGGGGATATTTGGTTCGTATACTCATTTATTTGTAAATAATCCAAATGGCCCAAGTTCCAGGCGCAAGTTGGTCGGAAGGTCAGATTAAAGTCCTCTTTCTGTTGGAAATTATAATAGAAAATCCAAACGTTTGGGCCCTGTTAATTTATGACTATTCAGTTGAGGTCCAAAAACCTGATTGCTAGCTAGACTTTTGAATCTTTGACAAATCTGTTTGACTCATCCAAAATTAAAAAGAAAACAAAATAAAACGAAAACCTGATTGCTAGCTAGACTTTTGAATCTTTGACAATTCTGTTTGACTCATCCAAAATTAAAAAGAAAACAAAATAAAACGAGTGGTTTTAAATTTATAGAGGAAAAGGAAATAGGAGAAGGGATTTTAAAATTAAAAAGAAAACAAAATAGAATGTGTGATTTTAAATTTAAAGAGGTAAAGGAAAAGATGTCGAGAGGAGATGGAGATTTTTTTCTAAATTTATTATTTTATTTTATTTATTAACATGTGGTGAGAAAGAAAAGAGAGAAAAAAAAAAAATCAAAATCATTCCTGAGCGCATCAAAAGTTATTTCCTAATAATTCGTGCTATTATCTCTTATTTCGTAATCTTAAGGTGCTTATTGCATTCGGTATAAAACAAACATTGTGGATACAGCGTGTCTAAATTTCGTAATCTTAAGGTGCTTATTGCATTCGGTATAAAACAAACATTGTGGATACAGAGTGTCTAAAGTCTAATCCCAAGGTGCTTATTGCATTCGGTATAAAACAAACATTGTGGGTACAGTGTGTTTAAAGTACAGCGGGTCTAAAGTCGAACGAAAATGCTGGAAAAGAAAAAGTTTATTGCAACTGCAACCTTAGCACCGTATGTTTTTTTTTTAAGCATATAGATTGATAAGAGGGACTATATTTATTAGTTAACTGAGACTATTTATTAGTTAACTGCAATAGATTAAAGCAACTAGCTGATTAAGTGTCTGATCAAATCAACTTGTTCTGCTTTATTTTATTTTATTTTCGACTTTATTTTTTTTTTCCGGTTGTATTTTATTTCTTCTTTTGTTTTCCTCCATTTTGTGAGGCTGTGAGGCTCTCCGCTCATTTGTTTAATTTAAGAATTGTTTTATATGTAGGTGAGGAAAGATGAGGAGAAGAGAGAGTGTAAAGAACGCAAGTCGTTTGGTGGGCCCGACAAGATTTCATTAATAGCTGAGTCTTCCTCTTTTGAGTTTTAATTTAATTTTAGATTTTATATTTGATGTGAGCTTTTAACTAGTTGTTTGTTACTGTAATGAGGACCGAATCTTATGGGAGCTTGGACTCGTTATAAAACTTCGTTTTCATTTACTTTTCTTTTATTATGTTTCTTTTAACAAAAAACTAATATTGGTCAATCGTAGAAAGAAGAAAAAAAATGCACAATTGTTTTCATTGTTCTTAAAGGAGCTGGGTTGCAGATATTTGTAATTTAGAATTATTTGATTGCTGGGCAACAGGAGAGTTGCACATAACTAACTTTTCGTTTTCTTCCATTCAACAATCAAAAGATTAGTAGTCCAACATCAGCGGTCAAAGAGGAGTAGTCCATCAGTAGCACTCCATCGGTACAATAGTTGTCATTCTGAGTAGTAGTCCATCGGTAGCACTCCATCGGTCCATCGGTACAATAGTGGTCCATCGGTACAATAGTTGTCATTCTGAGTAGTAGTCCATCGGTAGCACTCCATCGGTACAATAGTTGTCATTCTGAGCATGAGATTAGGCATTACTCAAACATTAGTCGGAGCTATATGGATTTGAGATGTAATGAGATACATGAGCCCCCATCAATTTCTAGTAAGATGCATGAAGCTCCCATCAACAATTTACAACGAGGTGCATGAAGGCCTAGCGAGGTGCATGAAGGCGGGAGTAGGGCTTCCGATTTTCATTTATCTTGTGTGATATGAGAAAGCTCGAGTGACTCTTTCTATAGAATAATGGTGCCATAAAAGCTTGAAATCTTACATGAAGGCAGCTCATCATCGCAGCTAAAACTATTGTATGACTGCAATTCATGTAGTGAATTTGATTCCATGGTGAACTCATCACTTTACTTTTGTCTAGAGTCTTGGATTTTTCATATTAACAAAGAGAAATAATTTTTAAAAAAAAAGTAATTCGTCGGACAAAAATGGTTTGGGTGGCTACATACCCATTGGACTTGATAATGAGTTGGACATTTTTCAATGGATGGCTTGATGATGAAGTTCACATTAAACCTTGAACTTTGTATTGTCCAAAATAATAGACGCATCTAAATTATTTTATGCTCTTTTTCCTCACTTTCTCTTCTTGTATGAATTTCATTCCATTAACCAATGTCCCTCCTCTTTCATAAATATCTCTCTTTCGCCGGCTTTTATTTGTTACAATTTGTCAAAATGGGATATCCCTGGATCATTCAATTGTTGCTGTGAATTTCATCATTTAAGCTATTTGTAACTAAATAGCTTGCTATGGTATGGGTAAGCTCAAGAATTTACTAGACTAGAGAAAGGATGCTGCCTAACAAAATATTTAATCACTCCTTTATCTCATGTAAATGAATTTTCATCACGAACTCTTATCGATGTTCTTCAACCATTACGAACAGTAGAAATTAAATTTTAAATAGTTTAAATTTTAACAAACTATTTAATCTAAACGGAACGTGATAGTAGGGATCATCTAATATCTTCTTATGCTCAAACTCAAATATATCTTTTATGCCCAAATTCCAATGGCGAGGTATGTCTTTTTAGAAGAAGATAATTAATAATAAAAATAAGGAGAATTTGTTTTTTACCTTTAAGAGGAAATTTCTTTTATATCCCAAACTTATTATAATTATCTATATACCATAAGACTTGTTTATAACTTATTTTCATTTCTCAGTCATTTCTCAGTATTTTAATTGTATATACAACTTGTTGTATAATACAATTATAATTCTCAATATACCTATAAATTGCCCCCTCTATCAACGATAAAAAGATAATTGGAGGAGATCTCCACTAATAGATCTGAGACTAGAAAAGTAATAAGCTTTAGGAAGGGAAATTCTATTTAAGCACACCACTTTGCTCATTGTGCCGCACTTTCTAAAGTTGTAAAAATTTACAAGTTTGCTATTACTTTTTGTGACTATATTTTTTTGCCCTTGTTAGGGATTAATCTCTAACCGGTGTTAAACCCGTTTTGTGACTAATCTCCGAACAATGTGAAGATTGTCCAGGACACTAATATGTGAGTAAGAAATGTGAGTTACTTGAGCAATGTGTAAGCCTGGATAGAGTCTCCCCTCTTGGAAGCTAATACTTATAATTCTCAATGTACCTACCCCTCTAATAACGTTGAAAAGATAATCGGAGGAAACGACCACCAATAGATCGGCACTAAGAAAGCAAGAAGCTCTTGGAAGCAATTTGCTCCACTCAGTAGAAGCTTGCGGAGCTCGACATCCTAGCACAGAGCCAACTCGCTATCTTGTTCGAGATTGTAGGAGTAGGCAATGCTGATTATCAAAGCTCAACGCTATGTTTCTGCTCCTTGAAAGCTTCAGAGTTTAGAGTGATCATGCTTAACTTCTGTATACTATAACCATGTAGAGATTGCATGTAGCTATGATGGTGAAGAAATTGAGGCTGAAATGATTCATGTCAATGAAGACGAGTCTAAGCCTTGTTTTGAATGGCAAGCAGTCCTGTGATCGGAGTTGTGTATTACATGTGAATGCTCTGGTTTCTTGGTTGTATGATGATGATGATGATGAAGAAAAGGATTTTCTAAGTAAAATGAGTTGAAAAATGATAAGAATTAAGACAAGGAGATTTACTGGAACATAAAACAGGAATTTGAGGAATTGGAGATGACTTGTGTAAAAGAAACATTATGCCTCATGTACCAAAATGTCTTAGCGACTTTTAAAGAAGGTTTCTCTTTGTAACGCCCACATGGTAACGTTCAGCGACGTATCATAAATACGTCAAGCCTAAAGTACTTTTAATAAATTGAATGTTACTGCCACTAAATCACATACATATGCACTGAAATAAAAAAAATAGGAAGACATAAAACAATATCTTTTTATTTCAACAAAATATTAGATCGGTCAATAAAAGATCCGCAGAAGGGTAGCACTTATTGCAACTTTAAATTTTGAGTATTGGAAATAACAAACTAAGTGGATGAAATAGTATGAATAAATAAATAAATAAAAATTCCTCAAATGACGTCATACAAGAGAAACACTGATTGTCTCCTGACCTCTCGAAAAGTTGTTCCAGATGTGGTGGATCCTCTTTCTTAGTGTCCTGCAAATTATTTGGACGTGCCAAACTAGTCGTTAGAACGACCTATCAAATACTACAAAAGGAAAAATAATAATACACAGAAACACTATGTGTAATATATAAAATAGAACATGAAACCAAGTAAAATACTAAAAATCATAATAGTAACAACAAAATGTATATTTTTATGAAGATATAAAACATGAGTTAAATTGCAGATGTCTTGAGGATAAAAATGGTTAGGGGGTACATTTGTATACACATGACATGGATAACTTTGTAGCATATATATATATATATATATATATATATATATATATATATATATATATATATATATATATATATATATATATATATATATATATATATATATATATATATATATATATATATATATATATATATATATATATATATATAAAACAAAATGAACATGCATATGAAATATGACATCATATTATGTTTTATTTTTGTTAATTTATTTGGAACTGTTAGAATAATGTGCCACATATTTTACGAGTATCCCATTCATACCCGGGATCACGACTATAATTCCTGATACTGCCCTAGGACGTACCGCTAAGTACTAATTAATCTGAACTCTGATGAGTCTAAGCTCCAGGTGCGCAACCCTATATAATTATGGTGATTCAGTAATTACCCAGAACCCCCATGGATAGGTTCCTAAGATCGGTTGTATAATCTCAAAAATGTAAAACTCCTAGAATATGTGTATACTTCCTTCTTCCAGTTCCCCCATAACCCAATTCGTTTTATGATTTAAAAAAATATTTTAAAAAAATAATGAATTTATAACATCTCTTATATTTAATCTCAATTATGATCAAGTCAACAACTCATATATGTATTAAATGCTCTTACTTATAATTATACTGTATGTATGGTCATTGAAGAGTGGCTAGTTGCAAGACTTTCAAAGACTAAACAAAAGCATTTCTTTTTTTTAAATTTAAAATTTGGAAATAATTAAAGAAATAAGAAAGCAGTACAATAAAAAGAAAAAAAAAATAAACTTATAAATATAAAGGATAGGGGTTTACTATTGCCAATATAGGTGAAAATAATAATTATTGTATGAGTTAATTTATTCAATGGAAAATAAAATTATAAGCTTCCAAATGTGTTATTTACATGTTGTCCATAGATTTAATAATAACATTTGTTTGCATGGGACTTTCATGAATTATTTATACTTAATTTGAACAATACATCACCCAACTCACTATCTTGGTTGTTCTATCACTATAGATTCTCTCTAATATGAATATCCTATTTACTACAGTACTTCTAACTTTGCATGCACAAATTTTTTTTCTTTTTTTGGGGTGTTTACTGTTCACAGAACAGTCATTCTTTTCACTGAATAGAACAACTATTCTGTTCAGTGAATAGAACTTGGTTCTGTTCTCTGAACAGAACTGAATTTCTGTTCTCTTTTTTTTGTTTGTTGTTAAACAGAAAAAGGGTTTATGTTTAGTGAACAGAATAGTGTTTTGTTCACTGAACATGATAGTAATAATTATTATTATTATTATTTTGTTTGTTGCTCAACAGAATATAATTTTATTTTTATTTTCTTTTTTTTTATTTGCCGACCTGACCTATCACAATACATAACTCCTTTCAAATATCAAGAATGAATACAATTGTAGTATGAATACTATTGAGTTGATGAATCGAGCAAGTATAAATCACACACACACACATATATATATATAGAGAGAGAAGAAAATGTATTTGACAGTAAGTATAAATCATATTTATCTAATACATAAAATTTAAAATAGTACTTACAAATATATTCACATTAAGAATCAATTAATTTTCTAAGGCTGCAAGGTAATATTTGTCTGATTCATATTTCAACATTAAATAAAAGAGCAACATACTTGAAAGCCACCACTAACATTAAAAATATGTTATTAGATCAAGAAAACCCTCTAAAAAGGAACATTAAACTATCAGATTATTTTAATCAAATATAATAAAACATCTGTAATTACATAATTCGTTAAGTTATTATTTCGAAGTTGATTACATGTTTCACTGTAAACTGTTTCTGTTTCATTCATCAGCACATTTTTAAGAAAAATATTAATGATAAGTTGTTGATCGAAAAGAATATGGAAAATTCATGAAATAATAAAGTACTTGCTTGAAAATCCCGCTCCGAAAATTGACTGATCCTCTTTTTTTTTTTTTTTTTTTTCTTTCTTTCTCTTTTTCTCCTTCCTTCCCCCCCTCTCTCTCTCTCTTCTTCTGCGTTCAACAGGTAAGATTCTCCTCCTCTGTTTTTTTTATTTTTTGATTATTTTTTAAATTTGTTTAGAATTTTAATTTTTTGTTAGATATTTAAATTAAGCTAATATTTCATAGGATTAAATTTAAACCAACTAAATCTGTCATTATCTAGTTAGGTAGTAAAAAAAATCAAATTTGTTAGACACATATCATATTTATCTTATTTTTTTAAGCATAATACTTTTTTTCTTAGATTTTATAATACTGGATTGTTACATTCTTGATTTGGTAGCAAAGGCGGAGCATCCTTAGGAGGCTGTGATTAGGAAGACAAGTGGGGATCTTGTGGAAAGGATGGGGAAGAATGCCAATATGTTGCAGCACGTCAATGCCAATGTATTCAAGGAAGTGAAATTGTTGAATATGTCAAAAATGAGAAATTTGCCCCTGTTAGTAAGGCTATATTTATTCAGAGAGTTCCTTGTATTGATGTATAAATTACTATGTGTTTATATATATATATATATATATATATATATATATATATATATATATATATATATTTATATATATATATGAGAAAAATGGAAATAAGCTGACAGCTCACGCAAGTTAGCTGAGCTGCAGGTCATTTCTACTATCTCCAATAATCTTTTTTAAAAAAATTCTTTTGGATTATGATCTCGACCTCCTAGGGTTCACTCATACCCAATTTCTTGGATTTTAGTATTCATTTTGGCCCTCCATCAAGTTAACACAAAATTAACGGTTTTCAATGAATAAAACATTTTGTATGCACTTGATGAAAGAGTAAATAAACTCCAAAATTTATGAAATTTAATCCGAAAGAAGTTAAAGATGTAGGGATAATAATTGTAAAAAAAAATTGAAGAAAAATAATTGGATCATTATAGTTTTGCCGCTTGCTCACGTAACTTTTCCTGAGCTGGCGGCTCACCTATAGTAATCCATATATATATATATATATATATATATATATATATATATATATATATATATATATATATATATATATATATATATATATATATATATATATATATATATATATATATATATATATATATATATACATACAGAGAGAGAGAGAGATTCACCAGTGGCGAAGGGAGTTCATTCACCGCTATTTAGGTGGTCCAATAAAATTATTATATGTGGCACTACTTAAGATAACAAACAAAAGAACTCCCTTAACTGTTTTTTGAGTGGTGCCACGTGTGATAATTTTATTGGGCCACCTAATAGCGGTGAAAGAACTTACTTCACCGCCGATGAATTTTCTGTTTACTAATATATATATATATATATATATATATATATATATATATATATATATATATATATATATATATATATATGGATTATTGTAGATCAGCCGTCTACTCAGAAAAGATTACGTGAGTTAGCGACAAAATTATAGTATTCTAATAGTTTTTCTTTAATTTTTTTTCTAAAATTAGAATATCTACTTTCTTAACTTTAATAAGATTAAATTTCATGAGTTTTGAAGCTCATTTACAATTTCATCAAATGGATACAAAATATTTATTAATAGAAACCATTAAAATTTGTGCCAACTTGATGGAGGACCAAATCAAACCTAAAACCCAAGAAATTGGGAATGAGTGAATTCTAAATAGTCGAGATCATAATTCAAAAGAAAATTTTTAAATTTTTTTATTATATAAAGTGGAAAAGAACTGCAGCTCAGGTAACTATGTGAGCTGTCAGCTCATTTCTATTTTTCTCATATATATATATATATATATATATATATATATATATATATATATATATATATATATATATATATATATATATATATATATATATATATATATATATATATATATATCTTACTATATCTGAGTATAAGTTATAATATTTGGTCATTATATCTAAACTTAACTTACTCTGGTCATATCGTACTTCACATGGGTATAACTCACTATATTGGGCATGCATACCTATATACGAACATAGGTTACACTTGAACATAACTTACTATATTAAAATTTAACTAACTATATATGGGTATAACTTACTATATCTAAACATATCTTATTATATCTGGTCATAACTTACTATATTTATACATACTATACTAGATTTTGTGTATAACTCACTCTACATATATAAGTATATCTGAGCATAAGTTACTACATCTGAGTTTAACTTGGTATATCTGAGCTTAACTTGTAAATATATGTCGTAACGTATTATATCTGGATATAAGTTACTATATATAGACTTATCTTGCTCTATTTAGATATAACTTATATATGTATATATTTTACTATATTTGAACATAACTTACTATATCTAGAAATAACTTACTATATATAAGTATATCTTACTATATCTGAACATATCTTACTATATTTAGGCATATCTTACTATAAATATATCTTACTATATCTGGCCATATTTTACTATATTTTGGCATATCTTACTATATCTTACTATAAATATATCTTGCCATATATGGGCATATCTTACTATATTTGTACATAACTTAGTATATTTGAGTATAACTCACTGAATCATAGTATAATTCATTAAAACTTTGTTATATCCTCTTATAATATGGCATATCTTATTATATCTGATACGTAAAATGAGATATTATAGCTACTACTTTATGATATCTTTGTATTTGTGTGCCCAGCGCTTTATGTTATATATGTTCATTTTGCACATCCCTATAATCAATTACAAAGCGCAAATGCTATATTTAAGCATATATCACATTATAATTAGAGCTATGATGTATAAATTGTAATTACTATAAGCATATAGTTGTTAATTGTAATACTATGCAAGTAGGTCCATAAGGAAGATGATTATATTTAGTTTTGATTCTATTTTAAGTGAATTGATAATGGAAAACGAGTTGATTTGATAATATCTTTAAACTATATAGTAGAAAAATATGTACTTAGGATAAAATCTGCTAGATTGATTTGTTTAAAATATATAGTAGAAAAATATGTACTTAGAATAGAATCTACTAGATTGATTTGTAAATAGAGCTATTAGGTTCTTCTTTTTTATAATCAATTATTAATCTCAATCTAAAAAGAATAAGTTAGACAAAAATTGCAATAACTTATCAATATAGAAATAAATTAATAAAAATAATTGCATATATCAAGATTTTCCAAACCTAACTAAATAATAATTATAAATTATTTCCAATTAAGTCTAGACTATTATTTGATTAAATATATAACCTATGAAAAATAGATTAACTTAATTATTATAATAAAATTTAAAGAACTTGAATCAAATATTAAGTATGAGATAGAAGAATAGTATATTCAATTATAAATCATTTTAGTTTCATTATTCTAAGCATCATATAAGGTTTAGTTATCCCTGAACAATGAAAAAGAAACACAAGATGAAAATATGTACTGAAATATAATTGCAAATAATTAAACCAATAAATTTTATATTAAAATAAACATGTACCTTATAAAAAATGAGAACTTCAATCTTTACATATAAACATCAATGTGTAAGGAAAAGATAGAGTTTTTAAAAGAAATAAAATATTCATCATTCCCCTCTAAATGAAAATTCTCCCTCTATTTATAGGCGAAAGAGATGTTTATATTTGTTATAAGAAGAGTCACAATAAATATTTGAACACTTAATTTATTAAGAACACTTTCATAATAACTTGATTTGCTGGAATTTTTGGTTTGATTTACTCTAATAGCTTGATTTTTTTTTAAAAAAATGTTATCCATAACAAATTGATTCTTCTCCTTAATTTTTTCTTGATCTTGATAAATTAAGTGTATGGATTACTGTAGGTGAGCCGCCAGCTCAGGAAAAGTTACGTGAGCTAGCTGTAAAACTATAATGATCCAATAATTTTTCTTTAATTTGTTTTTATAATTACTATCTCTACCTCCTTAATTTCTTTTAAATTAAATTTTATAAATTTTAGAGTTCATTTACCCGCTCATCAAGTGCATATAAAATATTTTATTTATTGAAAACCATTAATTTTGTGTTAACTTGATGGAGGATCAAATCAAAACTAAAACCCAAAAAATAGGGTATGAGTGAACCCTAGGGGGTCGAAATCATAATTCAATTTTTTTAAAAAAACATTATTGGAGATAGTGAAAATGAACTGCAGCTCAAGTAATTTGCATTAGCTATCGGCTCATTTCTATTTTTCTCATATATATATATATATATATATATATATATATATATATATATATATATATATATATATATATATATATATATATATATATAAACATAGATAAATATAACATAAAAATGTAAGAAAATTATGTTCATTAAGCTGGTATATCGATTATAAATTATTCCAAATTTTAAAAGTATCTCCTTTGTATATACTTATTTGCCAAAATAGCAATATCATTTCAGCTTAACTGACCTACTTATAATAAATATGAGAACCAAGTCTCAAATAAATAATCACCGAAGTTAATATGATAAATGATATAATATGGCATAAAACACAATATCTTTAATATTATCACAAATACAAAATATTCACATTGAAATAACGAGTGTACCTATCAATAACTCATATAACATATTACAATCTTATGAAAAATTTTAATGTTTGTGTGCACGTATAAGTAAAAAATAATGCACGTATTCATCTTTTGAAATTTTATACAAGAAATCACACATATGCAACCAATAATGTTCAAACATATACAATCAATTAACAATAGTAACTTCTTTCCCATAATTTCAATCCCTCATCAAACTACAATTGGAAGTCCATCATGTGTTTGTAACTCTCGCTATCTTGGCTGATCTTGTTAGATGACTACTGGATCATATAACTGATAGATAGATGATATGGATATTAGATATAGTTAGTGAAAAATCCTTCAATAGAGAACAAGAGACACCAAATATGCTAATGAACATTATTATTCAGGTGCATATATATATGCTCATACATGTACACACATATGTGCAAACACATGTATACTATTGTGACACTTAGTATATATGTGTACACACATGTGACACACACGTGTGCACGTATGTACATACAATCCTTACTGATTGTTATTTCTCTTATGTGTCACATGTGCGTGGACGTATGTGCACACAATCCTTGCTGATTGTTATTTCTCTTCTCTTTTTCTTTTCTATTTTGAAGTTCTTACCTAAATCTTAAGTTATTATAAGTAAGAGAGCAATATACAATAGAATCTTATTACCTAGATGGTTAATATATAGGTAGATCTACTAGGTATCATGCTTGTTTTTTTTTGAAGGACATCAATGAAATGCATGTGATATAGCACTTCATGTTAGAAATTTTTAAATCTATGATTTGAAATATCTTTTGATTGCATACTCATCGTTGCAGAAAGAAAAGAATGATTGGTATGTACTACTTTGAGGGACTGGAAGATCTAAATGATCCCAACCATCTCAGTTCCTATCGTATTTATTATTTACTATTGTCTAGAACTCAAATTAAGTAAAGAGGCAGAGTGCTATGTAGCATGGACCCAAACATATTGACAACGATTCAACAGGATATGCTGTAACTACAAATGAAATATTAAAAAATCTATATAGAAAGTAGAAGTATCATGTTTGGTTAATATATGACCAACAAGAATGCTTCCTATTGTTAATTACGTTTGTCTTATTACAAATTAATTCTCCAGACTTCAAATTATCGATACGGTTTTCATTGTCATATTACATCCATAGTTGTTTTAGCAATATTAGTTAATAAATTGAAACAAGCCTTTTCTCATAAACAATGCATGTATCCATGTGAGTAGAATGTCAAAACACAAAAATTATATCAGAAATTTAACAATGATTTATTAAATTCTACCATCTAACAGTGCAATACAGAGAAAATGGGAAAAAGAATGGATTTTGATAACAACCCATCAAACAACTAATCAAGATATACTTTAAATTATAGAAAAGAAAAGAAATTGTGTACCTATTCAACTATAGTGCAATGAAGAATTAGGGATATCCCCGCTTATTCATCAAAATTCTTGAAATCAAAACCTTAGATATCAAATTTCTCTTGCAATCAAAATATTTCGATTGTGTAATGAAAACAGAAGCCATCGTACCCAGGCTTACCTATCCCTCCTGCTCGCCTAGCCTGCTCATATAGCCCGCCTCCACTCACCTTGGCTATTTAGTTGCATATAGCCGTCACTTGCCATAATTTCCTCTCGTCTCATGATGATAACAGAACGAGATTTTCATTGAACTTCAATTGAAAAGAGCAAGAGTAATATGATCTAGTTACATAACATTACCGTACGTCTATACAAACAGCATGTATCCATACCAATGGAACATGTACCCAATTAAAATAAGATGGGGTATAAAAGAAATTCCCCTTTTTGGGTAATAGGAATAAATTCTTCTAGAAGAAAATAAACAAGTATGATAATAGGCTAGGATCCGTCCAATGGCGATTCGGCCCGGCCCAAAAGTCATCGGGTTCGGATTCATGGATAATTAAAGGAACTTCTAAAGGGGCACAAGATTTTTCCTAGTGAGCCCAAATTTCCTAGTGAGTCCAGTATAAGTTAAGAAAAGAGGAGAACTTCTTAGTGAGCACATATTTATTCCTAAATTAGCCTTCTACTATATCTCGCATCTCACTCTCTCTCCCCTGAACTTCTCCTTCCCAACCCTCCCCTCCCCCCCGGCGCTCTCTTCTCCTTCCCAACCCCCCCCCCCCCCCCCCCGCGCCGCCGCCACCCCCGCTCCCACCCAGCTCCGCCCGACCCCAGCCCTCACCCATCTCCTCCCCGGCGCTCTCTTCTCCGCCTGCCTCCGCCCTCAACCAGATCCGCCCGCCCCTACCCGCCTCCGCCCGCCCCCACCCGCCTCCGCCCGCCCCCACATCCACCCGGCTCCGCCCGACCCACATTCTCCGCCCCTACCCCCTCCCCCCCATCCGCCTCCGCCCGGCCCCCCCACCCTCCGCCCGCCTCAACGCGCTCCGCCCCCACCCGCCGCTGCCACACCCCGACCGTCTGCCTCCAGTGTGCGCTGCCACACCCAACCCTCAGCTGCCTGATTTCTTCTCGGTCCAGGATTTTTGAGCTTTACTGTAAGCCTCCTTTAATTTAAATTTAATTTGTTTTATTTTGTTTATTCTTATATACGTTGTAACTGTTTTGAAAACTGAAAACTTCTTGTATGGGTCGATAATAATTTACATTCGGAAAATTCTAAACGAGTACAATTTTTTTGTTAATTTAGTTTATTTAATATTTAGATTATAATTACGAAAAAAGTATAATATTGTAATCGTAGTTGTAAAATTTGCGAAACAAGTAGTTATTTTCTAATTGTAGGAGTTAATATTAAACCTTAAAAATTAATTTAGAAGTTGAAAATAAATAGATAAAATATGAAATATATAACAAATTATACTTTATTACTAATTTATTGCTTTGATAAAATATTTCTATAAATGAAATATCTTTGTGTTACATAGATGGATCCGGCAGAATCTTCTCGCGTTCGACCGACGGCCTCGTTAAGGAGGAAGAAAGTAGCATCTCGACCAGAAATCCAACGGCCGATACGAGAGAAAGCAATCGAAGTGGCCTTAGATACTGAAATAAATATAGAAACTCCAAATTTGATGAGATATGATAGTGAAAGATTAGAAGAAGGGAATACTGATGCAGAAGGCTCTGAAGACGATCTTCATGGGTCAAATTACTGGGGTCCAGTTGATTTATCAGTACTGAAGAGTTTCAAGACGCACGTTGCTTTCTTCGTTTTAAAAGATGAGGTAATATTTTCGTTTTAAACCTTAAACTACTCTACTGTGTGTGTGTGTGTGCATATGTTAAGACTATAGTATATATACAGGAACGAGATCCACTTCGATGTATTAGTCACTGGAGAAAAATAAGTGCATGGTCATTGTTAACACCTGAGCCAAATACCCGTTTCATGGAATTAGTACGTGGGTCTTCATTGTATCCATTGGTGAAATGCTCCTACCAGTATATTAGTGCTGTTGAGATTAGTGCATTTGTTGAGAGATGACATCCTGAAACAAACACATTTCATATGCCATTTGGTGAGATGACGATCACGTTGGATGATATTTCGTGTTTACTTGACTTACCTGTTGTTGGAAAATCCGTCTGCCAACAAGTATCAGTTGTTTCACGTAAAGCTGCTGATACAATTACTCATTCCTTGGGCGTCAGTTATGATGAAGCGTGGAATGAGCTCAATACCAAAGGCGGTGCATCGGTTCGACTAGATTGGTTACGAGAAAGATTCTGCGGGGTTGTCAATACTGACACCGAACATAGGATTCGGTGTGCTGCAAGGGCTTATTTACTTTATCTTCTTGGTTGTACGCTCTTTACTGACAAGAGTTGTACGAGAGTTTCCATTGATTACTTACCATTACTGCATGATCTCGAAGATATTCATACGTTCACATGGGGTGCTAGTGCTCTTGCATGGTTATATAGGCAGCTTGGACTTGCTTCCCGAGCTAACGTTGCTCAGATTGCGGGGTATTTGACACTACTACAAGCTTGGATATTTGCTCATTTCCCAAGTTTTATGCCGGTCTCGAACCTATCTTTTACCACCGGTGATCCACTTGCTTATCGCTGGAAGAGCAGACGGGATCACAATATCTCCCAATCACATGTGCAGTCTATTCGGTCAAGTCTAGATAAACTCACAGGCAACCAGGTACTATTTCCCCCTTTCTTCATATACTTATTTAGTTTGCAATTTTTGAAACAGTAACTAATTTATTTCTTTGTATCCAACGTACATGCAGGTTGATTGGGATCCATATCGAAATTATAGAGAGAAATATCTGTTCAGAGAGATTACATATTTTATGGGTACGTTGAAGATTTTCAGCGTGATTGAGCCGTATCATCCAGTGCGTGTACTAAGGCAGTTTGGTCGTCAACAGTATGTTCCACCTCCACCATTCTCAGCATTACGTGAAGCACGGGGTATAACAGCCAATAGTTATGTGGTAAAGTACACTCACATTGAGCAGATATGGATAAATTGGTATGATCACGTATTGTTTCTGGAGCACCGTGGGTCTATTGCTGACTACCTATCTGATTGCACGTCAGATTATATTTCTTGGTTCTCTAAAGTTTCACAGCTCTTCCTTGGAGTAGCACCAGATGAATCCCCAGCAGAGGAAGGAATTCAAGCAACCCGGGCAAATGTCGATGATGAGGTAATAACCATATATCTTCATACTTTAATGTTCAATACGGTTAACCAGTTTTTCTGTTGCTTATTGTTTTCCCGTCCACTAATATAACAGAGATATACACGCATAAAAAAAATAATCGATCCATTACTTGCACAAGGGGATAAGACATTCAAGAAGCGATCTGGATTGTTATTTACTGCACTTGTGAAGATCAACGCCGTGCTAACCGGTTGCACTCAGCCAGAAGAAGCACCACAAGAGCAAGTGGAGGAACCAACACCAGATCAATCCAGTCCTAATGCACCCGATACGACAATTATGACTCGAACCAGAAGCAGAGGTAATCCCCCGAGAAAAACAAGGAGACAGTGATCATTGCACGAGTTATGTAATGATATGGATAATGTATGTAACATAAAGTTCTTGGTGTAAAATTATTTCTTGCAAACATATCAAGTTACGTTAAATTAATGGTTTTTTTCTATGTAATGCCTCATTTGTTCGTTTTTTCTCGTTTTAATATAAACACTATTTCATTGTATAAGAGTTGTGTCGACATATCAATGTATCGGAGTTGCCATGTTCCATTATATCATTATATCGGTTAAATAATTGTGTGTAGGTGTATCATTGTGTTGCAGTGATTGATATATCAGTGTATCAATGGGTTGGTGATGTGTATCGGTATTTCATTGTATGCTTTCTTGCTTCCTTTCCTAAATTCCAATAATAATATATAAATACTTTCATTACAACTAAATAAATCAATTAACGACTAGAATATTTAGAGGCCGGGTTGATGGCCACTGTTCGGGATGCCAGTCCGAACGAACGGGTATCGTTCGGACTGTCAGTCCGAACGAGGGCCATGGTCAGAACCCGCTATATTACCCAATATTTTACATAATAAATTGGTAAATCATTAGTCGACCCAATGTAACACCATATTAATTGTGCTTAAATACATTTAATTATACAATTTTCTACAAAATATGGTTAATTTCACAACAATGATACAGTAGTTAACTAACACACTGATACACGGATACATCAAATTAAAACCCAAAATTAACTCGTCTGCGAGTAACAAAACTAAATTACAACTCAATAATATCTTGTGTAGCAACCGAAGATGGTACAATCCCTTTGAACTGTTCAATCCGTGGTAAGTACAGTACCTCCCATCCTTGTGCAATGGGATCATGGTGTCGGTGCCAATTCAATGCAATTTGAGGGATGAGATGAAGTTCTTTCAATGACACCTAATAGTAAAGATGTTATAACCATATATAAGCATATTATTAGTTAAACCAAACTAATTTTAACAACAATGAATTGTGCTTACATGTACAAAGTGACAGTCCGCAACGAATGCCATGGTCACTTCTTTCCGTTGGATATTTGCGGTAGGAGGAGGAGTTCTGAGTGGCAAAAAAGTAAGGCATTGCGCATTGGATAAGAAGAAAATAACAATATTGTAACGGGAAGAGACAATATGTCCCATGTCCGGCATCGTCATCCAATAGTCGGCCTTTGGAAAGTCCCGAAAATAATTAAGTGCTTTTCGGAGCTCAATAATCCGATCAATACTCCCAAATAATGGAATGTAGAAGACGTAATTTGTATCGAGTTCAATCAACAAATCTCTTCTGATTTGCATCCATTGATCTTCCCCCATACCAAGGCTGTGTGCGATAACCCTAAAACCACAATTTCCGTCGGCCTTGACATCGCGAACATCTTCTATATATGGCAACATAAATCCAGGCAATGAGTTTTCGAACTTCAAATCGGGCTTGGGACAAGGTTTTAACTCCAGTTCAGGTACGGACTTTCTGATCATACTACCAGCAGGATCTGTGTCAGCTAAGAATTCAACAGGATCTGCAAGAGTTGGAGCTTGATGGAGTTGTTCCGCATGGTCTGCAGGCAGTTCATGGGGGGTGGTCTTGGCATCAATTTTCGATTTCTGTTCGGAACAAAAAAATTATAATTATAATAAATTCAAGTGAAATATAGGAAGAATTAGTTATATATAATAGCGAACCTTGGTCATATGCGGCCTTCTTGGAATTAACTTATATGGTTTATGGTCGCTGCAGGGAATCAATGCCGTCATTTTTGGAGAAGCACTATCAGAGCCGGAGGCTATTAGCTCAAACGCACACGGATCCCTTCGTGTCGAAATATCAAGTTTCCTTTTGCGGCCAACTGTATATCCGATCACCCTGGATACAGGATCCGCCAATGAAGAACAAACTGGAGTAGATATTTCCCTTAATTTCCTCAATCTTCGAGTACGTTCTTCGTTATCACACATAATAAAGTTATGAATAAAAACCTCAACATCTTTTTGATACCCGACACCTTCAACAACCAATGCTTTACTCGCGGACATATCAAGCTTCCGCCAATGTTGGTCAATGCAATCCAAGGGAATTGGTCGGTTGTCTCTTTTGTATATTGCAATCTCATGAGCACATGACAAGTTGTGAGTTTGTCGAATGATGCAACCACATTCAGCAGGGTTGACTCCAACAGACTTAGTTCTCTTTACTTCGGCTAAGATCAAATTTAATGCATGGATTGATACTGTGCCCCGTAATTCCTTAAATTCTGCCAGCATAAAACATCGTTTAACCATGGTCAAACTTTTTTGAAAAGATGCTTTAATCTTTGTATGTTGAAGTTCAAGTAATGTATGTATATTACTCCAACACTTTTCGAAATCGCCTTGACTAGTTCGCAATTGTCTCTTCAATTTTGCGTGGGCACTTTCTGCTCGGTTGCTAGTCACGTTGTCCCGATGTTGACACATATTTGTCCAATAAGCCACGAACTTCTCCTTGTGTGGATTTAACCATGTTTTCAGAATGTAGTCAACTGCCTCAGGTTTTCCTTGGAAATCGTTTGTTAGATTGCTTAGATTTGCATTGTATGCATCTAGAGAATCAGATAGCATTATCAGCTTCCACATTAAGAAAAATTTCTCCCACTCACTCTGTTTTTCTAGCAATTTCTTACAGTTTGTCAACACATTCTTATTTATATGCCATCTACAAAGAAGATGCCGGCTAGGCGGGAATATCAGCTTAACTGCATTAACAAGCGATAGATCTCTATCTGTAACAATGACACTTGGATATACATCGTTCAGAAACAGTCCACGCAACTTGTCAAGTGCCCAGGAATAATTTGTTTCCCTTTCTTTTTCAAGAAAGGCAAAAGCAATGCAAAATGACATATTCGTTGAGGTTACTCCAATCATCTGTAGTAAAGGATATTTGTACATGTTTGTTTTATAGGTACAATCCATGATAATAACATCTGGAAATGCTCGGAGAAGATCGACGCCAACAGGATGAGCCCAGAAAAGATCCGTTACTGATTCTGTTTGATCATTGCTTCGATGCCATTCGATATACTTGAGTTCAGAAAGTTTTAGTAACAACTGTTGCATCTGCATTCGACCACCTTATTCATTGACTCTTAACTTGTGTCGTGCATTATATATTGTTTTCATTGTCGAAACATTTTGTGGATCCTTTTGCTTCAGTGCTGTTAGTATATCTTTCGGCTTTACGTGACACTTCGACATTTCGAGCACAACATTTATCTCGGTTTCAGATAATCTTCCCGCATACGAATGGCCTTCGAAATAATCTGCTGCTGGATGATTATGAACACCGGATAACACCGTCAGGTTATATTCGGGGCCCCCTATTGATATCTGTTGACCATTTAATCGAAAAGGACATCCACATTTTTTACTGCCCCTGTGGCCTTCATCATTCTTTAATTTCTTGAATCTTGGTTGTCCACCCCGTTCACATCCAAACCATATTCTCCCCTTATTCAATTGACCTCCAGTATCAGATTTTGAAACCATGATGACAAATCCTGATTTTTTTCCAATATCGCGCACCCACCGGCAAAGTTCGTCTCGATTTGTAAAAATCTATAGTCATAATAGACAGAAAATAATTTTTTAGTGGAAAAATTCTAATTTCAATATGACCAGGTTCTAAACATAATATCATACCTGATTTGTTGTGAAGTCCAAACCATAATCGATAACTAATTCATTATCGACTTGCCTACTCTGCGTCGAAATATAACTCTGTGTTCCAAGAATTTAACAATATTAATAATTAATAATTGATAACACTCTTATGGAAAGAAACCATCTTTAAAAATTAATTTTGTCCGGACTTAAAGTCCGAACAAAAAAATTTGGTCCAGAGTTTAACTCTGGGCAAATTACTTTCGTCCGGACTTACAGTCTGGACGAGATGAATTTGTCCAGACTCTAAGTCCGGACAAAAAGAATTTGTCCAGACTTTGAGTCCGAACAAATTCTCTTTGTCCGGACTCTAATTCCGGCCCTTAAAATTTGGGGCGGCCTTTCAGTCCGCACCGCGACGTTAACCCTCGGTTTCTCACCCCGCATCGACCAGAAAACTGATTTTTAAAACCCTAATTTCATTATACTCAACGAATATCTAAATCTAAAGGTATATTTCGATTAATTTAATACAAAGAAGATGAAATCAAACCTCAAGTGTGTTTTGATTCTCGAATGAAACCAACGACATCGTTGTATTCTCCATTGACGTCTTGTTCGATACAACTCAAAAATTTCTCTTTTATTTTGATTTCTAATGAAAATACACAAAACAAAGAAAATAATCACCTTTTAAATTTCTAATTAACATATTTTTAAAAGGAGATTGAAGATTGAAATGGGTTTTTTAGGTTTAAAAAAAAAAAAAAATTTACCTGTTGTCGCGCGCGAGACGGATGGAGGTAGCGGGAGAGGGAGGAAGGGTAACTTTGGAATTTATTTTGGATGGCATTATTGTTATTTATAGTAAGTTTTCACTGGGCTCATTAGGAAAAATAACCTGTGCCCCTTTAGAAGTTCCCATAATTAAGGGCTGAGCCGGCCCCAAAAAAAGATTCAGGCCATTTTCAGCTTATATTTAAAACTAGAGATCCAACGGAATCGCCCTCCTGCTCCCATCTCCAACTTCGACCTAAAACCCAAAATTTAGAAATTTCGCCGATCAAATATCTCTCACGTCAGATCTCGCTGCTGCTTGACTTGGATATCTTGGCCTCTTCAAGCTCAAAGCTAGGGTTTGATGATTGAGGGCTTTGGATTTATCAAATACTCCATCACTTTAATTCCCTAATACGGTAAAGTTTTGTTCTTTGGTGGGGGAATTGACAGTCTCAAGCGGCGACGTTTGATCCTTGATACTGGTAATTTACTGTTACATCGAAATTGATGGAATTAGAATAGCTATTTGGATTTGGATTGACTATTAAGTGAAGTTTTTCTGTATGCAGTCGTTCAAAGAGCGGTTTCTGGCGGCGGTTTGGCGGTGATCGCCGGCGAATCCGAGGAATTGACGCTGCTTAAGAGGTAACTGAATCTTTGTAACTTATGCAAAATTAGGATATTCCAATTGGAGCTGACTCGAGGGCAAGACATTGAACTTTGGAACATTGTAAGCGATATGGATTGCAAGTGCAAGTTTCAACTTTATACGAGTTTTATTAAAATTGTTTGTTTACACTTTGCAAATATCAAGTGTAATGTCATTGTGGAGTTGAAACAATGTTAGGGGTTTATTGTATGAAAGTTAGTGAGTGGTGGTCTTCTAACCTTTAGAGTGTTGGAGAGTATGATTGATTTAGTTGGAGATATACAATCTTTATGTTAATATGTTTCTAGTATATTAGCACCCAGCTTTGATCTAATCATTTTAAACTGATGTTGGTCGAAGATTCCATACCTTGTAACCGTAAAATACATTTCCAGAAAAGATGTGTGCATGAAGAGTTAGATGGGGCCATATGGGTCTAAGGATTGGGTGAAGCGAAGGGGGCTACTAATTTTTGATAGGTATACAGTGATTATTAATATAAATGGAATGTTTACTGCTTCATAAGTTTTAAGGTGGTTGCTTTTATTTCTTACCCATGCCTAGTTTTGCCCCCATTTTCCCGGCGTGTTCGCTATACTGACTATGATCATACTTAAGAAATGAACAAATTATTGAGGATATGCATAGAATATAAGGAGATTTAAACTAAGGAAAGGACACCCAAGTTACATTATATACTTTTCTCCAACAGCTTGAAAATATGTACATATTTTTCTTCCTGTTTTCACATGAATAGCACTTAAGAGTCCAATGCTGCGATGTTTGCAATGTTTGGAAGTTGTACTTTGCCCATGTCGTCGAACTTGGAGCCCAACTCAGAGTTACATAGGAGATATATAGAAGAAGGATCCTTTTTATTATTGACTGTTGGTAAATGTGTTTTGTGTTCCTTACTTTTCTAGGATTAGTCATCAATTAAACGATCCAGAAACTTGATATTTCATATGTTGGTTGGCAGATCTATATTATTTCCTAATACTGTATGTACGTTTGCCAATTATTTTGTCAAGGTCCTTGTTGCATTTACTAAATTGTTGTATTTTTGGATATTATATTATCTCTAATGGACACTTGTTCAACTGATCCTATACTACTTGTTCATTACAAAAGAACCAGATACTATATTTTGCTTAATGTTTCAGAATCTAAATGTTTCTCTTCAAAAGATGCAACTTTCTTTTAACTAAGTGTTCATTTTTTACCTGTTAGAGAATTTGAAGGTTAAAATGAACCTACAACAGAATGTACAGCCTAGATCTTCAATTAATGGTTATGGGCGTCGAAGAGTTGATAGAGAGATAGTCCCAAAGCCTGATAACAAAATGCATGCTGGGAAGTCAGCTCCTGGCAATATTAGCAATGCAGGTAAAGATTGACACTTGTTAATGATGAAATTTTACTTCATTTATCTAACATCTTCTTGTACATGCTTAGCAAATGGAGGGAAATCAGGAGTTGCAGCGAGTCCTTCTCGTGATCGGTTGATATATGTCATTTCATATCTTCTTGGCCACCATGTGGAAGTTCATGTGAGAAATGGATCAATTATTTCTGGAATATTTCATGCAACAAATGCTGAAAAGGAATTTGGTATGTTTCGGTTCCTCTTTTGCATGCCACTTATTTTGGTGGAATTCTGGTGATCAATACCATTATTATTCTTTGTTTCAGCAGTTCTAGTATTTGTTGCTGGTATACTATGTTATTTTGTTACCAATTGTTTAATCCTATTGATTTACTTGCAGCACTTGTCTTGAAGATGGCTCAAGTGATTAAGGATGGCTCTTTCAAAGGACAGAAGCCAGTTCCTGAGACTGTTAAAAAGCCTATGGATATGATCATACAAGCAAAGGATTTTGTTCAAATTGTAGCGAAGGTACTGCTATCTTCTCGTTATGAGGATTTTTGTTGCATTTTTTAAGAATTTATTTATCAAGATTGTAAGCCTTCTTCTGATGGTGTTTATTTCTAAGCTCTTTCTACGATGTATCTGTATTTTAACTCAACAGTTTTTGGACCAAGCAGATGCTTTATTTCTACTACTAGTCTCACCAGTCTGACTGATGAAGAAGCCATTTTCCCTCACCTGCTTGTGTTTTTCGTTTTGCTTTATAATATTGGCAAACAATTCTCAGGATGTGGCTTTAAATATTGAGGAATTCTCAAATGCACATCCTCGTGAAAAACGCAAGGACCTGATGATAGACTCAGCCATATCCAACTCTTATCATCTAGAGGAAGAGAGGGAGCTGGAACGCTGGACCCCTGATGCAGATGATCCAGAATGTCCTGAACTGGAAGATATATTTGATGGAACTTGGAATAGGTAGGTCACAGTCGGTTTTACCAGACCACTAGAAGTTAAATTATTAAATTACGATTGCTAGATTTTTTTTTAATGGCTATTAACTTTACTATTTCATAGATTCTTCCTTTGTTCTCATTCACTTAAGCTTTATCATCTTTGATTTTTTGCTTAAAGTAAAGCGCTCATCTCGGGTTACGTACTCTCTTTATTAGTTTTGTTTTGTACTAAAAAGCTATGAAGTATGAATACTTCAAATTGAGTGTCGTGTACGCATTGTATACATAGTAGACACCAAATCTTGTACGAGACTTTTTGATATGTGTCAGATATGCTGAACCTGTGTTATATTTTAAGAACAAGAATACTTGCGTTTTGCAGCAATATTTGCTTTTAAAAGGTCATCCTGATCACGTACCGTAGCTTGTCTGCTTTAAAAAACCACAGAGATTCCGTGTTGAGCATTATAGAATCGTAAATTGCCTTCAAATATTTTATTAAAGGATGGATTCATTTTGGATTATTTTCTTTAATATAGTTACTTGATTAGGATTTAAGTTTTGAATCATTAAGATTTCTTTTCTTTTCTACTCCAAAGAATACTTAACGATTACGAGTTTATATATATATATATATATATATATATATATATATATATATATATATATATATATATATATATATATATATATATATATTTCCATGTCCCCGTCTCTCTAGTGCCCACTTTTTTAGGTTCTATGTGTCTCTGTCTGTGTCATGTCCTGTGTCTGTACATGTTTCAAGCCGTAAAGGAAAACCAGCTTAAACTAAGTTTGCTTCTTTCTTTTTGTTAGTAGCTCTCGTTCATCTAGAATTTTTTTGAGTTTAGCGAGTTGGAGGTTCACTCCATGGTTATGGATTGTTGATGGCATAACCAAACGTGTAGTTTCAGCTGCTCGCATTGACCTTTAAGATTTTTTGTCAAAACTCATATGGTACCAATTGTTGCCAGAAATTTGGCTGTTTGTTCCAATTGTATGGTTGACTTTTGTTTGATTTTTACGTGTAAACTTTGTTTATCTTCTTAAAGCAGCCGTAGTTTATTATCCTTCTCCATAGGGAATCTTGTCTTGCTAGATAAGGAGTTGATGAGTAATTGTTAAGATGTTAACATCCTATGATGCATGGATAATACGCGTGTTCGACACAGACAAGGCTTGATGATAGAAGTGCCATGCTACATAGCTAATATCTTTCAATTTATTGTTTCATTGTGAACTATTGCTTTCTAGCATGTTTTCTTGACCGCATTCATTGTCATTACCATTTATATTTAGCCCATTCAGATATATGGTTGTCCATTTTAAATTTAACCAGATTGAGGTCCTTTATCTTCTCTTATTCTGTTTGAGACAAATGAAGCTCTGTTTTTGTTCTACTTAGGAGCTGGGATCAGTTTGAGACAAATGAAGCTCTGTTTGGAGTAAAGAGTACATTTGATGAGGAACTCTATACAACAAAGCTTGATAGAGGTCCTCAGATGAGAGAGCTAGAAAGGGAAGCTACAAGAATAGCCAGGGAAATAGAGGGAGAGGATACTAGGGACTTTCACTTAGCTGAGGTGGATCTTCTGTGACATCTACATTGAATCTTCTAGAAGATTTGTGATTTAACATATTGATATGTTTATAATAATCCATTCAACAGGAAAGAGGTATTCAGTTTGATGAGGATTTCGACCTTGATGAGGAAATTAAATATTCAGCAGTGCAAAGGGATATTGAAGATCGTTCATTCGAAGAAAGTCAAAGTTCATTTTTGGATGCCTACAACAACGGAACTTTTGGTAGCTCCCATGGTTCTACATTTCCTAAATCTTATGCCGATGTTTCCCGAAATAAATTCACTGAAGAAGCCCATGCCTCATCCACATGTCCGTCAATGGTATTGACTTCATCTCTTATGTCATTTGGGACCATGTTCCCAAGTTTTATTTGGTGTTGCTTTTTTTTTTGGAAGAACATGTTGAAACTTAAACATACAAACTACTCATATGTCACAAACTTGAAATAGTATTATTGTGCTATGGGTCCACAAAATCTAGTTTTAAAATTTGATTTCAGGCTGTCTTGTCCTGTTGTAGTAAAAGGCAACCAAACAAATACTAGTAACCATATGGTTGAGGTTTATTTCAAAGCAAAAGATAGATTTGATCACATTTGCAATTAATTTACCATTTATTTGAGGCATTTGCCTGTTGTTTAGGTTTTCCTGCTATGACAACATATTGAACTAAAACTTCCAAATTGTTTTCAACTACATCTTTTTTGATCTGTCTGACCCTTAGCAAGTTTTCTTTCTTCAGTGCATACTTAAGAATGATGGTATCTATGCTTGTCATTGATGCTGTCTCTTTCCAGCGAGCCAGACATATGGATAATACATTTGACACAATAAAGAGGAAACTTTTTTATTTTGTTTTTGTTATTGTGATCTCAGGATGCAGAAGCTTCTTCTCAGATACATTCTGATAAGGATGTACATCAGTTTGGTTCTAATGATCATGGAATTCCTTCAGCTGACATTCTTGTTAAGAAGCCCCCAGTCATTGGTGATAAGAGCAGGTTTGTAGCTTCACAAGTGGATGCTCATATTTTCTTTCTTTAAACTTGAAATGTCTTATTGCATTTTTTTTACAGGATGTATCTCTAATAACCTTTTCTCATGTTATTCTTGATCTAACATGCAAAAATGTGCCTTAGGTTGGGTGAAAAGCAGATAAAAGATCAAGACAAAGAGAAGAACATTTTGAATGAGAGCACAGGGAGGACTGTGAGTTAATCTGACTGTTCTGCTTATTTCCCAAAGCAATTGTTTTATCTGCTATTGTCATTTTTGCTGACATCTGAACATTGTATTATATTTTGTAGGCACCTGAGAACGCTCAAACATCACAAGATGATGGTTAGTAGAAACCCTAACTCATTTACAACATTTCTCTTCTCTTTTTTAATTTGGTAGATCATGATTTTCTTGGTTGTATATCATGAGCCTTTGGTGGGAAAAAAATGTGGTACTTTTACAATACAAATATATTCTTGTAAGCTTTTTTCAAGAGGCACATCTGATGGTACTGGATTCTTTTTTATACAAAACCTAAATAATGTTATTTCTCATATTTTCAATTATCGTCATCTATTTGTATTGTTACTGAGATCATAAGTTGGAAGAACTCGGGGGCAGTCAATTATTTTGAATACCTTAATTGTGGAATTATTATCAAGTTGTTTTACTTTTATCATATCAATGTGTTTAAAATTTCAAAAGATGCTTTTTGAAATAAAACCCAAACAATGTTATTTTTCAGATTTTCTTTTATATCATCATCTATTTGTATTGTTAGTGATCAGAAGTTTACCTGTTGGAAGAACTGAGGGGCAGTCAATTATTTTGAGTACCTTAATTGTGGATTATTAGCAGGTTGTTTTATTTTTATCATCTTCAGAATGTGTTTAAAATTTCAAAATGATAAATTTACTTTGGACTTAGTTGTGAAACTGGTCATCTTCTTCTGACTGACTGATTTTTGTTTCTGTTTGTTTGTTTGTATATTTGACATTTTCTTTTCCCTTGAATTCAAACCTGTGGTTGCTTACTTAGGAGCAGCTTTATATTTTGCAGCTACAGTATCCTCAGCTGATGCTAAGGTTCCTTCTTTCGACACCGTTACATATGATCCTTCATCTTCTAGCCAGGAGAGCAAACCTTCAGCACTTGCAACATCTGCTGGTAATGACCCTGCAAATCCTTCTCTTCGTTCTGGAACTTCTGCATCATCCACTTCTGAATGTATTGCTGCTGGCTCAGTCTCAAGCGGTCCTGGTCTATCTCCAAGTTCTTCCATGGGGTCTTCAGAGAAGTCCACATTGAATCCCAATGCTAAGGTATGTATATGGACTGGCTCCCAAGTTGACATACTTGTATGCCTGTATCGTTATGCACACATGCATGTATGCAGTAGTCCTTGGGTGCTTTCTCTGCACTTGTTTAATTTATGTGACCCATATATGAATAGGGATGCACAAATGGGCTTTTACCCAGTGCCCGGCCCGGACCCCCATGCTTACATATTTTGGGGGATGGGAGAGGTTATATGTAAAATAACTAAAGTTGTGAAATATATTAGTTTGATAATATATACATTTGCATGTGCGTGCAGACAAAAACACATCCACGTGCTTACATATTTTTTGTATCTCAGTTTGCACACATGTATATTTGATTTAGTATTACTTGACTATCGACAAGTTTGATCAGATTTTCTTTCCTTTTTCTTGAATCAGGAGTTTAAGCTCAATCCAAATGCTAAGAGCTTTACCCCGTCAACTTCATTTAGGCCCCCAACACCGATGTCTGAAGGCTTTTTTTATTATGCTGGTAACTTACCTGCTGTGCCACCTATGCACAGCGTACCAATGGGCATTGGGGTGAGATCTTAATCTAACTATCACTCTGGATACACTATTTTCGTCCTATTTTTCTGTTCTGACCTTATCATATCAAAGTAGATGTTATTTTATTATAATGTTTATAGTTCAGTTTATTTCCTGTATTTCGTTTAATTTTCATGTATATGTAAATTTGATTCCAAAATGTATTCTCCCTCTGGAGTTTAGTTTTTTTTTTTTCTTTTGCACTTGAATCCAAAAAATTATCTTCTGCGTGCACTATACGTTTCCTTCTTAAGGGCATTGAGTAGACCACAGTGAGTAAAAGGATGGCCCGACTTTTAGCTACTCTGACTGTAAGTTCTTCCTCATGTTGAAAAAGACCTATTTCAAGAGACTAATGTGAGAATGCTCATGTCTAGCCCTGTTCTTTTATCTCTCTTGATCCATGATCTATGTTTTTCAATTTATATATTGAGGTAAGTAGTGTATTTATGCCAATGGACTGAAACCTTACTGCCATTTTGAATGAAGTATGAACAAATTTTGAGTCAAGTGCCTGATTCATGTTGCTGCTAATTACCATTTCGGCTGGGTCTGAAAGGAGACTTACAAATAGTCATATATGGGCCAGTCATGCCAACACGCAACTGAATTGCTGTTATGCGGCAGTTCTCTAAGCCTGTTTATTAGGAGGCATGCAGACTGTAATTATCCAATATTGATATTTGCTGGTGGCTGGTAAATGCAGTTAGGCTGGTACTGTTAATGCACAACAGTACCTTGAAGGCAGGTGCACAATATTTCTGGTTCTAGTTTTTTGGAGAGGGAAAATCATGACATGCTTAGTCCTTTGTGGCTCTCTCTTTTTTAAGCTTGTAATCTTACAGAAGCCTCCATGATCAGGTCTTTGTGGCTTTATAATTGCTTGTTTTGAACTCAAGTCCAAACTTGGCTTTTAAGTTCAAATACAAACTAGCTATGCTTAAGCTCCTACTACAACTCATTTTGGAAATAAAATATGCATAAAGGTTTTATATTGCCCTTATGAGTTTGATCATTCTGGTATATAATGAGACACTGGGATTGAATTCTGAGGCAAAGGTTAAATGAAAAATCATATTACGAGTCCCCACGTGTATGCTTGACCAGATGGTCCCCATTGCAAAATGCATGCCTTCTGAAAGTAATTCCTTGAAAGGGTTTTATCCAAGGTTCCAACAATTGGCTCATACCAATAATTTATTGATCAGAGATTCCAAAAGTCATCTTATACCAGTAATTTATTGCAAATATCGTGTCTGATTTGAGAAATACAATATGATATGGACCCTAATTTATTGTCGATATTTCCATATTACTGATTTGATACGTATGTTAATGCCGATTCTGATACCATAAACTTTAAGCTGATCTGCTGCTGATTCTGAGATTCTGGATCATCGTTTGATCATTTTTTTAGTATAAGGAGATACCAAAAAGGAACGATGAGCTGAAGATTAGAAGATATGTCTCATCAATTTGACATCTGTCCTTTAATTATGCATGTTGTCTATCTTTTTTCGATTCCAGGCCAGTGGATTCCAAGCCATCTTCTGTCTATGGATTTTATCGCTGCTGGATATTACTGCCCTTATTTCATCATCATTCTCTCCTTTCCTCTTTCTTCTGTTTCCATCCAGAAGGTGCTAACCTGATCTAAACAGGTGCAGTTCTTTGAATCTCCCATTTCACTGCATGACAGTCTACCATCAATTTTGGATCCTTTGCACCCCTTATTAGTGTAATGTTAGGTTAAATTATAGACAGTGGAGAAACTGACTAATTATTAAGCCCAACAAGTAAATCTTCAACCATAATCTATATGCCATGAAAGATGTATAGGGTTTGATTTGGCTATTTGAATCATCCCTATCTAGACCTAGTTCGGTTTTTTTACCGCCTGAAATCCTTGATTTCAAAACTACTGTAGAATATGGACGCACCCATCACCTTTCCTCTCACCTCTGACAGTTCTCTCTTCCCTTCGTATTTTCTGGCTGGTTATAACCCATTGGCAAACTAAATCTGTACCTTTGTTTCTCCCTTGCAGACCTCCCTTCTATTATTCTGTTGGTATTTGGCACATCATTGACAGCTTTTTAAATGACTGCATAGGTGCCCGGAATGCTCCAGGCTTCCTGTAATCATACTACTGGACACTGTTATTCTGTGCTGAAAAAGATATAGCACTACACAATCCACATACCTCCTTTCTTTTTTCCTTGTTCTCTTGGATATCAAATTTAAAAATGACTATAGATCCACAGAAGATTGGAAGAGAGCAGAGGTATGAAATATACTGTTGTTTATCCTTTATTAAAGTGCCAGTGTTAGTTTGTTTTAGGTATGGTTTCTTTGCTTTTTCAAATTGATGACCTTACATCTACTGCTTATATCTAACTCAAGCATTTGTGGCCAGTGAGAGAATCACGATCACTCAGCTGAAGATTTATTTATGAATGCTAGGGATTAACTTCAGTGTAAAACACCTGGTAGGCTGGTATATTTTGGCTTGCCTAAAACTAATGTGGTGTGACTGGTGTCTTAGATGAAGAAAAAGGACATTATGTGCTAATTGAGATGGTGATAAATTGAGGGCCATTCGGAAAGATCAAGTGATGGGACAGGATATTGGAAAATTTTTATGTACTTCTTCTTAATAAGTTAGATCAAGAGATGGGACAGGATATTGGATAAACTTTCATGTGCTTGTTCTTAATGAGTTTAGAGGTGTTAAAAGCAATGGGTGAGCATGGAAGTCTGGAAAGCATGGACATGTGTACTGATTGTGGTGCTATGCTAACATGTGAGACAGCCACTTGACCTAGTCAGTTGGCCTGATGGATTGTGGGCCAACAATATATTTTGGGCCAACCTAACAGCTGAAGATTGGTTTCTTTACATGTTGATATTATAATCTGGCACTTCGTGCTATTCAGTGTTGTTTAACCATGAGATTAAGCAGGTCACATCATTCATTTGATACTTCATTTCTAGTGGCTGTTGATTAAACTCGACTCTTCTGCCATTTTTCCTCGTTGACTTATCTAGATTCTAGTGACACAAATGATAGGTTAAACAAATACTTTTTTCTCATTGTTTTTATTTATATTTGTGAAGATCTATTTATTCAAGAAAATTATGGCCGACTAGCGCTTATGTTATTTGTGTTTTGTGGTCTGTACATGTGTTTCCTTCTTTCTTTCTTTGTGTTGAATTTTAGTTTTGATTTTCAGTTTCTATTAAAATAGAAGGTCACAGGAAAAGCCTCTATGAAGTATCAGGGTTTTTCCAGAAACCCCTGCCAACAATTTTATATTATCTAAACCCCATAGACTTTTAAATTTCATGAAAAACCTCAAACAATGTTAACGACAAATTTAATGGACAAAAGTACCCTGCTTTATACACTGACCAAGCACCCACACATCATCCCCTCCACATTCTTCACACTGTTTTTCAATCTCACCTTAACCCACCACCTCCTGATGAAGCTCTGATATGGGGACCACCAGCTCTGCGACTGCGACCTCTTCTCTTAGCCCTCATCCACCACCCTCCTATCCCTCTGGTCCATCATTATCTCCCCAGAGCACCCGTTGCACATCTTTGCCTTCCACTTAATTGCATTTGGCCCTGCCCCACTCTCCATCCTGATCGTTAACACTGTCTTGCTCTATGAAAAGGAAAAGAAAGTGGAAGAAGGAATTAACTGATTTCTGTCTCTCGTTACTGTCCCTTCTCTCTTTCCAATCCAATCTAAAAGTCTTTTTTAGAGAAATAGATCTCAATCCCTCCTTCGGTCTCGTGATATCCTTTGTTCGGGAGGAAAAAGGCAACATTTTAGATTTTTTGGGGATTATTTTTAGCAATTTCTTGTGCTCTTTCCCTTTTTGATGAAATTAGGTTTCTTTTCTCATCTGATCTCGTGAATCAGCAAGCAAAAGCAAGATTTTGTTCTTTTTAGGGAATTTCTTGTTAATGTTAGCGAGTTTTGGATATTATCCCCTTTGAGTTAAAGCTAGGGTTCTTGCTCCATCTCCCCTTTGCTTAATTTCTACGTGAATTTTCATTTCAATTTATGGCTTCGTCAAATGATTCAATTTTTTGGATATATTTTGTCACTTGAAAGAAAGGGAGCTCCTTTTGTTGTTTAATTCTCCAAATTGATTTTTATCGCCCAAAATTCTGTTTTCAAGGTTACGGTTGAGAGAGTCAAAGAATGGCTGTGGCATTTAATCTCCTCTCTTACTGGATATGGGAGGGAAAGATCTGGAAATTACGAATACAGATCGCTTTATAAAATTTTAGCTTCTCCAATCTTGACACCCCTTCGTTCATGGTGAGCATGCCAAATTTGATAAAACGGCAATTTGTTGTGTAAACGTCAAAGGATGGCTGTTAACTAAAAAGGTAAGCTATCCAAATCTCTTTAAAACTAGAGCTAGTTGGGAAACGTATTTGTTTATCTAAAAGTATGAATTAAGGACAATATGGTTATAAATGAAAATATGACAGATAAACTAATCTTTGTCTAATGCATGGTGGATTATCGAAAAGCCAGTGAAAGTCCGTTGGGGTTTAGATAACATATATGGGTTTCTAGAAAATCCTGATACTTCATGGGGTTCTTTTCCTACTTTTGCAAAAATAAAAATACCCATTATTTTTAAAAATTTATTGTTCATTCATTTAATACCTCCATTCTTTTGTTCTTGTCAATTATTCTTCTAAAATTTATTCCAGATGCCTTTATTTCTGTTATGTTACGGCCTGTAATTTAACATGGAATAATTGCTGTAGGTTGGACCTTCATTTGGCGGGCAACCTGTTTTCGGCCCGCAGTCTGCACAAGTACAGTCTCCCCAGGCATACATCCATCCTAATGGTCCAATGGTATGCCATATTCCTTTACCTATAGCAATAGTTTCCTTACCTTGAACTTGTACATTCAGAGTGCTCTGCAAAATGATATATCTTTGCAAGTGGTTTGCTCTGTTATATTTTCGATTGATGTTGTCTGATCATCATTCACAGTATGGGCAGCAGATGATTCTTGGGCAGCCTCGGCCTTTTTATTACATGCCAACATATCCACCTGTAAGTCTTATTTTGTTGTTTTAAGTTCTTTCGCTTTTTTCTTTTTTAAGAAAAAATTGACAGTAGTCACTCTTCTTCAAATTGCAAGGTTGCCTGGAGAATATTATACGAGTACTCTTTGGCAACCTAAATAAATCGTTTAAAGACATTTGTATTTTTCTTTATATAAGAAGAATTTGATGAAGAATAAATTTATGGAGAGGAAATAATGAAACTTAGGCTGCACCTAGAAGAACAACGAACAGGTCTAGGTGCTGCGGGTGTAGTCAAAAGTGGACCCATATGATTAAAATAATAATATTTTAAAGGGCTGAAATTTGACAGTTTCAAAATATACAGGAAAATCATTTTAAATATATATTTTATAAACCTATACCTATCTAACCTAGCCTCACCATGCCTTGACCAAGGCCATCTCTTGTCCTTGGTTCTTATTGATGGCCATGCCCATGGAAAATAGGGCTTGTTCCCTTGATCATGTAAAATACACTCCCTCTCCCATCATTTTATTCTCCATCCTCTCTCCATTTTCATTTCCAACCTCTCTTGTACTTACTCTTCATCTCAAGTAGAAGGAGAAGATGGAGAGAAGCTCACGCTTAGATTAAGCTAGGCTTATCACCTTAAAGCCACCCAAGGCAAGTATAACTCACTATAAATCCAGAAAAATGGAACGTACGAATCGGTCCAATTTCGGGGGTCATCCGGTAACCAGGGCACAAGATAGATCAAATTTACTGATATCAACATTTGATGTTATGGACTGATATAAACCGATATATACAAATTTGTGTGTTTTTTGTTAGTCATGCCTAATGTTTAAAATAGCAATAACAGTAACGTAACGCTTTGCCTCTATTGGGTTATGTTACATATAGCGTAATGCATAACGTAGGTTATGCAATTTTCTATTTATTTAATAAAAATAAATATAAAACTATATAAAATAATTTTAATAAATTGAAAAATAAATTTAAAATTTCTAAAAAAAAATATACAACCATTTTTTAGTACATAATTTATTCTGATTTTATATTAAGTTTTATAATAGTTTTCATATTTTTTTATAAATTATATTAAGTCTGCAGTCGTAATTCCAGTTATTATCTAAACAAAAAAACAAGATTCCAATTTTTTTATTTCAATTCAGTTATTATCATTGTTGTAATTTATATTTTGTAATATTTAATTTATTTTATTTGTAATTGTTAATTTCAGTTTAGTTAAAAATTCAATTGAATCAACAAGATATTTCAGCAGCCGGAGATAAATTACAACAAGCGAATAAGGAAATAAATACAAATTAGTAAATTAGCAATTCCACAAGCAATCAAACAAGCCAACAACTAATCAAATAAGAAAATTTAAGCAATTTTTTAATAATTAAAATAATAATTAACAACAATATAGAATTATTAAGAAAATAATTGTAAATAACGTATTATAACGTAATTTAACGTAACGATATGTAATATAATGTAAAATAACATTAAAAATGTACTGTTACGGTGCATTGAGTTATTTTCAGTTGTTACGTAGCACTGAAGTTTTGTTAGGTTTTATAACGCAACATAACGGGTTTCATAATGCGTTATTTTCAACATTGGTCATGTCCTCAAGGACTACCAAATACATCGCACATGGAAAGCTCAACTAATTTAGGAGGGAAACTACCATGCAAAACTATCTTGCTCACCCAATCAACCCCATAACCTGCAGTATAATCCGCACATTCATTACCCTCCCCCAGATATGTCTAGTTTGCAGGTTAGGTAAACAACTAGCAAGAAGCCAAGTATCATGGAGAAGAGCATGACTATCAATAGTAGCAACCTTTTAAAATAAATAAGCCACACCCTGTGCATCACTTTCCACAATAATATTGTTAGATTGGAAAACTATTTTGTATTTGGATTTAGTTCAGGTTTAGTCCTACATTGCTTGTTGGATTGTTTATGGTATTGAAATATATATAAATAGATGTATCTCTTAATTTATAATAAACTGATTGGTTGGTTCTAATTATTTCATAATATGGTATCACAACAACCTAGGTTCAAATTCTACTGAGCGCACATTTAATTACGAATTTAAAAAATTACCGCTACATAAGGCCATGTTTCTACCTCGATGGGTTTTTAACTTTTAGGTGCATGATAAAATACAAAATAATTTTTCTCAATTCTTACCATAACTTCAGAGTTTTGATATAGTCGAAAAAACTTTAACATCTTATAAAATAAATTTCAACCGTCAATCTCAACATCCTAATTGATAGTCGACTCCGACTCTGACTCTGATTCCGATTCCGACTCTAACTGCACAATCACATCACCAATCCAATTCTGACTCCGACTCTGCAGTTGCATCACCAATTCGATATTGACTCCGATTCCGATTTTGACTCCGCAATCGCATCACTAATTCTGTTTCTTCTCTACTTCAGTTTCTATTTCTTCTCTGCTTCATGACTACAACAACAATGACTACTGTTGTTTCTACTACTGTAGGGACTCTAGCTGATCCCCCTCGACTATAAGGATATAATCTAGGCTTGATATAACTGTTTGCTTCTTTTTGCCTACTATTGGTTCTAAGAAAAAAGTTTATTTGCTGCCTATTACTGTTTTTAATAAAAAAGTTTATTTGTTGTCTACTTCTACTTCTGAAAAATAAGTTTATCTGTTATTTACTACTGCTTCTAAGAAATTTTTTTATCTGCTATCTACTACTGGTTCTAAGAAAAAAGTTTATCTACTATCTACTATTGCTTTTAAGTAAAAAGTTTGTCTATTGCTACTATTGCTACCTATCAACTTTCGATGGTAGGATAAAAATCATGGTGGTGAGTCGGTGGCGTGTATGTGCTGATGATTCAAGTGATTTATCTACTACTATGGCTGCTAATCCACTTCAAGATTATATGTACTATTGAAGAGGGAGACATCATTTCTTAATTTATGTAACAAGTTGGGTGTCATTGATATTTATACTCCAACTAGAGCGAAAGTGTTAGGTTAGAAAGCTATTTATATTTGGGTTTAGTTTAGATTAAGTCCCACATCGCCAGTTGGATTGTTTTTATGGTACGAGAACACCTATGAATATATGTATCTCTTGATTTATATTAAACATATTAGTTGGTTCTAATTATTTTGTAACAAATATTATGATATATTTTGAAGCCTATAGTATTTCATTCTATAGACCACTGATCTTCGTCTCAGAAATTGATATAGAATTTCCTGGTTAGAAAGCTATTTGTATTTGAGTTTAGTTTAGATTAAGTCCCACATCACTAGTTGGATTGTTTTTATGGTACTGAAATAGCTATGAATATATGTATCTCTTGACTTATAATAAACAGATTAGTTGGTTTTAATTATTTTATAACAAATATTATGATATACTTTGAAGCCTATAGTATTTCCTTCTATAGACCACTGATCTTCGTCTCAGGAACTGATATAGAATTTCCTGGTATACTCTTTACCAATTAAGGCACTAATGTCATTTCTTAATACAAAGCTTGCATCCTCTTCTCAGCTTGGATTGACCCATCAAAGTTAACCTTGAACCACTCTTTTGAGTGGTGACTTCCATGATATTCACTATGACGTGTATGGTCCAGGAGCAGGATCCGATGATCCCTCATGCTTATGGAGCTGGAGCTCTGACAAGGGAACAATGAGGTCCCCCTCTAATACAAAATCTCTTTTATCAAATCAACTGTCTTTTGAGCAATCACCACCTTTGGCAGCCCTTTTTGGTCAGAAACCATTATATTCCTAACCTTTCAGATTTGCCAACTGGTGTATATGATGACAGATTGTCGAAATTGCCACAATAACAGGTGTCCATAACCTTCCGTAGATAACTCCCTCAGCTAGCCAGCCCAAGATTGGCATTAAGTTCAGAATTGATATTTCCCTAATATCCACCGAAACCAGTCATTTCGATATAGCATGCTCAAGGGGCTCATCCTATATCCCCATCGAGGGCAGGAGAGCCCCTCCATGATATACCGCAATTGAACAGGGATGTATGAGTAGTCACACACTCCTGCATAATCATCAAAGCTCATAATTTAACACGCGGGACCACCGCTTCCACACCCAATGCAAATCATGGGAGTTAGCATTACTATGTAGCTCCTTATAAGTTGTTGACAGTCGAATCTCTCGTAGCGAGGTACCATACCAAAGAGCAATATCCTCTTAGCCTGCCAAGTTAATGCAATCATATATTTATGTCCACCAACGAGGGGCGAAAAGAACTCTCAATCATGGCTTTATTAGCATGCAAAATTGACTAACCTTCCCCAGCTCGAAGGAGGATGTACTAAATAAAGATGACTCAAGAGCTAGAGGCACTTCGGAGATCCATGCATCTTTCAAGAGCCTAAAACTATCACCATTCACAATTGTTCATCAACATCTTTCCTTCAGAATACCTGCCAAAGAACTGGAGATAACGAGCCATGCCCAAGAAATATATCAGGGCCGCTACAGAACCTACATAGAACTAGGTATTTTATACTTGAATTTGATCATTCTCGACCATGAGTGAGCAATTTCCATAAACAATGCTTCATGAGACGCACTTGTTGGACAACCCCCAATAGTTGGATACAAAGTCGCCCTTGGTATGTGGTCGCAAATATGCTCCCAAGGGACAAGGGCCAAACCCTTCGAGCCCTCACTTTTCCCTCACAGAAACTGTTGGAACTTCTTATCCAAATTATCATGCGCGACTTTAAAACTATCACTAAAAACTAAAGGGAGGGGTGGTACCATCCTCCGCAGCCATAGCAATAGTTCCTTGATCATCTTAAGTAGCATCTGTACCGCCCTCACTGCCTTTTAATGTTTCACACAATCTTTGGCACTTGTAATCCAGGCTGACATAATCGTCACATTGTTCTCGATCAAAGAGAGAGGAAATCCTTTCTTTTCACTGTCATGATTATTGTGCGGAGCTTGGTGATCTCACTCCCACTATGGTCATGGTTCTCCTTGAATAGCCCTTGGTTGTGCATTTCCTTTGTCACACAACATAGCTTGCGATTCTTCCGCAAGATCACTTACGGGACTCGCAAACCCTATTCCATTATTCCGAACACTTGGACCCTTTAGTCTAAGCTAAAGTTTGTGGCCTAAAACCAAGGGCCCATGATACTAGCTTTGTCCCTCATATCGACATCATCCTCCATCAATGTTGATTACATCCCTTGCGTTGAGAAGCATCCCACCAGAAGCGGGACTTGGAGAAACGCCTTTATTTTTCGTGAACCATCAGCCACCCATGGTAGGTTGATGATGGGTGCGATTCTCGGAATTTGCTGCACTATTCTCCACAAATTTACCCTCCATCAAAATCTGCATGATCGTCAACTATAGCAGGCTCCTCAATTTGTGCTTCCAGGTCAATTGGAAGCACATTGAACCGAGTGTTGCCACGTGGCAAAGTGGCATCATCACGGGCCTCCATAGGGAGAAAGGCCGAGCCGCCCTCTGGGGAGCCTACTTCCTCCGAGATCTCATCAGTGCCACCATACATGGGCCGTAAAGGTCCAAACCTTCACTCTCCCCCACCTTCAACAACTTTGACGATGAGGCCAACTTTGCGATAGGTGAATGCATTTTGGCGTTACTACTTAGTAGGGTTGAAATGCAATTTTTTTTTTGTAAGTAGTGTGAAATTTGGGTGTTACAACTTAGCAGGGTGTTACAACTATGATCTTTGAGTTTATTTCTAATTTACATAGGGCTTTGGTGATAAGTAGTGTGAAATTTGGGTGTTACAACTTAGCAGAGTGTTCCACTATGATCTTTGAGTTTATTTCTATTTACATAGGGCTTCGGTGATAAGTCATGTGAAATTTTAAGAACTGAGAAGTGAAAAAAAGGACTCTATGCTGGAAAAAGCAAGGTCTAAAGCTTGAATTATTTGAAAACTGATGATTTCAGCAGACACTTAAATAAAATATCTAGGCTACAGTAGTCAGAAGGCATGATTTAGTGTAAATATTAAAGTTGAACCAAAAGCAGTGTCATCTGCATTAAGTGTTCCCGAAAAAGGAGTGTATTAGTCCTGTGTTTCTTTATTTCCTTATTCTTTGAGGTCAGCATCATGAATGATTTGGATTATGGATAATAAGTTAAATAAGAAAACTAGTTTAAAATTGTTGGAATGGTTTTCTGATAGAAATAACAGCGGTAATAATCCTGTATAATTTCCTTATTTTCTTTTGTCAGCCTCTATTATCATTCCTGACATTGGTATTAATATTCTGATCAATCTATCATAGCATGATTGCTATGAGGCTTTCCGCTCTCTAAATGCAAGGTGTCAAGTATGATGTCAGATTTTCTGAGAAATTTTGTGCTACTAGTGTTGTGAAAAATTGATACTAACTATTACTATATTTTTTTTTCCATTAACATGTGCTGGATTAAAAACTTTAGAATCCTCACCACTAAAAGGTAAATGCTTTTGAATTTCTATCCTACATTTAAGGTGCCGGAGAATCTAGTATTTGAATCATTAACTTTCTTAATTCAATCGCTGCATAATACTTGAGCATTTAAAGGATCAAACAAGTTACAAATTTATTGATACTAAAACTTCATCATTTAAAAGTCATTACTATTAAAACTTCCTTTCTTTTTTCGTACATTAATTGTGCTCAAGTAATATGATGGGAACGATTATCAAGCATGCATAGTATTTGGAAATAGTAACAACTAATTTTTATGCACAATGTTTTGCTCCACTTGGATACATTGTTTCTGAAGTCAAAAGTAAATTCCTTCAGAATCAACTCAGACCTCAACCATCAATTTATTAGTCTTCCCAATTTAGTCTATTGCAAATAACTAAATGACTTAATACAATGTTAGTAAACATTAAATTGGGTACATTCTATGCAAGGTTTCAAAGTCGTATGATGCCAAACTGGTGTTGTTTCAATTCACATTTGTGAGGATTGATCAGACGCAATCATTGAAATGCCCTATCAGTCTTTCTTTTAAATAAAGGTGAGAGAGGAACAAAGACTTCTTGACTTAAAAAATGGCCGGCAGACCTTTTCCAATGCCTGTGCACCCATCTGTATCCACTTTGTCCAGGCAATGCCCACTGGAAGCTGGTCTCTTCTATGATATGAGATGGATGGGTGAGTTCGTTTTCATGGAGACCACCTGAGTAGGTAAAGAGTAAAACTGGTATGTCCACCTCTAGCAGGATAAAACTGGTTTCTTTACCTCTTACAGGACCACCATCTTATCTTTTCCTTGTCTCCAAGGAGTTGGCTATGGACAAGTCTATATGAAAGATTTTGATAAAAATTTTCAACCGGCTTTTTAGCATTGATGTCAATCCTTGAGAGGTGCCAAGGGAAATATTGATGGGAGAGCAATTTCTGTAAACCTTACAAGGCTAATTGGCAGGTAGGAGAGTCTACCTAATTGATAATGTAGTTTAGGCTTGTGTCCCAAGAAGCAACCCTCCAAAATCATTCTTGACTAAACAGCTTAGAAAAGAGAGGAGAGCTGATAGATGATATCTATGAAATGTTTAAAGAACATCATTTATACTTGATTTTGTTTCAAAGGATTCAAAAGAGTAGGAAATCAGATAACATGGGTGAACTTTGGGAGGCTGCGAGTGCATATACCTGGGAGGGAATTGATTGTCTACAAAAGGACTAGTACTACAACAAGCCTTCTCTCCCAAGTATTTGGGATGGGCTACACGAACCAAAAAGTGAAATATGTCAGATTATGCACATGAATCATCCTTCTCCCCTCATTCCTATTGAGCAATGTCTTTATTAATGCCTTTAGCCTTCTCATCTTTTTGTATCACATCCGTCTACGTTTTCTTTGATTGTCTATTCACTTCTTTAACTCATCCTACATTGATAAACTCCACTTGCATAATTGGTGCATCAATAGATTTTCGTCGCAATAACCAAACTATCTTTGGTGGTTTTCTCACATCTTCTCTTCTATGGGAATACACCTACACAAAGAAGAATATTCTCACTTTTGACCTTATCTTTCCTGGTATTAGTCCACATTCAACAATGCATGCACATCTTTCCTACATTCCTTTTCTATGCATGACGTCTTTTTTACAACCCAACATTCCGTGCCATACAATAAAGTTGACCAAATAGCATCCGATAAAACATTCCCCTTGGCCTTAACATATAGTTATGGTCACATAAAACTTCCTTACGCACCTCCATTTCAACTAAGCAGCATCGTTCTTATAGTTATTATTGAGCTCCCCATCCTTTTAAATATAAAGTCGAGGTGCCTAACCTGATTTATGGTATCTCGCCCACCTAGTATCTTCTTTTCTGAATTCCCATTCGAAATAACATATTCTCAGTTATTTCATCTTAAATAGCTATAGTAAGCTCATCATCACTGTGGTAATAAAAAATGGACTTAATGCAGATTTTTGATGCAATCCAATAGTAATCGAAAAATCACTTGTTAGGATGCCACAAATTCTAACATTTGTCACAATTCCATCATATAAGTTGACACTTTTGTTTGATGGGGACTCCTTTCTTCATTCATATCCACTATGATACCTGTTTAGGTACTTATTATAGTTGTTTTTTTTAAATCAATAAGATCCATATGCAAATTTCTGTCATTGATTGTCCCTGGCATGAACCCAAATTGGTTTTATGATATTTTAATATTCTATCTTAACATGTATTCAATTACCTTTAACACATGCGTTTACTTTATGGTAGTTAGAACAACTCTAAATACACCTTGTTTTTATAGCAAAATACTAGGGTACTCTTTCTCCGCTCATTTGGCGTACCATCTCACTCTCTTCTAGATATCTCTATATCTTAATAGGAATTCCATCTAAACAAACCGCTTTCTTTGATCTCATTCTCTTCAAAGCTATTTTAACTTCATATTTTCTAATTCAGCGTAAAACTATAGTTCATATTCTGACACTGAGAGGTAAGATAATCGAAATCTTGAATAAAACTATCATTGAACATTCTGTCAAAATAATCTCTCTTTCATTGATTTTTGTCTCGAACTAGGATCTTCTTATCCTCATGTTTGACCCACTCTGCGAGTCTGTAGTCTCTCTCCTTTCAAACATTTTTGTATTATCCTTTTTCGTCTTGGTGTCTAACTTCTCGTACACAAATGACTTTAGCTCTTGCATTGCGATTGTCATTAATATCCTTCTTGGCTAGTTTATACATCATCAAAGCTCAATCGATCACCGTTCTTTTTTAAATCTATGTAAGATCCCGTTTGATGTTAATAGCAGTTTTTACCTTTGCCACAAGCCTATCACAATCCTATTTCTTTATCCTGACTTCAAGTAATGAAATCATGAAAACTTTGAGCACAACACTAGGAAAGTTGTCTATAAAAGGATATTAGGAAAATAAATGAAACAATTTTCTATTAACTTGAAATATTTTTCTTGAGACGGGAGAATTTGGTGATGAAGCGCCAGCAGCTTGCATTATGTAGATTGGTGGAGCCAATAACATCTTATCAAATATTTTGGATTCTGCACCTGGTGCTTTTAGGAGTACTCTCTGTCACAAAGACATGAAGATGAGAAATGGTGCATACTGATATGCAGATACATGGATGTGGATACTATAAATTTGTGGGGTGTTCAAGTGTGTATTTAGACATGATCCTTTAGGTACCAACCTTGAAATAAGCTTTGTGGCAACTTCTTGATTTACCACCCTGGAGTTCTTAGATAGCTTGTTTTGAGGCTGATTCCTTCCCAATAGACTGTATAAACCAAGTTCTAGGTGAATTCAAAATCACCAAATCATTCCCTCAGTGAAGAATAAACAACATAACTAAACAGAGATAACACTAGCAAAATAAAGGAAGATTTCCACAGCAAACAAATGAAATAGAAAAGCAAACCTGAAACTCTGGGGCAATTATATTTTCATGCACATTATATCCGGCGTCAAAGGCGAAGCGTTGAATGATAGGGAGTGTTGTGTCATTCAAGATTAGCGGTGGTTGTGGTTTAATGAGAGAGAGAGAGAGAGAGAGAGAGAGAGAGAGAGAGCTGCACATCTCATTTGCATTCTAGATGGGAACTAGATAGGTAAGGACTTTTAGGAAGTGGCAATGAGTTTAAATTTCCACCCGAACTAAAAATTGAAAGCACATACCTGAAATCAAACCTGGCAACTACAGATATGTGTCCTGGATGTACCTGGGCCCTCCACCATGTATCGATACAACACAAGGAGTACTTATTATAGATAGTACCATGTTAGTTTTTTTCTTTGTTCAATGTGCTCTTTGGGGTCTGACATCAAGCGAAATGGTTGAATTGCAGTGGGCAAGATGTCGGGGTTTAGACCCTGCTTGCACCCGGGCTGCATTCAAAAAAGGTTTTTTTTTTTTTTTAAGCATCTTGATTCTTCTTATGGTGGAAAGGACAGTGAGTGGATGTATTAACATTGTTTTTGCCTGGTTGAGATAACATTATTAGGTCCAGCCATTAGCTTTCTGACCAAGGTTTTTAAATATCAACCAATGCTGGTACATATTGTGTGCATCGTGTTGGACCTTTATTACCCGATATGCAGTCCAATATTTCTGGTATTGCTGATATGATGTATCCAGTATTTGCCAACGTTGATACCATAAATCATCAGCGGATATCAATTCCAATATTTTAAACCTTGTTTCAAACTTTTAATTGTATTGTTTTTCTTGTTATTGCTCCAATGCTTTTTTCTTCTGAAGTGTTGAAATAGGCATATTTCTGAATCTGTGATTCCCTTCCTACATACAATTGAAGTTCTTGTGCAATAGAATTGGTTCTTAGTCAACTTAAATCTTTATTCGTTCGGGTCACAGTTTGACCCAGAACAGGAGTGGTTGTTGCATCCATGATATTCTTTGAGGCTCTCTTTTAGCAAATTGTTAGAAGTATAATTTATAAATATTTATGAAAATATTAAGCCTTCATCTCCATTTCACACTATAAACTTCTGCAGGAAATGCAGTACAAAGGAAGAAATTTCTAGATGGGACCGTGCAAACCTTTTCTCAGATAGCGATCAGCGGCAACTAACTTATTCTGGTGGTGATTTGATTTATTTGGAAGACGAGCTAGCCTGGATCCATCATCTTGACACCAGAGACACTCACCTAAACAAATATCAAAGTCGGTCCCCCAATGTTATTTAGACAACTTTTCAATGGTTGCCTGGGTTCTCATGGATGTTACTTCTCAATACTTTGAAATTGTAATTAGTGGTTAATTTCCAATACTTTTAATAAATTGGAAAAAAGAAAAAGGAGTAATGATGCTATATAGAAGTGTTAAGCAGCTCTCTGAACAACTTCAGAAAAAAATCTTGTGTAATCTATTGGCGTGGTACTCTCTTATGGCTTGTGGTTTTATACTTGAATCTTGCCATATCCAGTGCTCATCTGTGCAATATTGTTAGTTGTTATGCATTTGATTTGTTTGCTGCTAGGTGGTGTCTGTTGTGGAGGTAGTGTCGGTTCTTGTTTGGATTATTAATTGGAACGCTGCTTAAATAGATTCTTATTAAGTTTGTTTTTTTTTTTTTTTCCCTTGTTTACTTGTTCGAATCCTTTTTACCATGTATGTGTACATGTTCTAGCATAAATTAAGTCGTTTATAGAATTACTCAAGGTTATCTTTCAACTCTCCTGCAGGGAAAACAAGGAGCATATGACTCTCAATTAGGGATGGTAATGGGTGTCCATTGGACAATTTTTTGACTTATTTTATATAAAATTTGGAATTAAAAATAAATTTTTATTTTTCTAATTTAGAATTTTGTATAAGGTCGGTGAATGCGTCCGTTATCTCAACACTCAAGCAAGGGAGGGTGCGGTGCTGTCGGATCTTCATTACAAGTATTATTTAGTTCTCTTGACACTGTCGGATCTTCTTATTTAGTTCTCTTGACACTTGATATGGATCTTCACTGCAAATATGCTTTTAAACTCTGACACTAAGCATGGAACTTCAGATATGCTTTAATACTCTTGACACTAGACATGGTGTAGGATATGTATTTGTATATGTCGAAAACATATTCATGGTTCCATTATTACAACTCAGTTGCTATTTGTAGGAATATGATCATAAATTCCCGCCTTCTAGTGGTTTCCGACATCATCGACTATTGCAACAACCAGAATCTTTTAGAGCTTGGGAAATTCAAAGTTACTAGACCCCTGACAATTCTCCTGCTTTGAAGATAACACTTCTTCGTCAATGTGGAAATTAGGGAGTCAATGTGGAAATTAGGGAATCATCCACGAAGGAGACATAATTTTTCCAATAAATATCTAATTTTTCTGCACCTTGCCAGTGAACCAGGAACTGTGTAACACAGTGAAGTTCCCACCAAGATCATATGAAATTTCTATCCAATTCAGGCAAGACTCATTCCAAAAAACTAGGTTTTGTTTTGACATTCCTTTGAACATGCGATTGGTGGTGCAGATGATACCATTGAGGACTTGAAGCTTGGTGCCAATCTCCTCATAGATTTTCTCGATGAATTCCCCCTTTTTCTAGATGATACTGTTGATCCTTATCTTCCGCACGATCATATGGATAATGCAATTGCCAGGCCATGCTGGCTACTTCTGGATCTCCTCTCTAACAAGCATTTTATGAACAACTTGCAGGCCTGCTTGTTGTTTTCACGTTTGGAGCGGTTGATGAGCATCTAAACAAGCTTTTATCATTGCATCTCCCTTCTCCTTTGAATCACCATGAACAATTTCTTCCTTCTTCTCAACAATCTCTCCCTTTTCTTCAACATCTCCCTCAAGATTTGGGGGCCTGGTATCGAGCCTGGGCATCTAAAGCAAGGTCAAGTTGGTACAGGATGGAAAGGAATCTAAGATTTGGTTCAACTTGTCAGAGTTAGAGGATGTCGGAGTAAGTGATGTTCAATTTTGGATTGAGATACATCAACCACCTCTAAAACTCTTCTTTGTAATGGATTTGCTCCTTCAGCATCCTCTTCAACTCATATGTTATAGAACGGAGTTGAAATGACGCCTCTGCCAATTGGATGGAGTGTTGATCGGTGATCAATCTCTGCTCATCAAGTTTTGTTTTGATCGATGCAATTGATAACTCTAGAATCGAAGAGAATCTAGAGTCGGCTCTGTTACCAATTTTGGGATCCAATCCCTAACTACGCGCGAACATGGACAAATGCAAAGGTACCTGCGGCATGATTGTTAGAGCAAAGAGGAAAGATTGATGAGAGAGAGATGAAGAACAAGATGAACAAGAATAGAGATCAACAAAAGTTTTATTCATCCATGGTCTCATTATTACAACTCAGCAGCAATTTATATTAATGGGATTACAAATTCCTGTATTCTACTTGTTTTCGACATCATCGACCGTTATAACAGCCAAAATCTTCTACAATCATGGAAATCGAAAGTCGTTGGACCCAAACAAAATCTTATATTTCTCCAGGTCATGGGACTGCTCAATTTCTTCTAAAAATAGAATGGCAAAAATATCTCAAACTCATAACCAAGCGTTAATGGATCTTGGACATCTTAGAACAAAAACCAACTATAATGTACCTTTATACATCCCTCTGCTGTTTTTTTAGAATATAAACCAAGCTTGTGATGGATTCTTAAACCGTAGAGAATTTTTGTGATATGTCACCAATAGTACAGAGATAGTATCTGCGAGCTTTAAAATTAGTAAAAAATAGTGCAAATACCAGAACATTGATCACTTCCTACCCCCATTAAGGTTTACAAAAAAAGTGAAGTGTAGGAAAAAGTTGGCTAGTCAGTCATTCTCAAATATTTTATGATGAATTTCTTGAAATGTGGCTTAACTGGTTACTTAAAAATTGTTAATGACATTAATGATTTTTATGTCAAGTTCAATTAAAAAAAATTATGGAACAAATATAGTAATAGATTACAATCACTAATTTTGCCCCTGTTAATGTACAATAACAAACACCAAATTATCCATCATCTTATAGTTTTGTCACCTAAAAAATAACACTATCTCTTTCAGTTTGGATTGCAAATAATATGTTGGCGCCCAAGGAACAAATTACTTTTCGAAACTCTCATTTTCTAAGTAAAAGTTAAATAACACAATTATTTAATTTTTTTTTTCTTCCTTCTAGTTGATATGTACGTATTATTTCAGTATACACCATCTCAATTCGTGAAGATTTCATCAAAAAATATTTCTTTTCATGATTTGTGTTTGCCTATCATTATAGCCTTGATATTAAGCCCACATAGCCAGTTGAATAGTTAAGATGTATCCTAAATGATGCTTAGATGAATGCATGGAAAATGACAACGATGCTGCACAAATTTTGACTCATAATCTCATATAGGAATATAGAACTATATCAAATGTTGGTGGATAAAGAAATGAAATTTGAGATTTAATATATATCTCTTTTTTAGTATACTGGGAACTTCGGAACATTGGAGTCTTGTAAATATCAAGAAAAAAATACGTGGGATTGAGAGTGTATGTATATAGCCAAAAAGTATAAGAAAACAACGTTACTTGGTTTATGAATATTGAATGCTGTCAAGGATTGAGGCGATTGGGTCTCTGGTTCCTTTAGTTTTGTGATGGGTGCGACAGAAGGAGCGACAAGATGAGAAGAGGAGGAACAAGGGTTAAATTGCAGAGCGGTTGGATTATTTTTTAACCCGAACCGTTAACCCAATATATATCCACTGATTCTTTAAGACAATTATAACTGTCAATGGTATTCATGTAAATTTTTCATTGGCATTCATGTAATAATTGAGAGAGGAAGAATTGTTTCTTGGATAAATTTGAGAATTCTTGTAAGAAAAATATCTGAATAATAATCTCTTGCTCTCTCAAATTTTCTCTTCATTTCCTCTCTGTTGTTCTCCATTTTCTTCTTCATCATCACCCATTCTTCTTCTTCTTCTCCTTTACCTAAACCTATTTTTTAGCAGAAATGGTGAATACCAGAAACACATTTCTTGGCAAGAATTCTGATGACGCTGATAAAGGTATCAGAGCGCGGTTCGATGCAGAAGCTGTAATGGAGGAAACGGAGTAAGGCAAAAACTCAATCATTGAGGAGGTCTATTTCTTGAAGAATTTGGTTACTGAGCATATGCAAGAATTGGGGGAGTTGAAGATGTTAATGAAGAAGATAAATGCTGATAGATCTCTGGACAAGGAAGAGATTAAGAACTTGATTCTTGATTTACATTCAAGGCAGAAATTAGAAAAGGTGAGTCTTGCAAATCCTTCTCTAGATGAGAACAGGAATAATCAGATTCATGGTGATCGGAAGAAGCCACTTTTGCGTATACCTCCTCCTCGACAAAACGTTGATAGAAATAAACCTCTGCTGCCCACTCCACTTCATCAAGGAAGGAATTCTTTATACTTAACTTCAGATTTTCAAGATTTTGGAAAAATTATAGAGGGAATTCAAGTATCTAGACCTCGTCCTGATTTTCCCCTCTTTAAGGGTAAAAAAGTACAAAGTTGGTTGTATCGTGTAGAGCAATTATTAGATTTCTTTGAAATTAGTGAAGAGGCTGCGGTAAGAATGGTAGCCCTCTATTTGGATGATGGTCCTCTAAATTGGTACAGGTGGACAGTGAGGAAGAAAGGAAAAGCTCTATTTTGGGTAGAATTTGAAAGAGATCTTCTATCAGTATACGAACGTAATAAAACTAGATGCTATATTGGTGATTTAACTAAGCTTCATCAAGAAGGTACTTATGAAGATTATATGATGGAGTTTATAAGGCTTTCTCACCACGTGCATGGACTGTCAGAGGAATTCTTGATAGAATATTTCATTAGTGGGTTAAAAGATTCTATTAAGTTTGAGTTAATGGCTAAGCAATGAAAGACTATTGAAGAAGTAATGAGATTAGCCCAATTGGAAGAAGACAAGAGTTTTTCTATCAAGAAGAATTTGAAATTCAATAAGAACCAGAGACTATTTCCAGCAGTAGCAGCAAAACCTGGTTCTGCACCAAGTTCAGCATCAAGTTCAGTAGCAGATACTTCTTCTGCTGGTAATTTTGTTAAAAAATTAAGCAATCAAGAATACAAGGAAAGATGGGAGAAAGGTTTATGCTTTCATTGCGAAGAAAAATTTGTACCTAGTCACAAATATAAGAATCAGAAATTGATGCAATTACAAATTGTAGCTGATGTAGAGGAAGATGTTGAATGGGGAGTTTCTGATGATACTTGTCAAGAAGATCAGTTAGAAAATAATAGATAACTTTGTCCCTTGATACAATTGAAGGGGTCACTGGAATTAGTTCTATCAGATTTGTTGGTAAAGTCAATGGTAAGGAAGTTGGGTTTTTAATTGACACAGAAGTAACTCATAACTTTGTGGACCTAGTAACTGCAAAAAGATTAAAGTTAAAAAGTGAATAAGTTAAGGAATTCAAGATAAGAGTTGCAGGAGGTGAGAAGTTTGCAGGAAGAAATTGTTGTAGAAACACCAAAATATTCATTCAAGGCACTGAAACTATAACTAATCTACTCATTACTCCCTTATGTGATACTAAAATCATATTAGGGACAGTTTGGCTGTAGAAGTTAGGTCCAGCACTTTGGAATTTCAATAAACACACATTGAAGTTTTGGAAAAGGAAAATCTATTGTTTTAAGAGGAATGATGCCCACAAAAGTAGAGGTTATTAATAGAAGTCAATGTGAAAAAATGCTACAGGTTAAAGGCTTGACATTTGCACTTCAGATGGATTATGCAAAATGCTCCACTGATATAGCTGATATATGGCCAGCAGAATTACAAGAACTTCTGCAATAGTTTGAGATAGTATTTGAAACTCTTAAAGGCTTGCCTCCAAATAGATCTTGTGATCATCACATTCCCTTAATTCATTCTGATAAAACAGTGTCAGTAAGACCCTATAGATACCCTTATTTTCAGAAGAATGAAATTGAGAAACAGATCTTGGAAATGCTCAATTTTGGAGTTATAAGGGCTAGTTCTAGTCCATTTGCTTCTCCGGTTGTTTTGGTGAAGAAATCTGATGGTAGTTGGAGACTTTGTATTGATTACAGGTTTTTGAATTCAAACACCATTAAAGATAAGTTTCCAATTCCTTTAATAGATGATTTGTTAGATGAATTATTTGGTGCAAGATATTTCTCTAAATTGGACTTGAGATCTGCTTATCATCAGATTAGAGTTTTTAAAATAGATATATACAAAACTGCTTTCAAAACTCACAATGGACATTATGAATTTTTGATAATGCCCTTTGGATTGACTAATGCACCTTGTACCTTCCAAAACCTCATGAATAATATCTTCAGAGCTCATTTATGGAAGTTTGTGTTAGTTTTTTTTTATGACATCTTGGTATACAGTAAGAATTGGGAAGATCATTTGAATCATCTTAAGCAGGTACTAACTATACTCAAGGAGAATCGGTTATATGCTAAGATGAGTAAGTGTAGATTTGGTTGCACACAAATTAATTATTTGGGACATACCATATCTGAGAATGAAATTGCAGTGGACTCAAAGAAGATTGAAGCTATTTATTCATGGTCTGAACCTGTTTCAGTAAAAGCTCTGAGAGGATTTTTGGGAATTACAGGTTATTATAGAAAATTCGTCAGAGGTTATGTTTCAATTGCAGTACCGTTAATTGATTTACTCAAAAAGGGAGCTTTTGTTGGTCTGAAAAAGCTAAGGAAGTTTTTAATAGATTGAAGGAGGCTTGCTATCTCCATATGTTCTGTGCATGCCAAATTTTGATGAAGAGTTTGTAATTGAGTGTGATGCTTCGGGAGTTGGCCCAGGAGCTGTACTGATGCAAAAGGGACACCTGATTGCTTACCTAAGTCAGAAACTCAAAGGAAAGGCTCTGCAGTTATCAGCATACGAAAAAGAAATGATGGCTATATTGGTAGCTAGAAGGAAATGGAGGTAGTATTTACTTGAAAGAAGGTTTTTAATTAAAACTGATCAGAAAAACCTTAAATTTCTTTTAGATCAGAGATTAACCCATGAATCTCAACATCCATGGTTGCAGAAATTAACTGAGTTTGATTTTTTAGTTGAATACAAGAAAGGTAAAGAAAATGTGGCAGCTGATGCATTGTCTAGAAGAGAATTCATTGAAGAAGAAGATTCCCACATGCAGTGTGTAGCTATATCTATTGTTCAGCCTACCTAGATAGCAAGAATTCAAAATTTGATTCAAAATTTCGAATACTATCAGAATCTCCAAAACAAATACACTGATAATAAACAGAATAGATTATTCCAGTTCCATGGAGGTCTTTGGTATTATAAAGGAAGAATTGTATTAGATCTAGAGAATGAACTATGTGAAGAAGTAATTTATGATAGTCATAGCACACCAGAGAATGGTCATTCTGGTTACAATGTAACTCTGAAAAGAGTAAAGAAAAGTTTTTAGTGGGAAGGGATGAGATCAGCAATTAAGAGAGCAATCCGGAATTGTGATGTTTGCCAAAGAAACAAAATTGAAACAGTATCTTCTCCTGGTCTTCTTCAGCATTTTCAGATGCCTGAGCAAGTTTTGGAAGATATTTCAATGGATTTTATAGAAGGTCTTCCTCATAGTCATAGATATAATGTCATTTGGGTGATAGTTGATAGATTCTCAAAGTTTGTTGTTTTAATATCTCTAAAACATTCCTTTACAACAGTACAATTGACCCACATCTTTCTTAAGTAGTTTGTTAAATGGGTTGGAATTCCAAAATCCATTGTTAGTGATAGAGATAAGATCTTTATTAGTTCATTTTGGAAGGAATTGTTCCTCATTCATGGTACAAAATTACTCATGAGTACTGCATATCATCCTCAAAGCGATGGTCAATCAGAGAGAGTGATTCAGTGTTTAGAAGCATATCTGAGATGTTTTTGCAGTACAAAGGAGAAGGCATGGAGTGTGTGGTTTGCTTGGGGTATGTATTGGCATAATACAAGTTGGAAGACTTCTACTGGTTGAACTCCTTATGAAGTGGTATTTGGTCAAGCACCTCCTAGCCTCCTATAGTATATTTCAAAGACATCCAGAGTTAAAGGAGTAAAAGAATTGCTTCTAAATAGAGAACGTTTGTTGAAGGATCATTACTTGAAGGCTCAGGAGAATATGAAACGATTTGCTGACAAAAAAAGGTCTGAATGAAGCTTTGAAGTTGGGGATTTGGTGTTATTGAAGTTTCATCCCTATAGGCAAAGTTCAATCAAGGGAAATGTTCCTCAGAAGTTGGCTGCTCGATATTATGGTCCATATCAGATGATGGCTAAAGTTGGTAGTGTTGCCTATAAACTTCAATTATCTCGAGAATCTAAAGTGCACAATACCTTCCATGGATCATTACTGAAGAAATATTCTGTGTTCCTCCGGCATCTAATAATCAGTTTCCAACATTTTGGGTTCACAAAGAGAAGAAACCTGAGAAAATTTTACAGAGGAGAATGGTTAAAAAGGGAAATAAGACTGTGACCCAAATTCTAATGGAGAGGATTGGATGAATAAGAGGCAACTTAGGAAGATTATTATTCTTTTAAAAACAACTTTTGAGACGAAGTTGCTCAGATGGAGAATGAATTGTCAAGGATTTAGGTGATTGGGTCTCTGGTTCCTTTAGTTTTGTGGGTGCAGCGGAAGGAGCAACAGGATGAGAAGAGGAGGTAGAAAGGTTAAGTTGCGGAGCGGTTAGATTATTTTTCTATCCAAACCGTTAACCCAATATATATCCACTGATTCTCCAAGACAATTATAATTGTCAATGGCATTCATGTAAATTTTTCAATGGCATTCATGTAAATTTTTTCAATGGCATGTAATAATTGAGAGAGGAAGAATTGTTTCTTGTATAAATTTGAGAATTCTTGTAAAAAAAAAATCTGAATAATAATCTCTTACTCTCTCAAATCTTCTCTCTATTTCCTCTCTGTTGCTCTCCATTTTCTTCTTCATCTTCACCCGTTCTTCTTCTTCTTCTCCTTTACCTAAACACATTCCATAGCAGTTCACCCGTTCTTCTTCTTCTTCTCCTTTACCTAAACACATTCCATAGCAGCAATGGTGATTACCAGAGGCACATTTCGCGGCAAGAATTCCGATGATGCTGATAAATGTTTTTGAAATACTTTTATATAGAGTTATAATTATATTTTATGGTGATGTTTTACCATTTCCATAATTCATTCATTGATTTTTTTTCTTTTCAATCATTTATGGTGATGTTCTACTATTTCCATAATTCATTCATTGATTTTTCTTTTTCATATTTTAGATGGATATAACCATCTTCTACACGTCTTTCATAAAATTTTTATATTTCCTAAATTAACTAGCAAATTATGATCCTTACTGTGCCAATTAATTTCATTATAATTGATACCAACTTGGTTATTCAATATCGACCAACGTCTCAATTCATCAACATTTCATCTGAGCTTTTTTGTGTGCAAGTTCTTGCTCACCTTGTGGATCTACTGACACAAGCCCATGAACAATTAGATATTATATCGCATCAGGATTGGATCTGCTGACACAAAGGCTCATTTTCCCTTCAACGTCCCTTCAAAATCAAATAATATCGCTGCTGCATTCCAATATTGCTACCCAACCTCACAACCTCTGTTCATCTCATCCCAACTCTTCCTCACAAACTTATGGCATGAACTCAACACGTTAAATGCATTGTACGACTGTCCTAATCAAAACTGCCTTACCCTCTCCAAGTAAAGGACCAGTTAATGCGTGAATTTCTTTCCCCATTGTATTATATGCATGACTTTATTTTTAGCCTTTTCCAGTAAGGATCTGCATTGTGAATGATCCATCATTTTTCAGTGAGCAAAGGATGATCTTTTCAATTGGCTAGAATCCGATACTGGAACCGAAAAATAAACCTTGAAAAGTTCAATTCTATTGAATGTTTGATTTGGAAATACATTCTGCAACATGCTAAAACAAATCCTTGGTTACTTTCTTCAACCTCATAATTCTAGTAAATGTAAAAGATCTTGAGGAACATAAAAAGACAACCATTACAGTAAATTCTTCATCACAGCAACAGAAAGCAACCCAGACATTTCCCTCAGGATCATCAATATCGGGAATATCAGTATGTACGAGACTCTACAAACTATTTGATTAAACAAACCGATACGAATATGCATCAGACAGAAAAGTGTTAATTCTCTTAGGAAATAGTTAGGATACCTTACATTTTCGGGAGAATGTAAACACCTTATACTCAGATAATTCTACTGAAGTATTTGAGAACAAAGATATCCTTGTCTAATGTACAAAAAAAATAGACATGTGTCCAGTCAGGAGCAAAACAACTAAATGGTGTCATTAAACTCCAGAAATACATCAACTTAACTGGTGTAACAATTCATTTCGGATATTACCAAACTATTGGTAATGTAACAATTCATTTCGGATATTACCAAACTATTGGTAATGTCGTAATTCAATCAAGGTATTACACAAGATCATAAAGCAAAATACTGGCTGGTCAACCATCTTCTCAAAATGATCTCCCAACATTTTGTGATGCAAGGAATCATCGGTCCTAATTATCTTAAATAATGCAAACACTTTATGAAGCACAACCGACTTCCAACCATATTACCGTCTTCTCACAGCAGTGTTGGGTGCCCTCTGTGCAACTGCCTGCGGCTGAGCACCGGACTGTCCTGCAGCCTGATCATCTGGCATATTCATGGCTTGAGTGACGGCGTTCATGACAATCATCCCAAGGGGAATTAGATACATCCACTGCAGAATAAGTGAAAAGGTTTTAACAGTCAGAACCTAAATATGTCTATGAAATACAAACATCAGACTATAAGGAGCATCAAAAGGTAAATTGGCTGCAAGTGCCACCATAGAACAGTGGTAAAATAATTTAGCAAGTGTGTAGGAGGTTAAGATTCCAACCTCACTTGCATAATTAAGAAGGGGATCGGGATAAAGATGGGCTACGCTTTTCTTTTTCTTTTTTGAGAAAAAAGAAGGGTATCGTCTATTGCAAAACATAGATTAGGAGATAACCATAAAGGTAGAAAGACAGGACAAAAACTTCTCACATATTTGGCCCAAAATGATTTCTCAACTGGTTTTACGCCTTCTCCCTCTCCAGTCTCTGCTTGGAGTAATTCTTCAGCAAATGTTGGAGTTCTGCAGAAGCGCAGACAAAATTTCGACACAATCAAAGACATCAGAGAGAAATTTCTAATAAAGCATATGGCAAAATAACATCCCATCATAATGGACCTATGGCCCATACAATCTAGACGTCATACTTGACTTAAATATGCATCACATTTGAAAATTGCAAAATTGAGGAAGCAATGCTTTAGGATAATTTGACAAACGTCAAACTTACCTCCGAGCTTGCTCACTTTTCTTCATCACCGTATATGAATTGAAAGACCATTTTGCTGGCTGAAATCAAAACCCAAAAGGGACATCAGAGATTAGTAATTAAAGCTCAACCTAATTTCTTCCAAAAAAACCTAATTCAGCCCCATCCATCAGACTCTTGAGTTTTGGATCTAATTCTGAGCTAAATTAATCAATTAGTTTTGAAAGGACACTAAATTATGCAATCTAATCAGCTATAGTATGACATTAAATTAAATATGCTTGCTAATAGACGTGTTGTAAATTTTTTACTGCCCAACAGAGTTCATGAAGGACCAGGTTATATCTAAGCCAATTCGGAACAAGTTTCAATGTAGTCAAGACTACTAGTATCACAATTAGACAGTATGTGACCACCATTTTACACTTTTTTTCTTATCAGACAATCACAATAATCAGTTGTTATGCACATGGGCCACTTTGAAAAGATATATTTGAAACATGCACAAGTATTTGTCAAAGAAAATTAATGATATTCAGAGTTGAGCTTTGGCAGGGCAAAGGGCTCAGGTTTTGGACTGAATTTAGGGAGGATGTCAAATTAACGAGAATATAGATACATGGGGAATTTTGTTAATATAGAGAGCCTCAGATTTATTTCACCCAAAATTTTAAATGGCATTATATCATAATAAAATAAAGTGAAGGAGATAGTTGTAAATATTTTTTATGGGAGGAGACCCTTAACATGGACCTATGCATTGGAATACTTGTCCAAAAAAAGTCCCTGACGTCCTTTTAGAATTTAGATGGAAGAAAAGTTTTGAGACTTCAACTAATGATGATTATCAATATAGCAAAGTACAAGAGCAATGGCTAAATGGTTCGAAGATAAAATTCTGTGGGTGCAGATTCAGCCAATCAAGACTAACCAGAAAACCAATACCATTTGGCAGAAAGAGACTCGAGTTTTGGACTAGGTTGCATGAATAACTTCGGAATTAAAGAGAGAATTATCTCATATAACATAACATAGATGAATAACCCTTTTTATTCCATTTGTTTAAAAGAAAGGGGTATTTTGAGCGTCATTTATATGATTTGGGGCATGTATCTAAATATGAAGACTTGAGGGACACATATCTAAATATTAAGATTTGAGGAGGATATATCTACATATCTAAGATTTGGGGGGTATGTATCTAAAACTTTTATTACTTGGTTGAGTCAGCTGGAGGGAGTCCTTGTTCCATTTGTTTTGCTTCAATTGCTTAATTTCTTATTGGCAGCAATGGATATGCAATTAGCTGTTTCACTATGGTAACATTTAGGATTCAAGTTGTTTAATTGGTTCAGGTGATTATTAGATCTAAAATTTAAAAGGGCTTCAGATGATGGCCAGAGTTAGAATCAGAAGGATTTCCAACCCTGCTTTCTAGAGGTTTTTATAAGGAAAGATAACAACAACGTGCAAAATATTCAGAGCCACAGAATTTACAGAAGGATCCAAACCACAACTTACAAGCTTCAATATCCGTGGATATTGGCAGGTTCCAGCAGAACCATAGTTCACAGCCAAAATGTTCACTCCATCCTGTAAAAAGAACATCAAGAAGTAGACCACAACGGACTGAGAAACATACTAATATAGTATAAAAATGCATTGCAAATTATGATTGACAAAGGGGAAAATTTTAAAACCTAATAACTTAATAGAGATGGCTTTTTATTGGAGCTAATTCTATGCAAAATATCAAACACTAGCTAGGCATCGCTCAAGGTATCATTCACTGGACAAGAACAAGCGACACTAAATGGCATAATCTAATTACAAGATAATACTATGCAAAATATCAGAAACTAGCTAGGCATTGCTTAAGGTATTATTCATTGCACAAGAATATGACTAAATAGCATAATCTAATTACTAGGAAACACCTAGAAAATGTCAAGTTGACAAAGCTGAACAAAACTGATGAAAAGAGACATGGGTGGCCCAAGGCATCATTATACTGCCATTCATTAGATAACAATAAAAATGAACTTCAGTTACATATGTTATATAACAATCAGATGATTCTGATGCAATTAGCTGTTTCACTGAAATTTCATTTTGCATAGAATTATATTTTTTTTAATTAGTTCCAGTCTTGGTTCCAAGAGATGATGCTTATGGACCAAATCATTTGGCTTGCTAAAATATGTTCACAAAGAAAGGAAGAAGAGATCTGCAAGTGATTGAATAACAATAATAATGAACTCCAGTTATACATGTTATTATAGAACTATCACCATATATGAGTTCTGGAGGAGAGGGAAACTTCATAGCATGAATGATTATAGATGGTTTTCATAAAGATTTCCATCTGATGAGTAATATGAATCACTAGACAACAATCTAACTATGCCTCTTGCCAAAATGCTGCAACCAAGATGTTAGAACTCAAGTTGGTGAATCCAGAGCATGGTAATCTTATTAACATTAAGGGGTAAACTTATACAAGTTGTCAACTTTAGAGGCTTAGCATGGTTTTTTGTCCTCTTCTGCAGGCATATTAGCAGCCTTTTTGGACCATCATTCAGCTTTACTAATAGTTGGCACCATTGGCAAAAATGGAGCACAAGAATAGACAGGATATCTCCATTAGATGAATCTCTTCTAAGACATCTATCTATGGTATAATTCATCACTTGTAAAATCAATAGAAATCAATAGAAAAGTTTTAGGCAGGTACAATCTGAATAGAAGAGAAAATAGAAAATTGAGAACAAATCTCAATACACAAGAAAGACAACCATGAACAGCAACAAGAAGTTAGAAAAGAGTTTAGGATTTTTCAGCATTCATTCCAGCATGATGACTCTAAGAAGGATAAAAATGTTTGCTTATATAGTTTTTGCACAAGGAAAATAGTTAACTTCAGAAAATTAAGAGCATCAGATGTTGTTCTTTAAATCGCTCTTCCTTATCTTTCTTTCGCTCTGTTCTTCTTGCAGTAATCATGAAATCAAGACAAAAAACGCAATCAATTACATTGGAACCCCGAAAAAAAAAAAGAAGAAGCTTAAAATCTCATTCTACTCAGTGTTACCGTGCAGAAATCATCAGAACTACCTATGAAAAACAACCATTAGTTTAACCCGAGTTTTCATCACCACCGTTTTCCTTCATTGACAAAGACAAAAACGCAATCAATTATATTGGAACCCCCCTCCACAGAGCCTAAAATCTCATTCTACTCAGTGTTACTGTGCAGAAGTCATCAGAACTACCTATGAAAAACAACCATTAGTTTAATCTGAGTTTTCATCATCACAATTAACTGAGAGCGCATAGATACCACCATTTCTGATACTTTGATAATGTATAACCCTAGAGAAACTTTAATATTTAAAAAGGAAAATTATGCTAACTCCAAACTGCCCATAACATTGGAATGAAAACTTCAGAAAATATTCAAGAAGGGGATAGGAAAAACTCTTCCTGCAAAATAATGGTCCCTCTATCAAAATAGGTTTACAACTTTACTGGAAGGCTGTAACTGCAAAAAGTATTCATCATATCAGGAATTACCATATGAAATATGAATTGCTCATCCAAACTCTCCCGTGGTATACACCTCTGAAATAAAAACCAAACATAGGTCAGAACAAATAAAGCGATCCAGTTTTAAAACGTCATGCTGAAAATGGAAGTATTTATAGTTATGTCATGATGACTAAGTCAATGTGAAGACAAAGAAGTGTACTTTTTTGTTAAATATAAGCTAAAACATATTGATGTAATCTATAGTCGGAGTTGAGATTTGTAGGTAACGTCATACATTTTTTATTCAACAATTTATATATTTATATTTGGAAGCTAGGTTAATCCCATCCCTCTCTTTTTGGGGAGAAAAATGCTTATTCTTGCACCCCTCATGCCTCTTCAACTGACCAAATTCCTTTTGGTTGGCTGGTAAAATCTTAGATATTATGTGATTTCTCCACAAGTACATTAAAGACCTTCAAACTTTTATCTTAGCTTTATGTTAGGTTCAAGATGTTACACTCCAATGAGCAATAAGTATAATGACCAAGCAAGTAGATGTAAGAAAATGGAAAGAATATAAGGATTGATCAAGGAAATGAGATTCCAGTAAAGAACAAGCATGGGAATATTAGTTGATCACTTTACAGGCTCCGTTAACAATGATAGCAACAAAGTCTTTATCCTATATCTTTAGTGATTAACTTCATGAATCCTTTTCTCCAAGCTCAATGGGTGCATCTCGTAATTAGAATTTTGCAGTTTTGACTTGTATTTAATTTCATCCAAGCTTCATCCTAATCAAGCAATTATCTCTTATCACATCTTTTTGCAATTGCTTCAATTCGGGTAAATTTGGTCTTCCCTAGTCCTACCCATTACTTTAACAATAATCATACAACTCCTAGTAACTAATGTATCCATGTCATCTTTTCCACAAGTTCAAGCCAAGCCTAAAGATTTTCACTCCGTTTATTATCAACAAGAACCATCTTTCCTCCTCTTAATATCAAATGAAACTACCTTCTAACTTCTTGCGAATACTCTCATTCTCATATCATATTCAATTATGGTATGGCTCCTCAATCTCCACATTCTCATTACACTCACAAGCAACTTCAAGGCATGTCCTAGACAACAATTTAGCCTGTAAAACATGGTTGGTTTTCTAGACTCTAGCTATTCTGTAAAATTTCACAAGTTCATTGGATTGTTGAAAACCTTCACAAGTTCTTAGGATTGTTGGAATTCCTACAATCAAATAGTCAAACATGAAGTAATCTGTAATCAACAATCTATTTTCATCATGAAGAAAGTGACAATGAGATATGTAAGACATGCAAAATATGGTACATAGTAATATATTTAACTCTTTACAGTACCATTAATTTCCTATTAGTAAAGTGTGAATGTGTGTGTGTTTCTGTCTTGTGTGGTGTTTTGGGAGGGGGGGGGGGGGGGGGGTGACTTTGGTGTTTGGTGGGTAGGGGATGTATCCCACCATTATTCCTCAAGAAAAAAATAGGTAATGTATAATTTTTTATTAATTATAGAAGAGCTAAAAGAGATGGCAGAGAATGGACATGCTAGACAGAATCAAAAAATACATTCATTCACGGATGGTGGATAACAACAAAGTACAGGAGTGGACATGCTAGACAGAATCAAAAAATACATTCATTCACGGATGGCGGATAACAACAAAGTACAGGAGGTAAACCTCTACCTCCTCTAAGTAACCTAGAATACATATGCATCAATTCTCCTATACTCCTTGTTTACTGTGGTTTACCTTTCCATATCCCAATAAAACCTGAAAGAGTTGTTGACGCATTTATGTGTGAAATCTGCGTTGCCATTCATGTTGAGGAAAAGATTAATATGGGATTGATCATATTATGGAGGATGTTCCCTATTACAGCTGTGGCTTGCCTTTTTCAGGCTCATGAAGACTGCGGTTTATTCTCTGGTATCATGACATGTGTGTATGTTCCTTTTTTTAGTTTCTTACTACTTTTTAATTATTTTACTCCAAATTTCGCACATAGCCCATCTATTTGGTTCATAAGACGGTTAACTGCCTCTATAGTCATTACTTTTTCTTCTGAGTTTACGGCATGGAATAATCATTATTCATATCAAATATATTATTTGTTTCCCTCTTTTCAATATAAACAATAGTTAAAACCAAGATTGCAACTTGCACAAGTATGATTAATTTAACAAAATAATGTATCAAAGAAAAATCTAATAAACTATAATAACGATAGCCAACTTACAGCTCTAACAGATGAAACAACATATTCCTTTCCAGGAGGGGTCAACATATTGGCCGGAACCCTAATCGTATAGAAACCATCCTCTTTCAACAGCCTCTGCCGCAAACCAAATCCATCAGAACGAAAAAGATTATTTTTTTTATTAACTCCATCCAAAAGAACCAACCTCAAAAGCTTTCTTTTCCGTTTCAGTCAACGCATTCCTCGAAAACCTCAGCTTTGTGAGCGTCTACACGTACCAAATCAGAACAAAAACCTCAATTTTTCGAAATATTCAAGAAAAAGTTGATGCTATTGGATCCTGACCTGGCCGCCGTGGCTCCAGGTCTTGAGACGGGCAGTGAACGTTCCGGCGGGGGAGAAGTCATCGCCGCCGCCAAGGGAGTGCTCGAGATTGAACTGGATCTGCTTCGAATCTGAGGAGGACGAGGAGAAGTCAAGATCAGGCTTGCGGCGGATGGGAGGAGGGAGGCTAGGGTTAGGGTTGAGATCGGGAGTTTTGACGACGCCTTCGAATTCGTCGTCGTTTTCTAGGAGCTCGTCGGACTCGAAGGAGGTAGAGGGAGAGGTGAGGAGAGAGGAGAGTAGGAGGAGAGAGAGGAGAAGGGATTGATGGCGGTGGATCTTCATCTTCTGGAAAAGATTTATGCAGGCGCAGAGAGAGCGAGAGAGAGAGAGCGCGAGTACGAGGGCGATGTCTGGGGTTGGAGATAGAGGGATCAAGTTGGGAAATTCTTAACGAGCACACCACTTGTCTTAGTGGGCCCACTTTCCCATGTGGTGCTCACCACTTGACTTTAGGATGTGGTGCTCACTAGGACAAGTGGTGTGCTAACTTAGAATTTCCCGGTCAAGTGATGCCAGTAGTGCGGAAGCCCCCTTTCCTTGGAAAATTCTAAAGGAAAATACTAAATGCGCACCATATTTTCTTAGTGAGCCCCAATTTCGCATCGCATGTTTTTGAAATATGGCTATTTTTTGAAATATGGCTATTTTTTCTTAGTGAGTATCATCACTTTTTCAACTTTATCTTATAACCACCTAATGAACCCACTTTTGGAACTTCATGCCCTACATTTTTCTCCCTTCACTTTCCTTTCTCCGATCAGAGTTTCGTCCCCTGCGTCGGTTGTAAAGTCTCATGTGCACGTTTTCTAATGGATTTAAGAGAGAAAGTTGAAAGGATTTGTGTTCACTAAGAAAAAAAGAGAGAGAAAGTGAAGGGAATGGTACTCACTACGAATAAAGGATCTAACGGTTTTTTTAAAAAAAATATTATGATAAACTTGTAATTATTTATACATTAGGTGATGGTGCTTACTAAGAAAAGTATAGTGCGCATTTAGAATTTCCCAATTCTAAATGCAATCACTAGTTTTTTGCCGTCCCTTACTAACTGCATCTCCTCTAAAGTTCAAAAATAAAAGTTTTTTTTTCTTAGTACAATTTATTATCCTTTTTTTTTTTTTTGCTCCCATCGCCATCTCCTCCCTAGTTGTCTGATCTGCTATTTCCTTCTTAACTGTTCGATCTTATCACTATCTTATCTCTAGCAGTTTGATCTCCACTAACCTCATCCCTCACGGTTGATCTTCCATCTCAAAACCCTAGTCTCATCCGGAAATCTTAACTTCCTCTAAAAATATATTATTCTTTAGGATTTTCATATCAGTTCATTAATTCTTTCATATTTAGATTTCAGTCCGTTAACTTCATATTTTTATACTAGTGCCCTGAAACTCTTAAATTGCTCATTTTTGTCCCTTTATTAGTTTTTCTATCCACCTAACTTTGCTAACCTGGGTTACAGCCTAACCAGGGATAGCGAATGACCAAAGTATCCCTTTAATTATAACTTCCCAATAGTTTTCTTCCATATTCATTAATTTTGGTTCAAAACAATTAAATTAGAGAGCAAAGAGAGAAGATACAACAGTAGGAAGAAGAAAGAAGTGGGAGACACGGCCACCTTCTCCAAATTCCTTTCAAACCTCTTAGCTTTCTGAATTCCTTTCAAACCTACTATTATTTTGCCCAAATCAGTCGAGCCCTGATTCAAGAACTCGTCTTGATAGCGCAAACAAACCCCGACCCCCATGGCCTTGTCCTACATCTATTGCAGCATGCTAAGAAACATGTTATTTCTTGACGGCATCATCAAGCTTTGCTTCAACCTAAGTAGCCGCACAAACCTTGGCAACATTGCAACCATATATACTAACGACTTGTTGGACAGGACTAATACGAGGAAGCTAGCACAATGCTTTGCAAGGAAGGAGTCAAAGTTGGCTTCGAATCAGGTCCTGAAAGGGTCGCTCAGATTCAAGTATATATGCATGGACACAGACCTAGAAGACACAGCTACAGACAACATGACTGTTGGTATAAAATTGGGATGGACAAGATGACAGTAGAGTGCCTTAGTAGAGGAGTTGCTGGCACTTAAGTTTTTAGTTGGGGTATGAACTGCAAGAGGGGTGATGATCTACTAGAGGTTCCTAGGGAAAGTGAAGTATTTGTGTTTTGGCCTCGGATTTGTTGGTGAGCTCCTATGGGCTAATAAAAGGTGTAGGCAGAGACATTGGAAAGAGAATGGAGAGGATGAGATATTGAAGAAGGGTTGGAGTCATGAAGTGATAAAAGAAACAAAGAGAATTGGTAAGTTTTCATCCATAATAAAGTTGAGATTGAAAAGAAGATATCAAGTTGAAAGACTCTTGATAGTTTAGAAGAGAGAGAACAGAAAAAATTGAGTTCACTTTGTGATAAAGAGATAATAATTAGGGTGGAGTGATAGAGAGAGCATGTTAAATTAAGTTATAGAGAGGGAAGAAGGGTAGAGGGGGAGGGGGAGGGGGAGGGGGAGAGAGATGGGTTTAGTTTTTAGGCCAGAGCTTGAATGTAAGGACATAAGAAGAAAATTTTTACAAAAAGTTAAGTTAGGCAAAATATTCCGTAATGAGCTTTTGGGGATTAATAAAAAAAATATGAAGAATTAAGAGATTGATATCTAAATATAGAAGAATTAAGATACCAATAAGAATTAACTCCTAACTTTAACTATGTCTAGCTTGTTTGTGTAAATTTTTTATTTTTGATTATTGATAATTATTACGGTTGAATTCTTTTTTATTTTTGAAGTATTGAGAATAATTAGGATTTCACTTTGAGAGATTAACAGAGAAGCATGATAAAAAAGCGGAATAAGATAAACTTATAATAAAATTAAAGAAGATGAAAAATTCATTAAAAAACTATAATGATAAAATTGTAATAAAATTGAACATTTTGGTAGGAGTACCTAAAAATTTGTTGGTGCATTTAGAATTTCCTTTTCATGAGTCTTGGATTATAGGGTGTGTTTGGATGTTTGGAAGCAATGGAATTAAGAAAGAAAATTAGAAGTACTTTTAAAAAAATGAAGAGTTATAAGTATTATTTTTTCCATTGTTTATTTCTTACTTTTTGGAAGAAAGAAAAGATAGAAGAGAAATAACATTTTTATTTTTTGAAAGAAAAAGAAGGAGGGAAAGGCACACGGTAATAAAATATTAATACTTTTTATTTTCAACTTTTCTTTCATCTAAAGTCAATGTGAAGTAAAATTGAAAAGTGATAGTGTCAGCTAGGATCCATCTCATCATTGTAGAAATTATTTTAATTTACTTTCTAGCCAAATAAATGCATAAAGTAGTAAAAGTAACTTATTTCGATTACTTTTTTTGTATTTCTATGCAAACAAACACACTCTTAATTTTAAAGTTTCATATTCACCGGAGAATGACTTCAAATTTGATTTCTTAATTTTATTACTCAAATTTTCGAAAAAATTGACTGTATAAATAGCACTTTTATGAAAGTACCCTAGCATTTAATTCAAATAAAATATCCCATTAATAAATTTCCCAAGCCTTCTACAGTTCTACCAAAGGGAAGAAATGCTTTTGTTTATTGGGACTAATATAATATATAAAGAGTATATTGGAAACGAACCGTTAGCTTATGTAGGTTATTTGAGCTAGCGCGAAAAAAATGATGACCTCAATAATTTTCTTTTCAATTTTTTTTTTGAATTTTATCTCAATCTTAAAGTTTACACATATCCAATTTCTTAGGATTTAGATTTGGTTTGGTATTCCCTGAAATAGATAAAAACTTAAAGGTTTTTGTAAAATACAATATCTTCAATTGATTGAATATGAAATTTGATTCTCAAATAAACTAAGGAGATGGAGATAATAATCTCATAAAAATAGATAGTGAGTTATTTTTTTTTTTAAGCTCATGTAAGCATTTGAGATGGCAGCTCACTTACACTAGTCCGGCTCATTAAAAATAATTTTTTATATATATAAAAAATAACCCAACAGGGGTCATTGTGCAAAAACACTCGCACCAGCAAAACTACCTAGGGAATTTCTAAAAGCACACCACTTGTTCTAGTCAGTCCACCTCTTCGATTTAACAACAACAAAGCATTTTATTCCAAGTACTTGGGATATGCTACATGAACCAAAAAAGAATCATATCGGATCAATCACGTTGATAATCCTTCTCCATTCATTCCTATCAAGTAACATCTCCTCATTTACACCACTATAATCCATATATTTTCGTATCATCTCTATCCATATTTTTTTCGTTTTTCCCTTCACTCTTTTAACATATATTTTCGTATCATCTTTATCCATGTTTTTTTCGATTTTCGCTTCACTCTTTTAACTTGTCCTACGTTGATAAGCTCCAATCGTCGTACTGGTACATTTGTAGGTCTACATTGCACATATCCAAACCATCAGCGATTGTTTTTACATCCTCTCATTAATGGAAACTACACATATCTTATTATAAATATTTTCATTTCTTATTCTATCTCTTCTAATATTACCGCATATCCAACGAAGCATATGCATCTCTATTACACTCCAATATAAAGTGTTGGCCAGTAAAAAATGCTCTAATAAAATTCAAATTTTAACTCATATTATAAAATATAATAATATTTTATATTCAAATTTTAACTCATATTATAAAATATAATAATATTTTATATTGACTGTCACGTAGCTTACACAATCACCCTTCTTTGACCTGGATTTCGGAACAAAGGTGGCAGTGGGTCTGTGAGAGGCAGGGGAGGGTATTCTTGGAAACAAGGGTGTGCTCACTTTTTAGTTATCTCTTCTTAAACTGGAGGGTGTGCTCACCAAGAATGGTGTACTCACCACGGAAAGGTCCTGTGCTTATTTAGAATTTCCCAACTATCTATGTCTTCCATCGCATTGGGAACTCCTGAGATTTACAGCCCCGGCCCTCGCCATTCTTCTCCAACTCTTCTTTCTCCCCCATCGAAAATTCTCGAAACCCTAACCCTAGGAGACATGGACGCCATTAGAAAGCAGCTCGATGTCCTCATGGGAGCCAATCGGAACGGCGACGTGACGGAGGTGAACCGCAAGTACTACGATCGGGATGTCTGCCGTCTGTTCTTGTCGGGGCTGTGCCCCCACGAGCTCTTCCAGCTAACGGTCAGTATGCTCTAAAGTCGACTAGTTGTGTTAGGGTTTCCGATTTGATCTTTATATATGACGGTGTAGTTTCATTGTAAAACCCTAATTTGAGTTTGGTTTTTTGATTTTATCAGAAAATGGATCTTGGTCCTTGCCCGAAGGTGCATTCACTGCAGCTGAGAAAGGAGTATCCTCTGTTTGAATTTCTAGATTTGTAGAATTGACGAGAGAAATAGATTTGATTTTTAAGCGACTGACTGCAGAATTTTTTTTGATAGTATTGCCTGACGTTTATTAGGTCCATTGTAAATAAGCTAATTACTACAAAGCATATTTTCAAACATACACACATGATCTGAAATTTAAGTACCAACTGATATGTCTTTACAGAACTTAAACCTGAAATTGGCATTGATCTTAAATTAATTATAGAATACATCTGTGTCTGCGGCATCTGTGATGATCTTATTTTGTTTCATCAACATGTATTAACTAGGTAGACAAAATGGTCTAGACATAACGCAAATGCATGAGGCTACGATTGTGAAACATGGAAACATTGGTAATGGATGAATGCAGATTTATAAGGGGAAAACTCGTCTCATCGTTTATTATTTGGGATAGATAATTGCCCATTGCAGGCCCATGTGGATTTGGTCTTGACAGCCCATTTTAGTTATAAAGCAGTTAACTTTTCCTGATTCCACCATCTTTTTCTGTGAAAATTAACATCGGCACCTTGTTTAACTAAACCTCCAACCTGGTGCTAAGTGCATCATCTTCCCTGCATGCCCCTTTTCCTTTTGTACCATTGTGTTCTTCCTGAGCATTCAAAAGATATGAAGAAGCTAAAGCAAAATGCATTCATAATTTTGATAGAGAATTGGAGGATGTAATTGAGAAACTAATAGTTGAGTGTGAAAGGAAAATTCAAAGAGCCGTTAAGCGTCTGGAGGAGGCTGATGCTAAGGCTGCTGTTGCGATATCTGTAACTGAGGTTACCCAGGTACTTGTATGATATTATTTTCCCATATAAATATATATGTTCATGTTACTATAGTTGCATAAGCTTACAAATAATATTTCATTTTAAAATTACAGTCGCCTGAGATCACGGAGCTGTCAAAACAGATCAGGGAGAAATTGAAAGAAGTTGATGCATTTGGTAATGTCTCTTCTTTTCTAGATAATTAAGTTTTAAAATCACATGTTTGGGTTCTTTTCTTTTTGCTTGAACGTTCTAATTTGTTTGTATAGCTGATAAATAATCCAGAATCAATGTCTTGAATCTTGAGGCAGCATATTCTGCTCAAATACACAACACATGCACTCAAAATTTAGGGAGAGATGAACGCTATTAGTGTCCCATGCTAGTAAATTCTTTCATATATTTACGTCTAAAACGTTGCACATAAAACAAAAAAATCAACCTCAGCATTCAAACTTTACATTGACACAATTTACTAAAATCAATGGATTGGTGGATGAGAATTTAACTTAAGAACATTGTTTATTCAACTAACTATTGTACCAAAATTCTTAATGATGCTCAATACATCCTAATACCTAAGGAGGGTTATATTTTCCCCCTTCTACATTGAACTTTTCACGCTTAGGCTACTCGGATTCACCTAACCAGTTGGAGTTGCTAATGTGAACCCAGATTTTCTCAAGTCTCAACCTTCTTCAAGTATAGCATTAGTGTTTTACCTCTTTATTCGCCTTTTATTTATAACGTTACCTGTAAGAATTTACCCAACCATTTAGGTTTGCTTATGTAATCCTTGTTTATATGTAACCCAATGCTCCTTGGTGAATTTATATCTCCTTTATTGCATCATATATTTATTAGATAGATTTATGCATCAAAGATTTCTTTCGCTATGATATTAGATAATTTTTCAACACACTAAACTCTTTAAATCTTACCATGTTTTGTACTTCATCTTTGACTTGTTGAAACTTATATTGTCTACTTTATTCCATGACTAGTTTGATGCTTACGATATAATATTATGGTAATTCATATAGCATGTCTTATGAGATATGAGATGTGGATGTTGACATGAGTATTGTATTTGGAGGCGGACATGAGTGCCGTATGTGGATACGGACATAAAGTGTTGGACACAACAACCCTCCATAACCGAGACTTTTTCGTCTTCAACTACATTGAACCTGAAACTCTAATGTTTGAGCCATGAACCATCTTTTAGATGAAGCATGGCAACAAATCAACCATCATGAAATTATCTTATAGAGTTCTATAGTTGATAATCTTACATCCTTTGAAGTATTAAAATCGTTTTCTTTTATCGTGATGATATTGAACAATCGTTAATATAAAATAAACTTAAACAGCTATGGTGGTAATCTGCATTTGACTGCTGTCACGATCACCTAGCAGTTCATTATTGGGCCTCTATTTTGTGTTGGTGGCCTTGCTTGCTTTCTATGGATGTGTGTGGTAGCCTCAGTTAGCCATACAGCATTGCACTTATATTTCCTTATTGCCTTGCACCATCTGTTATTGTGAGTTCAGCATTTTTTAACCTAAAATGTGCTAAATTTAATGATACGATGTCTACAATATTCATTTCCAGATTTGGAAGGGAAAACTGACAGTAAAATTCGGTCCCTTGAAGATTTAGAAGAGCTCAGAACCAAGAGAGCTGATAAGCAGGTAATGCAGTACATGTTCTGCTTTTGTGTCTTTCTGGTCAGAGTTACTTGTCTGGTTCTTACTTTAGTTTGATAACTTTGTTTGTATTGTTGTTGCAGTCAATGCTTCTTCTTGATGCTTTTAACAAAGATAGGGCTTCCTTACCACAACCACTTCAAAATCCTCCGCAATTAGCACCTTTGCCAGCGCTTGCTCCGCCAGATGCTCGTACACAAGAAATGATTAATGATAAACTGAAGAAAGCAGAAGATCTTGGTATATGCATCTAATAGTTAAAGATAGTTTGTAATTAGTCCTTTTTATTTTTGTTTGGGAATGGGTACTCTCTTGGTTTATGATTTTTGTGGTGGATTGGATGTTTCTCATCTTCTTAAATTACATCTTTCAGCATCAAATCTGGATGTAGATCTAATATATTCTCAACAGGACTAGATGTCTGGCTGTTCAGTTTCTTTACTTGTGCGATCACGATACTCATGTTTTTTTTTTTTAAATTTTTGTGTGGGCAGGTGAAAAGGGTATGATAGATGAGGCCCAGAAACTTTTGGAAGAGGCTGAAGCTCTAAGAAAGGTTATATTCTTTTGATTCATCAGATTTGAGTCATTAGACTCACCAATACCAATTATGTTTTATATTAAGGCCTGTTGTTTATTCTAGTCAATTTTTGCCTGTTGTTTATTCTAGTCAATTTTTTTGTATAATACAAAATAAATAGTTGTATCATTCGTGCTTCTTTCTGGTTGCTTTAAAAGATACTTCTATGTGATGAAAATTTTGTACAATTTCTTTCTGCAGTTAGGTGCACGTCAAGAGCCAATTCCAGATTCCTCAAAGTATACTGCTGCCGATGTGCGAATTGTAAGTTTAATATGTCCCTCAATGTTCATTTTATTTGTTTATTATATTATGAAGTCATACATAAGGCAAATTGCTGCAAAAACGTGTTCACTAACGAAACAAAACTTCATTGTTCTTCATTTCATCATTGTCGGTATTTTGTGAAGTGACCTGATATTACGTTGTGTTGATTAGTCATGGTAACATGTGGATGGCAAGTACATTAAGATAGGATGTTTTAATTTTGCAGACTGATCAGAAATTACGTGTATGTGACATATGTGGAGCTTTTTTGAGCGTTTATGACAGGTAAAATTGCTCATTTTTCCGTGTTATAGTTTGATTAAGTTCATGAGACTCTGCGGTTTCAAAAAAGAGACTAGTATTTGGGATTCAAGTACTTCAACTTTTGACGGGCGCATTATACCTCCTTGTCACCAGCAGGCTTTTGGGCCCAGTTTTACGAGGAAAACTTTTGCAGCTAAAGAATGTGCGTGTTTTTCTGTTTTATGCTTGTGGATTATGTTGATAGGAGATTTGGGGTCATCATGCATTAACTAATCCTTTATTAGACTAAAGAAAAGAATGTTGTGATGATCAAGTTAATTTTGATATCCTATGCTGTGCAGTGATCGTCGTCTGGCAGATCATTTTGGAGGCAAGCTTCACTTGGGCTATATGCAGATACGAGAAAAATTAGCAGAAATGCAGGTTAATATTTTTGCGCTTTTTCCTCTTGCACTAAATTATGTAGGTTTCTTGGTTATACCTGTTTACTGTAGTAGCATATTTACCAAGTTCTAGCTTAGATGGCTGAGAAGTAGTAAATTCCTAGAAAATGGAAACACAACATGAAATATTACATGTGCTAGTTGTATGCTGATCTATTCTTGTTTCACTTTATGAGCTCATTGGAAATTGGACTCTAAAAGCTTTCGTCAGTGCCTGTAAATTGTTCCATGTTGTGCATAGGAAATTTTGATTTGCATTTTGCACTAATGATTTCTGGCTAGCTGATATCACTAAATCATTACTTATTTTGGATCCCATATTTTTTTAATCATTGTTTACTTTTGAACTGGAAATCTTGCTTTGTGGCTTTGAGTTTTACTAGTGATTAAGTTGTCTACTCAAAGAAATAGATATGAATTTTATCTACGATATTATTGGGTTACAGTAAGCGTATCCTTCGATATTGTAATATGTATCTTATGATGTGTGATGTGATATGTTGACTCGACTTATAAATGGATTTTAAACTCATTCAAAGAAACCTTTTCAATTTAATTACGAACAAGTATAGCCATTTAACGAAAGAGAATTTTAAAGTTTAAGATGCCTATTTAGTTGATAAAAACATTCAAACAATTCATCAAAAGAGGTGTGCGCGTGCGTGTGTATAGATATATAGGTAAAGTTAATTAGTTAATTGCTAATTCTCAATTAAAGTATCTATTGAGCTTATTTATTGTACATTAAAACTTCGACGAAAGGAAGAATTTATATAGCGTGGAGGAAATGAAGATGAAAAAACTAAAATATAAGTTGTGGAAGATGATAATTATGATGTATTTGTAGTAATTGATTCACTTGTTTTGTGATTTTTCAATGAATAACAATCTTATACAGTTATACTCAATGCTTTGGTTTTTATTAAAGTAGTATACAATTGGATCTGATAAATAGGGAAGAGATTGGACAAATATATATTCTAATTTGATTGTTAGATATGAGACCTGATTATGAATGGGATTTTGAGAAATAAAGACCATACCAGTGAAATGTGCCACTTGGATGAAATTTGATGAGTGTGAGTTGAAGCAGGAACACGGGATTTACTTAAAAGAAAAGGAGGAGATGGTGTAATCTAAAAATATTATCATTTAGTTGTTTTTTCCTAATATTTAAGTCTATAATAATTTTTTTGGGTAATTATTGGAGAACCTATTAACTTGAATGCAATTGTAAATAGTAAATGATGAAGAGAAAGGGAAATAAGAGTATAGAAAGGAGTTTGTGAGAGGCAAAGGAGATGAAGATGGGGAAAATAAATGTCATTCTTCAATTTCATGCGAAGTTAACAACGTATTATATTTACTAATGTAGTATAATTTTTCTGAATGACCTCATGATCATTGCACTTTGGATGTTTGTTACCTGTTATATATAGCTGTTGACTTGCATTTAACATAAGCCTTAGCATTTGTCTTTGGTTATTTGTTTACTTATTTCTTTAAATTTGCTCATATTTTTGTTATATTATATATTGGTATGCACTTGATTATGTACCTGTTACATATTGATCAACTTATTTTACAATGCGATAAATGCTATATGATGTATAGGGTTAATGATACACGCTAGGTATTATGATTTGTCAACTTTGCTGGTGACGTGGAAGCAAACTGTTTCCTTTGAATGCCCAATGAAGTCCTTCAAGCTTAACATATAACTGTTCCCTGCTTCTTAGTATCTTGCTATCATTATTGCAGAAATTTTTGAGTGTTTCCTTTGCTTGGTGCATCTTATCACATTAGTTCCTGCTTGCAAGGAACACTTGGTTGCGATTGAACTTAACTGCATAGATAATTTTATGATGGGATTCATTCTCATGACTACGACAGCTTTCTTATGATTAAAAACATGCAGTCCAGATTATGTGGCTCATCTGTCCTGATCTGTTGATCCATAGCCTTGGTTATTGACTTCTGGATTTCACATGAACCATTGGTTCATGAAAAGTATGCGTCATGTGCTGGCCAAGCACATGAACTGCAATTTATTTATATTGTCATGTGCTGGCCAAGCACATGAACTGCAATTTATTTAAGTTCCCCACCTCTGTATCACGGTCATTTAGCATTTCTATCGCGAAGCAGCATCGTGCTCCGAACATGTTGGACATGGACACTTGTTGGTGACTCCTTAGATACGTATTCTGAGTCTTCCAGCTTATGCCCTCAAGTTTATAATATTTAAGGTTAGGACACTTCTGAAGGGTGGATGTTGCTCATTTCTTATACATTTCTAGTTCACTTTACAGATTTGAGATATTTTTCTGTCTTCACCACATATCAAAGACTACGCTTTAGTGGAATCCCTTCAAAAGTTTCTTTTCCTTGAGGAAAAGAGACAGCCTTACTCCTTCAAAATGTTGACTTGTATGTGAACTATGATTAGATATCTTTTGTATAAGAAATTTGTTAAATTGAGTTATTCTACAACTAGGTTGCACAGACACGCCAACACAGGCGAGGCAGGCGAGGCATGACGCAATACTGATACATGACAAATTCTGAAAAATACATATAAAATAGCATGACACAGAATATTGTTGGTTCTGACATAACATGGCTTCGTAATAGGATGTGCAACGAATCAAAATGCTGTGGCCTATTCCTTTTGGAAAGTCATAAAATGTATAATAGCTGATAAACTTATAACGTATATGTGACCATTGCATACCTATTATATTATTATATTATTATAATTGTGTGTCTAGGCATTTGAAAGTATGTTGGTATCTTAATTTAAGTATGTATATATGCACTCTCTTTGTTATTTGTGTACATTCTAATGCTGCACCCCTGTGTCCTTGTGCCCTTTAAAGGAATTGCCGTGTCCCTGGCCTGTGTCTACATTGTGTCCCTGCTTCTTACTTTCCCAACACAGTTCCCAACAAGCAAACTCTCTGCCAAGGTTGCACAGATAGACATGGACATGCCAACACGGGTGCGACACGTGATGAAGTATGAAAAGGCACATATAAAATAGCATTGGTATGGCAGGACATGTAGTATCTGGCATGACACATCATCATAATAGAAGTGTCCGTGTCCTTGCTTTCTAGCTTATTACATATTCTGCTGTCCTACAAAGTACACATGCTAATATTAATTTGGCTTTTTGCTTGAATTTCTTTTTGGAGTATGTTGTTCCTAGTAATCTTGCAATCTGTGCAAGTTGTTTTCCTTGATCACGTGTAATCCACTCGGATGCAACATTGTTTAGGTTCACAACTCCTATCTGGTAATTGTCTTTTAGTTCCTAATATGATTCTAGTCTTACGCAAGGGGATTGTAAAACAAGATGACATGAGGTTTAATAGAAGGTTTTAATACATGGGAATTTTTGCCAAGATGAAATACAACTTGAAAAGAAAAATCCCTTCCGAATCTTCCCTAAGATAACATGCTGTAAGGTGTGCTCTATATAAAGTAGACAATGGTTTTTCCCTTATACACAAGTTTATTAATTACCTTGTCATGCTATACCTCTGTTTTTCTGTTTGGAGGATCTTGTCAGTGTTTCTGAAGTATTATTTGATGTAATAATGGTTTCAATCAGAACATATATTAATACTTCAAATTTATCAGGAGGAGAGAAGTAAAAGCCGTAAGAGAGAGAGATCTGGAGATGATAGAAGGTACAGTTTGTTCCACCTGCCAGATTATTTCATACGTGGTGCCAAATATGCCACCTCTTCTCCTTTACAAAGCTTTTGTTGACACAAATTTCGTCTTTGATAATGTAGGTCCGTGGAACGGAGTAGGGACACCGACAGAGCAGCAAGCAGGGACCGAGACCGAGACCGAGACCGAGACCGAGGTGATAGTCAAGAAAGAGGAAGGGATTATGATCGCCGTAGTAGAGATCATGACCGCTACACTGATAGAGGCCGTGAACGGGATAGAGATCGATCGCAAAGTTATGATTCAAGGAGCCGGCATAGATCTCGCTCTCGGTCTAGGGATCGCACTAGAGATTATGATCGTCACAGGTAGCATTGCATATATTGGGAACCATATATGAACTTAGCATCTTTCTCTCTTCAAGATGTTTTCCTAAATTTAGGAGAATTTGGAGCCTCTTAGCATGCCATTTCATTCATGAAGCCATTTTCGTGTGGGCACATTTCTTATGCATTTTAAAGAATTTGTGGCATGTTAACTTTTCGTGTTAACATTGCCTTTCCCAACATAGGCCCCTCTCTTGTCCATGGCTTTCATAACCAGGAAGTTCACACTAAATTTGAGAGTTTGGCATCTCCGTGACAACTGCTCATAATACTTTCTCAAATCCTTTGTGGAGCCTTGCTTCATAGCCATTCCCATAATGGGAAAAGATATCATGATATCTAGTGGAGACGGCTATCTTGCACTCTACTAACTGTAACTATTGTGCTCTTGATTGCTTGTTTCTGTTGACTACCTCTACGTGGACATTAGACTTCCAGCATAACTCTGGACGCCCCCTCTTGAGAAAATTGGCTGTATTTGTATGTTAGTTATTGAGTGAGATGTGCAGTGAAGTTTTAAACTGGGAGAAAATCTTTGCTGCACAGCCTTATGACTCTTTCATCCGATGTTTAAAATTGTAACAACGGTAACATAACGTTTTGTCTTTATTGGGTTACATCATATATAGCTTAACGCATAACGTAGATTACGCAATTTCCTATTTAGTTTAAAAATAAATATAATATTATATAATATAATATTTATAAATATAAAAATTCTATAAAAAAAGAATGTAAAGCCATTCTATAATACATAGAAACTATTCTAGTTTCTAACAAGTTTCACACTAATTTTAGCGTTTTATCTTTATAAATTATATTAAGTTCACAACCGTAATTTCAGTCGTCATCAAATAAGAAAAAAAATTTCAAATTTATTTATTTCAGTTTCGTTCATCACCAATGCTAGTTTCATTCATCACTAATGCTGAAATTTATTTTTAGGATCAACAATAGTTAAGAAAACTCAACAATCAGAGAGGAAGTATAACAAGCAATCGCAAATAAATAAGCTATCAATCCAAAATAAATTAAACAATCAGACAACAAAGTAGTGAAGTAACGTGACATAACGTAAAATAATATAAAAACCACACTGATATAATGCACCGAGTTATTTTCTACAGTTAGGTAGTACTGAGTTTGCGTTAGGTATTATGATATAATAGAACAGGTCTCATAACGCGTTATTTTCAACTTTGCTTTCATCTTTGCATGCTTAGCAATTGTTTACGTTATTTTCTGGTAACTGTTAATATGCACTTGGCTACATTATTTTCTGATACTTCTTATGGATCTTTGATAAATTCAGCCAATTTAAAGATAGTACAATGTCTTTAAAGAACACTCTATCTTGCTGGAAATTCCTATATTTATATTTATTATCTAGTTTCTATTGTCGAGTTTGAAATAAAATAAAAAAGTAAAATTTGTTAGTAACCACCAGATAACAGTCTTTTTTTTGGTAACCAGCACATAACAGTCGTTTGCATTGATTTGTTGTCTAAATAAGATGGATTTTACTAATTGAAATAATATAAGGTTTCATGCCTAATTTATAAATGTGATGAGATATGCTCATAGATTATGAGGGCCCCTCTCTGGGGTGTTTATTTTAGTTTTGTAAGTTGATATGCAGCAGTCTTGTTATATGACATGGCCCAGAAATGCCCTTAACAGAAATAGATCAGAAGCATAACTCAGTAAGTATTCAGTGTTTGACAGCCCTAATCCAAATTAGAGCATCAACCAAATTTATTGAATCAATAATCTGACTGGTCCTACCTGAAAATCAAGGGTTTGGAAAGCTTTGGAACCTGCCTGAAACCCAGCAGGATGTCTCTGAAACCTGACAAACTTGAAACCATACCATAAATAGAGACATAACTAGCTATCTAAATATGTTGTCGTGCGACAACTATGCAGTTTAAGTAACATTCTTGTCCTTTATGACACTAATCTACTCCTAACAAGACTTGGAAATAATTATATACTTCTTCAGTTACCAAATTTTCAATCATGGCGATAATGCCTTGCGATGGCTTTTGAAATGGATGTCAACTTCACATACTATAAAATTATGAGATTTAGATTTTATTTTTGAAAACTGGTAGTTACCCACCAGTTTTTAAGTGTAATCCAACTTTTAGGAAGACCAGTTTGATCCTGAAAATCAAACCCACCTGAAACCCAGTGAACATGTTTTATTTCTCTTAAAACTTCTCTAGATATTTTCAGGTTTGGGTACCAAGTAATGCCTGATGTATCGTGGAGACGCCCCTGTAATTCCAATGTGAAATCAAAATTTTACTGGACATCTTCTTAAGGTAACTGAGTAATCAAGGGGCTTATTATGGGAACATCCCTTCACATCTTTATTGGAAATGTAAGATTTCAGATAAAAGAACAAGGCTTTAGTCAACCTAGTCCTGAGTTGACCTTAGGAAGTGCCATGGATGAAATGGGTCTTTAGATGATTCCACAAGATCCCTTTTACCTCTACACTTTCTTTTGCCCAAACAGTCTAGTCTCCTTTCTCCGCATCTGTTCCTGTTTCCCCCTTTCCTATCCTCTTCTTGGCTCCTGACAATCCTCTCCTGCCTTTTAGAATCCTCTCTCTTGACATAGTTAAATCTAGCTGTCTACTTGGCCAATTTAATGTACTCTTCGATCTCCTCAAATATTCCGATTCCGTAAATTGGGTTTCTTGATCTAGAAGTAAACACAAGAGACTGCTATTGTTTGATGATGAAGTGTGAGTCTAATGACTGTATATTTGTGATTTATGATTTTTATTTAAAATTCATTTCCTTTCTTCTTCCTTGCAGCAGGCGTCATGACCGGTATGACAGGTATTAAGCTTTGCTCAAAGCAAAAAGAAAGCTCGAGGTTCTGGTACGTCTTGACTAAGCTAATATTGTAGATTCAATTGTTACATCAACAATCAATTCTTATTATTGTTATTTTTTTATTCTCAGGTTTTCATGGAGCTAAAGCTGACCGCCGTAGGGAATCTTCTATAAATCTTTTGCTGGGTATGTGATACCGATAGATGTTTAAGCCTGAGAATGAGTCCCCTGTAAACCTGGGAGAACAGTAGGTCTGTTGAGTTGTTTGATTTTATTTTGAAGTATTCAAGTGGTATCAAATTTGGAACATGTGCCATATGAAGTTTGTGCGAGGAAAGTCTTATCATACTGTTATGTGATCTAAAGCTAGTATGCTAGTGAAGTATTAGATCATAGAATTTAACTTGTAAACCTTGTATTCATCGTCCCTTTTCACTTTCAAAACCATCTTTTACGCTGCCTCTTTAAGTTCTCGGTGAGCTTCACATTCTTTTTCTGGAGAGTAAGCGCGCTTGCACACTAAAATAATTGTATGCTTCTTGGATGTATTTGTTCTCATCCTATTAATAAGTTTCATCAGCACCTGGATTTTTTGATACAGACTCATAAGAGTAATTAGCAGAGATCATAGAAGTAGCTAAATGCAATATAGTTTGAATTTTTGTTGTCTGAGTTTTCTACATTCGTCTTATCTGAATCATACCATTCGTCTTATCTGAATCATACCAGGTCGCTTGCCTCACTTTTCTCTTGTTTTTCACCTGGTTTGCATATTCTTGAGTCATATGACCAAATCCATGGTATTCATAGCGTTGTACTACCCTTGGTTTCTCATTCTTGATCTTTTAGTCCTATTTCTTTTCAAATTTGTTTTATTGAGAAATCAATGGAGATGACTTTTCAAAAGATGATTGAGTTATTTTATAAAGTTCTTCTTTATATTTCTTAACGAAATTTTTAACAAGATCAATCTCATTTTTCCTGTCAGAACCTGCTTTCATGTCTTTTAGGTGTTGAGAGAATAGAGTACCCGTTAACCCTTTTATCTTGTGATGATTAGTTTCGAAAATTTTGCGAATTATCTACTAGTTTGTCCAATTTCATCCATCTACATCCTCGTGACCTTTGGTTTGAATCTTCTCGGAAGAGATTTGAAAATTTTCTTAACTACATTTGAATCTGACATCTTTTCCCCAAGATTAAAGGAAGAACTAATAATATAATTAAGCTTAACATAAAAATTTCAAAAAATTCATCACTAGACATAATAAGATTCTCAAAAATAGTCATGAAGTTTAGACACTTTTATAATATTAGTTCTCTCATTAGTAATCTTCAAGGTTCCCAAATCATTTTTTTTCTTTTTGCAGATTCACAAGTGCTAATCTTTCTAAACTCATTATAATCAAATCCATTAAAAAAAATAGCATATAAAACTTTAAATTTTCATGGAGCTAACTCTTATTCCTTAACTGACTATTTTTTAGGTTTTAATTTATTATCTTTACTAATAGGGTATCCCCAATCATTAGTAAGAGATGCTCAAGCTTTTTCATGTGTATTCATCTCGGCTTTCCAGTAGAAATAGTTATGTCTATCTAGTAGGGATGGTTTATTGGTGGATTGATGCTCTCTAGAATATCCATCGAAATTAGTAAGTAGATCAAATTCTTAAATAATTGATCTTCTCTGTACCAACTAGAAAATGCATTAATAATAAACTAATCATCAACCAAACAAGTAAAAAAAAAAAAAAAAAAATCAAATCCAATCATCAAACAAATTAACACAAAAAATTTAACATGATAAATCCAAACTGGGTGAAAATCCATAGAAAGACTGCATTATGAATTTTGCTTTGCAATCACTCGTCTTATACCTACTAGAGAGTAAAAATATCTTTCTCTAACTCATAAAATACCAACTTTTAACTGTTCAAGTGAACTACTCTCATTCAAGATTATAGTTGTAAATATAAATCAAGTAGTAATTTTAAATGTTTAAATATTACTAAAATAACAAGACGATAGATGTCTAGTAACGAAAATATTGATGACTGTTTGTCGGAAAAAATCGTTCTTTCCTTCCATTGTAAATTCTTGATTACAGTGCAAAAGATTTACAGCAAAAGATTTACAGGAAAAAAAAAAGAAAAATCACACTGTTTTCCCTTACAACTGTTGTAAGAGAGAGGAGAATTTGGATTAACTCCCCTTCATTTGATGTGGGCTCTTTGTTATGGCGACGGGAATCCAACTTGTTTTGTGTTGAGGATCACTTGCTCTTGGAGTCTCTGGTTAAGGAAGAATCTCTTCTCTGGCCCGTTGGAATGAGAGTTTACTTGTGTGTTCTTCATGCAATAAATACATAGATCTTATTTTCAATCTAAAATAACACGAACTTCTCAAGTTCGATGTCACAAATCTTTTGAAATCTCTTTCTTAATTTGCTTGGCTTGAGCATCTCTCAAGAGAATGGCTTATTTGTATAGTTTTTGCTTTTCAAATGAATTTTAATTCCGTCTTCGTCCTTCTAATGTTTATCTAATGGATCATTTAACACTTTGAATCTTAAAATACTCAAATCTATTATGATTACTGGTTGGGCTACCAATAGCACTACTGGTGGCTTCTGGTAGCTCCAGCAGTAGGAGCTCTCGGGTTCAAAAAAACTCACCTACCGATTGGATACCAGTGGTCTCTAAAACTACTACTCATGATCTTCCAGCTACCGGCACATACTGGTTGCTGTTTTCTGTAGCTTGAGTATATAGTCGTTTTGTTCTTGCTTTTCAATACATTTTTGCAACTCGATTACATAGCCTTTTTCTTCATCTTTGTTATAGGATTTCTCCATACACAAATAATGATAGGATATAAAAAATCTCAACACGGCCTACTTCGAATTCTTAGTTTCTTTATGAAGCAATTGTGACAACGATTCATGGACTTGGAGGGAAAATATTTCCTAATAAAGAACAATCCAGAGTTTGGCAAGTCAGTTAATGATCATAATTTATAACTTGCTAATTTTATACTATTGGCAATTAAAACATGAGAAAAATTGATTTAATGATAGAATCTATCTAATAGTAATGAAATTAAATTAAAAATTAATTAATAAAAAAAATTAAAACTAATAAATTGTAGGTATTATTAATAATGAATTAAGTAATCTGGACTTGCCAAATCTGGATTTAGCATTTAAATAAATCCAAATATTGCAAGTCCGGATTCGTTAAAAATGCCAAGTGGGTCTTGATTGGAAAATATTTTCCCTCCAGTTTATTTATTGATTTTTTTTTTTTTAATTTTTTGAAAAATTGGTCTCAAAAAGGGGAAGAATTTGGCTTATGAACTTCAATTCATTAAGATAGTTTTGATGATAAAAATATTATGGTTAATAAGTATTTCTTATTAACAGAGCTAAACGATCACTCTCAATTTCAAAGACAACAATAAATAAAATAGATTTGAACAAAGAAATATCAAGTTAGAAGAGCATGTGCTCAACTAATACAAAGAAGAGCTATATGGAGCTCAATGCTTAAATCAAATAAGCTCAAGACAAATGTTATTCATCATTCAAGACAAAAGATTTTTCAGTATAAACTCAAGATCATCAATAAATATATACTCGAGTAAAATTGTAATACTCTAGCTCAACAGTATCACATCTTGATGTGAAATAAGAATTAGTTTATTTTATAATAATTCTTATGAATTCATAAAATATTCGTAATTTATTTATTTTTAAGAAATCCGTAGATAATATAAAAAAGGGTTAATTACAGTCAGACCCCCTGTAGTATTGGGAGTGTATAACTTAACACTCCTAAAGTTTGAAACTCTAAAAAAAAATCCTGAACTTAGTTATTTTCACTCTCTTTTTTTTACTAAAGTGCACTCTTGTCCATCAAGTTCCTATTCTACCATCATCCCTCTTTTTAACCAGCACACTTGTAAAAGGAGGGATGATGGTAGAATAGGAACTTGAGGGACAAAAGTGCAATTTAGTAAAAAAAATAGAGAGTGAAATAACTAAGTCCAGGGAGTTTTTTGAGAGTTTCAAAGTTCAAGAATGTTAAGTTACACACTCTCAATACGACAGGAGATTCGGAACGGGTACGATCAACGCTTCATTCATTCGTTGAACCGTCGGGGATAACCATTATCTCAGCATTGAGATCAATCACCACACCACCTCTATCATACATACGACATTACACGATGCGAGAGTGCATGGTCAATACACACCTACAACGCCTACGTTCCGCTTGCAGCCAATATAACCACAACCTCACTTGCACGATATTAAACAACCGAAGCTACGGGCTGTAACTAATCCTGTAAAAAAATTTAGCCAGGGTTGAGCGCATCTTTATCGATTCTTCAAAGCAAGGAGACAAAAAATCGCTATCGGATAATATAAATAACTGTACACGTAAAGGACAAAGTTAATAAGATGGGATGTTTGTCGCGGAACATCCTGCATGGGGCTTTACAACGAATCTCAACAAGAGCCACTACAAAAAATAATGGGTCCATTCACATATTTAAATTAACAATTATAATATTGATTTTTTTAGAATAAAATAAAATATGATATAATATCAGGGCAAGTATGCTGCCGAGGCATTGTTCGTAGGACTGAGCATAAAATCGAAAAAATCGAATCGAACCGAACCAAAGCGAACCGATCGGTACGGTTTATTCGGTTTTCGGTTCGGTTCGGATTAAAAATCGAAATTATTTACGGGTTTCGGGTTGGGTTTCGGTGGCTTTAGCTTCAACCGAAACCGATCGAAAAAACCGAACTTTTGGAATTGTAGCTTATTTTTTTTCTTTGATTTATTTTCAATGTGTTTTTCGTTTAAATTTTTAATGAAAAACATATGATTGTTATTTTAATAAGTAGAAAAAGAAAAAAATAGAAAAAAATTTATTATTTTTCCTATAGAAAACATGCGTTTATCACATAATTAATTTCAAACCCTAAAAACCAAAAACCGAACCGAAAATTCGGTTCGGTTTTCGATTTTCACTTTTTTTTTTCAGTCGGTTCGGTTTCGATTTTATATGTTCGGTTCAGTTTTCGATTGGATTTTTTTTTTCAAAAAACCGAGCCGAACCGACCAATACTCACCCTAATTGTTTTTGGCAATAGGAGTTGGAAGGGTAGGAATTAGAATTGGGGTGGATAGATTTAAGGAGAACTATACTTGACATTAGAGCCTACCACATTCCATTAACATATAGATTATAGAATTATGATACAAAGTACATACTAATAATCCAGGTTAATAAAATACAAAGATATAAAACAAGTAAATACAAAATACATAAAGATTCTAGTATCGTATATGACTCGAGATGTCTAATCACATTTTTTGTTCACTCGTCTTGATCATGCATAGCAGACACCTCTCACCCTCCAGGAAACGTTTCCAACTTTTAAGTATTATTTCTTACGGATTTTTCTAAGTGCACCATCTTATATCTTTAAATTACACTTCTCAGTTTGTTTCCTCCAACCCTCTAATTCCTCTCTCTCTCTCTCTCTTAAAAAGTTCTAATATACTAAACACCTCAAAAATTTTAATTTATTTTTAAACAAAAAAATAGTCTGCAAAAATAAAACTTACAATAAATTATTTAATTTATTGTTCAAATTTTACTTTATTTTTTTTGCAAAAGTTAAAATTTTCATTTATTATGAATTGTAATTTATTTTTGCTATACTCCCTTTAGTAGGATCCTTCTTTCGAATCTCTTTAATTTTGATCAACCGAAAGAAAAAAAGTTTTTGCTATTTATTGTATTTTTTAGAGATTAAAGAGATTTATTATTTAAGTTTTGAAAGAATTATTACGGTTTTGAGATAGATTTAGGGAGAAAAGAAGGAAGAATATGAGGAAAGAAATGCCTTAAATAGTTAATGGTAAATTTGTTATAAAAGCAAAACATTTCGAAGGGTACTTAGAAATAGGAAGAGGCATACTTAAAACTATTAAAATCAGAATCTAGAGTGAAAAAAATTTCTTCAAAATTGTCCTCCTAAGCCCATTGTCTCTCTCTTTCTTTTTTTAACCCTTGCAGAGCCCGAAAGTCGTTGCCAACAAAATATGCAATCATCAATGCAAACAAAATTAACATCAGGACAAACATTATATATATATATATATAAAGAGAGAGAAAACGAAAAATTTATTGACGGTAAAGAGAGTTTCTTCACTATAACTTAGGTGACCCAATACAATTATAATACGTGGCGTCATTTAAAATAACAAATAAAAGAACTCTTTTAAATGCCTTTTTGAATGGCGCCACGTGTAATAATTTTATTGGGCCACCTAAGCGACGGTGAAGGAACTCTTTTCACCGATGAATTTCCCATTTACTCATATATATATATATATATATATATATATATATATATATATATATATATATATATATATATATATATATATATATATATATATATATATATATATATATATATATATATAATTCACCGACAGTAAAGGAATTTCCTTCACTAGTACTTAGGTAGCCAATAAAACAATTACATGTGGCATCACTCAAATGGCGGTTAAGCGAGTTATTTTATTTGATACATTGATTGGCGTTATGTGTAATTATTTTATTGGGCTACCTAAACGCTGGTGAAGGAACTTTCTTTGCCGTCGATGAATTTTCCGTTTTCTCTTTATATATATATATATATATATATATATATATATATATATATATATATATATATATATATATATATATATGAGAAAACTGGAAATTCACCGGCGGTGAAGGGAGTTCCTTCACCGCCGCTTAGGTGGCCCAATAAAATTATTACACATGACGGTACTTAAAGTAACAAGTAAAATAACTCTCTTAACCACCCTTTTAGTGGTGGCACGTGTAATAATTTTATTGGACCACCTAAGCGACATACATATATATATATATATACATATATATATATATACATATATATATATATATACATATATATATATATATATACATATATATATATATATATACATATATATATATATATATATATATATATATATATATATATATATATATATATATATATATAAAAGTAAACGGAAAATTTATCGGCGGTGAAGGGAGTTCCTTCAATGCTGCTTAGGTAGTCCAATAAAATTATTATATGTGACACCACTCAAAGTGCGGTTAAGGAAATTCATTTATTTGTTATATTAAATGACGCAACGTATAATAATTTTATTGGGCCACCTTAGCGGCGGTGAAGGAACTCCCTTCACCGCCAGTGCATTTTCCGTTTCCTCTATATATATATATATATATATATATATATATATATATATATATATATATATATATATATATATAAGGTCATCGTTTCCCCCTGTGGGTTCCATGTCATTGGACGACAACGTCCAGCAGACGTCCCTTTTCGATTATAAACGTCACATTTGTTTTTATAGTTAAATTTAAATTGATGACCAATTTTTTTATTTGAAAATGGACATATATATAACCTCCAAACTTTTTTTTTAGCGGCACATATTGGCATATTCCTCACCGAGATCCGAAAAAATTTTCTGTAGTAGAAACAAGAAATTGTTATTTAATAAGTAACTAAATTTTTTTGAAAAGTACTCCATAAAATAATAACAACAACTAAGCCAAAAGAGGATTACTGCGGGTCGATTATATGAATGATCTTTCTCTACTTATTCTTATCAAGTAATATACCTTCATTTAAACTTCTGATATGCATATCTTTTCGTATCACCTCAATTCACATTGTTTTCGATTTTTTACTTCATTGTTTTTATTTGTCCTATATTGATGAGTTTTCTTTATCGAACTAGTATATTTGTAAGTATATCGTAGATAATTTTCACGTTTCTCAAATTTAATGGAAAATATATCTATTTTAAAACGAATATCCTCATTTTTCAGTTTCTCTCTCCTAATGTTACTGCAATCTCAAACGAATCATACACATTTTTACTGCACTTACAAATTTTGAAAAATATTTCACAAAATCCAAAAAAATAAAACAGATTCATGAACTGGATCTAGTAAGATCTAAAAAATAAAACCGATTCATGAATCTAGTGACATAGCATGATAACAGTAAAGAAGAACCTCAGCAATATAATAATAATAATAATTATAAATGATGATAATTGGTGATAGAGGACTGCGTCTGATTATTTGGGGGGCATTTTTTGTCCTCATGTTGAAATTTAGCCGGCACCATTCGATCACATTACTCTCTACATCTAAGCATGTGGGCGTGACTCCAACTTTTCTTAGCGTCTCACAGGACATATTTCATCAAACTTTATATAGAGATCGACCCTCTTTCTCAATAAATAATTGGACCAAAAAAAGAAAATTTAGAGAGAGAGAGAGAGAGAGAGTATCATTCTCTCTCTAGAGAGAGAGAGAGAGAGAGAGAGGAGGAGAGATGGGAGGAGAGGCAGTTCCTCTCCTTGCCGAGGAGAAGGCATGCGAAGGGGAGGAGAGAATAAGTGGGTGGGCGGTGAGCAGAGTCGTGGGTGAGGTTAAGCGGGTGGGTTACCTTGCGGGGCCGATGGTGGCGGTGACTCTATCGCAGTATTTCATCCAAGTGATATCGAGCATGATGGTTGGCCACCTCGGAGAGCTGCCTCTCGCCAGCGCCGCCATTGCCACTTCCCTCGCTGGTGTCACCGGATTCAGCCTCCTCGTAAGTTTTTTCTTCTCTTTAGTTTTGGGGAAATTCTAAATGCGCACCATAGTTTACTAGTGAGCACCATTTTCCCCTATGTTTTAAATCACTTTTTAATATAGTATGTGGTGCTCACTAGATAAATGTGGTGCGCATTAGAATTTCCCTTAGTTTTGCTTGAGGCATTTCTTACACCTCAACAGAAAAAAAAAAAAAAAAATTATTGAGAAAAAGTTATTTTTACTGATATACTTTTTTTCCTTTGAGTTGTCATTCTTCTATTGGCAGTATTTTTTTTTTCTTATAATACATTCGTGCTGAGTTTTAAATTTTTTATTACCATATTATTATATAAGTCACACACAATAATAATAGAGGCGGAGCCTATATTATGTGGTTTGCTATGTAATTTTTGTTGAATGTTTAGTCCACGTTGGAAGTGGGAGAAAGAGGTAAGGAAGGGGAAGGCTATAAATTGGCCTCTCCCCTTTCCTTATCAAGCATTCCAAAATCAATTTTTCCCTTCTTTTGTAATTTATTATTTTGTCTAGTAATAAAAATTTTCTGTCTTATTCGTGGTTTTTACCCTTTTAAGGGGTTTTCTACGTAAATCTTTATGTCTATTTCTTTGGTCGTTTGTTATTTTTCACTCGTTTTTCTATAACAATTTTTGTAACAATTTGTTTATTAAACAGTGAGTAGTACTTGCATATCCTATAAGGCGTATATGTAATATGAAACTTTAGTTTCATTATATTTTTTTAATGTGACACCAGGACATATAGCACACTACTATTCTAAAAAAAGTCACATTATATCCCCTGTTAACAAATGAGCTATTGTATATTGCAATTGAATAATTATTTAGGTTGTGTTTGGTTTGAAAGAAAATGGAAGAAAAAAAAAAAAGAAAGAAAAAGGTAAAATAAAAGAACAGAAGATGAAAATTGATTTCTCTTTTGATATTTACTTATAACTTAGTAAGAAAATATTTTTTTTTAATTAAATTGGTTTCTCTTTTGATATTTACTTATAACTTGATAAGAAAATATTTTCTTTTCTTTTTTTAATTTTCTCTCAAATCGAACAACAGAAAGCATTTTCTTTCTTATTTTCTTTCCTTTATCTTCATTTTCCCTCAAACCGAATAGAGCTTTACTGTTAACTTTTAGATGGAATTGGAATATCCAAATGGAAAGGAGGTTTTTTTTTTTTTTTTTTTTTTTTTTTTTTTTTTTTTTTATAATATATATATTTTGGTTGTGTATGTCGGGGAAGTCATGTATGACAGTTTACCCAAATCGAAAAGTATTTTAATTAACTATTAGATGATTTTGTCGATAATTATGATAAATGAACAAGAGTAATGGATCTCTTTGGAGTTGAAAAACAACATAATCAAAATTTTAATTTCTTTCAAAATAAAATGCAAGTATCGAATTCTTAAAATGTGTGAAAACTGCTAAAACATTTCTTACTGGGACGATGGGACGGTAACAGACCAGAAAGAGTATTATATTTGACTTATGAATTACTCCATCTGGTCTCAAATAAGCGACGTTTTAATAAAGTTGAACAATTGGCTTGAGCTAGCATCGGAGGATTCTAACTATAGGGAGGAGAAGAGATTCCGACCGTCTCGCTCGCTGAAATCCGACCAAACTCTGACGAACTGTGGATTGGTCAGATGCGGTCAGAATCCAATGAAATTGGTCGGAGTTTTCATCAGCAAAAAGAGACAGAGTTCTTTCCCAGAGAGAGAGGGAGGGAGGAAGGAGAGAAGAGAAGGGGAGCAGGGTGGCAGGACAGAGAGAGAGAGAGAGAGAGATAGAGAGAAGGGGAGTAGGGTGGCAGGAGGGAGAGAGAGGGAGAGAGAGAGAAAGAGAGAGAAGGGGAGAGAGAGAGAGAGAGAGAGAAGGGGAGATCTTATTGGGAAGCAACCGAAATTGCCCGTTGAATTCCAATTGACTCTGGTAACATTTCGACTGACTCCGTCCATTTGTTTTTCCATAATGGCTCCGACCATACAACTCCCCATATTCCGACTGAATTCGATTGGAGCCGGACAGAGCGGGTTCATCTCTACGTTTTAGAGATTTTCACACTTTTTAAGGAGTCTAGTTCGAACTCATCTTTTTATCTAGAAAAATGTAAAATTTCCGATCACATCCTCTTCTTCCATCTCAAAAAACACTCATCATTATTATTCATTTAAGTGTATTAGTTAATTAATACTTTTCAATTTTAGTTACGTGTCACTTATTTGGAACTAAAGAAATTTCTCTATAAAGTAGTTTGTTGGGACCGAAATAAAGATGAGAATGAGCAGGGTCAAGAGCCAATTCTTAACATGTCCGGAGCAAATTTTTGAATTAAAAACTCAACATAATTATATTAATTCAAAATTTTAAATAGAGCATATTAAGAATTGATCTATGGATTCACCCATTTTCATCCCAGACTAGAGGGAGTGTCTATCATCTATCAATTTATCAACATTTTGAGCAATTTCTATTAACTGGTGTCATAGGTAGGAATGTCTTGTGGATTGGAAACATTGTGCGGGCAAGCTTACGGAGCAAAACAATACAAGAAAATAGGGAAGTATACACATACAGCAATATTAGCTCTCGTACTGGTTTGCGTCCCAATCTCTCTCATATGGATGGTCATGGGGAAGCTCCTCATCTTCGCAGGCCAGGACCCCGAGGTCTCTCTCGCAGCTCAGAGCTATGCAGTATGGATGATCCCTGGTCTGTTCGGTTACGCCATCATTCAATGTCTCGTGAAGTTCCTCCAGTCTCAGAGCCTGATTCTTCCGATGGTCCTAAGCTCCGTGCTGACTCTCTGCCTGCACATTCCACTCTGTTGGGCTTTGGTATTCAAGACTGGCCTGGGGAACGCCGGTGCTGCTCTATCGACAAGCATGTCGTATTGGTTCAACGTGGCTGTTCTTGGATTGTACGTCAAGTACTCGGAGTCGTGCAAGGCTACTTGGGCACCAATCTCAGAGGATGCGGCTAAGGGTATCGGAGAGTTCCTGAGGATAGGTCTTCCGTCTGCTGGAATGGTCTGGTAATTACCGTAATTTAGTTTCTTACAATTTTTTAAATTTTTTTTTCGTTCTTCTTAGTTCTAACTTCGGCTAGTTGGATTTGTTTGTACTTGTTATAGCGTAGAGTGGTGGTCCTTTGAGCTTCTTATCTTGGTTTCTGGATATCTGCCCAATCCGAAGCTTGAAGCCTCCATGCTTTCTATAAGGTAAGATAGAGACCCAGATTATGTATTTAGGAGGAATTTTTTTTTTGGGTTAATTACAGTCAGACCCCTATAATAATATGGGGGTCTGTCACTTAATACCCCTGAAATTTAAAACTCTCAAAAAAGACATCTTTAAATGTTTGGGATACGTGATGTGCACGTATTATAAAAAATCTAAAATGTCCCTAAAACTATGACTCCTCTCTCTTCATCCTTCCCCCAATAGTCTCTCTTTGTGCCCGGAAAGCAGCAGCAGTTCCTCCTCTCTCTTGCTTTCACCGGCAGATAGCAGATGCAAGCTGCTACAGGAGCAGCTTGCATCTGTAGCAGCAGCAGCTCTGCAAGCTGTTGTTGTGCACAGTTGCAGCTACTACTAAGAGAGAGGAGGGGAGGGGGAGAGAGAGAGGGAGGGGGGGAGAGAGAAGAGAGAGAGGGAGAGAGAGAGAGAGAGAGAGAGAGGAGAGAAGGGGAGGGGGAGAGAGAGAGAGAAGAGAGAGAGAGAGGGGGTATACTGGCTTAAAGAATGGGATGGATAAAATAAGGATTAGATAAAAAAAAATGTAGTTTAATATAAAAGGGAGTGATAATAACTAACTGTTCATGTTCACTAACATGTGTAACGGTCTAGGGGGTTTTTTGAGAGTTTCAAATTTCAAGGGTGTTAAAAGTGACAGACCCCTATACTATAGGGGTTCTGACTGTAATTAATCTTTTTTTTTTCAAAAATATTAATTAGAATCTGCTATCAGACACAATTCTTGCCAAAAGTTGGTTTATTACTTATATTTCTGTTCGCTTTGAAACCTGAAAGCGTGGGTTGTATTTGAATCATCGATAAAATTACTGAGAGTCCAACTATAGCTCGTTTAACCTCTAGACGATAGTAGAAAGTATGGGCACATATGATATATTCGTTTTTTTTTTCTTCAAACTATAACACTAGGAGAGTAGAGGTGATATGTATGCAATATTTATATATAAGAAATAGATAAATATACAAGGAAACGATATACAAAATATACAACTCATCAATGACTTACATAGGCTTTTTCTTTCGAGCAGCCTCACTAGCATGGCACTTCTGTATAACATCCCCTTCGGGCTCGGTAATGCTGCAAGGTATGCCCAGAAACAAACATATTCTTTTTATGTGTTGCTAGCATACTCAAATTCATGCATAATGCAATTGTCGATCTTCCTTTTGCTCTACTTCCTAGATCTTAAAGGGAAGTTTCCATTGATTAATGATCAATTTTCCTTCTCATAATATATATTTAGTACACGAGTAGCCAACGAACTGGGAGCTGGGAACCCGGAAGGAGCTCGGCTAGCTGTGCAGGTTGTGATGTTCATGGCAGTAACAGAGGCTCTCATCGTGAGCGCAAGTCTATTCGCCCTGCGTAGGGTTCTGGGTTATGCCTATAGCAATGAGAAGGCGGTCACAGATTATGTCACAAAGATGGTTCCTGTTCTTTGTATCCAAGTGTTCATGGATTGTCCGCAAGCAGTTCTTTCAGGTTACTAAACTCTTTTCTTGCATCAAGATTCTCTTTACCATTGCCATAGAGCTAATATTCTAAGCTTGTATTGTTGTTCCCTTTTTTTACCATCTTTGGAGATTCGTATCGTTATCAGCCCATCACTTATGGTAGTAGATTTGGCAATATAAAGTGTGTTGTATCGACATATTATAAATATCAGACTGATATTATACGGTTTATTATGTATTCAAGTACCTGATATGATATATGCAACACGTATTGGTATCGGCCGATATTTAAAATCTTTTGGCTATTTCAGGTGTTGCGAGAGGATGTGGGTGGCAGCACATTGGAGCCTACGTGAACCTGTGTGCATTTTATCTGTTCGGAGTTCCAACAGCGTTGGGTTTGAGTTTTGTGATGCACCTGGGAGGAGCGGGTCTTAGGATCGGCATATTGTGTGGGACAACCGTGCAATCTGTGCTTCTCGCCATAATAACAAGCTGCACAAACTGGAAACAACAGGTTTGCTCTCATAGTTACCATTTACATTACAATATACTTGAACCTAGACTAGAGCCTCCGGTACTTTTCCTTCAAATGTTATGTATCTTTTAGGTGCCATGTTTTTTTTTTTTTAAAGCAAGTGGGTAATCCCCGTGTTTCATTAATCAGGTGTCGACGAAGCAAGTTACATATAGAGTATACATATATAGTTCCTCACTCGTAAGTGGACATTACAATAAAATAAAACAAAATAATGCTTAAGGAGAGTTACCAAAGCAAATACAGAAATATTGAATGTACAACCTCAACACATGATATGGTGTTTTTACTGATGTCCAGAGTTATGCTAGGTGAAGTTGGACGGCTTTAAGCCGTCCAACTTTTATCCCAACTGCCTTGTTGTCGTATGATATAGTGCAATGGATTAAGGGTGAGAGATTTTGAGTGTAATCGCTTGTTCTATGGTCTTGTTTTGGTTAAGAATATCAACTATCGTACTCCTAGTTATCCGTCTATTGTTGGATGTGTTTTGTATCAGTAAAACTCTATTTGCTTCGACACATATAGACATAGATACACAATGATTCTCTAAGAAAATTGTGCACGGTAGGACATGTATGTACACGCACAAGCGTGTCTGTGTGCGGGCATGCGTTCACACATTCTCATGGTTAACTGGACTACAATCTGCAACCATCCATTTCTCAAAGTTGGATCTAAAACTCCCCCATATATTTTTTTGAAATATGCTTGTGGTGAACCAGAGTCCACTGGTAATCTAGGCAAGTGAAATACAAAAGCCCTAAACAAGACAACAACTAATATAAAATACATAAGAATCCTAGTATCCGTACAAAGTACCTCTCTCACATATTCGCCATGATCATTTTGGCCTAGTCAAAGTTCCATATAGTATGAAAAAAAAAAAAAAAAAAAAACATATGGAGGAACTTGCCAAATTCTATTTTGAAGGGAACATAAGTTTCAAGTCAAAGTATGTTTCTAATAAAAATAGATGTGTAGTTGGTTCAAGTATATTTCTTGCTCATAGAAAAAGCATAAACTTACTGTTAGATTAACTTTTAAATGCCAAGAATTCTCTTGCAAGCCAATGCATTTAAAATTCAGGAGAATAAATAACTGGCATTGGTAATAAATCTCTTTTTTATGTTTCATTTATTTTATGGAATCTAATGTTTTCTCCTCTTTATTCAGCAATTGGCAGATTATTTTGTGGTGTTATACCTCAATTAAGTTTGTTTCCATTCTATAATTTTGAATCGATTGATCTTGCAGGCGAACATGGCGAGGGAGCGAATATTTGTAGAAAGACTACCATTGCAGAATGGGTTGGAGTGAACCGGCAATTTATTATTTGTAGAAAGACTACCATTGCATTGCAGAATGGGTTAGAGTGAACCAGCAATTTATGTGCTCTCTATTCTTTCTGAATGAAAGCCAAAATTTATGGCTTGGCTTGGTGTGAAGAAGAGCTTTGCGCGCATATTTCCAGTAATACTTAATTATCAGTGTTTGTAATTTTTATTTTTAAGAAAAAAGATGTAGCCCGATTAACTATCTTAGTTAAATCCCCTGATCAACAACATAACTGGGAATTGAACCAGAAACATTCTTGTTGGGACCAAGGGGCTTAGACACTGCAAGTTTTGGTGAGAGCCGAAAGTAATGTCATCTCCGTAATATTTTCCATTTTTGAATTCTTGGGATTTTGTTGATTTAGGACTATTCATGCCCTACTTTGAACAATGTATCTTTTAAAAAAAAAGAAAAAAAAGAAATAAAGCATCATAAATAATAATAATAATAATAATAACAATACTAGAACAACACAAACCACCACTCATATCGCAAGAAACACTCTTTAGACGAGCTTTCTCCGTGCTACTGCACAAGCCATGGAAGCCATTCCAACATAGAAATGGTACGTGATCATCATTTGCAAACGTTCGTATGTCAATAATCTTACACTACCAGAGTTTTAATATGGTATCAGAGCAAGGTTTTATTTATACAGAAAGCAAAACAGTATTGGAGATAACTTGAAGGTAATCCAACACCAAGATGCAAATGCCAAGGGCCTTGTGACTATCTATACTGCTGTCACCTTCATCATCGGCTAGGCTAAATCTCTTGACTATAGCCAAAGCACAAACCGCAACGGGTCGTATTTTGAATGTCTACTCATTGGATGCATCTATAGTTTGATTTTCATAACTATTCTGGGTTATAAGTATAGCGTTTCAATATCGTTTTGATGTCGTCGGCACATGTTGATGTCATGCCTATGATCATGATGATAGTTGCAATACTTGCTCTTATTTTTATCCCTTATCCTAGAATTCTTAAGCGGAGGAGGTGGTTTTCGAAGCAACCCTCCTATGTGATTTGCATGAGAATGTCAAAAGAAGTGGTTATTAGTTTTGTGAAGCTTTATGGTCTCAGTAAAGGATTTTGGTTTTGGACTTGTTGTGTCTACTCTTTGCTCCACTTGTTTGTTTAGCCTTTCTCCCATCTCTCTCAACTGGTTCTTGATTCTCCTCATTTCTTCCGGACTTCTTTTCTTGCATGAGCTCTTCAGCTATCATGAAAATCTCTATTCTAGCCATGAGCTCTCAAACTGTTATGGGAAGTTGAATGTAAAGTGAGGTAGTATGAGTGTCTTCTGCTCACTGTTCTCATCTCCCCATTGTGTTGTGAGAAGCATTTCTCTTGCGTTGGTGATCAGGATGGCTCTCTTCTAACTCCCTAGAGGAGCTATTAATTAGTTCCTCCATGTTGATTGTGTTGGATTTGTATCTCACATTCGTTGAATATTCAGATGTAATCAAGAATCACAAGGAGTCCCAGTTGGACTTGGGTTAGAAGACCAGAGTTCTAATTGGATTAAAACACCAATTAGATGGTGATAGTGCTATTCATAGGAATATGAACACTATATATATCTCTTGTATGTGATACGAGAGAGGGAAGCAATTGATGAGAGAGATACTTCTATTATTATGAGAGATGTGAGAGATAGAGAGATATTTGGATCTCTTCTTATAACATATTTTTCTCATAGTGGATATTTCTCTCGTTATTCTCGTGGACTTAGGTCTAACTTAGTTGCCGAACCACGTTAATTCTTGTGTTCTTCTTATAATTATGTTGTTTCTTTCGTCTCTGCGATCTCGATGGGAGATTCGATCCCCCAACAAATGGCATCAGAGCCAGTGGATCCGAAATTGAGATTGCGAGATGGCGAATTTTGATGTTAAGTCGGCAAGCACGACTGGCAGAGGCATTAAGATCAAGATTAATAATAGAAGAAACAAAGAAAAAAAAAAAGAATGCAGCCCAGCAATGAGGGCCGGTAGGAGTCGGCCGGTGGGCTCTCGACTGGCAGGCACCCGGCCAGCAGGCGACCGACTAGCGGCTGCCGGCAGGTGGCCGCGCCCGGCCAGCAGTGCAAGGCACCCGTGGCTGGAGAGAACAAGGACAGCGGGCAGCCGGACGAAGGGAGCCCGATCAATGGACGCTTGGCCGAAGAACAGCGCGCTCGCAATGCCCAGGCTGAAGCATGGCAGCTCCCTGCAGGCGCACGAGCAACACCGCTGTTTGCCCGAAAAATTGAATCTTCCTTTATATGCGAATTTAATTTTGAATTACAGCAATAAAAGGAAAATTATAAAAATAGAAAATCGAGATTACAAGAATGGGGATCGATTGATTTCGATTCCCCTTTATTTTTGTGGGTCTGGCAGCGGTGGAGTTTTGTTTCTGTACTCCGTTGACGATCCGATCTCTCTGAATTGCGGAACTTCTCTCTGGATTTTTGGACTCTGGAAAATTGGACTCTTCCCCAAAGAATCTTCCAACTCTGCCCCGATTCAAAAGTCCCCTCTCATCCAAAAGTCCCCTCTCCGGTTAAATTTATGCGTTTTATAGACCGAAGAGATTTGAAATCCGGCTCGATTCCTCCTGAAAAAGCGGATCACGGGATATCAGGAAAATAAAATAGGAAATAAAATAACGGAAAACAACGAAAAACAACCCGAGGGTGGCAACCCGCGGGATCGCCCCCGCGGGTTGCCACCCGCGGGAATCCTCCCGCGGTTGGCAACCCGCGGGGGCTCCCACGGGTTGCAACCCCCGCGGGTTGCCACCTGCGGGTGTTCCCGCGGGGGCTCCCGCGGGTTGCATCCGGCGGGTGTGCCCACTTAGCAAAAAAGAATTTTTTTTTTTTTTTGGTATCTACGTAACCCCCTCCAAAGTTTTCGAAGTTCTGTATTGAACCGTACTGAATTTCGAAATACTTTGGATTCTTTAATTTTGGTTATAGACCTTTTTTTTTATTTTTTATTTTTATTTATTTTTTTTTTTTAAAGATTTGGTCGATAGAGATAACCGTTAACATATTCATTTATTCAATAACAAGCAGAGATATTATATTAACGTGCTCATTTTAATCATAACCGTTCAGTGACATCTAGTATGACGGATAAGGGAAAGACAGAGGTGATATTAAACGTGTCTTGAAACTCAACCTATTCAAAGGATCTGGTCGTGATAGGGACAAGCTGACTAAACAGAGGTGACGGTTAACGTATTTAGATTTGGAATCGGACTATCAGAGATAAATGTTAACTTGATAGGGAGATAATTTTCGTCAGAGGTGATTTTTTTTTTTTTTTAACTTAACGACATCAAAACACGTTCATCAGAGGTTGTAATGTTGGACTTGACGAAGTGTGAATTTTCTTTTCTGTCAGAGGTGAAATCTTAACGTGACAGGGGATTTTAATCGGATTTTATCTCGTTTGATTTCGAATTTTAATGTCAGAGGTATGATTTTAACTTGACAAATATTTTGGAGTGTTACTTGTTCTGCTAGAGAAAAATGACAAGAAAAGTTTTGCTGTCAGAGGTGAAATCTTAACGTGACAGGAGATTTATCTGATTAGGATTTTTAGCAAACCCCCAGCTATCAACGGGTTTGATTTGCCTTTACCAACTACCGTTTGAGTTGGGCTAGCCATGCTATTCTCCTCAGCATGGTGAGTTGTCAAGGATTTCGTTTGGGCTTAAATGCCAAACTTTTCCTCTTCCCTTTGCCTTAGCAGTTTAGGGCAGTGATGTATTCTTATATTCGGATAAGAATACTGTTGTGACAGATTTGTCGTGGGATTTTTAGCAAACCCCCAGCTATCAACGGGTTTGATTTTGCCTTTACCAACTACCGTTTGAGTTGGGCTAGCCATGCTATTATCCTCAGCATAGTGAGTTGTCGAGGGTTTCGTTTGGGTTTAAATACCAAACTTTTCCTCTTCCCTTTGCCTTAGCGGCGTTGGGTGATTCATGCTTTTTACCCCCAGCATGGTAGGGTTGACGCCTTATCGGCGTTGGGCGGTTCATGCTTTTTACCCCCAGCATGGTGGGGTTGGCGAGAAATTTATTCTCTCCCCGTAGCCTTGTCGGCGTTGGGTAATCCATACTTTTTACCCCCAGTATGGTAGGGTTGGCGAGAAATTTATTCTCTTCCCGTGGCCTTATCGGCGTTGGGCGGTTCATACTTATTACCCCCAGCATAGTAGGGTTGGCGAGAAATTTATTCTCTTCCCGTTGCCTTATCGGCGTTGGGCGATTCATACTTTTTTACCCCCAGTATGATGGGGTTGGCGAGAAATTTATTCTCTTCCCGTAGCCTTGTCGGCGTTGGGCGGTTCATGCTTTTTACCCCCAGCTTGGTGGGGTTGGCGAGAAATTTATTCTCTCCCCGTAGCCTTGTCGGCATTGGGTAATTCATACTTTTTTACCCCCAGTATGGTAGGGTTGGCGAGAAATTTATTCTCTTCCCGTAGTCTTATCGGCGATGGGCGGTTCATCATTTTTTTTTATTTTTTTTTATTTTATATATATATTTTTATTTCTTTATCTCTCTTTTTTTTTGTTTGCAATGATGTCCTTTTTTTTTTTTTAGGTGATGACGCCTAGCATTTTATTTTTTTATTATTTATTTATTTATTTATTTTGGTAAGCGATGAGGCCTTGCAAATATATTTTTATTTATTATTATTTTTTGTTTATTTTTATTTATTTACTTTTTTTATTTATATTTTTATATATTTTTTAATATTTTTTTATTTTTTATTTTAATTAATTTTTTTATTTTATTTATTTATTTTTTTGGCATCCGCGGGTGCATCCGTTGGATACAACCCATGGGTAGAGCACTCATACTGCATGTTTTTTTTCTCTTTTTTTTTAATATTTATTATTTTTTTAACTTTGTCAATTTTTTGTGAGCGATAACACCCTTTCCTTTTTTTTCTTTTTTTTTTCCTTCTTTTTTTTTATTTTTTGCCTTTTTATTAATATTATTTTTATTCTTTATTTTTTTTTTTGTGCAGGAGAGAGGGAGAAAAGTGCGAGTGGCCCAGATGGGTCCCACCCATCTGTGGGTTGCGTCCCACGCCCGCGCTTCCATCTGCGGGTTGCGTCCCGCGCTTCCATATGTGGGTTGCGTCCATGTGGGTCCCAAGATTCCATCTGCGGGTTGCATCCCGCGCTTCCATATGCGGGTTGCGTCCACGCGGGTCCCAAGATACCATCTGCGGGTTCCATCCCGCGCTTCCATATGCGGGTTGCGTCCACGCGGGTCCCAAGATTCCATCTGCGGGTTGCATCCCGTGCTTCCATATGCGGGTTGCATCCACGCGGGTCCCAAGATTCCATCTGCGGGTTGCATCCCGTGCTTCCATATGCGGGTTGCGTCCACGCGGGTCCCAAGATTCCATTTGCGGGTTGCATCCTGGAGTTGTATCCAGTCTTGTCAATTTTTTTTTTTTGGGCGATAACGCCTCAAAAAAATTTTTTTTTTTTGACAGACGATGACGTCTTGTCATATTTTTTTGGGTGATGACGCCTCAAAATTTTTTTTTTTGACAGACGATGACGTCTTGTCATTTTTTTTTGGGCGATGACGTCTCAATTTTTTTTTTTTTTTATGGGCGATGACGCCTCATAATTTTTTTTTTCATGGGCGATGATGCCTTTTTTTTTTTTTATTTTGACAGACGATGACGTCTTGTCATTTTTTTTTTGGGCGATAACGCCTCAAAATTTTTTTTTTACAGACGGTGACGTCTTGTCAAAATTTTTTTCTTTATGGGCGATGATGCCTCATAATTTTTTTTTTGACAGACGATGACGTCTTGTCAATTTTGGTGGGCGATGACGCCTCACATTTATTTATCGTTACCCAGCGATGACGCCTAGGCTTCGAAAAAAAAATTTAAAGATTGGATTGCGCCGCCCAAACTCCCACTGTGGTCGCCAATTCTTGTTTGTCCGAAAAATCGAATCTTCCTTTATATGCCAATTTAATTTTGAATTACAGCAATAAAAGAAAAATTACAAAAATAGAAAATCGAGATTACAAGAATGGGGATCGATTGATTTCGATTCCCCTTTATTTTTGTGGGTCTGGCAGCGGTGGAGTTTTGTTTCTGTACTCCGTTGACGATCCGATCTCTCTGAATTGCGGAACTCCTCTCTGGATTTTTGGACTCTGGAAAATTGGACTCTTCCCCAAAGAATCTCCCAACTCTGCCCCGATTCAAAAGTCCCCTCTCATCCAAAAGTCCCCTCTCCGGTTAAATTTCTGCGTTTTATAGACCGAAGAGACTTGAAATCCGGCTCGATTCCTCCTGAAAAAGCGGATCACGGGATATCAGGAAAATAAAATAGGAAATAAAACAACGGAAAACAACGAAAAACAACCCGAGGGTGGCAACCCGCGGGATCGCCCCCGCGGGTTGCCACCCGCGGGAATCCTCCCGCGGTTGGCGGCAACCCGCGGGGGCGATCCCGCGGGTTGCAAGGGCTCCCGCGGGTGTGCCCACTTAGCAAAAAAGAGTTTTTTTTTTTTTTTTTTTATCTACAACCGCTGGGTAGCGCACGGGCGGCGCGTCCAAATGGTGCATAGGCAGAGCCCCAAGGGGGCGCGCTCTGTCATCAGCCGCTGGCCAGCGGCGGCTCAGCGAGCAGCAGTGATGGGTTCTTGGTGGTGTGCATTTGGATCTGGAAGAGGAGTCTCTTTAGATTTGGGATTTGGTGTTGGCATAAACAACAAATACCATATCTGCTTTGATGATGTGTCATATGTGATTTGATGTTGGCTCTAAAATAGCAAACACCAAAAGGAGTGGCTGAGAGCTGAGATGGATTCTGAGGTACGGATCGACGGCTACGGTTGATCAGAGCGTGGATCGAAGAATTGGTGTCCGATTAATGTGATTCAGGAGTCAAATCCTATATTTTTTTAGCATTCCAGACGTAGTGGTGGATGCGGATTGGGTAAAATTCATTGTTTGGAGCAGATCTTGTGCAGGCCAGCGGTGATCGACGGTGATCGCGGGGTCAATATTAACCGAGATGATCAATGATCGATGGTTGGTTGATTGTACAATGATGAGGTACGGCGTGGTACTTCATGGTGATGGATACGCTTATTTCGTGACATGATAAAGCATATGGTAATATATAATCATCTGTTTTTAGAGTTGGACATAGTTTTTTGATTAAGGTAGAGTATGGTGTATTGATTGTGTGGTGCACAACATGATAAGTGATTGTGAGTACTCAAGAGGTCCAGGTGTTTTGACCAAGGTGGAGCACTGTGTAACGATTATGAGAACTTGGTGAAGAGCGTGGTGTAGTAATCGTAAGTATTCAAAGAAGTACTGTTTAATGATCATGAATGCTCAGAGGAAAGCATGGTTTAGTGATCATGAGTGCTCAAGTAGAGAGGCAGTGATAATTATACAAGTTGTTTCCGGTCGGTGGAGCATGGTAATCGTGTAGTGAATATCTGCAAAGTGAATGGCGAGACAACGGAGTTTCTCCATGATGCATGGCTCATCGGATTCGAGCCAAGGTGGAGATTGTTGGATTTGTGTCTTGCATCCATTGAGTATTCAAATATGATCAAGAATCATAAAGAGTCCCAGTTGAACTTGGATTAGAAGACCAGAGTTCTAATTGGATTGGAATACCAATTAGATGGTGATAGTGCTGTTCTAATTGGATATATATATATATATATATATATATATATATATATATATATATATATATATATATATATATATATATATATATATATATATATATGAGAGAGGGAAGCAATTGATGAGAGAGATACTTCTGTTATTATAAAAGATGCGAGAGGTAAATAGATACTTGGATCTCTTCTTATAACATATTTTTCTCATAGTGGATATTTCTCTTATTGTTTCCGTGAACGTAGGTCGAGCTTGGTCGGCCGAACCATGTTAATTCTTATGTTCTTCTTGCGAATGTATTGTTTTGTTCGTTTCTGCGATCTCAATGGAGGATTCGATCCCCAACAGGTTGTGTACAAAGAAATGGCTGGATCCCTCTATTCAACTTGTTTCCTTGTGCTGAGATAGATAAGGATTTCGACTGTGTGCATTTCTCATAGGACGAGAAGTGGGCTTGTGAAGCACCCATCGATGACAGGTTGGACAAAAACGACTGGCTGTAAACCTTACTCAGGAGCTTGAGGACTTTCATGCACATATGAGTTACCTCTCCCAATGAGGAGGTTAGTCATGAGTAGTAAGCTTTCATCGACCTAAGCCACCACCTGCATCATGAATTACCAAGTGAACTGTTGAAATTGTCTAAGAGTGATGAAGCCTACAGATTGCGATTGGTAGACCATCATGGGACCTATTGGCTCGGTAAAGTAGCCAACTCCTTCTCCTATTTGTGAGGTGATGACTCAGTTCGATCATGCTCATGCGTTAGTCATATCAGGAGATGTCCGTGGTTACTCGTTGGAGTTGCATATAAACGAAACTTGTTGGAGCATGAGCAGTTACTGATTAGAGAATGCCCGAGAGTAGAGAGAATTTCAGTCGCAACTTGGAAAGAGTACAATCTGCAATCCTAAGCCATTTTAGTACCACTGCCCTTCGCAATAGCAACATAAATGTATTAAAAGAATCTGCAGGTTACAAGACGTGCAACTAAAAATACATACAAAGCAACCACTGTGGACCCGGCACAAGCGCAGCTAAACTAGACTGCGCAGGTACACCTAGATAGAAGATACTCGTACCCAAGTTGCAGCACAAGTTTCAATCAATTCACAATGGCCATCAGCTACACCAACACTGCCGAACAAACTCGACTCAAGGTGAAAAAATGAAGGCTCGTCTACTACTCAAAATGACTGGAATGCGGGATAAAATGAGTACAATGGTTACGGCTGAGACAGCACAGGATAGAAAGTACCCACATGACCTTTCTACCATCTATTCACAAACGAGCTTCAAAACCCACACGAGTACATTTCAAGGGCATTCCGCTGCCAATGGGAGGAAGAAGTGCCGACTGATGTTTTAGTGCAGTGCTGCTGCAGCCCAATCTCATATGATCAAACCGTCCCAAAGCCCAATTCAACATAGTCTACACCCAAACAACTTATATACATGATGATGGGACATCTCTTAATACAATACGAGTGGCTAGACCATGCTATCTCCCAGCCGCTACAAAATTCACTGGCCAGACCATGGTTCATAAGAGCCTGTTGTAAACAAGATACATAAAGAGGAGAGCCAAAGATCCCACTCCATGGTGACGGTTACCTGAGAGCACAAAAATGTTGGGACTATGATAATGCTGATACAGAAATTGAAATGACATATTTAAAACCTAATATAAACAAAATAGAACATTGTTGTAAGAAACATGAAACTTCAGTGCATAAACTTGCTTAGTTCCGACAAAGCACCAATTTAAACATCTTGCGTATATAACCAACCATATAACAATTTAACTGTCTCAAATTCTGACTTTAATCATAGGTACACCAACTGATTGACACTTAAAAAAAGAGTTTCCTCCTAACTGTGCTTGTTAACGTTTATGCAGAGACCAAAATACAGTATGATCAATGTCAGTTGTTAGACGTACATGTACATAATGTATGTGTTTTAGTACACTCTATAAGAATAGCCTCCAGCTATATATATTCAGTTTACGCTAAATTCATAATCCAGCACCTAAATACAATGTCTAATACAACATTCTACCGAAACAAAAGCTTAAAAAATGGCATAGCTAAAAGGAAAAATGATGCAAGCTTCAATCACAAGAGCATGGAAGAGAAGCACATGCCAGGGTATGTTTAAGTAAAAACCAAAGAAAAATGTTGAAGAATTGAGCGTGTTCAACATATCCACTCACAGCTATATTTGATATAACATTCATCCATATGACTCAGAAATACATAGTTTTCCACATGCCTTCTGATCTTTAAATATCAACCGGGAAGTATAACTGTGATTAAAAAACAGCATGCAGACAAAACTTCCAGGTGCCTAACTTAATGATATAATGATCTTTAAAATCCCCAGATTACCACCAGAACACATACTCAATAATCTAATATAAAGGCTATAGATCAGAAATATTGACCTTTGTGTGTCAAGTAGATCGTTTATACATGCTTCTGGCAGTGCCAGAGGAACCCAGACCCCCAGATCACATCGCAACAATTGTGTGACTTACTAAAGCACGACAATATTTGCACAAGCACATGGAAAGAATTAAGTACAATGCTAGTGTAGCATTATATATTTGAATTGACCTTAATGACTGTATGCTGATATAATAAAGCTGTTCCATATCAACTTTTCATGTTCAGCTCACTTTTCTGCATATAGCTAGCACTACTAATATTCTAGATATCTTTTATTGGAAGTTGGAGCTAGGAGTGATTGCACAATCAGAATAATTTTACATGCATTATGGAAGAAAGAAAAAGTAAAATTTAACAAATTGAATACCAACATCAGTACAACATATGTTCGAGAGGACAGACATTTATAGATAACACGTGCAGGAGAATATACTTTTTATGTAAAATCAACATTTATATAGAATCAATGTATCCTAATAGGAAGTCTATCATTATTATCTAATTATCATTGTAGAAAGTAAAGCATCATCATCCTCAAGCAGCAACCACTGACATTTTTAATGTACATAGGGCTATCTTCAGAGAGCAGAAGGCTCAATGGAATGATTGAAAAATTCTACAACAAGCTGAACAGATTTTAGTAAAATTTTGTGCCAAGAACTCTAGATCCATTTTGGTCATATATTATAACTATGGTACCATTTGGAAATGGTAAAGAAGGAGAAAGGGTGACATTACATTTATCATATACTGAAATAGGACTAGGTATAAGATTCCATCCCTTAACAAAGGATAAGGTATCTATCATCTTTTTGGCCCTATCCAGGGAAGACTGGAAGGCAGCAACAGGGCAGATGGTGATGCGGGAAGAGTCGACTGTGATGTCGAAGAGTGTTGTTGAAGTTATACTACCAAAGGGGAGTCAACGAAAGCATCTGCTAGATTGTAGATATGGATCAGCAAGGCTGGTCAGCAAGGTCCTGGGCACTCCATGAAGGAATTGAAGACGATGCCAGCAACAAGGCGATATTAAGTTGAGATTGATAATGTTGCTATTAATATTGTTGTCAATCGAAGTTGTTGTGCCAAGAATGAAGATGATGGATGACAATGAGGGCAATGTTGTTGAAGATGGTGATGACTATATTGGTGTTGATAAAATTGAAGACGTTGCAACTGACAATTGCCCGATCTAAAAGTTCTGTTATTTTTCTTTTATCTCCTGTCTTCTTTTTTCTGACTTTTCTCTGTTTTCTTCTCTTTTATTCTTAGATTATGTCAAACTAAGATCAAGAAAAAGGAGATGGAAGGACAGATAGATCTCAACTTATTTGAAGAAAAAGATGAAACAAATTAGATCTTTAGGGCTCGATACCAAATCTGCCATAGAACGAAAGCGATTTAGGATTTTATAGCGGGATTAGGAGATTTTACGGATGAATTAGAGTTTGATACAAGTGGCTCATATTCAGACAAATCACATGGCACTCTCACATGATTTGCTCAAGAATAGATCTAATAGCAAACTATCAAATCACACACCAATAAATTAGGATTCCAAAGATTCAATATCTTGTCTATAAAAAATACGTTTACAATCATAATATTGAAAAATACCTACGTGCATAACACATGCACATAAACTAAATCCTAATAAAATAAAATAATCTAATTAAACTCTAACTAGAAATCTCAAACAGATTAAAAGAACAATCAAATTAATACTAATCCATTAGTAATCTTATCCATAAAAAGCCCAACAATTACTTTTAAACAGCTCCCAAGAAATAAACAGCTAAACATGTTAACTATAGCAAGAGAAGACAACAGGATAAATACAAACTCCTATTATAGGTAAGAAGATATAGATAAAAGAAATATTTCTCGTGGACTAGAATCCACAAAATTGGAGTTTGAAAAATTGAATGGTCTATATCAATAAAACATTTAAAATAACACATTTGACATAACACAAATAATGAATAAATAGGAGCTAATATCATCCCAACTATCATTAAGATAATTAATATTTTGGGCGACAAGATATATTTTGGACTGGTAGTTATTCCAAAAATACTGTTATTTCCAGACAAAACTACGAACTACTAACAGTGCAAAATAAGCCATAGAGAAACTACTAAACATGGTAAATACTTTTGACATTCGAACGAACATCCCCAAAAATAAAAAGTCGTCAAGGTAAACGATATGTATTTTATCATTAACTCGTTCCTACCAAGAAACATAGTGCGGCACCAATAAAAATCCATAATGAAGTATTTGCATTGTTCCTCAAGACATACAGATCAGTAAAAAGACAAAAGAACAGAAAATGGAAATCCATGTATTTCCAATTCTTCTGTTTGGACCCACTGGACCCACTGGTGCATGTCAGATGAAATGGGTTTCCATCGATTAACTTGTTTGGATTGAGTGAAACCAGGAAGGGAGAGAGAGTGGAACAGACACGTGGCCAAGTCCTACAGTCCTCATCACTAAATTTCAGCTTTCAAAATTTTATATTGCAAATCTCACCTTTCTTGGAATTCAGAGCAACATGCTTTGATTTGGTTAACTATACTAATTAGGTAAGCTCAATTTACTAATAAAGATGAGGCATGCTATAGTTTATCTCACTCCAATTTTGCATTTTGATGAAAATAAATGATGAAAAAAATAGCAAATTTGTAGTTCGCCGACAAATGCATTAGATAATAACCATTCCTGATCCATTTCAATCAAAAAAAATAAATAGCACTCTAAGCTTAATCAGGAAGGAGAATGACTCCGGAATTTTACTTAAATATGTGGCTGGCTATTCAAATTCTTTTACAACAAATTAATTAAGGAAAATCATCACACTTTTAGAATCATAGGTAGATAGGATGCTTGAACAAATATAGGGCCAGTAGTAACAGAACTAACAGTATAGTTTTTCCATCAACTTGCTTCACCATGCTTAACTTGTTTGGACTAGCCATTACACAACCTATGGTATAACCACCTTGACTATGCCTAGTCAAAAAAGTAATCCAGGAATAAGGACACATTCATTTCCAACAAGCAAGTCTTATTCAATTCGAAGACATCATGACCAAGTAACTTCTGTTACTGTATAAATTTATATTCTAAGGGAGTTATTAGTCTAGACAATTTCACTTGGACCAAATTTTTATTGTACTTTGCTTATTATAGCTATTGGTTTGGACTAGGACTTATATTCAAACTTAGACATTGTTTTTTAGTGTTATTGGCTACTTGGACAATTTCTTGAAAGTCCAAATAATTGTCCAACTATGTATAATTGGGTAGTCCAAACACCCTAAAAAGTCCATGAGAAAAGCCTAGCACTTGTTTCTCGAACTTGGACTCTCTCTCTCTCTCTCTCTCTCTCTCTCTCTCTCTCATGCCAACAAATAATAAATTATTAATAAATAAAAAATATTATAATTTAGTGTCAATTTTGGTCTACTTAACAAAGTAGAAATAATAAATACTGCCACAACATCCAAATTTCAGAAAGTAATATTATTAATTATTAATTATTAGTTACTCTAATTAACAATTAGAATTATTTAATAATAAATATAATATTGTTGCCTCAAATAAATAACAAATGAAAATGAAAATACTATCTTAATATAACTAATTATTTAGTGCTAGTTAGGATGTTACTTGACATAATAAAAAATAATAAATAAAGACATATCATCAAAATTTATAGTCACATTAATTAGTTTAATTAACAATTACAATTACTTAATAATATAAAATGATGTGACAAATTAACAATTGCAATTGCTTAACAATATAAAATGATGTGACACATATTACTCAAGGAGTGTGCTTTGTATCATTAGTAATTTTACAACTATTTGTAATTGAATATTGATTAAGTATATTAGTTGAATGTAATTGACTGCTCATATGTAGAATAATGTCTTCGCGAAAACTATTGCATTAGTTCTTCCAATGTTGAAAATAAAGCATTATGAAACTTGTTATATTACGTTATGAAACCTAATGTAAGCTCAACGTTATCTAACAGTAGAAAATAAGTCATTGCACTGTAACGGTGCATTTTTTAGGTTATTTTTAAAGCTATTTTACGTTATGTCAAATTATATTATGTTATGTTGTGTTATTTACAGTTATATTTTAAAGTAATTTCCGTATCGCTGCAGATTATGTTTAACTGATTATTAGCTGATTTTTCATTTTATTGCTTATTATTTGCTTGTTTGATTACTTATGGAATTGATAGTTTATTAATTTGCGATTACTTGCTATAATTTCTCTCCAATTGTTGAATTTTGTTAATTATTGTTGATTCTATTAAGCTCTCAGTTGAACTGAAATAAGCATTAGAAAATATGAATTGAACATTAGAAAATATAAACTATAGCATTGGTGATGAATGAAACTGGAACAAATAAATTTAAAATATTTTTTTGATAACGATTGAAATTAGAGTTGTAAATTTAATATTATTTATAAAGGTAAAATATTAAAATTATTATGAAACTTGCTAGGAACTTTGAATAGTTTCTAATTATTATAATATGATTTTACATTTTGTTTTGTTGAATGTTTAAATTTATAAAAGAATTTATAGATAGTTTTTTTATTTATTTTTATTAAATAAATCGAAAATTGCATAACCTACGTGATATGTTACGCTATATATGATGAAACCTAACGAAGACAAAATATTACGTTACCGTTATCGCTAATTTGAACATTAAGTTCTTCTATAATATATATATATATATATATATATATATGATAAACAATTAATGCATATTATGTCCTTTCATATTAATTTAAATAAATTCAATCTAGTACAAGAACAACTAACCTTTTATCCGAAGTACTTGGGATAGGCAACATAAAATAACGGAAAATTAAGCCGGATTGATCACATGGATGATTCTTCACCCGTCATTCCTATCAAGCAACATGTCTTAATTAAAATTAGATTATTATGACTTTAGTCAACCGATTACTATAAACACGTCTTTCCATATATAATCATACTATATGTTTATATTAGTTGACCTTCTTATATATTTCTTGGTCATATTTACTCTTACTATATTGGGATGTATATTGGTCAATTTTGTAATCCTATAAATAGGAGGCTCCCCCTATCAATCACTGATTGTTATTTCGTATTATGATAGCAGAGCAATTCAGGTTCTGGGATCATTAACAAAACCACTTTATTGGTGTTGGGCCACACCATGCGTGCCTAGTCGTTAACGACAATTCAGCAAGTCCAAAATGATCAAGATCTCCATCACATCGTTGTTGCTTTTTGGCCGCTCGTTCCGTCCTTGATAGAGGCTATTTGAATTGTATTCTTTCATGCCACCTACTATCTCTACCCCAGTTTGTTATCTATATGAAATTACCACTACTCGACTGAAGATGTTGCATGTCGAAAGCCTATTAACTACCACTTGTTAAAAACTTACTGCTACTTATCAAAATGATGGATCTATTACTATCATTCCTTTCCTTAGATCTTTGTTGCGAAGAACTTCCTTTCGAAAGTGATACTATTGTAACAAACTGCAAGTATTTATATATGCTCAAGCTTGAGGGAAATGTTTGATTATTATGACTCTACATAACTAGGTAAAATAATTACTTATCTTCCTATATATAATCTTACTATATTTGTATATTGGTTTATCTTCTTATATATTGGTTGGCTATATAAACCCTTACTATATTGGGATCTATATTGGTCAATTTTGTAATCCTCAAATTGGAGGCTCTCTCTATCAATAACTCTGAGTTGCTATTCCATAACAAAGGCCTTTAGTATTTATATCTTTTTGTATCGTATCCATCTATGTTTTATTCGCCCATACCTTCGCTCTTTTAACTTTTCCTACGTTGATAAACTTTACTACCTAAATTGCATAATAACTAAAACATCATAGACAGTTTTTTTGCATCTTCTCTTCTCTTCTATTCTATGGAGGCTACACCAACCATAGCAAGGACATCCCCATTTCTCACCTTATCTCTTTTAATGTCACCATACATCCAATGAAGCATGCATATATCTGCAACACTCATTTTCTACACATGATGTCTCTTTATTGTCCAGTATTATGTGTCCTATAACAAAATAAAATAAAATAGCAATAGCAAAACTGACCCAATAATGTCCTATAACAAAACTGACCTGATAGCAATAAAATAAAATCTTTAATGTCTCTTTAATGTCCTATAACAAAACTGACCCAATAGCAATAAAATAAAATCTTTCCTTCAGCATTAACAAAATATTACTTTGCATTAAATTTCGTTGAGCTCTTTCATTTCAACTAGCTAGTTTGGATCATATAATTGACATCAATATCGATCTCCCCATTCTTTTGAATAACAAATTCCAGATACCTAAACTGATTACTCATTGATATCTCTCATCTGTCACGCATTACAAGACTGTAGTCTTGAATCATTTGTTTACTAACTTTGCACTTCATATACTTTGTTTTGGACCTACTTAATCTAAAACCTCGAGATTCTATAGTTTGCCTCTATAACTCTAATTTGACATTTATTACTACTCTCATCTTATCAACTGAAGTTATTTGCAAGGATGTGAGGCGAGTGCTTCCCTTGATAGAAGCATGAGATGAACAGCTTTCAATCTTTGCTAGCAAATAGCAAATACATACAACCAAGTATCACATCTTGAATATCTCTAGTAACAACATCCATCACTATAAAATATAAAAATTGACTCAATATAGATCCTTGATACAATCCAATTGTGATTAAAAAAAAATTACTCATTAGACCGCCATAAGTTGTGATATTTGCCAATACTCTATCATGCATATCTTTGATTATGTCAGTATACTTGATGGATACTCGCTTCATCGTCAATGTCCCACTTAATACCTCTCTCTTAGGTTTTTTCTAAATCAATTAAAGACAATATCCAAATCTTTGCTCTCTCTGGAAAACGCTCCGTAAGTTGACAAAGCAAATGAATACTCTTTGTTATGATCGCTCTGGAATCAACCCAATCTAGTTCTCTGCCTTAGCCTGTGTTTGATTACCATTTCTCAAAGTTTTATAGCATGACATGAGCTTTATTTCATAGTAGTCAAAACAACTCTGAATATCACCCTTATTCTTATATATAAATATTATGATACTTTTTCTCCACTTGCTTGGCATCTTCACCGTTTTTTAAATCTTGTTAAAGAGTTTGGTCATCTTTCTTACACTCATCTCTCCTAAACATCTCCATACCTCAATAAGAATTTCATCTAGACTAATAGTTTTTCTTGATTTTATCCTCTTCAAAAATCTCTTTTACTTCAAATTCTTTAATTCGGCACAATCTAATAATTATTAATTTTTCTTCCCTATGAAATTATAGGATGCTTTACTTCATTTATGTCAAAGGTGAGAATAAAACCTGATTTTATCATCTTGGCCATCATTCTAAGGTAAAATAAGTTATAGGGTATCATCTTCAAAAGTCCTTCCACATGGTTCAAGTCCTAGTCAAATTGTCCAACTAAATTATCCAGATTCAAGTGACATTGTCTAAAAGTCATATTTGACACCTCCACGAAAGTACAATTGTCCAAGTTCTAGTCTAATTGTGAAAGAAAATCAATAACTCCCTCTAAGGGAAAACTCCAGAACAATCCACCAAATCTACTAACCAGGTTGGATGGGTATTTACATCCAAATTGCAACTCTGACACATTGAATAAATTCTAAAAAACCTATTAATCCACATAATTTCTTTCATACATCAACAAAATAAGTGTGCAGAAAGGAAATTGTTATTCGCCTTTATTACAGATGTCATTGTTCCTACAGACTTTATTCCTGCTAACATATGCAGATGATAGATTATCTACTTATAAATCAAAAACTACTCGCACAATTTTATTCTATATGATGCTGGGATATTTAGGATACTGCTGTGATGTAGAATACTTCTCCCAACAAAAAATTTGGTGTTAAAATAACTTGACTTCACACGTTGCAGAACAGCGCACAAATTTGTAAGTTTCCACTCACCCTAAAATTCAAGGTTTTAAATATTGTAAGATACAAATATGTATCAATCAATATCAGTATCCAATACAATATAGACCCAATAATATTGATTTGATGAGATATAGACCCTATAATATTGGTGTAGCTATTGCCAATATTGTCGAGATTTCACTTATACACCAATTTTACTAATATATCCAATATTGTTGATTTCTGATACAAGAAGCCATCGGTTGGTGTCAATGCCGTGCCGATATCGATACCGATTCCATGATTTTAAACCATGCTAAAAATGTGTAGAGAATGACCTCTTGACAAAAACTCAGAGCTTTACATATCATTTTTACTATAATTAGCTCCTTTCATAGATGTGTTCTTGTTTTCAAACTATCTAATTAGAGTCATATTACTTGATAGAATATGCAATGCTTCTTTTGTTAAGAGTTTTTACCTTTGACATTTCAGACTTCCTAATTCCTCCATGAGACATGTACGGAAAAGCCAGCAAGACAAGGAATTAATACCCATCCTTATCACACTTGTCCAAACTAATTTAAAGTAAGAGGAAATAATATCAACTCCCTTAAAGAATATTAATTGACAGGTGCCTTCCAGTCTATACAAACTAGAAGAATACGATACAATGTCACTTAACATTACAAATCCATATTCAGAAAATTAGAAGATAGTGGGAACCTGGAAAGGAAAATAAAGTCATTAGAATCCACAAATAACGGGAAGGACAAGAGAATAGCTTACTGGACTCTCCCGAAATCTGGGGCACCGGTAATGCAGGGAGGGACATCTCTGCAAATGAGTAAAAGAGAAAAAGGTCAGAAGATTAACTCGTAGAAACAGTCACCTGACAGTATAAGCCAATTACGCTAGGTTGAACTTTACGATCATTGAAATCAGTGGTAGTGCTAGTAAACAAAACTCTTAACTAGTAAACAAAACTCTTAAGGCATAATCACCTGGGGCACAAAGGGACAAGGATGAAAACGATGATGACGATGGCCATGGGGCAGCAATATTGTCACTCAAGTCACATGTGAAACTAAAGCCTGTCGTATTATCAAACATAACATCTGCTGGCAAGCTTCGAAGAAGACAACCTGAATTCAGATAATTTGATGGTCATGGTGCATCAAAACAAATTCAATTGAAGTATTACACGGATTCAACAAGAGTTAATAGTGATGAAGGATATTCCATACCTTGCTGCCCATACGCTGATCCAATTACAAAAGTAGTAAGGTGCAGAACAAACTGTATCAGTTTCGTGCATAAAAAAAGATATTAAATGAGAATAAAAGTAAAGGTCAAATGATCCTAAACATACCTTGGAGACTGAAGTCTTTCAAGTCAACATCACAAAGCTCATATATATTTGTCATAACACCACCTTTCTGCAACATGGATCCAAACAATGTCGCGCAATTGATTGCTTGCTTATTTGTTATTAACATCTGCTTCTGTACTGTTGCGATATAAGCATTTAAGGAAGTACAGCAGGAAGGATTAGGAGCAGCCAAATCACGACAGTCTTTGATTACAGTTGAAGGGTCTTCAAATTTCAATGGACAAACTACAGATTGGCGGGTTAGATGTCAGTAATTAATAGACAAATAACTACATTCTCCACTTCTCATGAATCAAACAAAAGCAATTTTATGATAATATTTCATTGACATATGAACCTGCAATGACTTCCAATCAGATGAATGCAAGCCATTAAAAACAAGTTTCAGAAAAACTAATAGCCTTGTGATATGGGAAGCCTATCTAAAGTTTGCCTCTCACCCACAGAAGAACAAAGTTTACTGAAGAAAGAGAAAAGTTTAAATCATTGAAATAGAACCAGAAATGTCAGATTCATCTTAATTATTAACAGAGGATATAATTGTAAATTATTAAATAACTAAAATGACATAATATTAAAAACTTAGACTGGTTTATTTACATCAAGCACAAAAGTTTACTTTTGGGATAGAATCTCTTAGAGGCTAAGCAATCCCACTAGTTTGCATCTATAAATGTAACATTTGCTATAGTTCCGAACCTGTACAGTTATAAACCCCAACCCTTCTTGCGGACCCTGAAATGCCTATACTGAACTCCAGTATACTTGAGCTTGTTGATTGTAGAAGGACCAATGTCATTTCATTTATTAGTGTTTCTCCAACTATCAATCCAGTGATTATAGTGATGGAAGATTCAAAATAAAACATTTAAGTCCTCAGATCATAAGAAAGCAACATCAATCAGGCTTGAAGAAATCAATTGACATGATAATTTCTTGAGGCAGAAAATAAATTTTGAGAGCAAAATCACATGCAAATCAACAATTATTCCCATTCAGTTCAATCACTTGACATGACAATAGCTCAGGGTTCCACTGGTATCCAAGATTCAACACATTACTTCTGCTTTGGTGTAACTTAAAGCTAAAGGAGAAACTACAATACAGACTAAGACGAAAAGGTATGAATCTCTTTATGCTCATGCTCCACGTATATACAATAGACTTGGGATATACACTTCCTTTCAATCTCTCCTACTCTCATTCTTCCATCAGTAGCTCCGCTAATACTCTGCATAAAGTGGAATACTGGAACTCTAAACAAATTTTGCTAAATGAAAACATGTGCATAAGAAAATCACACAAACATGTAGTTCATAAAAATTACATGCATGCAAAGCTAGAGTGTGTGTGCATGTCCAGACATCCATTCCTTCAGAAGGAACTAAACGGGCATACTGAACATTAAAACAGACATACTACCTTTGTTAATTTTGCAGCCAGACAGTAACCGAAATGCAGTATTAGCAGCTTCCGAAGACAGCTTCGTAGAAAGCCAGGCATAAACCACTCCTTTACAGTCACTGAGAACATCGATTCCAGCAGTTGTCTCAGGTATCTTAGAAGTGTCCAGAATGCTAGCTTCTTTGGATGAAATGTGAACTACGGCTTCCATGATTGCAGGTTGACAGATAGGTCTACAGCATTCTTTCAATGGGTCGACAGTACTGCAGGACTCTAATAATTTGCTGGTGTTAACTATTTTCTCAAAAGAAGCAACATCCTTTACAGGACAAGACCCACCAGTAAGGTTCAATGATTTCACTGAGCAAAGAGCAGGAATACTACTGCTTGCACCTCTGCTGACCAATATGCTAATAATGTCCGAAAAACAATTATCTGCAGCAGCTTCTTTCAGAGCAAGGGCATCAGATTGACTGCGGAAAAAACCTTGGAAAATATGCATTAAGCTATTAACCTGGGGGCAACAAATCACATTCCCAACAAGAGAAGCCAATGGGGCAGAACAATCAGATGCTGTCTTGTCTATAATATTTGAGATAGAAGAGAAGTTTACAGGGCATTTCCCAGTCAAGACTGGCTCATATGTGCTCGGAAAAGAAGGATACATTGGTGATAGAGGTTCAACAGGATAACGATCACGTGGAACCACATCAGGCGAAATTTCTATGGGCTCAAAAAGACCAATAGGCGGATCAGACAGCTCAAATTTACCAGGAACATGAGACGTTGGTTCAGTTACAGTTTTCTTACACACTATGTCTTTGAAACAGCACAACCAGACAGCGAATATCAGAAACCGATAATGAGAGGCACCTGCAATAAGTATAGGACCAAACATATTATCATGAAGACACAAAAGACATCTAGAATGACAAAAATAGTTAGTATCTTGTAAGATAACACATGACAGAAAAAAAAAACAAAAACAAAAACAAATTACACCATGTAAAAAATCCTAGAAACACACCAGATCTTGTACATATAACACAACAGTCCAGACAACTGAGCTATCATGCTGAAAATGCCAGGGATGTCAAAATCCAAGTTCAGCATTTGAAGCTAAAAAAAAAATAATTCCCCCACTCCTCTTGAATCCAAGAACCGTGCTTTCCATGGATTCTAGAAGGCCAGTTATAAGGTAGGAAACCCTATACCTAATCTGTAATGCTGTCTTAGTTTAAGCAACCAAGGAGCAAATATGTTAACTTTCATGTAAACTAGAATAAAACATCGTGAGCTACAGACAAAAAAACAAATTATTTTCTTCCTATAGAGCGTAGGCATATGATAATATAATTCTTTCCTTCAGAACAAAGACAACAGCCTCTCTGAAACCTGGGATCAGTGGTTACCTAACTAGAAAACTTAAAGAAAAAAGTATATAATTCTCATTAAAAATTGATAATATGTTGACATAAACAAAGACAAATTACAATAAAGGACAATGCAAATTATGTTCAGGATTTGTGACCCAGAGGCTTGTGACAAACGCAGTACACTCTTGCTCTGAACAAAAAAAAAAAAGTATTACCTTACACCGAAAAACATCACAAATAAAAGTAAAACTGCAAAGTGGAGAAAATGTTCATCAGGCCAGGGCAATTGTACTTTTTGCATGTTTGGAAATATCAACCACCTAGTGAAGAATAGAAGATGAGCATTCTTTGCTCATACTATAAGATCAAAAGAACAATACTTGGCACAAAATCGATGTATAATTAACCAGACAAGACTTGGATATTATCGCCCCATACTAAATAAGATGAGACATTTTAGATGACAACTGATCTGTGGTGCATCAGCCAAATTATACAAGAAGCTCATCCGACCAACAAAAGTGCGTAAATTTCCTATTCAAGATATTACTGTTGGCTTTACATGGGAAATGGTGAAAGCTTAGATTCTATCTTTCCTTCTGTAGCATCATGTATTAGTTATTTCAGATAACATATTGATTAAAAAAAAAAGGAACTTGTAACAAAAAACATACTGATAAAGGAAATAGGAAAAATGTGTTACACGTTAACCTACTCACCCTGAAGACGAGCAGTAATAGCGGGATGCTCCATACTCCTTCAACCTTTCGCTGACATGAGTGACCAACTACAGAAGTGCTCAAAGGCATTCAAGTATGCAGTGAACAATATAGGCAGTGTCACTGGATGGAATGCCCTGCAGAAAACAAAATCAACTATCAGAGCAACGATTTTTGGCAAATCAGAAATCAAAGAGATGGTGTCTACTGTCTTCTCTGAGCATATGAGAGAGACAGGAACATCAGGCAAATGCTAAGTCTGACAGAAGAGATGCATGATTTCTACAAACTGTGTGCATCTTCAGTACTTGATCATACCATGCTGAATAGGAACCACCAGATACTTTTCCAGATTTCTCTGTTTCATGGATCAAGAGATAGGTCAGGGATACTTCATGAAAAAAAGAGAAAATAGAATATTATAACCACTTATCTCAGTTAAAAAAATAAAAGAACAATAACATAGATTACATATTTAAAAACTAAATATACAAATTTAACTAAAAAGTCATATAAACCAATTAGAGTACTCCAAAATACCAATGTCTTTGTCTATCTCGCTACGAAAATAAATGTCACTACTGTTACCGAGTCCACTAAGTTCCAAGCTAACTTGAAGTTAAATGATGAAATACTGCTTCGAAATTTTTTATTTTTTAAGGGGAAAAAAACAGTTTTAAGTGTTAACCCAAGGAATAATTCAAAATACTGGCGTAACCATGTTAATCCATCAAAGAATAAATCTAAGAAACACTATTGGTCACTACTATACTGTTCCAACAAAAATGAAATGCAGACATGACCTTAGGTTCCTTTCGGTCACTGATTTGAAAACAAGGATGGTGACTTTGAAGGTAGGTGCTTTAGGAATATACATAATCAAAATGTTTCAGTAAATATCAATTTCAAATCTGATGACCGTGTACAGTTTTAACAGCCAGACAATAAGAAGATTGCTACTAGAAGATAATATCCAAAAAATAATGCATACTACTATATGTCAGTAAATCTGAAAATATCCGTCGTGCAAGTGATGATTGGATGACTAGTAAGATCAAAGTTTGACTAGAATCATTTTAATTCAGCTTTGGAATCTACTTCCTAATATGGGGCCTATCTAAAATTCAATCACTAGATGTTTATCCATAAGCGTACAATTGGTTACAAGTGAATGACACTGGTTATTAGATTCTAGAATCAGTTGGGCATGGAAAGGATCCACTAGCGAGTATCATTACATATACTGAGCCATTCCTGTGAACAGATGCACCACCTAATTAAACACTATCAAATTTAAAGTAGGAACAGTAACTGCAATCCAACAGAATTACATTTGGATATCAAGGTTGTCACTTAAATTTTCGAACATCCATTTTCCTTCATCCTACTATCTCTCTATTTGCCTATTCCGCTTCCTAAGGTTTTTAATCAACTTCTTCACCTCTCTAGCATACTACTTTTCCCTCTCCCCAACTATTATTTATTATTAGTCAGAGGTACCATGATTCTTTGCAGAAATTTTTCTGGTAAATCATCAAAGAAATCAACACCTGAATCCTTAAATTTACTGACATTTCCTGATCTCTCATCTAAAAAAAAAAAGAGGAAACTTTTACTAATTCTCGCAACTAAATGCCAAAAAAAAAGACACCTACCAACCACCATAATCATAAGAAAAGTAAACCCTAATAATAGTAAAGCAACCCCATTTTAAGCAACAAATTATACAAGCTTAAAACTAACAACAAACACTCAAAAAACAACCAAATGTCTCCATTTACAGCAGCATTGCATCAAGTAACAATCTTTAATCTCGCGCCCCAAAAATTAAAGGACTCCCAGAAGAAATTATCACTGAAATAACTCCAAAAAAGTACCTGAATTTGCGATTCCTGAATCGGATCTCCGAATCGATTCCGCTCCTCAAAAAGACCTAAAACTCTTTCGCCCTCACTTTCCCCTTACCTTTTCCTCCTTTCTGAGCTCCATTATTATTATATATATATATATTTTTTTAATTATTTTTCGGAGTAAGCTCGCATTCTCACAGTCTCACTTTCTCTCTCGCACCCTCACGTTCTCTCTCTTCAGCTGTCTCTTTCTCTCTCTTATTCCGCTCTGCTTTCGGCTTTAACAGCTGCCCCTTTTTATATGTGCGGACGCGAGGTCGGAATTTATTTCGGTTGTGGAAATGATTGTGGGAGTGAATTACTATTATGCCCTTAACTGTAGTGATCTTTCCTCAGTTGTACTTGATGGACGGTTTAGATTTGGTCTTGAGGCGCTGATGGGATGGGGCGAAAGGGAAATGGAAGTGGGGATGCTGAGTCATCAGGATTTGGTGTGGCTTGTGAGGGTGGGTCCCATGTCTTGGACGGCAGAGGTCTAGATTCTTGATCAGCTTAGATTTCGGAGAGAGTAGGTTTAGGACTTGGAGGCCCAAAAAGCCCACGGGCTTGGAGTTTGTTTGGTAAATATGGGCTTTCTGTTAGCGGTATATATTTCAAGGTAAATTTGTATAAACTCCTACGTTTTTACTCATTAATTAATTACTATTTTACTAGAGAAAGAGATGTTCTTCGCGAAGAAATCTGCGAATTTTTTAAGGAGAAAATGAGATCCAACGTCCCTGGTGTAGTTGCATATGTATATTTGTTATTTTTTTTAATAATTACATTGCTTCATATTTACACGAGTAAATATACACTCATGCGCATTGCGCGTGTCCAATACACTGGACCAGAACTCTCTTGTGCTCATCCATTTTCCTCGAAAACTTTACTGCTTGGATCCAATCTTCTATTTGATAGCTGCCTCTAATAAATGCAGTAACAATGCAGTCGGAAAACTAACATGAGGACCATAATGGGCAATGGCCCTGCTCAAAACTGTCATGCTAGCAATTGCTTAGCACCACGCGGCTAAGCAAGCAGCTGGCCAAGCGCCCATCATGATTCATCGAGATCGGAGCACATTAACGACACATTGAACATCATCGTACCAAAACCATTTGATAGAAGAGTAATGGGCAAGAATACTGGAGTAATAATCAAACCAGCAGGATTTTGAAATCTCAGATTTTGGCCAGGCAAGGATACAATCCCATAATGCTAGCTTGGGTCCAGCATGAGATGTATGGCATTGTACCGGTTCATCTCAGATACCAGCAAGGCCGATAAAAGCAACATGATGATAACTGTTGACCTTCCAGCTTACGGTAAATTCTGCACACTGGTGATAGCTCAGCATATCAAGAAGACAGTACCTCAAATCTTGGCACAAAAATTTAAATAAAATTCAAAATTATTTAAAGCACATCCTAATTACTTCCAAGAAAAACCTGTAGCCCTCAACACACAAATCAAAGGAAAGAATAGGAGTAATATACAAATAAAAACATGCTACGAAACCAAATCCTGAAGAATAGCGGAAGCACTATCCCCGATTCTTGCCACTGTCATAGGCTGAATTCAATAAGCCAACAACTAACTGATCAGACCTTATGCTTCATATTTCCTCGTACCTGGGGATTTTGTTTCAAATCCTTCTGGAATAAGAATGTCCAGCTTGGTACGCTTCATGTCAACATTCATGGTTTAGACCAGCGAACTCTTCGAACTAGTTTGCGTGACCTCCTTTTTGGCTGCTGCAATAACAAGAAGCTTGAAACCGTTAGACAGTAATAAGTTCAACTGCATAATCTCCACTTATATCTTATAAAATAGAAATTTGTAAATCTGTTCAATATGCAGTTTAACTGTTAGTGTACATTATTACATAACAGAAAACGTATTACAAAGCACAAGTCAATACCAGAGCAATACATGAATGGATCAATGAGGGCTTCCCATATAGCAGCTCCTCGGTTATTATTTTTTGCCAGACATCTAACAGCTCTACTCCCCCTTGTGTGCATAGCATCCAAATTTGCTCAACGGATATAAAAGTTGATATATGGTGTGCAAGTATTGAATAATTATACAGAACAATATACAGTAGTTAACATGAAAGGCATTGATGGAAATCCTTAATAAAAGGATTTATTCTATGACTCTTGGTTTTTTAACAAACTCTCAGTTTGCACATGTCGTGTAAGTTGTTTTTGTTTAAAATAATTATATATGAATTCTCAAAAAAGAACAGAATGAATGATGATGAAAATTTGGTTATCAAAAATTAAATCTTTCCTTAAGCAATTCATGTGAGAGTAGGCATGTGATTCGCCCCAGTGTGAGGCCACAACTTTATTGTATTTTTTAAATTTTTTTGTGCTTATTCCCATATCTGCCACAAACCCTAATTTCATCTTTTGTACTGCGCCATATTAGGTATCAAAGTCAAAAATTCCTAATCTCCATCTTCTTCCATTTTTCTATTCTTTATTTTGAGTTTTGAGTATTCAAAAATTAGTATAAAAAAAAAAAACAGAGAGAAAAAAAGAGAAAAAAGTAAGCAAGCAAAACAAAAAAGAAAAATAAGGAATGGAAATGAAAAAAGAAAAAAACAGAAGAAAGAAAAGGTAAATTTAGCCGTAACTAAGTTTTTTCACCATCAACACCAACAATATCAAACAACATTAAATAGCAGCTCCTCTTGATCATCACCACCATCACGATATCTCTAACACCCAATCACCGACAATTCGTCTTCCTAAGCAATCTCCAACAGCCCTTGATGCTCACCAATCAATTCACATAGCAGCGCCGCCTCCTCTGCTCCTCCATCTTGAGCAATGCCCCGATTCCGCCTTTCCTCTCTGATAGTATTAGCGACAACAGTTGTCATTCACCACTACACTCCATCGTCGTCGCTTCATCCCTGATCAATCGCCTGCCTCATCAATTCCAACCCAAAAAGAAAGTTGATCGTCAAGCAAAGATAAAGGGCCTGCAGTTGTTTCAGACCCCGTTTAAAGTTAAACCCAATTCTATTTATGTTGCAACTCTTCATGCTAGCAACCCGAACACGACCTGTTTCCAGAAACCCGACCGTTTCTATACCCAACCCATTTTCTATTTCAGTCAGACATGCAGGCTCGCAATAGTGCAAGGCAGATAGACCCGTCTGTACATAATATACACGTTAAGACTAATTTGGTGATTTGGAGTCTGTTTCTAACATGATTCGAGCCATTACATTCTAGTCTATTCTTTGAGTTGCTTTCTTGAAATTCTCTGACTCCATACTCGCAAATATTCCAAAGATTCTCTAAGACGTTGTGCTAGGTTGGACACTCCCTACTTTAAGGTAAATTCTAACTGCACCAGCACTCTAACCTTTTAAATTTCATATTCTTTTCTTGTTATTTGCACATATTCGAACGTGCTCATTGTTGCACTATTTGTTAACTAATTTTTTTATATTACATTCCAGTGCATAATTAGCATTTTTTTTTTGCATTTAGCAAAGTTCAACTATTAGCATTTCTTATTTTAGTTGATGCATACAATCACGCATTTAGTTTGCTGGCTAGGATTAGTATATATTCATCTATTTGATAATGACCCGAGAATTTTAGGGAAGTTTTGAAAAACCAATTGAGTCACCGACATCATCGCTAATATTAACAACACTGTCGAAACTCTCTAAAAGTTTCTAGAGTGCCATGAGACGGCTCATGAAATTTAGACCACCTTAGATAAGAGATTCATTTTTAAGGCCAGAAACAGTTTTTTCTATGCGTGAGTGATATGGACATCATTCTTACCGGCACTCCTCGATAAAATGCTCTATGTATGAAGTATTTGAACATTATGACTATTAATACTCCTTGAAGACTTAACTAATATTGAATGTATTGATGATATTAGTGATTTGAGTATTAATGCCCACATTCCTACTTGAGTTTACTAGTGACTCTAAGTATGAAGTATTTGAAAATTACGATTACTAATACTCCTTAGATAAGAATTTACTTACTAATATTGAATGTATTGATGGTACTAGTGATTTTAGTATTATGCCCACATTCCTTCTGAGTTTACTGGTGATTTATTTATGAGTCAAGAGAGTTCAGGACACACTTGATGAGATCGATGTTCACAAGAAGATCTTGAATCCATGTGAGATGATTACAGGTGCTAGGCCCAGGACACTTATAGATAATCCCTATCCCATAGGTGATAGACCTCACACACCCGTAACTCACTTGCATAGCTCCTGCTTATGTTCTATGGAAAAATCCATTGCAGATTGTGTTGAGCAATAATACTTATAAATATGTTGCAGACTTAAATGAAAAAATACAGTAATTTCTTATTGGAGAATGGTGATGATTAGGATTCGCCCCGCGAGGTTTCCTTTTGGAATTGTAGATATCCTTTATGGTCAATGTATAGATCCATAAAGGATTTAGAGAGAGATCAGTGTAAATGCTTACAAGTCGGATGTTACATGAGACCTCAGTATCAGCCTAGTATTCAATAGTGCAGACTTGACTCAATACCATATTTTAGTCAACTATTCAGCCACCAGCTCAGGCTCGTCATCCTTCACAGCAGCATATACACAGGAATAGTTATTCTACCAGAAACACTACTACCATCATGGAGGTTTTAGACGCTGAAGACGATAATCTATTGCATAGTAAGATTGTTTCTACAGCTGCAGAAAGCTATTAGCAATACTTGGTTCGTTCAAAAGGATGACCATATTCAAAGGATACTTGGTTGAAGGCTAGTTCAATGCAAAGGTACTTGGTTTATTGGGAATGATGGTCAGATTCAAAGGTGCAGTTTCACTTGGACTTACTCAATCTTTACCATCATCGCCATTCACTAATGGTGAATATTTCCAATTCAGGAAGAATTAATGGGAATCCTTATGAGAGGATTTATTTTGTCACTCTTGGTTTTTTATTTGATTTTTGGTTTGCATGTATCATGCACATTGTTTTTGTTTAAAAAAGTCATATATTAACTCTTAGAAGATAATATAATGAATGATTATGAAAATTTGGTTATCCAAAAATAAATCTTTTCTTGAACGATTTACATGAGAGTCATGATGTGATCTAACTGGGTGTGAGGTTTGAATCTATCTTGTATTTTTTTATTATTCTAATTATTTTCCTTTTGTTTTCTTTTCCAAATCCTCCATAAACCCTAATTTCATCTTCCATTCAGCGTCAGCCATCTCATAAGTTCTCATATATGCCTAATTCACGAATACAAGAACATATGCCCTCGATTCAGTAATCTGCAATGCTGTTCCCCGTAGGAAAGAGAATTCCTATGAACAATTAATCAATCTGCCTTGAGCCTATGACCTACCTGCATCACACGCAAGCATTCTTGCAACAGCCAAAAGTTCCTTAGCACAGGATTTTCTTTATGATTTTTTCCATATTTCTCATTAAGAGTATGCATATTATCATTCTCATGAGTAAAAAAAATGAATGCAACTCCACTGAGATAGATACTAAAGTCCAAGACCATCTCCTTGACACAATAACTAACATTAGTCATTACAAATACAACAGGCTATAATTCAATCTGAGGATTTAGACAGTAATTTCTCTTGAAATATATGCACTAGTATGCACAATCCTTCTGTTGCACTGTCTAGAGCTTTTACCAAAATCTTGGGAAGAAGATATTGATTTTCCACTTGTATCAAATGGAACTCAGTCAAACTAAGTTCCGGTGTTTCACCCTGGGAGTTAAAATTCTGGTTAAGATAGACAGTTGGCAGTTCTAACTTCTATGCCAGGTTTTAAATATCAGTCGGGGCTGAAATATCAAATATATTGTATTGAATGTTGAGGTACATGGTACACGATAAAACGTATGATATCAGTCTCATATTGCCGATATTTCTGAACCGCCAATACAAGAGGCCTAATATGGCTTATTTTGATACCGTAAATGATCAGTAGATACCAATATCGATTCCAATATTTTAAACATTAATTTATGTTTAGATAGCATATGGAGAAAAAAAATAGACATATAGCATGTTTGTATAGAATGACAAAACAAGAGAACCAAATATTATTTTGAGAATTCCCCTTATTTGCTAAAATAGGTAGGGACAGAATGTACACATTACAAACCAGAAGCATGTTTTTTCACGAATATACATGAGAAATAGTCTACGCAGACACAAGAAATTGCCAAGCTGAAAGCTCTTAATATATGATTATTATATGGATAATTACTTGAAAAGCATAAATCATTTCTTCTTTATCTTTGCATGTATTATTGTACCAAAAGTTAGTATTCATTAAAAAAAATCTTCTATCCTCATCTCAGGTCACGAAAGAGGAAGTCCAAGAGATTACATCCTTACTCTTCTTCCTTTTTTTAATTGCCAAATGGCATGTGTGCATGCAAGAAGAATAGATGAAGAGGGCAGATTTTGAGGGCTTTTCATACTGAATAGTTATTTATTTTCCCTTCTTGCTTAATCTCCCCCCCTTTTCAGATGTAAAACTTGGTAAATGTGCTCATTTTGGTTTTCCTTTTCCTTTGAGAAACACGGTTTAGGTCATATTAATTCATGCTATGATTAGTTTTATAGGCTTATTTGTTTTTTTCTTAGAAACCATTCTCCCACGGATTTTAAGCTTCCGCCCACATACTTGATTCTTTCTTCAAAATCTTCAGGCTAAATTTGTTCCGCTGTATTAAATAATGTATGTAATCATGTTTCCTTCTAAAATATAGTTTTTGAAGTAGAGGATCTTAAATATATCTAGAATTCAGATATACCCATATCCCAAAAATTTATCAGTTCACACTAAATGATATAAATATAAGCTAGTAAATTCAAATTTTTAGCAGCCGATTCATTTTTAGAAAATCATATAGTTCAAACAAAGGGAAGATAATTTCCAGTGTACCAGATTGAAAAACACTCACATAAGACCTGTCAACTTCTTCTAGAAATTTCTCTGGGTCTTGTACATACTTTTCACAGTCCTTCCTCACGGCACATGCATGGTCATCTTCTCCAGCTTTCTCAAGGTTCCTAATTAAGATTGTCAATGTTAATCTATCTGGATTGCAGCTTAAGTCCTTCATCTGTTTGTACATATCCACTGCTTTGTCCACCATTCCAACTTTAAAATAAGCACCTATCATTTCAGTATAGACCCTTGTATCTGGCTGTAAACCATCCTTCTTTAGTTCGGATACTAGCTGTTCAGCCATTTCAATCAGCTCGTTCTTTCCCAACATGAGGATCATATCACTGTATATGGATAGATTATGTTTAAATGACTCCTCCTTTTTCATAAAGTCAAACACCTGGAACCTGAATATGTATTAGATACATGATTAATAAACCAAAACACAGACATACATTAATTCAAGCAAGTACCAAGATGTATAGACAATGATTAAAAATCGTTTTAATGGAGCGCGGAAGGCATTTGCTCACCGTTTATTTTCAAAAAAAAAAATCAAACAAAAAAGATGTATAGACAATGATTAACAATCAGGCAAAGTACCAAGTGTCAAATATGATTATAAGAACAAGTAGCCAAGTTAAATATCGTCTGAGGATTGTACTAATTGGTTGCATAGAAGGAAGTTTCTACGCCAGTATTTTGAAATAGTTGAGACAATTTCCCAACAATAAACTAACCAAATCAGCATGCTTCTCATAACACTTTGCTTCTTATTTAGCCCTTTGATCTTCTTATATAATAAATATCTTTTGGCAAATTCATAAAATTATTTTAACACAAAATCCTAAGTTATCTAATACAGCATCAACAATGCAGACAAAGCCTCTTAAACCACCCTCTTCTCCTCTCTTCCCACTGCCATCCGCTACCACCGACAACAATATCGCCCCACACAAAACAGTAAGATTTTAATGAACCAAGAGGCTTAAATGAGGAAGATTAAAAAAACTTAGAGGACATGAGAGACAAATTTAAGATAACTGGCATAGAAGGTATTGCTGTCTAGACTGAGTTCAGAATCCATTACATCCCTAATTAATTGACATTTTGAATACTAGAGTGGTCATAGTTTAACATGATCATTTGTACAACTATTGATGTTAAGCTACTCTAACACAAGCATAGATGTTCAACTATTCACCCAAAACCCATGAACGGATTGGACATGTTGGAGATTACATTCACACTAAGCTTAATTAGGGTTCTCTTCAAGGAGAAAGCAGATTAAATAGTCAAAAGATTTTATATGATTAAAATTTGTTGATTAGATTAAAAGAGTATTATTCAATTGAATGGAATGGTGAACTGATTTAGTTCTTGTTGAGTTAATAAAGAACTGACACCATATTTCTTTACTAAAGAGAGAACAAACTTGTACGAAGTTAGGTTTCAAAATGTATGCCAATAACGGAGAAGTACTCTCCACCTTCTTCCAACTCTGAAGGCTTAGGCCTTCTACATGTGCTAGTTCAGTGAGAGTTGCATCTTCTTATCAGAATATATAGCAATTAGACAGTGTGGCGGGTATGGGCTGACATTCATTTTTCTTGGACATTCTTCTCATAGAAGAATAATCAACTGTGATGTATAACACACGCACAAATAGTTTCCACGGTGTGCTCCAATTTAAACACATGAAAGCTCATATGACCACATTCAGAGTAATAAGTTTAAGGCTCAGACAACCTTCAACCTAGTGACATCCTAAAAGGTTTTATTGACACCAAAAGTACTCATTACATCTTCATGTTAACCTAGAATATTGGCAACAACCAGTTGCCCAAAATTGGTACCAAAATGAGGAAAGATGTAGGAATCCATCTTCTAGGAAGATGAAGTGACGATGCTGTGGAAACACCAAAAAAATCTTATGAAGGAACCAAACAGCATCATGACATGATCTAAGAACAAAACCAGAACAGAAATTTCTTAAAAAAGTGACTCCCAACCGCTATCTGGCTATTTCTTTGGCTCAACAATCATAACGAAACCCAAATGCATCCAGTATCACCTAAACTAGCTGAAATTCTCTTATAAGTTATCACCATCCAATTCCACTGGAATAGGCACCCACGTTGACCTCGCAAATTGAAGAAATTAAACTAAATTCAAAAACTCATGGCACTGACTACAACTACAACAACCATCACAATCCGACAAAACCAACAGATTTCGACAAAACCAACAGATTTCAACAAACCGCCACAGACCCAGCTATCAAAATCCAATCTTTAAGAGAAAAAACCAAACCTTGAGCGCAATCTCCCACTCATTCTGCCGCTGCAACTCCGCGAGCACGGCGGCCAAATCTCCATTCAACAGCCGCCCAATTCTGTTCCTAAAGACCTCGGCCAACCTCAAAGAAGAAGAGGATGATGACGATGGGTCTTTGGATTGCGAGGATTTGGCGAGTTTGAGCACTTGAACGGCCTGTATTGCCTCTGTCGACATGACCCTTCCTCTCCAGAGCGACCCTCTCGATGCGCCTCTCCTCAGCCCGCAGCAGACTGTGAGGGGAGAGCGGGAGGATGTCTGGGATTTCGAGTGAAGGCGGGGGTTTTGGAACTGGAGGAGGGTGGAAGATGAGAAGAGAGCGGCTGCCATGGAGATGGGGGGAGAATTTTTTGTTCGGAGCTTATGGAAAGATGGAATAGACTGTGATCATTGATTGGTCAACAAATCTAGGAGTAAAATCGGGAAAGGACTCGGTCTCGCGAAACCCTAATTTTCAAAATCTCACAAATTTGGGAATTTCTATCAACGCACACCACTTTGCAGACGCCCACCCTCCTTCCTGAGCCCTAATTACTCAACAGGCTCACTTTTTTCCCAATTCTAACCCTCACCCCTCTCTCCTTTTCCATTCCATTTTATGTTAAATGAAATTTAATTGTGTATTAATACCCGATATGTATTCAATTATATTGATATTAATATCCGATAAGTGGATTGTGATGGGATAACTTAATAAAAAAATGATGATAAAGTTGTAATTTTTATTAATAAAAAAATGATGATAAAATTGTAATTTTTAGAAATTTCAAAGGTGACATCTTGAGCAAAGTGGTGTGTGTAAATAGAATTTCTTCACAAATTTAACCCTATTTTTTTTTTACTCTTTCTTTTTTAATTCTTATTTTTGCCCCAACATAATTTCTCTTATTCTTCTTCTTCGTCTCAATATCGTCATCTTTATTTTCATCTTTGTTATTATTGTTTTATCTTTCTTGTAATATTTTATATCGATCTCGTCGTCATCTTTATTTTTCTCATCATAATCGGTGTGATGTTTATGTCAACTTTATTATCACTTCATCCTTCTTACTTTATTCAATATTTATCTTAGTATCATTTTTGGTATCTTCTTCTGTTGTCATCGTCATTATAACACTGCAAACACAAATCTAACAATCTTGCCTCTTCATCAACACTTTGAGTAATTCAACTAAGAAGTAAGGAAAAAAAATCAAAACTCCAAACTTTCATCAACTATCTAATGAAATTGAGTTCATAGCTCCCTAATTCTTCCAAATTGAATTTTTGAGGACATGCGAACTAATTTCAGATCAATTTCACTATAGCCTAACCTTTTTTTTCAGCTAAAATGAAAATGAGTGAAAATAAAATCATATAAAACAATTCGAGATGCATGGCTGAAATTAAAAACAAGAGATAAACAAGGGAAAATTCTATTTGCACATGGAAATTTATTTTTCATACACTATTTTAAAACTTGTAAATAATTATAAATCTGCCACTTATTTTTTTGACTAAATTACCCATCGTCACCTATCAAGCTCCTCACCTCGGCCCCACCCTAAATGAGCACACCTTTTGAGGGGAAAGGGGAGGAACGCACACCACTTGAATTACACTTGAGTTACTGAGAGCACCGCATCCTAAAGGAAAGTGATGAACATCAAAGGAAAGTGATGAACATCGTGCTCACTAAGTCAAAAGGTGTGCTCATTTAGAATAATCTCTCTCCCCTACTTCCCTCTTCCCTCAATTTTGGGAAATTCTATTTGCACACGGCATTTTATTCTTGACGCACGGTTTTAAAAATTATAAATAATTACAAGTTTATCTTATTTTTTTAGACTAAATTACCCTTATAAATTCCAAACAAGACTTTTTAAAATTTGAAACTACGACTCATTGTTTTCCTTCTCTATTTTCTCTCTAAAACTCTAAATGATTTTTTTTTGTATTTAATAAAAACATATCTCCTACAAAATCATCTATTTGATTTCTTGACCCTTTAAATTTTTTTATATTAACGTTTCTGAAAATATTAGAAAAATTTTAAAATTTTCAATTTCACCGTGACAAGTGAAATTTGAGTTTGGAATTTGCATTTGAGTTTTCTTATGCAAATAAAAAAAAATAACATGTAATTGGTATCAGAGAACAAATCTAAGGTACGATTTGAATTTTTTTTTAGATTTTATATGTATTTGTTTGAAATTTATCGTTAATTAGTTTTTTTTTAGACTTCGCTTGCTGGTCGGGTATTAATATCCGACCAGCATGTTTCTTGGTCGGGTATTAATACCCGACCAGCATGTTTCTTGGTCGGGTATTAATAAACGACCAAAATATTTTTTTGCTAAATGCAATTGGACGGGTGAGGAGTTAGAGAAAAAGACGAGGGGTATTTTTGGAAAAAAATTTGAGCTCAGAAAGTAAAATGACAGTATTTCAAAATATGAGTTTGGTGTAAAGAGGAATCAGGGCGCCAAGAGTAAAATGCCATGCGCAAATAGAATTTCCCCTCAATTTTTCTTCACCTGACGGATTTTCGATCCAACTCTCTCTCCTCTACCCTCGATTTCTGTCCAATTTTGAGCAACCAAATCTGAAATAGCGATTGATAGGAAGGGTTAAAGTTAGAAAAAAAATTAAATCTAGAAAGTAAACAAAAAATAGTGGCTTTTTAAAATAAGGGCTTGGAATAAAGAGTAATCAGAACGTTAAGAGTAAATTGCAGTGCGCAATATAATTTCCCATAAACAAGGAAAAAGAATGATTGAAAGTCTTTACAACAAGTGAGAGGCAATCAATTTATCCATGTTAATTAAATATTTACCTACCTCTCTAATTATGTACTGTTAATTTCTACCACTAAGTATGTATTTCTAACTGTCTATCGTTAACTCTCTACTCTTAACTGTGCAACTCTAACTATCTATCATTAATATGTACGCCTATTAACTGCCTCCCCTCAATTTTCTATCTACATTTCGTTCCTTACTGCATGCCTCTAGTTATGCACGACTAACAGTCTATTCTTAACCATAAAAGCTGCTAATAACTAAATAATTATTATGCTTTTATCTAAATATCTACCATGTTAGTATCTGACCAATACCATACTGTTCGTCGCAAAATTTTTACTTCCTTTCATTGAATACAGTAATTACAATGAAAGAGAACAATAGAAAAACAAACGAGAGGATTTATAAATTATCGCTCTTTTTTACAATAAAACGTGGGTTTTAGTGTGGCGATGAGTTCTATCAAGTAGTACATTTTGATGATCTAATGCGGAAATCTTCTTCTTGATGAAGATGACGGCCGACCCTAGATTTCTTCCTCTGCTCTTGATAGATTCAGGGCTCTCACGTGTAACCTGAACTTCAAAACTGATCCAAAAGATCCTCAAAGGCTATCTCAAGAAGTTATTTATAGTTTTGAGTTAATATGAGAGTTTCCAATAAAATAGAATTGGAAAGTGTTTATATTTATCAAGGATTCTAATCAAATATCTTAGTTTTGATTTAAATCTCTTGAATATGAATTTTGATTGGACTCAGTTCGGATATTGGATAAGCCTAAATCTCAATCTCAATCAATTCAGAATTCTTAAGAATCTGCTCACGCGGAGTTAAAACATTCTAAACACGGAGATATAGACTTAGCTTCGCATTTTACTCAATGCAGAGCTATTTTGTGGCCAGATGCGGAGCTACGGAGTTAGCTCCGCATTCTGCATATTACTTTTCCATTTTTCATCTATTTTGGAAATTTTTACCACCAACACATACTACTGGCTATCTATCTAACGTGCTACTAAATAATCTATCTAGCATTGCTTGGATAGTTAATTATATTGTATATGGTTAGACAGTAGTATGGTAGATGGTTAGTTAACAATAGATAGTTAGATAGTAAAACTTTAGATAGCTAAAAGTTGCAAAATAGGTTGTTAGACAACTGTATATGATACAGTTTTAGATAGAGTATAGTATGTAGTTAGATAATACACCGTAGATTATAGATAGAAACATAGTAGATAGTTAGATAACAGTGTGGTAGATAGATAATATCTCGTTAATAATTAGTTAGAACGAGATAGATAGTTACTCAATAACATTGTAGATAGTTAAATATTAGCATGGTAAATAATTACATAACAACATCGTACATAGTTGTTGGCTAGTAGATACTAGCGAAATATATAGTTAGCTAGTAGGATGGTAGATAATTAGATAATAGAGTAGATAGTTAATATATATTTGAAATATTAAGGAACTCTGATAGACAATTAACAATATATTTGAGAGAGGTGGATAGTTAGAAACATAGAAGCATAGGTGGACAGTTAACTACATATTTAATAGCGGTGAATATTTAACAACAAAAAAAAAAAATTAGTTGTTGTGACAGTTAGCAATATAGAAAACTATGAAATTTTTCATTCAATTTAATCTATTTAAATTAACCAATAAAATGTTGTTATTTTTTCAACCAGGGAGTTTAGCAAAAGGTTCATAGAGATGAAAAGTTAAAACTAAGTTTTGTTTCAAGATTATACTCTAAATTTAGTTAGGAGCGGCAATGCATCATACTTGGTCTGAGTAGATCTATAATTATATGAGATTCACTAAAAGTGTCTGGGATCCACTTGAGATTCAGTATTTCTGTTGTTTAATTTGAATTTTTTTTTATAACTTTTGTTCATTGAAAATTTGGTAGTTACAAGATTTTATAAAATTTTAATATTGATTCACTGTCAATTTGGAAAATCACAAAATCAAAATAGAAAAAACAATATGCACCAAAGAGAACCATAAAATTTAAGGATTCTATTGGTAACACATCCACTTTGTTAGGAAGAAATATCAGGCCCCGTTGGAGCATGACGAGATTTAGACGAGTTTTGTCGTAGATTTATTCTCAGCTTTATATTTAAATCCCAGGGCCCAATATTTCTACCTGGATATTGACATGGTCGTAATGTGAGAAGTTAAGATTTAAGACGAAATTTTAAAACAAGGTCTAATTATTGTAGGTATTGTTTTCATTTTGCAATCTAATTTGATTTTTCTAGTTTGTTGAGCTGAAAAAAATACTTATTAATGATTGAGAGTTAGAGAGAGGGAAAAAGATTATGAATACAAATTTGAGAATTGAGAAGAGATATAATGATTGAATTTGGAGAATTAAATTGATAATTGTTGAGTAGAGAAACATTGAGTTTTGAGAAAAAAATAATGAGAGAGATGGAAAAAATAGGATTTTTTGAGCAAATTGAGAAAAAGAAAAAATAAAATTGATAACGATAGGATTGGATGGGAGGCAGGAGAATTAAATTGATAATTTTTGAATAGAGAAACATTGATTTTTGAGGAAAAAAAATTAGTGAGAGAGATGGAAAAAATAGGAATTTTGGAGCAAATTGAGAAAAAGACAAAATAAAATTGATAACGATAGGATTGAATGGGAGGCGGGAGCAAATGTTGGAGAAAAAAAAAGGAGGCTTACGCATTAAATTATAATTAAAAGCTTATGAAATTACACGTCAATGAAGTGGACCTGGAAAAATTAAAGAAAAAACTTACTCGGAGGCTTTTAAAAAACATGATACTTCGTTATGTTTTTTTTTTAAAAAAAAATAATAATTTTAGCCTTTTATAATTTTTATAATTGCATATTTTCGTCCAGAATCATCCTTCTAGTATTTGATCGTTTTCCAAAATTCTCACTTTGGTAGTAAAAATCAAGCGAAATTCTATTTATGCATGGAAATTTACTCTTTATGTACATATTTTAAAATTCAAATAACTACAAGTTTGTGATTTTTCTTTTATGAGTAAGTTATACTTTTAAATTCCAAATTCCTAACTCTTCTTAAAATTTAGAAAACTGTCATCGTATTTCTTCTCTGTTCTTTCTACAATAATTTTTTTTTTTAATTTAAATCTAAAACTAAAGACATCTCCTACAAACTCATCGATTTAATTTCCTGACTTGCTAAAATTTTTACATTTATAGTCCTAAAAAAAATTCAAAGAATTTTAAATTCTTTAAATTTACTGTGACAAGAAAAATTAGGATTTAGAGTTTGAGTTTTTTGAACCATATGGAAAAATTCAACTTGCAATTTGTGTCAGAGGACAAATCGAAGGCATAATTTAAAATTATTCTTAGTTTTTTATGTGTTTTTGTTTACAATTTAGTGTTACTAATTTTTTTTTGTTGGCTAGAAACAATTATCACTGGTCGGATATTAACACCCGACTAAATTAATTTTTGGTTGCATATTAATATCCTATTACTATATTTTCCTGTTAGATATTAATAATCTACTCAAACAAAACGGGAGCATACGGATGGTTGAGTCGCAGAAGAAATTCAAAGAGAGAAGGGAAAGATCGATAGAATGCAGTGGAGATTAGAACTGAGTCGCCGATGAAATTAAGAGAGAAGGAGGATTAATTTGGAAAAAAAATTTGGATGTAGAGATAAAAAAAAAAAAAAAAAAAAGAAAGAAGAAAGAAACTAAACCGGTGATGTTAAAAAAAAAAAAAAAAGAAAGAAAGAAAGAAACAAAACCGGTGATGTTTAAAAAAAAAAAAAAAACGAAAGAAAAAAGATTGGTGTTAAAGTAATATGTGCGTGAAGAGTAAACTTCCGCGTAAATAGAATTTCCCCAAAAAGGCCGAAGCCATTTTCTCCTTTCTCACCCCCCAAGTCTTCCCCAAATCTAAAACCCTAAAAAAAAAAAAAAAATGTCCACCATCTCCCTCCTCCTCGCCTCTCCTCCCCTCTCCAAACCCCATCTCCTCTTCCCCTCCCCCTCCCTCAAAACCCTAACTCTAACTCGAACACCTCTCAAACCCCTCAAAAACCCTACAAACCCTAAACCCAAACCCATCTTCAGCTCCTACAACGCTACGCCATCCACCGACCGCCTCATCTCCGCCCTCTCCTATACCCTCCCCTTCATCAACTCCATCTCATATGGCCGCTTCCTCTTCGCTCGCTACCCTCCCCTCCTCCACGCCGTCACCCCTTTCTTCCCCCTCCTCCAGGCCCTCCACGCCCTCCCCTTCGCCGGCTTCGTGGCGTTCTTCGCCCTCTACCTCGGTGTCGTCCGAAACCCTGCCTTCTCCCGCTTCGTCCGCTTCAATGCGATGCAGGCTGTCGTTCTTGATGTCTTGCTGGCCATCCCGTCGCTGCTGCAGAGGGTGTTCGGGGTGCCGGCTAGAGGGGTTGGGTTTAAGGTGATGGAGTTGGGGTTTGATGGGATTTTTTTGTTTGCGGCGGGGTGTTTTGTTTATAGCTTGATCAGCTGCATTCTGGGTAGGACGCCGTATTTGCCTATCGTTGCCAATGCGGCTGATCGCCAGCTGTGAAATGTGAGTTTTTGCTTGTGTTTACATTTTTTTTGTTATGCTTGTTGTGTTTTAAAAAATGAGGACATATTTAGTTGATTGAATTGATGATGCATCAAAATGATTGATGGAATTATAATCATATTAAATATTTAAATTCGATGATTAAGTAGAGAATTACTTGTTTGTTAAGTGGGGGAAAGAGAGAAGGATACAAAGAAATAGTCAGGTTATTTGTGTGTTGGGCAGTTGTTAGTGTTGAACATATGAGTAGATGATGGATTACGATGCGACCCATTGTGGGTTTTACTAATTATTGGTTGATAGTCCCACATGATAATGATGAAAGAATAGATTAATAGAAACTATATGTAGATATAAAACAAACTTTACGCATATCATTTCTATGTATGTTTCCCATCTGTCTATATGTCAGTCTTAGTTTTTAATTTTAAATTTCTTTATTTTCTTCCACCAATGGAGCCCCAAACCTCCATTGTTGTGTCGATGGTTATTTTCCAAAAAACATATGCCTGGTCCTCCGTAAATATTTTGTATTAAATATCAACTTCCTGATTCAATGATGTCTAACATGCATTAGTTCAAATGGAGGAAGGTAGGAAGCCTTGATAATGTATGACATGTGAATGGTGCAATTGAACAAAATGCAAATGGTTTGAACAATTGTCAAAATAAATGATAATTCTCTTCATAGAAATCTTCAAATTTTGAGGGGCGATGTAATCTGAAAGCATGTTCAGAGAGAGGAAGGTTAGAAGCCTTGATATGCTTATCTTCCCAGTCGAGAGTCTCGGGACAGTTCCACCAGTGTCCATCTGAAGATCTTTATCAATTTGCCAACTGTGAATGTGCATACTGTATTGCATAATGTTGTTTGTTAATGAAATTGCAATGTGTATACTTTCATATGCTCATGTGCTTTGGAAATTGTGGCTTGTTATCTATCCTGTGATGAAACTATGATCTTTCTTGAGAAAAGATGAAACTGTAGTCTTTTTAGACTTTGTGGTGAACATAAAGTTAGTTACTTCTTAAGTGGAGAGAGAGTGAGGGATACAAAGAAATAAATATCTATTTTATGTATTTAGGAACTGTTAGTGTGGATGAATGAGCATGGAGAAGCTATGCATAATTGTAAAGGGATTGATAGAAGCTATGCATAATTGTAAAATAAGCTTTACCCAGTCTAGCTAGAACTGCTTTTAAATGTCAGTTGGAGTGTCTAGTTTTAAACTTTTGGTTTTCTTCTTTCTCCAACAAACATATGAAGCCCAATAACTTCATGGTTGTATGATTTATTTTTCCAGAAACATATGCTTGGCCACCTTTTCTTTTTCCTATAAGTTTTAAAATAAGAATCGATATTACTGAATTTTTTTTTCTTTTGAGAGCGATGCTATTGCAGCTATTCTGACCTGCATCAGCTACTCATTTGCATCAAACAGCACATGTACTGTTGGATTTGATAGGTCCATTTCATCCTTGCCGATTAATTCAATTGATGTGGTAGTATGACACTAATAATTTTAGGCAAGCTAAGTAAAACAGCAGCACCTAGTCTCCATGCACCTCTTCCTTATCTTTAGTTTGCTTAAGATGGGCATCCTTTGGTATCTGGTAGTTCGGTACCTACCCCAAGACAGTTTTGCATTGAATTGGCATCTTCTATGATGATTATGCAACCTGTTAATAAGATATCATTCATTAATCAAAAAAAGATATTTATTTATCCACGGAAATTACCTTTGAATTGATTCGGACATAAAATTCAGCATTAGTAAGTCTATAAAATACAAATAAAAGAAACAAATTTGTCATAATTTAAACACTGGTATTAGAAAAATATGCACTTCTACATGATGTTCATTTAAGTAAAGCTTGCTATTGGTTCAAATAATTGTCATAATAAATAGTTATTTTTCTATTAGACTTCATGCTCCTAAATTGTGCTCAAAGAGAGGAAGGTTGAAAGCCTTGATACTGTCATTCTCCCATTTTAGAGAATTCCACACTGTTTTATTGATCAGACTGTCCTCAATTTGCAATTGTTGGCCTGGAAGTGTAAGGGGATTTTCTTTAACAATGATATTCAATTATCTCAACATATTCTAGAGAATAAGATGTGAGTACGATGTCTGATATGCAATGTAGCCCATGCAAACTATTCAAAATTAATGTTTGAGACAGATAGTTTTAGTTCAATTTTGCCACCTCTGCCACTTTCCTACATCAGAATCCTCATCCCCTAATCCTATGCTATTGACATCTATCTTCATACATTAACATGCACGTATTTCTTGATATTCATGATAAGAGAGGTTTCATAAGTTGACTCTTATAGGGGAGTTTCCAAAGGAGCACGCCACTTTTCCTAGTGAGCCCACTTTATATTATAATTTTGGTCTGGGTTTTTAGCCCGGACAATTATTAAGTGGGCTCAATAGGACAAAAGGTATGCTCCTTTAGAAACTCCCTCCTTATAGTCTGTCTTTTTACCTTGAAGTAGCGCAATCGAGAAATACAAATTACACAGCGGAGGAAGCAGTTGCGTGGGTACTGCTCACCAAACTATTTTGTGTAATTGAGAAAACATATGGAAATATAGAGTTCCAACTCTTAAGAGTCAGATGGTCAGGATCTTGGCCATTTTTGTCAATAATCGGGTCATTAGAGCCTCTCAAACAGTGTGTAACAGTTCCTTTAAGCTGATATGCAGATTGCTATTTCCAATGCTTGATAGAAGCTGAAGGGCCTTTATACTTTTCAAATTCTATATACAGGGATTATCTGTAATCTATATGATATCGTGAGTTATTATAATCATGATCTGTTCATATGGTGATTATAAACAATTTGAAGGGACCTCCCATCACCTCAACTCAATTTTTTTCCCCATGTTTTGGCTTCTGACAATTGAGACTAAAAACAGTGCACCAGCCATAGGAATATTTATTGATGACATATTTAGATATTGAAGCTCAACTAGCGAACACTCTAAGCCCCATTATGAGATATTTCTAAATACCTTGGTGGACGGAAACCAATTAATCTGTGGTTGACATTGTATTTAAATGCATTGTCCTAGAGCAGTAAGGATGGGAGACTGGGACATCTACAAGCCCTAATGAGCAGCTTATTTGATCTCATTGCACATTGACATAGGGCATACTCTCTTTACCTCTTTCCACTTCACATTTTTGAATGATGTTTGGACCGGTCTAAGTTGTGATCATACCATACAAACATGTTTATTTTCTAATCAGAAGACATCCATACTCCATAATGCCGTGTCCCTGTTGAATCTCACATCTTCCTGCTCAATCCACCTTATGTTCATTATGTGTTTATTCAGGTTCTGGTAAGCGCACTGCATGTAGCTTTTTGAGTGAGTGCCCTAAATGATGAGCCACCCTCATGTTGACAAAATTATTTGCCTGTTAAGTTTAATCCCATCCATCGCCCTATGAGTTCATCTTTTTAGTAGTATTCATTCCAAAGGGAACAACAAAGAAAACACTCTCATACTATAGTACACCAAGATTTCATAGCTAAACTTCAAGGAGGAATGTGTTTTTCTCCATAATTGGTGTGTCAAGAGCTGTGATGTTCATTGTAGTGAGATCCTATGCTACCAATCATGAAAATACTCTCACGGACATGACTGGGTCATTGTTGCTTAGTGCCAATGGTAGATCATCACGGTAACCCAAATCATTTGCAACTATCTTTTTCAAGCTAGGAATAAGAGTATGAGACCCGATTGCTTGTTATGGACTTTTTCTTAAAATAATGTTCATATTTTCTGCAATACAGTGAATGGGACTACTTTTCGCATGAGTTGGTTGTCGAGAGTTGCTCATGGATGAAATTGAAACTGGTCTTTCATTCGATCTTGGAAGTCGTTGATTATAAGCCCCAAGTCTTCCCACTTCAAACACTTGGCTTTGACTCTCCTGTGAGCTTCTGTTGTACCGCACATTCCCCACTTTGGCTTGAGTTGTGAATGCCACTTTCCACATAAGTATTATTTGTGGAGGATTTGCAACTCCAGCTCTAAACATATCCAAATGCTGCCATAGGTCATCCAATAACAGTAAAAAATTCTTGTTTCTTTAGAAGTTGAAGGTGACATTAACATGTGATAGCAGATGTCCTTTCTCATACAGTGCGATCTTCCTGATTTCCTAGGACCTTTTCTGTTTTTCGATCTTTGACCTATCTCGCAGAGTCAAATTAGCAAACCTCTAATGCAAAAAATGTTGATTTTGTCAATATATTGGCCTTTTCAACACCTCCCATGCCCCCAAGATGCAATCATAGTGTTTTTATCATCATCTATGACGTATTGCAGTGCCACATCATGAATTCACTCCATATTTCCTGGCACAGAATCTCATGAGCAGAAGTCTGATGGAACTCGCTGAATCAAATGATCCACCATTGTACAAATCCTTATCTCTGCAAGCTTATTGGCACATCTCATCTGAATCTGATAGTTTGACCAATAATCTAAGGAAAAATTACCAAGACATCTGCAACTTCTTGTCTCATACTCGCTTAGAATTTCACCAATTCGCTCGACTGTTGCTACTTGCTGCAGCCAACCCTCCACTTTATGTGGCGGCTTTCTTGACCGTCTTTAAGCTGTTCCAAGTCTTTCCATGGTGTCATCCCTCTCATGTCTTCCAAATCTCGCATTCCATTTCTTAGCTTTTTGACATGATTAGAAATTTTAGTGAGGTATTTAACATGCCATGCCAGAGGATTCAGCAAGGGGTTTAGAATGGTGGTAATAATTGTTGCTGAGGAAGCTGAGGAAGCAGTGAAAGCCATGGCTGACAGGAATTAGTATTGGAAAATTGATGAGTTGATGGAAGAAGAATGGAGAGCATGAGGGAACATCACCAGTTACTTGGATAGAGAGACTGCTGGATTTGCCATCACAAGTGTGGGGTGGGCTGCAAACAGGAAATTTTTAGAGAGAGTCAGAAATTAATGCACAGTTGCTGAGAGTTGAGGTCAATTAATTAAGCATCTTCTCTTCAAGAAATTAGAAGAAGAAAACATAGGTTAGGCAACTTCTGGTGCATAGTGGCAAAATAAATTTTCAACCATATCATTTCATTTCATGTATCTTAATCTTAGCCAGATCTTATTATTCATGCTGTTCAGGGATCAAAAGAGCTGAGTCAGAGTGTGGGTTGATTTTGAACGTCTTTTTAAGCATAATATTTTGCTGCGGAACTGCAATGGTGAAGCAGTTATTTGAAGCACCATCTATCTAGGTATTTATATAGGTATCTGAAGTACTATTTTCTCAGTGTGTTTTCTGCATTGATGTCATGGTAAATTGCTTTTCCACTGTTGAATATTGAAATATATCAGAAAACACCAATGACAATTTCAATTGAATGTATTTTTTAAAAACCTTTATCTATCAAGCGGCAAATTCAGCGAGAAAGGTAACCTGAAACTTTAGTTGGGTTCCACAATGTTCGCCTGTATTAAAGTATTCTGTACTCCCTGTGCTTTTCTGTGCTGTTGAAAAGTAAGAGGAAGAGTTCATAATGTTCTCCTCCAATTTTGTTCTTGGCGAAACTTGTGTCTTTCGCTCCTTTCCTTTATTTGTTCGTAATTTGTTGTTACTGAAAATTAGCTCGAGAAGGAATTTTACTAAAGCTGATGCTGGCCTTTTAGATGATTTTACTTGTAGTAGCGATGCAGTAATAGGATTTACCGAAGTTGGGAAGTGCTAATTGTTATATTACAGTTTGCAATCTTCAACTTTTTTTTCGCTGGAGCTGTTGTTTACTGCTGTTTGAATTGTTTGCATTTTCTTTTATTTTGGAGACAATTTGTGAAACTGAACCCTTATACTTTGTCTTTTTATTGCTCCTTGCATTTGTAGGAGCGCGGTTTGTTGCTTAAATTGCCACTTAGAAGCGATGGCTTGTTCTCAATTGCAGGTTTCATTCTTGTAGAAGTTAGATGAGAATTTGTGGAATTAGGGTTAACAGTGGATGAGTAAATTGTGTGGGGGAAATTATTTGTGTTCCATCCAAAAGAGTGATATTGTTAATGCCCCATGCTTTTGTTTTGTTTAGTTTTACCCAATTTATATTTACACATGGTTGGTATACTTAGGGGAAATTCTATTTACGTATGGAAATTTACTCTTCACGTCTAGATTACTCTTTAAACTAATCTCTCATTTTGAAACATTATCGATTTACTCGCTACGTTCAATTTTTTTTTTTCTAAAATTAACTCTTCCTCTCTCTCTACTCTAATTTTGTTCGCAATTCAGTCCTAATTTCGTTTTGTCATCCTTCCCCTCTTTGAATTTCTTTTGTGATTCAACTGTAGCTTCGCTTCCATTCTAGTCACCCCATCCTTCTCTCTCTCTCCTACGTTAGCCCGTGAGTGAAATTGAAGAGTATAAATTTTTTCCAAATTTTTTTAGTAATGTGATTGTAAAATTTTAAAAAAAATTAAATCAATCAAATCAATGAGTTTAAAAAACAGGAAATCAAATCACTCAAATCAATGAGTTTGTGGGATTGTGGGAGTTGGGTTTGTTTTTAGATTTAAATATAAAAGGAAGTGTCTTTATTTTTTTGGATTTTAGAAGACGATGACAGTTTTCTAAATTTTTTTAAATTTTTAAGAAGCATTCTTAAATTTTTAAGAAGCATCGGACATTTTGGATGACAATTTTCTAAAATTTTAAGAAGCGTTGCATGTTACATATTTAGGATGACGGTTTTTTAAATTTTTAAGAAATTTTTAAGAAGCGTTAGATATTTTATTTGTAATTTAAAAAGGTAATTTAGTAAAAAAAAAAAAAAAAAGAAAATGACAAGCTTCTAATTATTTGCAATTTTAAAATTTTTGTGTAAAAAGTAAGTTTTCATGCCTAACTAGAGTTTTCCTATATTTAGCAGACATTTTGAAGGGTTTAGATTACTAAAATATCCCTCTTTTTTTGCAGGCAGAAAATCTGAATCCAAACAAATTTCAGTGTCCTGATTTTTTTTTTCCCTCATGTTCCACACTTTTGTTTTTGTTGTTTATATGCCCTAATATATGTTTTTACATGATTTAGTATACTTAATGGAGGGTCCTAAGGAATTTGATTACTGAAATATCCCCATCTCTCTGTGTAGGTCCAAGATTTAAATTCAAAACTGTCTTGGGGTGAGCATTAACCCGCATTGATTTTTGTTAGTTTTGGCAAAACTCGATTGGGAAATAAAATCGAAACTAAATAAATTTTGGGTTGAACTTTTGAAATAAAACTTGTTTAAAAATTCAAGATGAACTCACAAGGAACTACAAGATTATTTCCAGGTGAATAAACTATGCAAAACTCCTATGGAATTTGTATATTGGATTTGGAACCATTGTGCATATGTTTCTCCAGTAAAATTGGAAAAAAAAAAAAAAAAAAACTTAAAACCCATACATTATCAAGTGTGTAGGAAATCTAAACAAATGAATGAGAATATGGATTACTTTGTTCTCGTCTTTTATAAGGAATTTGATCAAATCTGTATTGTCATTTGTTGTGTGAGCCTTCTATATGTATATAAGGTGAATAAGTAAAATATTTATTTGATACAATATGAAATTTTAATAAAATTCCTCTCTCACGGATACTGGTGATCTACCAAGTGATTGCTAAAAAGAATTCAAATTTACGCTATCTCGCAGTGGAAATTTGTATCTATGGTTAGAAATGAGAGAGGGGATGGAATCAAATGCCTGTCTTATTCAAAATTTAAAATTAAAAATAATAAATTTTTTATTTTTAATTTAAAATTTTGAATTGAACATTTATTTTTGTTGTCAGCTGTAAAACCGTCGAAATAAATTACCAAAATTAGATTCAGAAATACACTAAAAAGGGGGAGAAAAATACATCAAATCAGATTAGATAACAATAAACTCACATTAATTAACATCAGCATTCAGCAATCCAACATTAATTACAAAAGAGGCCAACAAAAACGACACGGATCAAGACAAGCTGAGATAAACTGAAGCAGCAACGGCCACAGCGTACACCCCAATCGCCTTCCCCACAACCTGGGCCCCACCACCCCCCATCACCATCCCCACCCCCGCGATCGCCGCCACCGCCACCGGCACCCTCCTCATCACCACCTTCCCCACGATCTCCCCCACAACCAACTCCTTGAAGAGCTCCACCGCGAACCTCTCGAACGTAGCCTCGTCGAGAACCCCGCCGCCTTGGAATCCGATGGCCCTGATGGCGGAGTCAACGCGGGCCTGGGTGGGCTTGGGCGGGGCCCAGCGGGCCAGGAGGGGGAGGGTCGGGGAGTAGCGGGTCAGCGAGGAGTGGAGGTGGAGGGAGGCTGGGAGCAGCTGGTAGAGGCGGAGGCCCGGGAAGGCGTGCTGGGCCCCGTCCAGGGAGTGCGCGTAGCTGGTAGCGCAGGCCGACGTGAAGGCCGGCGTGCTGGAGAGGGTCTTCTCTATTCGCTTCGAGAGATTTAGGCCCATTTTTGGATGTTGGAGATTCGTGGGGATTTTGATGGGCCGCTGGTGTGGAGTGGTTGTTTGGATTTGCCGGAGATGGTTTGGTTTTTTTAGCCCTAGGTTTATTGCATAGGTGTTCTTCTAATTGAAGCCCACAGGCCCTGGATTGCTGGGCCTTGACGGCCTTGGGCGTAATAGAGTTGAGGCACACCCTAAATGTATTCTACTTATAAAGCCTTTCCGTCTCATTTTCCTTGTTATCATTTAATTAATTATCATTATAGTTTAATTTCTAGTTAATGTAAATTACGTGGATGCAAATTGTAAAGTACATAATTTTAATTGATCATGTTGATGTTGGATTAGATATCTCATAATCCAATCAGTATTTGCTGTACATGTGAGTTAATATTTATAAGCTTGATAGTTATTTTTTAATATTAAAAATATTATTAAACATTTTAGGCCTTTATTATTTATGTTAATAAAAAATTTAATAATTAACTTCATAAGTAATGGCAAATTTTTTTGATTAATTAATGTTATATAATAAGGAAAAAAATAAAAAACTAAATTTTCTCTCTTTTTAACGCTTCTCCTAGATTCTCAGGCCTTAATTCTCTCTGCATATTTCTTTCTTCACCGTCCGATCTGACCGGCACGTGGCTTTGCGTGGGGTTTGGGTACATTTTAACGTTGGTTCGCATCCGCATCCATTGCTGGTTCCGCCGCAACTTGGGAAATTCTAAATGCGCACCATATTTTACTTTGGGAGCACCACATCCTATAGTAAAGTCAAAGTGGTTAACAACATAGGGAAAGATGGTGCTCACCAAGACAAATGTGGTGAGCATTTAGAATTTCCCCTGCAACTTTTGGGAGTCGGGACAGGTTCGGGTGCATTTCATCGCGGGGGTACCCGGATGCGCATATGACGTATTCCGTTATTAGTTCTTCAGACCGGGAATTATTAAAAACCCTAACGACCCAAACGTTCGAATCGCGCTGGAGATCACCGGAAAAGATCGGAGCGTCGTTAATGGCAGCGGAGACGGCGATGGGCGCCACGGCCGTTACTCAGCTCACGCAATTCGTCGTCGCGATTCTCTTCTTCCATGGATCTGAGTACGCCCTCGCCGTTTTCTTTCACGGCCGATCAAACGTCTCTCTTAGCTGTAAGATGGAATCAATTCCTTTCCTTATTTTTTTTTCGAGGGTTTTCCTTAATTTTTTTTTAGTATAATTGTTCAATTTAGTAGACATTAGAGTTAATTTTTTTTCTTTGATCAGTTTGATTGCGAACGACGATTCTCATTGAACTAAACTTGAACTCATGGTTGTCATGCTCTAAACCTGAACTGATCAGAATAACCTTAGCTAATTGTGCATGAAGTAGGCGTTTTGTTACTAGCTATAATGATGAGTTGAATTGGGAATCAGTTTCGCTGTTGTATGATTGTGGAACACAATTGAGACGGGAAGAAATTTTCTTTAAGTTATGATTAGGGATGAGAATGGGCAATTCCAAAGGCCAATTTTTGGCCTTCATTATTCGAAATTTTGAATTAGAAAAATAAAATTTTTATTTTTAATTCAAAATTTAGAGTAGAACGGATCAGAAATTGGCCCTTGGACTTGTCCATTCTCATTCATAATTATGAATTTTGCACTTTATCAATTTTTTTGGTTCTACTCCTGTTTTCAATTATCGGACCATCCTTGGATTGCAACTAGAGCTTGATCACTTTGGGACATCAGTAACATTATTGGCAAACCTTTTTCAAACAAAAATGGGATTGCCCATATAGAGTTGATCTATATTGAGAAGGACACCATATTTTGCAGAAATTACACATGGTTGTCACCTTCATATTGACCATTTGGGATGGTGTCAGATTCTTGCCCAAGCAAACTATTGCAGCAATGGGGCTTGTCTTATGCTCTGTTGGGCACTTGGTTGTCACCTTGATATTAAACTGACGTAGGCAATATGTTCAGGTGGTTAACGAGAAATGCTTCAAAAATAAACATTGTTCTTATGCAAATGAGTGCATAGGGTTGAGCTGCTTGAGCTAGTGGAGGTTGGCTTACATTCTGGAAAGTAGGTGACGACAGAATTGTAAATGGGCCAGGTGACCTGTTCGTATGCAACGGGGCGTGAATACGTCAATAGTCAATACAGTGCCGATCCAATGATTAAGCAATGTTGAGTATGACAAATTGGGGATCCATGAAAATAAATATAGTAAATATCTTAAGTATTATGTTAAATAAAACTAATTATGAAAGCTTTTGATGTATGACAAATATATTACCATTCTTGAAAAGGTTGGTATTATGGAGGTGATACACATCAACATCTAAACTATAAAATATTTGTTTCCACTATCTAAATCATAATTATTAACATTAAAAAGTTTAAATACAACAATATCAAAGCCGCATATTTCAATCATTGTTTTGATGAATAAGGCAAATTATAGATGAAGCCACAAATCATATCATATAAACTTCACCATTCAATAATCAATTTAATTCGTTGTTCCAAATATAGCAAAGTCTTCTCGATACATGCCCAACATGTGTCAAATTGCATAGTAACATTTACATTATGTTAAAGGTAGAAGCAGGGCTAGGATCCACATGAATGTTGGCGCAACTTACGTGTATTTTTTTTTTATCATGAATAAAATGAAATTGTCATTGTAAAAGTACAAATTTTGTGAAATGACTTTGTACCTTCAATACACACTTTTACATCTATTGAGTTAAACAATAGATGGATTTTCAATAAAAAATTATTAGATTACAATTTTAAAACTTTACCAAAAGCACCGTTGAATCTGTTTAAAAATAAATTGGAGACCATTTAAACTTCCTTTTTTGATAGATCTAAGAGATTTTTCTTTTTGAGGAAAGTGTAAAAAATTTAACTTAATAAGTACAAATTTTGTGCATCACTAAGCAAAATAAATAAGTAATAAAAGTAAAATGAAAGGTCATGAGTATAACCCTCTTTCTCAAGCTTGTCATTCACCCTGATTCTTAACTTTTCCAATTTTAGAGATGGTGGGATCTCTCAAAAAAGTTTGATGTTTCGACTTTTTACATATTTACAAGCAAGTAAATTCATGTTTGAAGCAGTCCATTGCTGGAAGTAATTGGTCAATCTTAGGAGCTTCTTATTTCAGAACTTGAAGATTGAGTTGATAAGAAATTTCTCAATATTAGGAGTTTTTATGGAAGTTTGTGATGCCATGTTTTCAGGGGCAGAGTTTTCCATTTTTTAAAATCAAACTAGAGATGAAATAGAAATGAGCCTGTATGTTCAATTGCAATTATTTCTTTCGCTTTCACATCTAGGGCACAATTATTTTCTAGCCTAGCACAGTTCTAACGAGGCTATGAAATAAACAACCTTATTTGAGGTTAATGAAGTTATGGACATGCCAAATTTGAGGTAGGGTGCCTTACCTCAAATGAACTTGGTTTTGCCCTTGGTGAAAGGTGTGTTGGACATGTATCTTCCGAGTAGCAGAGTGTGTATTGAAGGTACAAAGTCAGGTAGAACCCAATGTGGAGTAGACTCATATCTACAATTTAGAGCCAAATGTCTGTTGCCGATCCATTTCAAGAATCAAAATCAATCACTTGTTCAATAACAGACTTAGCACAATGAGATGCAAAATGGTCTATAGCGGAGGAAAGTAAGTTGAGATGTGGTTTGTCATGAACATAGACATAGCTGTTTGAACATAGAATAGCTGTTACAGAATCATGTGGTAAAAGACACAGGACTTAGGGTTAGATATAGTGTTTGAAGGGAATAAGGATGCATCGAAGGTCAGTGAGGGCTTAAAAGGAGTTGTGTGGTTAAGCAATATTCACTCTCTTCTTGTGGAAATATATTTTTTTTTGTGGAAAAAAAGAAATTGTTGGCGAATGTAAATTGGGCCCTAGCCACCTTGTCATAGCTGAGTTAAAATTTGTTGCCTCTCCGAATCAACACTGATTTGCCATGCCTTAGGTGGATATTTGAAATTGGGGGCCATCCTATCTGTGTTTAATGAGTCCTCCGAGTTTGAGGCATGGTAATATGGTGTGATAGCTAAATTTTATCCACTGTATGGAGGGACATGAAGTAATTATGTTATCCATGAAGTAATATGGTGTGATTGGCACTATTGTGGTTAAGTGCAAAAGGATAGGTTATAGGTTTTGATTCCCATGAACATTGTACTGTATACTAACCTGCTAAGAACGCAAATATTAGTTTATCAACTAAGCTTAGTTTTATTTATTAAGTTTTGGATGATTACAGTGTTTTCGAATCAATTTAGTTTTTCTTTTGATAAATTGGTTAAATTATTGCCTGTTTTGTTTTTTCCCCCCTTCACAATATCCTTCTCTCCATTCTTCCTATTCTGCAGAATCAAAATTATAAACTTAATCTTGTGGGCTTAACATCTATGTTCTCTGTTTCTCACTATCTAATTGTTTAGGTATTAAATAAACTGATGGTTTTGTTTAGCCCCCTTCTCCTCACACAGATATTATGAAATGAAAGAAAGAAAACGAAATGGAAGGGACGATGGTTTCATATGCATTTCCTTCTTTAAAATAATCTTGATGTAAAGTAATTAGGCAGTCAAATGAGTTCAGCACGTTAACGTCAAAAGCTCAACACTCCACGTATTATGCAGCAGTAAAATGAAAAAATAAAAATAAAACTTGGAAGATTGGATAATATGTCTGCACCAAGACATCATTAGTATAGGTAGGGTGGCCAACATTACTCTCCCAAGTTGTCTTGAGTTCAATTGCACCATACCCCATGGGGGTACTCCAAGGGAATTTTTCCTTAAAAAAACCACGTTCCCGGGTGGTTAGGCGGGTGGTCTAAGACACTTGGGTACTTTCTTTATGAAAACAAAGAGAAAGAAAATCTAGACGTGAGTGATAAGTTGTGGACCTTGCATTAGAAATGTCCATTGCAGTCTAGATTATTGTATGTATCTTGTTATTCCATTTTTGTAGTATAATCATTATATTGCTGACATTTCTTTAAAGTAAGGAGCAAATTAAGAAGAATGTTGAATTTCTACTCATTTCTAGATGCATTCAAGTATTTTTTTTTTATTATTAATGCATTTTCTTACATTTTTGTGGATCTTGACTTTCTCTTAAATTATATGTTGGCTTTTGGTCATCTTGCAGCACTTTTAATCAGTAAGCAGTATCTCATTGCAATGGCATTTGCTTTGGTGGAATACTCGATAGAGGTTGTCCTCTTCCCAGAACTGAAAGAGCATTGGTGGCTCAGCAACATTGGCCTCGTGATGGTTCTTTTGGGGGAGCTCATTCGGAAAGCTGCTATTATAACAGCCCGTCGCTCCTTCACACACAACATTAGAGTATATTATGATGCAGAGCATGAGTTGATTACTCATGGAATTTATAGGTAATTATATGTTGTAATATCATTTATTTGCTTTTGGGAGATGCAATTATTAGTACCACACTCACATGCATTTGACTTTGGTAACCCATGAATTCTGCAATATTCTTAAAAATTTTAACACGTCTTGACATTTACCATAATCTAATTTTCATCCTTTTTGGCCTTGTAGTTAATTAGAATTGATATTGATAGCCATAACAGTAATGATTTTTTCATGCGTCATCTATTCTGGTCTTAAATAGTTAATGGTTGGCAATTCAAACTAACAGATTTTCTTGTTTGCAAGCAAATGTGAAATTCTAGAAGCAAGATGCTCCACAGATGCTGACTTACTAATGAGTTATACTACTTATCTTTGATATGGATATTTTGCTTTGATATTTATGCTGACATTTGACCAAAATTACAGCTCATGTGGTTTATTTGTACAAATTGGGTTTGTTTTGGTCTTGTGGTGGTTAGGATTTTCCTTTCTCTTCTGTTTTCTGGTTGGCTTTAAGCCGAGTTTTTAGTTCCTTGAGAACTGAGACATTGATAAGGTGGTTTCTGTTAAAATATTGATTCCCCTTTCGAGGAGTTCTTTATCTTTAAGAACTAGAGACATTGATATGGATCCGGATCAGATATGAGAGACGGATACTGATAAAGATCGGATATGAACACAAAAGAAAATTGTGTATATTAACACAAATATGAGTAGAAATATATCTTCGAATATGAAAAATCAAGGCTGTATGTTTATTTTTATGGTTTTGTTTTAAAATTTCTCCAGATTAGATTACTTAATTTTTAGTAAATAAATAATCGACGCTAAAATGTCAATTTAAGTACTAAATTGAAGTTCTTCTTTAAAACTCACAAGTACTTGGGTCTTAAAAAGGATAAACTGTATTATAGGGAGTTGAAGATAAATTATCCATTACCAGTAATATACTTTGGGCATGAAAAGTTCACATAGTATGTATTTGGTTTAGTTGTATTTATGAAAGTTTAGAGCTAAAAAATAAATCAAGTTCAAAATATGTGTATAGAATTTTTTTTCTTAATGCAGATATCTGTATTTGTATCTGGATTATATTATCCGTATCCATATTCGTCCCCAAAATGATACCCATATCCGTATATGTAACAGGTTGGATATGGATTTTCATACCTGCATATCCATTTGCATCCCTAGGTATAATGCATAGCGTAATGCGATATAGTTCTACACATGATTAGTTAATATTAAATCAGCAACTACATTAGATGTCTAAATATTTATTATGTTTTATACTTGTTATCTAACAGATTTATGCGTCATCCAAGTTATTGTGGCTTTTTCATCTGGGCAACTGGGACCCAGCTTATGCTCTGCAACCCCGTTTGCATTATTGCATTTACTGCAGTCACCTGGCGATTCTTCTCCAACCGCATACAGTATCCTTTTCTTCATAAGTGGATTACTGTTATACATGATTGTTGGGGATTTCGATCCCTCGACTCCAGCAAAATTATTATTCAACACTTCTAGCCTGGCTTACGGCTTATTAGTATTATGACAGTTCATGGCTAATATTTATCACATCTTCAGAAAATTGCTAATCCTTCACATGGAAATAGATATGAAGAGTTCTTCCTGAGGCAGTTTTTTGGACCCCAGTATGCGGGATATGCTCAGCGAGTTCCCTCCGGCCTCCCATTTATAAAATGACTGCTCACGAAACTGTAGGAATATACTTTCCTCTCTCAGTTTTTCTCATTCTATTGATTCTTTAAAGTCTTTCACTAGTTTCTAATTTTTCTGCATATTTTCCTTGGTTTGGCAAATAATATGATATTTTTTTTTGTAAATGTTTATGATTTATTGACAGGGGTATAGTCTATAAATGCAGGTAATTCTGAAGAGCATTTATGTTTGTCTCGTTAAATTTTAGGTAAATCTGACTGTCCAAGGGACTGGATAGCATAGTGAAAGCTTACCTTACGTAGTGAGTCAAGGGGGGAGAAGCAATACTAACTCAAGTTTTCTTCATACTGAATAGGGAATCGGAAATGAGACATAAAACATCCAATATCTTCAATTAGTGTATCATTTACGTGCTAGGGTTATATTACTTGGTGGTGAAAATATAATGATCCTATTATTATTATTTTGAATTATGATTTCAACCATCTAGGTTCACTTGTAACTAATATGTTCGGGTTTAATTTTGATTTGGTATTTCATAAAGTAGACACAAAATTGACTAGTTTTAATGAATATAACATATCCAGTAGATATAATGACAAATAAACTACAAAATTTTTGAAATTTGATTTTAAAGTGGCTAAAAAAGTGGAGATAACGATTTAAAAATAAAAATAAAAAATGGGATTACTAGTTGTTGCTAATTAATGTAACTAAATGACCTTATTATTTTTTTGCCGCTAACATAATTACGTGAGTTATGACTTTTATATATATATATATATATATATAGAGAGAGAGAGAGAGAGAGAAAACGGGAAATACACAGGCGGTGAAGGAAGTTTCCTTCACCGCCGTTTAGGTGGTCCAATAAAATTATTACACGTGGTGTCATTTAAGGGAATTCATTTATTTGTTACCTTAAATGACGCCCCGTGTTATAATTTTATTGGGCCACATAAGCGGCGGTGAAGGAAATCCCTTCACCGCTGGTGTATTTCCCGTTTCCTCTCATATATATATATATATATATATATATATATATATATATATATATATATATATATATATATATATATATATATATATATGAGAAAACGGGAAATTCACCGATATTGAAGGGAGTTCCTTTACTGGCGTTTAGGTGACCTAATACAATTATTACACGTAGCGGCACTTAAGATAACAATTAAAATAACTTTCTTAACCACCCTTTAAGTGGCGTCATGTGATATAATTTTATTGGGCCACCTAAGCGGCGGTGAAGGAACCTCCTTCACTGCCGGTGAATTTCCCGTTTAATATATATATATATATATATATATATATATATATATATATATATATATATATATATATATATATAGTAAACGGAAAATTCACCAGCGGTGAAGGGGATTCCTTCACTGGCGCTTAGGTGACTCAATAATTGTATTACACGTGGCGCCACTCAAATGGTAGTTAACATAGTTTTTTTATTGTTACTTTGAGTGACACCTCGTGTAATACAATTATTGGGTCACCTAAGCGTTAGTGAAGGAATCCCCTTCACCGCTAGTCAATTTTCCGTTTTTTCATATATATATATATATATATATAGAGAGAGAGAGAGAGAGAGAGAGAGAGAGAGAGCTGATGCAAGTTACCTAAGTTGCAATTCATTTCCACTATTTTCAATAATCTTTTTTAAAAAAAATTCTTTTGGATTATGATCTCGACTCATTATGATCTCGACTCCTAGGGTTTACTCTTATTCAATTTCTTGGGTTTTAGTTTTAATTTGGTCCTCCATCAAATTAACACAAAATTAGCAGTTTTTAATGAATATAACATTTTGTATGCATTTGATGAAATGGTAAATGAACTCTAAAATTTATGAAATTTAATCCGAAATAAGTTAAGGAGATAAAGATAGTAATTGTAAAAAAAAAAAATTGAAGAAAAATTATTGGATCGTTATAGTTTTGCCACTAGATCACGTACCATTTCCTGAGCTGTCAGCTCACCTACAACACACACACACACACACACACATATATATATATATATATATATATATATATATATATATATATATATATGGAATTACTAAAGGTGACCGTCAGCTTAGGAAAAATACGTGAGGTAGCGACAAAAATATAGCGATCCAGTGATTTATCTTAATTTTTGTTTTATAAAATTAGTATTTTTATATCTTTAACTTTTTTAGATCAAATTTCATAAATATTGAAGTTTATTTAACATTTCATTAAGTAGATACAAAATGTTTTATTCATTGAAAACTGTTAATGATGGAGAACCAAATCTAAATTAAAATCCAAGAAAATATGTATAGTGAATCCTAGAGGTCAAGATCATAATCCATAAGATAATGTTTATAAAAAATATTGAAGATAGTGGAAATGAACTGCAGTTTAGGTAACTTGGTGAGTTGTCAGTTCATTTTCATTATTCTCTCTTTCTCTCTCTACTCTCTCTCTCTCTCTCTCTCTATATATATATATATAGAAAATGAGAAATTCACTGGCAGTGAAGGCAGTTTCTTTACTGACGTTTAGGTGGCCCAATAAGATGATTACACGTGACGTCAATTAAGATAACAAATAAAAGAACTCTCTTAACCGTTTTTTGAGTGGCACCATATGTCCATATTTCATTGGGCCACCTTAGCGCAGGTGAAGGAAATTCCTTCACCTCCAGTGAATTTTCCGTTAACTCATATGTATATCATTAATTTTTTTAAATTATTTTTTGGATTATAATTTCTATAGGTATAATTACCTTAGGATTAAATTTAATGAATTTTTGAGTTCATTCGTCGTTGTGTCAAGTGCATAAAAGATGTTATATTTATGAAAAGTTGTAAATTTTATGTCTAATTGATTGAATGCCAAATCAAAACTAAAATCCAAGAAATTGGGTATAAATGAACATTAGGAATTTGAGATTATAATTCAAAAAATAATTTAGAAAAAAATATTAAAATTAGTAAAAGTGGACTACAGTTCAATTAAAATGAGCTGTCAGGTCATTTTATACACACATGTATATTATAAATGTGTTATTGCTTCGTTAAGTTATTTGAGTTAACGGCAAAACAAATAGTTATTCCATTATTATTTATTTAGTATTATTTTTGGATGATGATATTAACTCATAGAGTTCACTCAAATCTAATTTCTTGGGTTTTAGTTTTGATTCAACCTTCTATCAAGTTAATACAAAATTAATGGTTTTCAATACACAATACCTTATATCCACTTGATGTAGTCTTAAATTTTATGATATTTAATTTTCAAATAGCTAAGGAGGTAGAGATTATAATTTCTAAAAAAATTAAAAAAAATTTTAGTATTATATTTTTTTGTTCGTTAGCTCACGTAACTTAATATATATATATATATATATATATATATATATATATATATATATATATATATATATATATATATATATATATATAGTAAATGGGAAATTCATTGGCGGTGAATGGAGTTCCTTCACCATCGCTTAGGTGACCCAATAAAATAATTATGCATGGGTTAAGATATTTTTTTTATTTGTTACCTTGAGTGGCGCCACGTATAATACTTTTATTGGGTCACCTAAGCGTCAGTGAAAGAACTCTCTTCACCGCTAGTGAATTTTCCGTTTTCTCATATATGTACACACACACATACACACACACACGTACGTACAGACATACATACATGAGATTACTGTAGGTGAGCCGCCAGTTTAGGAAAAGTTACGTGATTTAGCGGCAAAACTATAATGATCCAATGATATTTTTAAATTTTTTTTAACAATTACTATCTCTACCTCTTTAACTTATTTCGGATTAAATTTCATAAATTTTGGAGTTCATTTACCGTTTCATTCAGTGCATACAAAATGTTTTATTTATTGAAAACCGTTAATTTTGTGTTAACTTGATAGAGAACCAAATCAAAACTAAAACCCAAGAAATTGGGTATGAGTGAATCCTAAGGGGTCGAGATCATACTCCAAAAGAAATTTTTAAAAAAGATTATTGAAGATAGTGGAAATGAACTGCAGCTCAGGTAACTTACGTTAGCTGTTAACTCATTTCCATATATATATATATATATATATATATATATATATATATATATATATATATATATGTGTGTGTGTGTGTGTGTGTGTGTGTGTATGGTTTAGTGTAGGGGAGCTGCCAGTCAAGAAAAGTTATATGAGCTAACAGTAAAAATATAATGATTCAATGATTTTTTTTTAAATTTTTTTCTAGAGTTAGTATCTCTACCTCCTTAACTTATTTAGATTAAATTTTATCGATTTTGGAATTCATCTATTCTTTTATCAAGTGAATACAAAATACTTTATTTATTGAAAACAGTTAATTTTGTGTCAACTTAATAAAAAAATCAAATTAAAACTAAAACCCAAGAAATTGGATATAGGTGAACCCTAAGGGATGAGATCATAATCCATTAGAAATTTTATTAAAAATTTTATATTGGAGATAGTGAAAATGAATTGTAGCTCAGATCACTTGCGTGAGCTGTTAGCTCATTTCTATTACTTTATATATATATATATATATATATATATATATATATATATATATATATATATATATATATATATATATATATATATATCACACATTTCATTGTATATGAGTCAACAATATATGTAAGTTATCTGAGTCAGTGGAGAAGGCGAAAAAGTAATGTTCTCATTATTTTTTTGTTTACAAATTTTTTGTAGATTATGATCTCTCGTTAGCTGTTTTAGAATTAAATTTCACGGATTTTGAAGTTTATTTGTTTTTTTATCAAGTGGATATAAAATATTGTAATCACCGAAAATCGTTAATTTAGTGTCTCCAGAAATCAGGTATTTTAAACGAACTCTAGTGGGTCGATATCCAATAGAAAATTTGTAAGTTTTTTTTTTTTTTTTAATTAGAGATAGTGGAAATAGATAGCAGTTTAGGTAACTTACGTTTTACATATATATGTATATGTACATATATATGTATATGTGTACATATATATGTATATGTATATGTGTACATATGTATGTATATACATATACATATGTATGTATATGTACATGTGTACATATATATGTATATGTACATGTGTACATATGTATGTATATACATATACATATGTATGTATATACATATATATATGAGAAAACGGGAAATTCATCAGCGGTGAAGGGAAATCATTCACTAGCGCTTAGGTGGCTCAATAATTATATTACACGTGGCACCACTCAAGATAACAAATAAAAGAACTTTTTTAACCTCCCTTTGAGTGGCGTCATGTGTAATACAATTATTGGGTCACCTAAGCGTTAGTGAAGGAATCCCCTTCACCGTCGGTGAATTTTCCATTTCATATATATATATATATATATATATATATATATATATATATATATATATATATATATATATATATATATATATGAGTAAACGGGAAATTCACCGGCGGTGAAGAGAGTTCCTTCACTGCCACTTAGGTGGCCCAATAAAATTATTACACGTGACACTACTCAAATGACGATTAAGAAAATTTTTTTATTTATTAACTTGAGTAGCGCCACGTGTAATAATTTTATTGGGCCATCTAAACGGCGGCGAAGGAACTTCTTCACCGCCGGTGAATTTCCCGTTCTCTCTCTCTCTCTCTCTCTCTCTCTCTATATATATATATATATATATATATATATATATATATATATATATATAGTTAGTTAGGATAGTCTACTATTAATAGTATTTGGATGTGGATATTATTAATAAAGATCTAATAATAGGGAAATAAAAGTGAAAATCTATTTCGGTAGAAGTGATCTACCTTTCATAAACTATTTATAAATAAAATTTCATAGAAATTGGATTTTAATTAACCATGACTCAAGTGCTAACAATACGAATGCATCAAAACTGTCATAAAATTCACTAATTTCCAAATGCTTGATCCATTAGTAAATAAAATATGTTTGTAAATAGTTTATGAAGTATATATTACATTTACCGAAATTGATTTTGTATTGTCTACTTTTAGATCCTAATTAATAATATTTACACCCAAATTCTATTAATAGTAACATAGCCTAACTCTCTCTCTTTATGTGTGTGTATGTGTGTGTCCTTGAACTGCAGTGCATTTCCATTATCTTTAATAATTTTTCTTAATTTTTTTAAAGATTATAATCTTGACTCTTTAGGGTTTGCTCATATCCAATTTCTTCGGTTTTAATTTCGATTTGCTATTCCATCAAGTAAACATAAAATTAACGATTTTCGGTGAATACAACATTTTGTATCCACTCGATGAAAAAACAAATGAACTTTAAAACATTTGAAATTTAATCTTAAAGTAGCTAAGGAGGTAGAGATGATGATTAAAAAGGAATTTGAAAAAAAAATAAAGTCATTACCTTTTCCCGGATGATGATTAAAAAAGAATTTGAAAACAAAATAAAGTCATTACCTTTTCCCGGATGATGATTCAAAAAGAATTGAAAAAATAATGGGGTCGTTACTTTTCGTTGCTGACTCACGTAACTCACTTGAGCTGTCAACTCATATACAGTATATGAGAAAAATATAAATGAGCCACTGACTCACATAAATACTTGAAGTGCAGTTCATTTCCACTAACTCTAATAATTTTTTTTTTTTTAAATTTTCTTTTGGATTATGATCTGAATACCTGAAGGTTCACTCATGCACAATTTTTTGAGTTTTAGTTTTGATTTAATTTTCAATCAAGTGAAAACAAAATTAATTGTTTTCGGTAAATAAAACATTTAGTATCCAATTGATTAAAAAAAATCCCATGAAATTTGATTCTAAAAAAGTTAAGTATGTAGAGATTACGATTTAAAATAAAAAAAATTAGAAAATAGTAGGATTATTAATTTTTCGTTACTAATTCATACAACTTACCTGAGTTGTCGGTTTATATATATATATATATATATATATATATATATATATATATAGTAATACACACACGTACATTATATAATCCAAATAGCAAAAACTTTGACAATGTAATTCTTGGATAAATCTGTACCAAAACCTTTAGAGGTACACGCCATTCTTTTTTTTTTTTTTTTTTTAATACTAGTCAAAGTTAAATATACATATTCTGATGGTTGAACTTGAAATCTCTCATTCCAAAACTTATTAGCTTTGGTGAGTCCAAGATAGTTATTTGAATTTTTAAAAAAAAATGTGAAACATGTATAGATATAAAACAGGGTTAATTACAGTCAAATTCCTTGTAGTATTGGGTGTGTGTCACTTAACACCCTTGAAGTTTGAAATTCTCAAAAAACCTCCTGAACTTAGTTATTTTCACTCTCATTTTTTACTAAAGTGCACTCTTGTCTCTCAAATTCCTATTCTACCCTCGTCTCTCCTTTTAACCAACAATAAGAATTTGAGAAATGAGGATAGAATAAGAATTTTAAGGGACAAGAGTGCACTTTAATAGAAACGGAGAGTGAAAATAACTAAGTGAAGGGGGTTTTTTGAGAGTTTCAAAGTTCAGGAGTGTTAAGTGACACATCCCCAATACTACAGGGGTCTGACTGTAATTAACCCTATAAAACACGCGAGAACCATAACGTTTAAGTTGCAAAAATAACAAGGCATGTGTCGAACCACCTTCGCATAATTAGTAGCACGGTGTGAATCACTTTTGTATAATTAGTAACACGGCGTTGAATAGACAAAACTCGGTCGTAGGACCGTACCGCGGCAATTGGACTTGTCAAATATAGCACTTTATCGGAACATAAATAGATAGAATAAATACTACTGCTTATTTTATATAGCTATCAATTAATATCAATATATGACCGACTTTGTTCAATTTAGCTCCATTTGGTCACGTGACTTTATATAGTCCGCGCTTGCAGTTGTTGAAGACCTGTGGTTAGTCAAACAGCAGGAATGGAAATTGAAACCAAGGAAAAATAAAGTGTTGTCATTAGAGGAAACTACTGTGATTCTTCTTTTATGAGAAGTTTTGCTTTGAAATAATTGTTATCTTTTGTTACATAAGAAAATCAAAGGGAAAAAAATCAAAGGAAAAAATCGATGATTTGACGATTGTTGGATGTTTATTCCGTTCTTTCTCATTCCTACATATATATATTAGTAGGAAGAAAAAAAAAAAAAAAAAAGAAAAAGAAAAATTAGGTAGACTTCTCGTTTCGGTCAAAAAAAAGAGCTAGCGTGCAGAATTTTAATATAGACCGTTCCCAGTACATGGTGCACTAGTCCGTACGTATATGATAGTATGCTTAGTATCTGGATTCATACCGTCGTGGGCCATAAGCAATTAATGCAGTATGTCTTCAAATACTATTGTCTACTTCTTGGATTGCCACTATTCGGAGAGCTGCCCATTAAATATTTGGATAAGTTACTCTATTTTAGGGCTGAGCATAAAATCGAACAGTATGTAAAACCCGAATCGAACCGATCGGTTGGATTCGGTTTAAAAACCGAAATTAATTACGGATTTCGGATTGAGTTTTGATGGTTTTAGCTCCAACCGAAATCGACGAACAAACCGAACTTTTGGAATTGTAGTTTTTTTTTTTTTTGATTTATTTTCAATGTGTTTTTCTTTTAAATTTTTAATAAAAAACATGTGTTATTTTAATAGGTAGAAAAAGAAAAAAATAGAAGGAAAATTATTATTTTTAAAATAAAATACACGCGTTTATCACATAATAATTAGTTTCAAACTCTAAAAATTGAAAACCGAATCGAAAATTCGGTTCGCTTTTCGATTTTATTCTGTCGGTTCGGTTTCGATTTTATATGTTCGGTTCGATTTTTGATTGGATTTTTTTCAAAAAACCGAACCGAACCGACCGATGTTCACCCTATTTATTTATACACTCAACTCCAAAACTCAAAAGCCAATAAGCCTTGGCATTAATGATATTACTTTCATTTCTTGTGAATGGTTTAAAAAAGGGATGTGCGTGAGAGTTTCGATAGTACAAAAATAGAAAATTTCAAAACTTAAAGTACTTGCTACCTACCCTTATATATCGCACCTTGCCAAAAATATTAATCTACCTAATCTAAGTCTACTACTAAATCGCGCATTATTAAACATTCTTATATAATATTGTACCATGGAATGAAGTGCTCGTCATCAATTACGCAATTTATTTAATCTAAGTCGTACTTAGTAGTAATATCAAACATCAAATCTAAGCTTGCTTGTGACCCTCGCAACGCAAAGTTAATGTTGGAATTTGAAACTTGGGAGTTTGAAATTGGACTTCTACGAAGTCCAAACACGGGAAATTCTAAATGCGCACCACACTTGACTTAGTGAACACCATTTTCCCCTATGTTGTAACTCACTTTACCGTAAGATGTTGTGCTCACCAATTAAAATGTGGTGCGCGTTTAGAATTTCCCTCCGAAGACCCGACGTTGTTGCCGGGAAAAGGCACATCTGCTCACTTTAAACACCCACAACTTCCAACTGTTACCTTTTTTGGTCCTCTCAAACTCAAAGACAAGGGGACGTATCTCTCTTCCAACTACCCAAATTAGCCCTCGTCTGTTCTTTGAAATTTCAAAGATAGGGGTGTAACTTGGGTTAGGATAAAACTGAATGGTTATTAGGTGAATGGTTATTAGGATAAAACTGAATGGTTCGCGTTTGGATTGGGTTAGAGCTGACTATTAGGGTGTGTTTGGTTCATGAAAATAATGGAAGTTAAAGAAGAAATTTAGAAGTAATTTCTAAAATTGAACTAAGAGAAGAGTTTTCTTCTTATATTTGTTTGCTAAAATTAGAAGAAGAAAGCATATTAGGAAGTGAAGTGAACATTATTTAATTAGTTAAAATATATATTATCTATCTTATTTTATTTATTTTTATGGAAAAAAGTATCACTTTTGAATGATAATGATGATATGTACATAAAAAAAAAAATTTTCTTGTCTTACTTATTTACTTCCTAAACTCTTCCAATCCAAAAGTGTGAGGAAGAAAATTTTGGAAGTAAGGTGCCACATAGACGCCACCTCACCATATAAGAAGTAACTTTCACCATATAAAGTGTGAGGAAGAAAATTTTGGAAGTAAGGTGCCACATAGACGCCACCTCACCATATAAGAAGTAACTTTCAACTTTTTTCTTGACCAAACAAACACTTGAAGTAGTGGAAGTAGGTTTACTTCCACTACTTCCATTTTACTTCCATGCAAACAAATACACCCTTGGTCCAATCCGATCCCTGGAATGAACAACAACTCGATCTATGTTTCGATGCAAAAATGATCCGGATTGACTACCTATAACATGTGCATTAATAGAACACACATGAACATGCAGCAGTAGATGTATTCGTATATATATCATGGTTCAAACTAGAAATCCACTAGTCTAAATTGATATGCTTCCCAATATATAAATATATATATATATAGTAAATGGAAAATTCACCGACAGTGGAGGGAGCGGCTCAATAAAATTACTATACGCTCAAAGTACAGTTAAGAGAGTTTTTTTATTTGTTATCTTAAGTGATGTCACATGTAATAATTTTATTGAACTATCTAAGCGTCGGTGAAGGAGCCGGTGAATTTTCCGTTCTCTCTCTGTATATATATAAACATTCGCCATAGTCAGTAGTTGTACATTGAATCTAGTTTTACTTATTTTTATCTATCTATATTCTGAATATTAATACATTCTGAGTTTTTCTTGCAGTACCAAACTTTCAATCATTTGAAATAATTTCGTACATAGTACTTGTGACTGTGAACTGGAGTAGCAAACTTGTGATTACGGGTTCAGTTGGGTTAGGATCATGGTTTGCTTGAGCTTGGGTTGGGGGTAGGGGAAGCTCTTACTACTACTACCCAAACCCAACCCACTCTCAGAGGCTAGTTTGGTAATCTGGCACATGTGAGTGCAAGTAGCTTGTAGAAAACCCCGAGCCTACCAAAAAAAAAAGAAAAAAAAAAAACCCGTGCCCATTCTCAAAAACACTTGGTCAACAAGAAAACTTAGTCCCATTTTTGCTCCCCAGCAAGTCTAACCATCTTATAAATACGCGCAATCCCTTCATCCAACAATTCATTCCAAAAAAATTAAAAAAAAATAGCGTTTCATTTCTTCACATCTTCATCCGCAATGAGTTCTCAAAGGAAGTTGGCCGTTTTGTTGCTTAGTCTCTTGCTGGGCATGGTTCTGGTCATGCATCATGCCGATGCAAGGCGAGCGCCCGAGGCGACGAAGGCGACGGAAGTGCGAGCAGAGTATTCCGATGGGGCGAGCTACTTGGCGTATCCGGACGTCTACGAGAAGATGAAGTCGACGTTGTCGTGCTGGATGGCGAGGTTGCCGGCGGGGCCGAGCCCAAAAGGGCCTGGACACTAGTCCGGTTCAAGAACATTCTATGGCTCAATGTGCATATAGAATTTTGCCAGCTCTTGAGGCTGATCAATTTTATTTTCTTTTCTTTTTGTTATTTGCTTCTTCTTCTTGTTTTTTTTCTTTCTTTTTTTGTCTAAAATATGTTTTCTTCCTTTTTTTGGGAGATAGAATTGTCGTACTACAGGTTTGACTGATTCTTTTTATACAGAAAATTTTTCTTTCGTTTTTAGATGGCCTTTCTGTTGGTGATTAGTTTGTGTAATGAAAATTAGTTGTCATTTTGCATTTCTCATGTGTCTGGATCTTACAATATTCTAGCAATTAAATATGATTGCATCCAGTAATAACAGATTAATCCTTATACGGTTCATATATCGGGTTAGAAATTCAAATTCGTTCATGTTTTATACGGTACATATATCCAGAATATCGAACCATGAACGAAGAAAGACATGCAAGAAAAGCATATTGGCTAGTGATTGTGAGGTCCCAATTCTTGACTGGAAGGGACACCAAAGCCTCTGTCCCGAAAGAAGTGATCCAAAAATGGATTTGACCTAAAGTTTCTGGGTATGTCCGACCAAAGTTTTACCTAACCAATAGTAAAATCCTACAAATAAAGCAAAAACGGCTTCTGCGAATATGGTATCTCAGGCTGAAACCGATCATATGATTTTACCCGTCATATTATTGTCGTCGGATCTTTGAGAATGTCGATATTGTCAAAGATCACACTCGCTCTTTTTTCTTTCGTAACGTAAATATCATAAAGAGACTTCTGGTGTGGAAGAAAAATGGATCGGGTTAGAAATCCAAATTCGGTCATGTTGGTTATTGGTTCAACATATGAGGGTAATTATTTTTTTATTTTATAGATTTATACTAATTTTCTCGAAATTTTATGAGAAAGTTCTAGACCGGTAAAAAAAATCCGACTTCCGATTTATTGATTCTACCATTTATAAGTTTCATATTACAAACTATACATCCAAAAATTATTCTGTAAGAGATTTTTTTTCTATGTTCAATTCTACTCTATGTTAAGAACATTTCTATGTGAATGCTATTCCGATCTAAGTGGTCCTATTTTGTGTCCCATACTACGAAGCATTACTCCTATTTTCATCCTAAATTCAAGAATACGACCGATACGATTGATTGGTCCTATCTATCTTCTGCTGGATTGTTTGAAAATTTCATGCGTATGAGTCCGAACCCATTAAAATAATATCTGTCCTGGACCGGAGAGGCCATAAAATAACCACCGTCTAGCGGTCAAAATTGCTAAGTAGAGGCCCAATCATAGTCAAAGACTATGAAATCACCCGAGGACTTAGGGTGCTGAATAAATTTATTTTTTGGGACCTGATTGCGATGATTATGCTTTCTGTTGATGAAATTATAGCATGAGTTCATATTGCAGCATATGTATTTTTTGAAAATGGATTTGAACAAACTCTAGGATTGTTATTATATTATGATATAGTAAGATTCTTGATGATCTTATGTACGTACTAATGGGAGGTATGCATGAATATGAATATTAGAGTGTTGTAGAATTTTCATATCGTTTGGACATAGACATTACCGCTAGGTAGTGGTCCTAACCGCTGTCTTGCCGTATGGTTGTGTCCAGTGACCACCAATTTTCCCTTGCAAGCTTATAATAATGTGTATATTTGTAAATTGAGGTTTGATTAGGATATATACTACCATACTTGGATGAATTCTGACGGAGTTGTTTTTCAATGTGAAAATTAGAGATCAAGACCATATTATGAGGTGATTTCTATGTAATGCATGCTTGCGGGTTATCTCATGATATAGTGTGATTCTTGATTTGTGATTGGGTCTTGGGATGTTTTCTGAGACTACTAGAGCAAGAGAGAGTGCTAGCGAGCGGTCTTATCTCCTGATGGTTATGAAATTTCACCCGATTAATTATCTTAGTGCATGTAGATCTCTTCGCCTTCATATTTACTTAATTGATTACTATATCATGATTGAATGTGAAAACTAGGATTTCATAAACGATATTGAAATCGAAGATGAAATTAGGATTTTTAAGTAAGTGTTCGCAGCAGAAATTCGTTACATTCCTTCTATTGAAATAACTTGATTTACAACGAAAGAGAACAAAAGAAAAAGAACAAACGAGAGGATTTATAATCTATCGCTCTCTTTTACAATATGATATGAGATCTGTGTGGCGATGGGATCTGTCAAGCAGCTCCTTTGGACGATCTGACGTCGAACTCTTCTCTTGAAGATGGCGGCCGACTATAGATGATCTTCTCTGCTCTTGATTCGTTCAAGGCTCTATGCGTAACTCGAACTTCTCCAAAACTCCAGAAAAAGACCTCAGATCCCCAAAAAAAGACCCCTAGGGCTTCCCTAAGAGAGTATTTATAGCCTTAGTATCATATGAGAGTTTCTATTTAAATAGAATTTGTACTCATCAAGGATTCCAATCAAATATCTTAGTTTTGATTTAAATCTCTTGATTTAGAGTTCTGATCGGACTTAATTTGGATAGTTAGATAAGCCCAAATCATAATTTCAATCAATTTGAGATTCTGGTTATCTGCTCACGCGGAGTTAAACTCGTCAAAACGCGGAGCTAAAGTACCAGAATGCGAAGTTATTGATTAGCTCCGCGTTTTTCTCAAACGCGAGGCTAATATAGCCAAACGCGGAGCTACTGAGTTAGCTCCGCGTTATGTTGTGGAAAACTCTATTTACTTAGAAATTTTCACTGCCAACAGTAAGTTCTTGCATACTTTATATTTTGAGGAAATGATGGGCAAGAAATGATATATGGATTATTTGGATATGTTGGGGATGACCAGTTAGCAGTTGTTGGTACTTTTAAGTATATGTAAAGTGGAGGTTACTAAATTTGTGGTTGCAGATTGAAGCATACAGAATTGTTTTAGATTAACACAAAATGACAGATTTGTAGTTAACAGATTTACTACACAGAATTGCTACTGTTATCTTGCAGGAAATTAATTCTGTAATCAGGTTTATATCTATATATTTCCAGTTTTGAAGTAGAAGAAGACTGTTTAAAGAAAAACCATCAAATTGTTCTTCTTTATCTAGTATACTATCCTAATCAGAAAAATAAGAAACTGGATTATGAAAAACCTGGTTCAGAATCTTGCAGGAAGGCTGGAAGAAGACTGGAAGATGACAGGAAGTAGATCGGATGAAGATCGAGGCTAGTGTTGGACACTATCTCCTTAAAATCGATTCGTCCTCCACTGTTTGCTTCTGGATTTCTTGGACGTCGATCTCCCATGATACAACGATCGATCTGCAGAGGGAAGGAAGCCGCAATCCCTCTGCTCTGGCGAATCTGATAAAGGTTCTCTCTGGTTTATGTAATGTAGAACTGGGCTTAGAATGGAACTGAACAGAGATCTTCTGTAGACAGAAATTCTGAAACTTCTGTCTGCAGAAGATGAACTGAAACAGAAAAGAAAAGAAAAACGTATTTCCGAAACTCTGACCCAGACCCTATTTATAGGTTTTCAACAGTCGCAACGGTTGAGTTTTCAACAGTCGCAACAGTTGGCCGTTTCAATAGTTGTGACCGCGCCTCTAAAGCGCCCAATGCGCCCTAAACGCCCATTCGCTCTCGCACACGCGCGTGCGCGTGCACGTGCGGGCGGTGCGTAGCACCACCCGTGGTGCTCAAGGTTTTCCTCTTCTTACATAAGCAAAGTAAAGGAGTAAGCCACCATATTTAAACCCACATCCTTACATTCTTCTATCCCATGTGGGACTATCTTTTCATCTTCCCTTTTTGTTCCTTTGCTATGTACTCAACTTTTGAAGCCAATTTCAATTCACTTAATTCATTTAATTTGAACTAGTGAATTGGCTCAATTTAAGGTTCAAATTAGTGAATGAATTCAACAATCCCCCACATGAATGAAATGGCTTAGACTCTAATGCAAATAACCAGAGAGTGTAATAGAAAGTTACCGCATCGGGAGAGGTGACTTTTGGCTTTGAACCTTCCATAGTGAAATATTATCGAGTTTACTTGCTAACCAGTGAACACGATGTTTTTGAACTGTTCAGCTTTTGATGTAAACTAAGACAATAATATTCACACGACTTCTTTCAACTTTATCAGATTCTATGTTGTGTCCATTTTGGCTTTGGACAACCTGGTAATTCTGTGAGTGCTCTTAGAGAACTTAGCCTTTCTCATTCTCATAGAAGCGGTCCCTTCTCACTCACATAGGTGATCTCTTATCAAGAGTATCCTGCCATACTCCACTTAGATTTCTAAGATATAAGGATCATTAAAATCTTAGCTTATCCTAACACGTTGCAGATAATCACTATTTGACCATAGAAATGAGATAGGAAATATTTTCCTCAGTGATTCTTTCGAGTTCCCCCACAATTCGGTTGTCCCTTTGAACCTAGATCTTGGGATCTCCAGTCAGCTAGGTTGGGTTGCCATTATGGAGTTACTCTTTAGTAGGCTGTAATCCCATTCCCCTCGACAATTTATATACTTGATCTCTAGTCAAGCCTTTTGTTAATGGATCAGCAATATTATCTTTTGATTTTATATAATCAAGAGATATTATTCCGTTTGTAAGCAGCTGCCTTACAGTTTCATGCCTATGACGTATATGTCGTGACTTTCCATTATATAATACATTTTGTGCCATTCCAATTGCTGATTGATTATCGCAATGGATGCATATTGCTGACACAGGTTTAGGCCACATTGGAATATCTTCTAAAAAGTTCCGAAGCCATTCTGCTTCTTCTCCAGCTTTATCTAAAGCTATAAACTCAGATTCCATAGTGGATCTGGCTATACATGTTTGTTTAGAAGATTTCCAAGAGATGGCTGCACCTCCAATAGTAAAGATATATCCACTTGTGGGTTTGATATCTTTTGAATCAGTAATCCAGTTAGCATCAGTGTATCCTTCAATCACTGCTGGATATCTAGTATAGTGCAACCCATAGTTAGTAGTGTACCTCAAATATTTGAGTACTCTAACTATTGCTTTCCAGTGGTTCTCCCCTGGATTACTTGTAAACCTACTCAGTTTGCTTACTGAGTATGTAATATCAGGTCTTGTGCAGTTCATTAAATATATAAGACTGCCAATGATCTGAGAATATTCTAACTGTGATATACTAGCACCTATATTCTTTGTAAGATATAGACTCATATCTACAGGTGTCTTAGCTATATCAGTATTTCCCTTGTCAAATTTTTCGAGTATCTTCTCGATATAATGTGACTGGGATAAGGTATATCCATCAGATGTCTTGGAGATTTTAACACCAAGAATAATATCTGCAATACCTAAGTCTTTCATATCAAATTTCCGTATTAACATGATTTTTACTTCCTTAATTAGAGCCACCGTGCTACCGGTGATAATCATGTCATCCACATATAAACATACAATGACATAGTTGTGCATATCCCCTTTTACATATACACATTTATCGCATTCATTATAGCGAAATCCATTTGACAACATAACTTGGTCAAACTTCTCATGTCATTATTTAGGTGCTTGTTTAAGTCCATAAAGAGACTTAACAAGTCTACACACCTTCTTTTCTTTACCTGGAACTACAAACCCTTCAGGTTGTTCCATGTAGATTTTTTCATCTAATTCACCATTTAAAAATGCTGCTTTTACATCCATTTGATGAAGCTCAAGATTATATAATGCAGCAAAAGTAATTATTAATTTTATGGATGTTATTCTTGTTACAGATGAATATGTATCAAAATTGTCAATACCTTCCTTTTGTCTATAGCCTTTTATTACAAGTCTAGCTTTGTATTTATCTATAGACCCATCAGGTTTTATCTTTCTTTTAAAGATCCATTTATATCCTAATGGTTTACTTCTTGGAGGAAGATCCACAAGTTCCCAGGTGTGATTTTGAATAATTGATTCAATTTCACTATTTACAGCTTCTTTCCAAAAAGGAGCTTCAGGAGTAGACATAGCCTCTTTATAAGTTTGAGGTTCTTTTTCTAATATATATGTTAGAAAATCCGGACCAAACGATTTATTAATCCTGGCCCTTTTGCTCCGTCTACATTCATCATCATTGGTTTTATTTCTAGAATCAGACTCTGTTTCTCTTATTATATCATCACAAGTCCTTTTAGAGGAACTTGGATTATATTCTTTACTAGGAAATATATTTTCAAAAACTACTGCATTCCTAGATTCAATAATAGAGTACTTATGTATTTCTGGATGATCAGAGTTAAAAACAAAGAAACGATAAGCACTGCTATTATGCGCATATCCAATGAATATACAATCAATAGTTTTAGGTCCAATTTTAGTCCTTTTCGGAGTAGGAATTGCAACCTTAGCTAGACACCCCCACACTCTTAAGAATTTATAACTAGGTGCTCGACCTGTCCATAATTCATAAGGTGTTTTCTCAAGTTTCTTTTGGGGTATTTTGTTGAGAATATAATTGGCAGAAAGTAGAGCTTCCCCCCACATGTTCTGGGGTAAACCAGAACTTATTAACATGACATTAATCATTTCTTTTAAAGTTCTGTTCTTACGCTCAGCAATTCCATTTTGCTGTGGAGTGTAAGGAGCAGTTGTTTGATGTATAATACCATGTTCTGCACAAATTTGTACAAATGGTAACTCATATTCACCACCTCTATCACTTCTTAACATTTTTATCTTTTTACTAAGTTGATTCTCAACTTCATTTTTGTATTGTATAAACATTTCAATTGCCTCATCTTTTGTTCTAAGTAGATATACATAACAATATCTAGTACAATCATCTATAAACGTAATAAAGTACTTCTTTCCACCTCTAATTTGAATAGATTTTAAATCACATACATCTGTATGAATTAATTCTAAAGGTTTAGTACTACGTTCTATATAGTGAAATGGAAGCTTAGTCATTTTTTATTCAACACATATTTCACATTTATTTTCAAAGTTTATATTGAAATTAGGCAACATATTCAAATTTATTAATCTTTGTAAAGTATAATAATTAACATGTCCTAATCTACCATGCCAAATAAAAGGTGACTCAGTCATATAAACAGAAGAATCAATTTTATTGATAACCTTAGGGGCAATGGTCATTACATTTATTTTAAACAGACCATTGGTCATATACCCCTTACCTACATATACACCATTCTTTGTGAGTATAAACTTATCTGACTCAAACACAAGCCTAAAGCCTTTCTTACTCAAGACTGAACCAGAGACCAGATTCTTGCGGACATCTGGTACATGAAGTACATCAGTAAGAGTAAGTTCTTTTCCCGAAGTCATCTTCAGTACAATATTGCCTCGTCCTTCAACCTTGGAGGTTGCAGAGTTACCCATGTAGAGTAGTTCTCCTTCCACAGAATCATATGTGGAGAACATCCACTTGTTGGCGCAAATGTGGCGAGTGGCTCCAGTGTCCACCCACCATTCTTTAGAGTTGCCACCAACTAGGTTAACCTCTGAGACAACAGATGTACAATTTACATCTATATTTGCACAAAGATTTTCTTCTTCGGCCAAATATACATTAGGATGCTTCTTCTTCTTCTTCGAAGAATCTGGTGTCTTTCGCACACGGCAGTCCTTTGCACGATGTCCAGGCTTGTCACAGTTGTAGCACTTGCCATTAAATCTTTTCGAGTTACCACTCTTAGAGTCTTCACCATTGTGCTTTCTCTTCCTGTCATTAGACTTATTGGAATTTTCCATAACATTAGTTTTAGAAATATTGTATGGATTTCCAATTTTCATTTCAGAAAGACGGTTATCTTCTTCAATCCTCAATCGTACAATTAGATCTTCAAGTGTCATTTCTTTTCGTTTATGCTTTAGGTAATATCTAAATTCTTTCCAAGATGGTGGTAATTTTTCAATTATTGCAGCCACTTGAAAAGATTCACTAATAGTCATACCTTCAGCATGAATTTCATGAATGATCACTTGAAGATCTTGTACTTGGTTGATTACATTTTTAGAATCAACCATTTTATAATCCAGAAACTTACCGACTACATATTTCTTAGAGCCGGCATCTTCTGTATTATATTTCTTATCTAAGGACTCCCAGAGTTCCTTAGCAGTAGTAACTGAACTATATACATTATACAGTATATTGTCCAAACCATTGAGGATATAGTTCTTACTCAAGAAGTCCGCATGTTTCCATGCTTCAACCGCCTTCATAGATTGTTGATCATCTTCAACAAGAGTATGTACAGTCTCCTTCAAGTACTTGGCCAGATTCATTGTAGTGAGATAGAACAATATTTTCTGTTGCCATCTCTTAAAATCTGAGCCACTGAACTTCTCTGGTTTCTCGTACTGGCTTGAAGACACAGTTGGAGTAACCATGACAGGAGTTATCATAGTGGACATATCAGATGTAGTAGCCATCTACAAATATTAAAATTTATCTATCTTAATGTCTTGTAATAAATTTTAACTTTCTAATAAAACTAAAAAACAATTCAACACTCCAAATCACAAAACAGAAATTAACTATTCTTTTTCCAGAAGTAATTAAGATTACTAGTCTCCAAATAGAAATTTTTCAGAAGCAATTTAGATTACTAGTGATTGATGACAGTATTTTAATCTAAAACGAAATATCAGTTTAAAGATTAAATACTATTATAACAGAGTTCTAATTGATAACAGTACTCTAATTGATGGTATTTTGACAGAATTCAAAAAAAAAATCAGTTTTAAGAATGTAGGTTCTAAACAAAAATGTTTAAACTGTATTCTTAAAAATTAATCTAAAACAAGTACGAAATTCGATTTTAAGAATGTAGGTTCAAACTAAAAAATGTTTAAACTGTATTCTTAAAAAGTTAATCTAAAACATGCAAGAATCGATTTTAAGATTGTTGGTAGTTTTAAGTATATGTAAAGTGGAGGTTACTAATTCTGTGGTTGCAGATTGAAGCATACAGAATTGTTTTAGATTAACACAAAATAACAGATTTGTAGTTAACAGATTTACTACACAGAATTGATACTGTTATCTTGCAGGAAATTAATTCTGTAATTAGGTTTATGTCTATATATTTTCGGTTTTGAAGTAGAAGAAGACTGTTTAAAGAAAAACCATCAAACTGTTCTTCTTTATCTAGTATACTATCCTAATCAGAAAAATAAGAAACTGGATTATGAAAAACCTGGTTCAGAAGCTTGCAGGAAGACTGAAAGAAGACTGGAAGATGACAGGAAGTAGATCGGATGAAGATCGAGGCTAGTGTTGGATACTATCTCCTTAAAATCGATCCGTCCTCCACTGTTTGCTTCTGAATTTCTTGGACGTCGATCTCTCAGGATACAACGATCGATCTGCAGAGGGAAGGAAGCCGCAATCCCTCTGCTCTGGCGAATCTGATAAAGGTTCTCTCTGGTTTATGTAATGCAGGACTGGACTTAGAATGGAACTGAACAGAGATCTTCTGTAGACAGAAATTCTGAAACTTCTGTCTGCAGAAGATGAACTGAAACAGAAAAGAAAAGAAAAACGTATTTCCGAAACTCTGACCCAGACCCTATTTATAGGTTTTCAACAGTTGCAACGGTTGAGTTTTCAACAGTCGCAACAGTTGGCCGTTTCAACAGTTGTGACCGTTTAACGGCAACTGTCGAAGTGCAAAGTGCGCCTCTAAAGCGCCCAATGCGCCCTAAACGCCCATTCGCCCTCGCACACGCGCGTGCGCGTACGCGTGCGGGCGGTGCGTAGCACCACCCGTGATGCTCAGGGTTTTCCTCTTCTTACATAAGCAAAGTAAAGGAGTAAGCTACCATATTTAAACTCACATCTTTACATTTCTCTATCCCATATGGGACTATCTTTTCATCTTCCCTTTTTGTTCATTTGCTATGTACTCAACTTTTGAAGCCAATTTCAATTCACTTAATTCATTTAATTTGAACTAGTGAATCGGCTCAATTTAAGGTTCAAATTAGTGAATGAATTCAACAGCAGTCCCATAATCCCACCCATAATCCCCAATGACAGTAAAAAAATTTCAGAAGCTTGATTTAATAATTAGACTGATTTTGCACATAGGTTGCCCCAGGCAGTAATTGTAGCAGTGAAGACAATAAGAATCGGGTTGAGTATCGGTATCGGGTTGTTATTAAAAACTAGGTTTCACTTTGCATTGAGCTAGGGCATGGTAACGGATAAAACTATGAATTGTGAGTGATAATGAAGAATAACTTTATATTATGAGGCGTGTATATAACGTTATAATAACCATCCTTTTATAAATGAAGTAGGTGAATATAGAAGGCAAAGACAAGAGAATATATAATTTGATTCTAATTGCATATAATTTTAAATCAACATAATTAGAAATATTTGTTAAATATACTAATTTAGGAAGATATCTTAAATTAGTGAGATATAATATTCTAAATAGTAACATTGAACTTAAACACTAATTATCGCGGGATTTAGTGTTTGTGGGTGATAATTTAATGCATGCACGATCCACGTGCTACACAATGAACATGTTATAGTATAAATGATGTAGAAAACATGACTTGGTTATATGATGCATGATATATGACTTGACTTGATACTTAATTCCGAATAATTAGATACATAACATGATTAACCAAAAGCATGGTATATTACGAACATGATATATGGAACATGATGATATAATATGGATAAGAAATTACATAGTTATAGAAAAAACATGTACATAGTCTAGTCTTGATGTGGTAATTAATTTTTTATTCTTGGAAATTAACATGCATGTACACACTTAAGGCATGGATATGCCAAAATATACCGCAAAATCATGTATATCATGTATTTTGATATGATAAATAAGGACCATATTATAAAGATTTGGGATTGGGAACCTTTACTGTAGTGGCACTTGTGTGGTACAACTACAAACAGTATTATAGTATCATTGAGAGATATATCCTTTTTTGTTATATTGTTCAAGGTCATCTTGTAGTGTCTGGTGATACGTCATGACTTACATATGCGTTATGGTAGGAACTAGAGTATGTATGGACACTTGTATGATATCGGAATCTGGCAAGTAAATTATCCAAGTAATAACTTCTATGATTAACTTGAGTTATGATTGATCAGTTATGATTGAGACCTGGACCATTGTTATTATTATCTAATTACAATTATACATGATTTATTTTTATCCATGATTCATGCTAGCATGATACCGAAATATCATGCTCACATGCTTTTTTTCTCTAGTACTTTATTAGCACATTTTCTTTCTTTATGTATACTTGCTGAGTTTAATTCTCTAGTTCCAAACCCAGATTTAGAGATGAGGAAGGAGGTTTGCTTCGACAAATGATCTATGCTTCATCAACCAGGTCGAACGACAATGACGAGTGGAGATTTGAGTGTGACTCTTATACATACATACATACATATAACAGTTTTCTTTTTCAGTTATTGGCATGTTATTATACTATCTAATATATCAGTAATTATGGTTATTCAAAGATCTTACATTTGCAGGTTAAATTCATAGTTTTGTGCAACACAGTTTGTTTTGGGAAGCATCTGAGAAACGAGGGAGTTACTGAGTTGGTATAGTGCTTAGGTTTAGAATGGAAGACCATAGAACTATTGCCACACCAGAATATTTTTATAACTGATTTCTAATAATCATCCATCTTATCTAGAATCATGTCTGTCCCATTCTGTCATATTTGTTTGAACTCCTATCAATTGAATTTCTTATTGATTCCTGCCTAATCCGTTACAGAACAACCCGTTACAGAACAACGTCAACAAGTGCATCTACTGAAGTGGGTGAAGGGATTATGCTATCGAGCACTCGTTGAAATCGGTGTGTTTGGTCTGCCTCCTCAGGCATGACTGCACTCTCCTCGGATAGTAAACCTGACCAAAAGAGAATATCCCTATGTTTAGCTAGCAATCGAGAATATTTAAAAATTTACGTCTTATTTATTGTTTCTCTACAAATATTCAATGCTTTACCCCCACAAGACCTGCTTGGCTCCCAAATATGGGCCATGCACTGACGATCCAAAAGTAAATGATCAAATATTTTCGATCGATTCCTACATAAAACACAAGAATTACGCTTTTTTGTTTAAAAGCCCGCCTTTTTAGCTCCTAAATTCCTTTCCAAAAGCGCGAGGTACTGGATTTATTTCTTAGTTGGAGGTGGTAAGGGTTAGTGTTACAGGTTTTTTTAGCTAGCCAAACTCTCGCACACACATGTTTTTGACAATATTAACCAAATTGAGTCCCTATTGATAGTTGAATTCAGAACTTTTTACAAATTGAAGAAAGATAGTGTTGCTTGAGCCAAAGCTCATTGGCGTTAGTGTTACAGTTTGAAGCTAGGAATATGGTCATTTTAGTGATCAGTCTGATGAAATTCCCATGAACTTGGTATATTTTTTTTTTTCTTTTGGATTAATCGCAATGAGATTCTCTGTACTATAAAGTAGCGTAACTTATTACACATTAAATTTAAAACTCTCAGTTTAGTCAGTACTCCTAACATTGTTACTCAGTGGTTTGTTATTCTCACTCATGTTTAACTTAAATTGCACATTTTTTATGAAATTTCCAAATTATCCTCATCTTCCTTACTAAGAACTCACTCAAAACATGCTCAGTAGAGGGTAATTCGGAAATTTCATAAAAAGAGTACAGTTTAAGTGAAACAGAAGTAAAAATAACAAAATGTTGAGTACCGACGTTAGGAGTCCAGAACTAATCTGAGAGTTTTAAATTTATAATAATAAGTTACAATATCCTTATAATATAGGAGGTCTCATTTCAATTAACCTCTTTTTTTCTTAGTTTGATGGTGCAATGTGTTGTTGAGCTTGGGCATTTATAGAGGGCAGTGTGCATGTATTGCGTATGGGTGCCATTAACGGACTAGCACTGCAACAATATAATGTCACAGAACCTAAACAACATCAGCTCGAGCATAACTAGCTGTAATGCATTAAACAGAATAAATAATTTATTAATCAAGATGGATAAGAGGCTAGATATGGATTCTAGGGATTTAAATGAGAAGATACTACTTGATATGAATAAATGGAGAAAGATTATCAACGTAATTGATCCGGCGTGATTCTCTTTTGGTTCATACAGCTTACCCCAAATACTTGAGATAAAAGGCTTAGTTGAGATAAAAGGCTTAGTTGTTGTTGTTGTAGGATGGATAAGAGGCCCACTATTAGGCCATGTTAGAGGCCTAATTGAAATTCCTTGTGCGTATCACTACCAGGTCCTCCGTTCAAGGGAATGGATCCAGCTTTAGTTACACCCTACTTTGTGAATCCAACTTTGCAATCAATAAGTTGGCAGGGGTAGCAGGGACTATGTTCCCCTGCTCAAAGGTAGGGGTTCGTGGCCGAATGCTCTGAGAAATTTTTTTTGGAAGGTATTTCTATATTTTCCACTAGTAGTTTGTGCTCTTAATATTTGGGCTAAATATTGAGAATGGTGATTGAGGCGATTGTAATTCTATTTACTCTATTTTAGTGGATGTTTGTTGGCGTGTGGGTTTTCCCTCTCCGTTTGGTTTGAAAGAAAATGTAAGAAAGAAAAATTTAAAAAAAAAATGTAAGAGAAAAGAAAAGAAAAAGAAGATGGAAAAATGTATTTTTCCCTTAATATTTGATTAGTAAAAAAATATTTTCTTTTTTTTAATGTTCTCTCAAACCAAACAATAAAAAATATTTTATTTTATTTTCTTTCATTTTCCAACTAAACGGAGCCTTAGGATTTTCTATGTAAATCTTAATATATTTTGTATGTGTTATTTTGTCATATGTAGCAGTAAGTTATTTAATTTGACTGTAATTTTCCTAATTTGTGAAATTTGTGATGAGAAAAGTATGATCAAATTTCTAACACCGATTATAACTGATCCACTTCCAACTAGGGATGGTAATGAATACGTCATAAATCAATTTTTAGCTACCGAATTTTGAATTAAAAATAAAAATTTTATTTTTTAATTCAAAATTTTATATAATATGGTACTAAAAATTAATCCATAAACAAGTATTTTACCATTCCTACTCCCAACAGCACCAACAGAGAACTACAAGAATTCGTCTACCCGTTGGTTATTCTCACTGTAACACAAAGCAAGGAGGGGTCCTTTATTATCATTATTCCATCTACGAACTTGTACTGATCATCACTAGTACAACATACCCTCCAACTTATATAGTACACACTCGCGATCAACAATAATCTAGTTAGCAACTTAGATTATCTCCAGGCGCGACGCCAAACTGCCTGCAGTAGTCCTTATAGTACCCAATCCTCGCATTCACCGCAGGAGTGCTCTTGCCGTCGCACTCCACATTGCCGTTGATTGCTCTGATTGTTGCACCGAATCCTCTGCCAGAAGTTATTATCGAATGCACGTCGGCGTTGAACCAGTACCATAATGCTGCCTTGAACGAAATCGTCACGTCGTTTGCCACCGTCTCGGGCGCGTTCAGACCATCGAATCCGATGCTCTTGCCCGCAGGTCCGTAGTTGTAGTTCCAGGAGAGCTGGAGAGGGCCTCGGCCGAAGTATTTCTTGTTCGGGTTGCACGGCCACTGCTTCTTGCTGGCGTCGCAGTAGTTGTGGGATGCCCCGTTGATCTCTTCTATGTAGCAGAAGTCTGCGGGGTTGACAAGAAGAATTGAAATTAGGAAGTGATCAGAGGAAAATTCTTTAGTTTCGTAATTGAGGGTCCTGCAAAGTTTACCATTCTCCACATGCGGCGTAGGCGAGGAAAATATCAAGTCAGGGTGCAGGGGGCGATTAGTATTGACCGTCTTACGAGGGAATATCTATAGGAGCACACCACTTGTCTTAATAAGCACACCTAAGTAAATTTTTAAAAATTTACAAATTTGTAGCTTTATTTCGTGACCTTGTTTTTTTGGGGTATTTACTGGTTTGTCCCTCAAATCTTTAAATATTATGATTTTACCTCCAAATCTTCATATTTATAATTTTACCCCTTAAATCTCATAAGTTACAACAATTTTACCCCACTCTCTAACTTTCCCAAACACAGTTAATTTTTTGACCATTTTACCCCTCATTTCCTCTTTTATTTTCCTCCTCTTCTTCTTTTCTCTTCCTCCTTTCTTCTTATTTTCTTCATTATTTCTCCTCTCTTCCTCCTATCTTTTTCTTCTCTTTTCCTCCTCTCCTCATTTTCATCATTTTTTTTTAACTCTTTCATGTTCATATTTTCCTCCTCTCTTCTTATTTTCTTCTCTTTTTTTACTTGAGATAATTGATTTGGTGAACTAGAGGAAAAATGCATGACATGAAAGAGTAAAAAAATGAAGAAAATGAGAATAGTAGAGGAAAAGAGAAGGAGAAGAGAGGAGAAATAATGAAGAAAATAAGAAGAAAGGAGGAAGAGAGAAGAAGAAGAGGAGGAAAATAAAAGAGGAAATAAGGGGTAAAATGGTCAAAAAATTAACTGTATTTGGGAAAGTTAGAGAGGAGGGCAAAATTGTTGTAACTTATGAGATTTGAGGGGCAAAATTATAAATATGAAGATTTGGGAGGTAAAATCATAATATTTAAAGATTTGAGGGACAAACCAGTAAATACCCCTATTTTTTTTTTTGCTCTTTGCTCTGGTCAGTTAAAACTGTTTAAGGACTAATTTCCAAATAATTTGAAGACGGTTCGGAACTAATTCCTGTTTCAGGAAAAGTGTGCACACAAAGACCAGTGCTGTGCTTGTTTAGAAATTCCCATCTTGTGATGGTAGCTGTCATCTATTGGAACATCTAAAAGGAGGGAAGCAATAGGGTATTTAGATCTTTTGCACGTTCTATTGATACTTGCTTAGTTCTTATTTATCTTGATGTACCTTTTGGATCAGACTTGCGGTGGAGGACAGCTCGCCCATTTGTCCACCGAGCTAAATGGACACTTGGAGTTATCTATAATTGAGGCGTTCTAATTAGAGATGGTAACAAACATATGACAATTTTTGATTCTTCCTATATAAAATTTTAAATTAAAAATAATATTTTTTTTTCTAATTCAAAATCTTGTATAGAAAAGGCCAAATATTGGTATGTAAATGTGTTCATTACCATCCTAGTACTAGCCAAGAGAGTGAGATAGTCATGGGACCAAGGACTGATTAGGATATGGATGAGCAATTTCTCAAGAATACTAGTGTACACTCTCCATAATTTCTACTTTTCCATTGTTTTCCCCTTCTATTCCTTTGTAGCTTAGTTTTAGACATTTGCTTAGCTGTGCTGCACCCCTAAATTGAAAATATAGTATTTTGTTTATAGTTATTCTGTTATATCGTATTAATGGAATATTGATGGAACAAGGAGGAAAAACAATTTGACCTTATCAGTGTAGTCTTAACCATGTTATAATGTAAAGAAAAGACTCTAAAGACCAAAGGTAAGAAGAACTCACGTCCGGTCTCATGAGTAACATGTGCGAAGAACGCAGCAATCTCCCTCTTGGAATCATCAGCACTCCCAGTCGTTCCGAAGGCCGGGTACGATCGGAGCGCATTCAGAAACGCCTGCCGAGTGTAGAACCTCTTGCCGGCGCAACTGGCCGCAGCCTGCCCGATGATCCCGTTAAAGAACGCCGGACTCACGATATTGCCCACCACAACTCCGTTGTTGCTCGGCTTGTCGCAGGGGCCAGATTGGCAACCCTCACCGCAATAGGCACTGCCCTTGCCACAGTACCCGAACTTGCTGCAGCAGAGGCCGGCCGCGCATCCGCAGTTCTGGCCGAGTGTCTGGGCCGGAAACGAGCAAGAGATGGCTAGGGTCAGGGTGAGGGCCAGCAGCAGCCTCATTTTCGTAGCCATTTTGTTGAGATGTTGTGAGAGCTTAGAGTTGGTACTTATAGAAGCGCAACTGCGAACCCAACCGTGACTTTGTCAAGGTGAATTGAGTGCAGCAGTTGTGGACAGGGATCCATCTACCGTATCATTCATTATTGACAGTGATTGTAAACTAGCTCACGCAAAAGATATGATTGTAAACTAGCTCACGCAAAAGATATTTCGGCCACCAAGTGCCCGCTCAAAATCAAAGAATTCTTGTGGCTTGGGACTAAAACTGCAGTCCTCATCTGGGATAATTTACAGAAACGAGAGTGGTGAGATTCAACTTCTATGTTCTCTGTGGAAGAGATGAGAAATCTGTCAGATATATTATGTTGTATTGTAGTTTTAGCCGATTATTATGTTCTACACCGGCTAAAAAAAAACACTCATACTGCTTTTTGAAAACTATTCCAAAGTAATGCATGCGATGTGTCCAATATACATCACTTGATTGCTGCTGTTTGTTGCAGTAGAGAGAAAAACAGGAATAGAAGAAGAAGATTTTTTTTTTTTAGAAGAGGGCTTGCTTCTCCTCTTGATTATTTCATCTATATATATAGGGAGTACAAAAACCAATCCAATCGGATTACTAATTCAAATAACAATCAGATTACTAATTCAAATAACAATATGATTACTAATTCAAAAATCTAACTGAACTAATCTTCTTATCTTGACTAATTCAAAACCTAACTGAACTAGTCTTCTTATCTAAAAATGCTGAGGCAATGCAACAAGATTATCCAACAATCACTCGCTAATCTTGTTGCACTTTCTTGATCTCAATCAACCCACGCCCTGACGTTGCACGTACCCTTTGGCGACGAGCCGTGCCTTGTACTTCACCACAGCACCATGCGAGTCCTTCTTGATCTTGTAGACCCATTTCAGGCCTATGGGTCGACGCCTGCTCGGTAGATCGGTGAGATGCCAAGTCTCATTTTCCTCGATGGATTTTATCTCCTCTTGCATCGCCTGCCACCAGTACTTGTGCTTTGCGGCTTCTACAAAATTCCCAGGTTTTTCAGCCGCCATGAGACACAGCCCGCTGTACTCATGCTCATCCTCAGATGTGTTCCGGTAGATGTTCATCAATGTGCGGTACCGAGGCACTGCACCGTCTGAGGTGGGCGAAGCATTGCTTGGCGGGGTTGCAAATTCCACGCTACCGGGTGCGGCTGGTTGCCATCGGTGTGGGCACGCTTGGAGAGAAGGTCAGTGGCTCGTTGTCAGGTATGCGACTCGGCGAAGCAGGTACCGACACTTCGCCACTCCCATGTGCCGGCACGTCATCATGACCATCATCTGTGACAGAACGGGTAGTATACTCTACGGTAAATATCTCACCAGGAGCAGTTCTCTCTTCGTCACCCCCTGACGCACCCCACTCCCATTTTGCCTCCTCGTCGAACACGACATCCCGGGTCACATGTACCCTTCTACCGACCGGATCATACATCCGATAGGCTTTGGAGCCGGACTCGTAGCCAATGAGCACCATGGGCGTGCTTCTGTCGTCCAGCTTCTTTACGTTTGGCTTCACAACCTTCACGTGTCCAAAACACCCAAATATACGAAAGTAGTGTACGTTTGGACGTCTCCCGTACCACGCCTCGTAAGGCGTCTTGCCGTCGACGCTGCGGGTTGGCACGCGGTTGAGGATATGTACTGCCGTTGTGACAGCCTCACCCCAAAACCTTCCTGGCATCCCCTTGGACTTGAGCAGGCTCCTGGCCATTGCGACCACCGTCTGGTTTCACCGCTCAACGACGCCATTCTGCTGCGGCGAGTATGGCGCTGTGAGGAAGCACTTGATGCCGCGGTCTGCGCAGTAATTGCTGAACTCCGCGGACGTGAACTCGCCGCCGCGATCGGTACGGAGGGCCCTCAACTTGCGGCCAGCTTCCAGCTCAGCTCCTGCCTGGAACTGCTTGATGGCTGCCGCTGCCTTGTCCTTGGACTCCAAGAGTGTCAGTCACATGTAGCGGCTGAAATCATCCACCAAGAGCAGGAAATACTTCTTGCCTCCTGGTGTGGCCGGCGTGATAGGCCCGCACAAGTCGCCATGTACCAGGTCCAGCACGTTCTCCGCGCGATAGTTCGCCTCCTGCGGGAATGGAGTCCGCCGTTGCTTGCCCACAAGGCAGCCGTCACAGATTTGGTCCACCTGATCAATTTGTGCACGAACCATGCCATGTTGTGCCAGCCTACGGAGAGCCTGAAAATTCAGGTGTCCGTAGCGCGCGTGCCACCGCCACGCATCTTCACTGCACCTTACCGCCAAGCACACAGGCTGTGATAAATTAAGGTTAAGCACATACAAGCGGTTCTTGGTCCTTTTTACCTTGGCAAGCAGCTGTCGTTGCCGATTGCGGATCCACAGCATGTCGTCCTTGATGAGCGTCTAGTAGCCGTGTTCGTCGAGCTGCCCAAGACTCACTATGTTGCTGCGGAGCCTTGGGATGTAGTAGACGTCCGTCACCGCACGGTGCTCGCCGTTGTGACAAGTGAAAATCACCGTTCCGCGTCCACAAATTTCGATGACGGAGCCGTCTCCAAACTTCACCGAGCCCTTTATGTTGGAGTCCAGCTCGGCAAAGCTCGCTTTGCACCCGGACATGTGGTTGCTAGCCCCGGTGTCAAGTACCAGATGTCGTCGTGGTACTCTTTCTCCCGGCCAAGGTTCACTCGCGCGTGAACCTCGTTGAGCATGATGTCAACGGTCGGGGCTTCCGTGAGCGCATAGACCTGCGTCATCAGTAGCGTGGGCTCATCGTCCTGAGCCTGTGTAAGATTCATCTGTTCCTTGCGCTCTTACCGCGGCTTGCGGCACTCTCTTGCGTAGTGCCCGAGAATGCCGCAGTTGAAGCACTTAACCTTCTTCCGGTCGAACTTCTTCTTCTCCTCACCTTGCTCTTCATTACGGTTCTCCTCTCCAGGCCCAGTGCTGCGGCCGCGTCCAGAACCGCGCCCCTGGCCGCGCCCATTTGACGCGTTCGATGATGAACCCTCACCGGACTGCTCCAGCGAGCCTTCCACTCCGCCTTCGTGAGTAGAAGATGTTCATCGTCCTTGCCATCGGCACCACGAATCCTTTCCTCGAAAGTCTTGAGGCGACCAATCGCTTCCTCCAATGTCATCGTCGTCAGATCGGCAAACTGCCTTCATGGAGAGAGACGCCGGTGCTTTCCTTCGCCAGCGCACCCGAGCGCACCCGGTGCTTTCCTTGTTGCTCGGCTTGTCGCAGGGGCCAGATCGGCAACCCTCACCGCAATAGGCACTGCCCTTGCCAAAGTACCCGAACTTGCTGCAGCAGAGGCCGGCCGCGCATCCGCAGTTCTGGCCGAGTGTTTGGGCCGGAAACGAGCAAGAGATGGCTAGGGTCAGGGTGAGGGCTAGCAGCAGCCTCATTTTGGTAGCCATTTTGTTGAGATGTTGTTAGAGCTTAGAGTTGGTACTTGTAGAAGCGCAACTGTGAACTCAACCGTGACTTTGTCAAGGTGAATTGAGTGCAGGAGTTGTGGATAGGGATCCATCCACCGATCATTCATCAATGACGGTGAATGTAAACTAGGTCACGCAAAAGTAAACTAGCTCACGCAAAAGATATTTGGGCCACTAAGTGCCCCTTCAAAGTCAAAGAATTCTTGTGGCTTGTGACTAAAAATACAGTCCTCATTTAGGATAATTTGCAAAAACGAGGATGGTGAGATCCAACTTCTGTGTTCGCTGTGGAAGAGATGGGAAATCTGCTGGATACATTATGTTGCATTGTAGTTTTAGCCGATTATTATGTTCTAAATCGGTTAAAAAAAACACTCATACTGGATATGTAGTCTTTTTTAGAACTAATCCAAAGGAATGTATGCAAAATGTCCGATGTACATTGTTTGATTGCTGCCGTTTGTTGTAATATTTGGAGAGAGCGTAATAGCAGGATCTTAAGAAAACATCACATTCATTTGAGAAGTGCTATTCGATCATTACTGCTGACATATATGACTAGACAGGTACATACTCCGACGGTGACATCCGCCCAGAGTCGAGGACTGAAGAGAACATCAACAGAAACCCCCAAAGTTCAGAGTATGATGCACCATCTCTCTGTGAGGACACCATAAATATTTGATTCCTTAGACAGACTTTTGGAGGGTATTGTCGATCCGCTTGCTTTTTTTTGGACCACAAACCACTATGGCATGGTGGATTTTATGTATATTTTTTCTGGTTTGCTGGACGGTTATTAAGTAGTAAGTAGGCTCACTAGGAAAATTGGTGTGCCCATTTAGAAACTCCCTAAAGGGAGTTTCCAAAGGAGCACACCAAGTTTCCTAGTGAGCCCACTTATTAGTGTTTTTTTGTTCGGACTCAAAGTCCGGACAGTTATAAAGTGAGCTCATTAGGAAAAATGGTGTGCTCCTTTGGAAACTCCCTAAAGAAAACGTGACTTGATTATATGATGCATGATATATGACTTGACTTGATACATAATTCCAAAAAATTAGATACATAACATGATTAACCAAAAGTATGGTACATTACGGACATGATATATGGAACATGGTAACATAACATGGATAGGACATTACATGGTTATAGAAAAAAAACATGTACATAGTCTAGTCTTGATATGGTGATTAATTTTTTATTCTTGGATTTAACATGTGCACACTTAAGGCATGGATATGCCAAAATATACTGAAAAATCATGTATATTATGTATCTTGATATGATGGATAAGGACCATATTATATTCAGTTATAATTGACCCTAAAGATTCGGGATCGGGAGCCTTTACTGTAGTGGCACTTGTGTGGTACAACTACAAACAGTATTATAGTATAATCGAGAGATATATCATTTTTTGTTATATTGTTCAAGGTCTATCTTGTAGTGTCTAGTGGTACGTCATGACTTACATATGCATTATGGTAGGAACCAGAGTATGTATGGACACTTGTATGATTCCGGATCTGACTAGTAAATTATCCAACTCATAACTTCTATGATTAATTTGAGTCATGGCCGAGACCTGGACCATTGTTATTATTATCTAATTACAATTATACATGATTTATTTTTATCCATGATTCATGCTAGCATGATTGACACCGAAATATTATGCACACATGCTCTTTTTCTCTAGTACTTTATAAGCACATTTTCTTTCTTTATGTATACTTACTGAGTTTAATTCTCTAGTTCCAAACCCAGATTTAGAGATGAGGAATTAGGTTTGCTTCGACAAATGATGTGTGCTTCATCAACCAGGTTGAACGACAATGACGAGTGGAGATTTGAGTGTGCCTCTTATACATACATACATATAATAGTTTTCTTTTTCAGTTATTGGCATGTTATTATACTATCTAATATGTCAGTAATTATGGTTATTCGAAAATCATACATTTGCAGGTTAAATTCATGGTTTTGTGCAACACAGTTTGTTTTGGGAAGCATATGAGAAACGAGGGAGTCACAGAGTTGGTATAGTGCTTAGGTTTATAATGGAAGACCATAGAACTATTGCCACACAAGAATATTTTTATAACTGATTTCTAATAATTATCCATCTTATTTAGAATCATGCCTGCCCTATTCTGTCATATTTGTTTAAACTCCCATCAGTTGAATTTCTTATTGATTCCTGCCTAATCCGTTACAGAACAACGTTAACAAGTGCATCTGCTGAAGCGAGTGAAGGGATTACGCTATCGAGCACTTGCTGAAACCGGTGTGTTTGGTCTTCCTCCTCAGCCATGACTGCACTCTCCTCGGATAGTAAACCTGACCTAAAGAGAATATCCCTATGTTTAGCTAGCAATGGAGAATATTTAAAAATTTACTTCTTATTTATTGTTTCTCTGCAAATATTCAATGCTTTACACCCACAAGACCTGCTTGGCTCCCAAATATGGGCCATGCACTGACGCTCGAAAAGTAAATGATCAAATATTTTCGATCGATTCCTGCATAAAACACAGTATCGTGGCCCATTCCAATCACTCTTGCGAATATCATCCCATGTAAGAATTGCTCTTTTTTGTTTAAAAGCCATAAGAAGAACTCGCACATAAAGTAGGATCGTATTGTACGCCAGGTCTCCCATCGTATTCCTCGGTTTGATCCCTCTATTGTTCAGAACACAGTAAACTGTCCATATTTAGACCATAGCAAGTGTTGGCCGCCCATCGAGGAACGACCAATGATCCCATCAAGGAAGTTCTGCATTGCAATGTTGCCCACCGACGCACCATTGCCGCTCAGAGCTGCATTGCAGGGGCCAGACTAGCTTCCGTCGTCACAATAGCGTACTCACTGCAGCAGAGGTCCCCCGAGCAGTTGGAGGTGGTGAGGGTTAGTGTTACAGTTTATTTTTGCTAGTCAAACTCACACACACATATTTTTGGCAACATTACCCAAATTGGGTTCCCACCGGAAGTCATATTCAGAACCTTTTACAAATTGGAGAGAGATAGTGCCACTTGAGCCGAAACTCATTGGCGTTAGTGTTACAGTTTGAAGCTAGAAGTATCGTCATTTTAGTGAGTCTGATGAAATTCCCATGAATTTGGTATTTTTTTTTTTCATTTAGATTAATTGCAATGAAACCCTCTATACTATAGAGTAGCATAACTTATTACACATTAAGTTTAAAACTCTCAGTTAGTACTCCTTATCGTTGCTACTCAATGGTTTGCTATTCTCACTCCTGTTTAACTTAAATTGCACATTTTTTATGAAATTCCCAAATTATCCTCCTCTTCCTTACTAAGAACTCACTCAAAACATGCTCAGTAGAGAGTAATTGAAAATTTCATAAAAAGAGTACAATTTAAGCGAAACATGAGTGAAAATAACAAACTGTTGACTACAGCTATTAGGAGTCCAGAACTAATCTGAAAGTTTTAAATTTAAGATAATAAGTTATAATATCCTTAGGGGGTTCTCATTTCGATTAACCTTTTTTTTTCTTAGTTTGATGGTGCAATGTGTTGTTGGGTTTGGGCATTTATAGAGGGCAGTGTGCATGTATTGTGTATGGGTGCCATTAACGGACCAGCACTTCAACAACATAATGTCACAGAACCTAACAACATCAGCTCAAGCATAACTAGCTGTTATGCATTAAAGAGAATAAATAATTTATTAATCAAGATGGATAAGAGGCTACATATGGTTTCTAGGGATTTAAATGAAAAGATACTACTTAATATGAATGAATGGAGAAGGATTATCAACGTAATTGATTCGGCGTGATTCTCTTTTGGTTCATACAGCCTATCCCAAGTACTTGAGATAAAATGTTTAGTTGTTGTTGTTGTAGGATAGATAAGAGGCCCACTATTAGGCCATATTAGAGGCCTAATTGAAATTTTTTGTGCATATCACTACCAGGACCTCCGTTCGAGGGAATGGATATCTCAGCTTTAAATACACCCAACTATGTGAATCCAACTTTGCAACCGATAAGTTGGCACTTGGCAGGGACAGCGGGGGCAATGTTCCCCTGCTTGAAGGTGGGGGTTCGTGGGCGAATGCTCTGAGAAATTTTTTTTGGAAGGCATTTCTGTATTTTCCATTAGTAGTTTGTGCTCTTAATATTTGGGCTAAATATTGAGAATGATGATTGAGGCGATTCTAATTCTATTTACTCTATTTTAGTGGATGTTTGTTGGTGTGTGGGTTTTCCCCCTCTGTTTGGTTTGGAAGAAAATGTAAGAAAGAAAAAGAAAGAGAAAATATAAGAGAAGAGAAAAGAAAAGAAGGTGAAAAATTGTTTTATTTTCCTTAAATATTTAATTAGTAAGAAAATATTTTCTTTTCTTTTAAATTTTCTCTCAAACCAAACAATAGAAAATATTTTCTATTCTTTTCCTTCATTTTCCCTCAAACCAAATGGAGTCTCAGGATTTTCTACGTAAATCTTGGTGTATTTTGTATGTGTTATTTGGTCATAGTAAGTTATTTAATTTGACTGTAATTTTTCTAATTTGTGAAATTTGTGATAAGAAAAGTACGTCAAACCCCTAATACCTCTTTATCCAGTAACCGATTCACTTCCAACTAAGGATTGTAATGGACGCGTCCAAGGGTTAATTTTTGGCCAATTATATACAAAATTTTACATTAAAAAATAAAAAAAAATATTTTTCTAATTCAAAATTTTGTATAATACGGATTAAAAATTGACTCATAAATACATCAATTACCACACCTACATAGAACTATAAGAATTCGTCTACGGGTTGGTTTTCTCACTGTAACACAAAGCAAGGAGGAGTCCTTTATTATCATTATTCCATCTACGAACTTGTACTGATCATCACTACTACATACCCTCCAACTTATATAGTACACACTCGCGATCAACAATAATCTAGTTAGCAACTTAGATTATCTCCAGGCGCGACGCCAAACTGCCTGCAGTAGTCCTTATAGTACCCAATCCTCGCATTCACCGCAGGAGGGCTCTTGCCGTCGCACTCATTGCCGTTGATTGCTCTGATCGTCGCACCGAATCCTCTGCCAGAAATTATTATCGAATGCATGTCGGCGTTGAACCAGTACCATAATGCTGCCTTGAACGAAATCGTCACGTCGTTTGCCACCGTCTCGGGCGCGTTCAGACCATCGAATCCGATGCTCTTGCCCGCAGGTCCGTAGTTGTAGTTCCAGGAGAGCTGGAGAGGGCCTCGGCCGAAGTATTTCTTGTTCGGGTTGCACGGCCACTGCTTCTCGCTGGCGTTGCAGTAGTTGTGGGATGCCCCGTTGATCTCTTCTATGTAGCAGAAATCTGCGGGGTTGACAAGAAGAATTGAAATTAGGAAGTGATCAGAGATTGAAAGAGTGGAAAATTCTTTTGTTTCGTAATTGAGGGTCCTGCAAGGTTTATTATTCCCCATTTGCGACATAGACGAGGAAAATATTAAGTCAGGGGTCCAGGGGAAGATTAGTATTACCCGTCTTACGAGGGAATCTCTAAAGAAGCACACCACTGATCTAAGTGAACACTTGTAAAGTTGTAAAAATTTACAAGTTTGTCACTTCATTTCGTGACTGTTTTGTTTTTTCCTTTTGCTCTGTTCGGTTAAAACTATTCGGAGACTAGTTCCCAAATAATTTGAAAACTGTTCAGAACTAATTCATATCTCAGTAAAAGTGTGCTTACAAAGATCAGTGTTGTGCTCATTTAAAAATTCCCATGGTAGCTGTCATCTACTGGAGCATCTAGAAGGAGGGAACCAATAGGGTATTTAGGTTTTGGAAATTTCTAGATGCGATGCCATGCTTTTCTTAACGAGCCTCAATTCTTTTCTTTTCTTAATGAGCCTCAATTCATATAAGACATTTTATTTATAAATTTGCCATTTTTATTTTTAGACTAAATAGTACTTGCCTATGTTTTAGTAAGCCTCATTCCCTCCATTTAATTATCCCTTTTTACTTAGTGAGCCCCAAATCCTTCTTCTCCTATCTGAAATCCAATTCTCCTATCTGAAACCCAATGCGAGTAAAGTCTAAAAAAAAGGAAAAAAAAACTCATACTTCAAATCCTAAATCCCATTCAAAATTTGATTCTTATTACTCACAGGAGATTGTTAAGATATGTTTGAGTTTTTTTTCTTTTTCCATTTTTTTTTGCAAATCGAGTGTGGATATCTCTCTAATTGAGAGTTGAGGAGATATTGAAAAAGATGGATAATAAGGTTACAACTTTGGCAAAAATAGATAAATTTAATTGTTTAGAAGTATGTTTAAAGTACTTTTGGACTCAATATGAAGCATAATTTGAATAATAAATTAAGATCATGATATTTAGATATTTTAGTTATATTAAGAATAGTCACGCATTTCGTGTGGCAGTGAGAATGAAAATACTGGTCAGAGAGCACGGTCCAACTTGTTTAACAACCAGTCGGGACGAAAATCACGGCCAGTGGTTGTATTTAGTCGAGATTGAAATTCCAACTTGCTTTTATTTATGAATAAATAGGCTTAAATATTGGCCGGGTTGTAACCTCAGTGTAATCCTTATCTGACTGGGGGCTAGTCCCGTCCAGTCTACTTACTTGCCGGGATTGTCAGTCTGGTCAATAAGTTATTATAAGTTCTTTATAGAAGGAACTCACTGAAAGGTATGGGCTGCTTTTCGCGGTACACAAGCAGACCGAAGACATGATGCGGAGTACAGAAGATGCGACATGTTAGAGGGTGCTCGCGACATGTTAGAGGGTGCTCTGAGCAGAGGAGATTGAAAGGGAGGGGAGAAGCGAGAGCGGAGGAGATTGAAACGAAAGGAAAATAAATGTGATTCATTTTTTTCTTAGTAAACCCCAATTTCTTAGTGAGCCCTATCTTTTCTTAGTGGGACTTATTTTTTTTCTTATTGAATCCAATTTCCTAGTGAGCCCCATATTTTTTTCCAATGAGTTCCATTTTTTTTCTAAGTGAGCCTAATTTTTTCCACTCAAACATGTAGTTGGTGGTTACATGGAAAATCTTGGAAAGAACATGGGGTTCCCTAAAAAAAAATATGTTTTAAACTATTCTGGGACTCACTAAAAAATTGGGGCTCACTAGAAAAGGTATGGGGTGCATCTAGCAACTCTCTTAGGTTTTTTTATGCTCACTTAGCTCTTATTTATCTTGATATACCTTTAGAACAAGACTTGCGGTGGAGGACGGCGCATCCACTTGTCCGACAAACCAGATGGATACTTGGAGTTATCTCTGGTTAAGACGTCCTAGCCTCGAGAGGTAGGCATAGGATCAAGGACTGATCAGGATATGGAAGGATATGGAAGAGCGATTTCTCAAGAATACTTGAGTACACTCGATGATGGCTACTTTTCTGTTTTTTTTTTTTTTTTTCCTTCCTGTTTTTTTTTTTTTTTTTTTATAGTTATCCTGTTATATCGTATTAATGGAATATTGATGGAATATGGGGAGAAAATGATTTGACCTTGTCAATGTAGTCTTAATCATGGTATGATGTAAAGATCAGACTCTAGAGGCCAAAAGGTAAGAAAAACTCACGTCCGGTCTCATGAGTAACATGTGCGAAGAACGCCGCAATCTCCCTCTTGGAATCATCAGCACTCCCAGTCGTTCCAAAGGCCGGGTACGATCCGAGCGCATTCAGAAACGCCTGCCGAGTGTAGAACCTCTTGCCGGCGCAACTGGCCGCAGCCTGCCCGCTGATCCCGTTAAAGAACGCCAGACTCACGACATCCCCCACCACAACTCCGTTGTTGCTCGGCTTGTCGCAGGGGCCAGATTGGCAACCCTCACCGCAATAGGCACTGCCCTTGCCACAGTACCCGAACTTGCTGCAGCAGAGGCCGGCCGCGCATCCACAGTTCTGGCCGAGTGTTTGGGCCGGAAACGAGCAAGAGATGGCTAGGGTCAGGGTGAGGGCCAGCAGCAGTCTCATTTTGGTAGCCATTTTGTTGAGATGTTGTGAGAGCTTAAAGTTGGTACTTATAGAAGCGCAACTGTGAACTCAACCGTGACTTTGTCGAGGTGAATTGAGTGCAGGAGTTATGGACAGGGATCCATCCAACGCGTTTTCGGTGAAGTCGGTCTGCCATATCATTCATTAATGACGGTGATTGTAGACTAGATCAGGCAAAAGATATTTGGACCACTCGGTGTCCACTCAAAATCAAAGCATTCTTGTGATTTGTGGCTAAAAATACAGTCCTCACTTGGGATACTGTGGGATCCAACTTTTGTGTTCTCTGTAGAAGAGATAAATAATCTGTCATACACATTATGTTGCACTAGAACTTTAGCCGATCTTTATGGACTACATCTTTAAAAAAAACAACCACACCGGATATGCTGTCTTTTTTAGAACTAATCCAAAGTAACATATGCGATATGTCCGATACACATCGCCTGACTGCTGCTGTTTGTTAGAATATTTTGAGAGAGCGTAACAATAGGATTTTCAGGAAACATCACATTCGTTTGAGGAGTGTCATTCGATCATTACTGCTAACATATATGACTAGACATGTGCATATTATTGGATAATTTAGTATTGTTTTAGATTAATAAAGACAGAATTATTATTGTTATTAGTTAACAGAATTACTACTGTTATTATGCACACAATTACTACTGTTATTATGCACAGATTTCAGTGTTATATTTCAATGAGAAATAAGGTTAGAAAATATTAAAGAAGAATTGATATGTGTATAATAGCAGTTTATATTTTCCAGATTTGAATTAGAAAAATATTCTTATTACTTACTGTTGTTTACAGAAATTTAAACTGAAATTGTTTTAACTAGTTTCTTATCTTAAGGAAGATACAGAATAAAAAGAAACAATAACAGGATTAGAAAGACTTTATGGATTAACGATGAGCGTATACTGAAGATTGATGCAGATTGGATGAAGACTGGAAGATGATCGAGGCTAGTGTTGGACACTATCTCCTTAAAACCTATTCGCCATCCAGGAAATTTTCTATATTTTATGAAAGGTCTGGACAGAGGCCTATTTATAGGCTTCTGGGCTACCGATCATAACGGTTGACAGTGCCCTAAACGCTCTTTCGCCCTCGCTCTCGCGAGTGAGGGGCACCACCGTGGTGCTCAAGGTTTCTCCTCTTCTTACATAAGCAATAACATGGAATAAATAATCCTATATAAATCCACATCCTAACAAAACTCTAGCTAATGTGGGACTATTTTTCTTCTTTCCTTTTTATTCCCTTTACTATGTACTCCTTTTTGAAACAATTTTCTATTCCCCTAATTCATTTATTTTTGAACTAGTAAATTGGCTCAAAAATTCAATGTTCAAATATACATGAATTCAATACATATTCCGTTGGCGACATCCATCAAGAGCCGAGAGCTGAAGAGAATATCAACAGAAAACCCTCCAAATTCAGAGTATGATGCACTATCTCTCCCCGAGGAACCATGGATATTTGATCCTCTGGACAAACTTTTTGTAGGGCATTGTGAGCCTGCTTGCTCTCATTTGGACCACACTGTAGTATGGTGGATTTTATGTATATTTTTCTTTTGCAAGTCACAAATTTATTATGTAGTACATACTATTAAAATGTTCTATTAAGTAATTTTAATAAAACAGAGGGATTAATATATTTCACTGTTTTGCTTTAGAAAAAAGTAATTTAATTTTGTTGACGAGGACTAAGACGATGAGCTCGTCAACTTCAATTTCTACACGTTTGGTAGAAGTTTATGCATACATGTGGACTTTGTGCGAGTGCCAGTGGTTTTATCCAATTTGTGGGCTCACGCGTTGCAAGTGAATTGTCATTTGAGAACTGTCCACAAATTCTCGCCCTTAATGTCACGGACTCTCTAACTTGTTGTCCAATTTTTGCGTTTTTACTGCGAAATGTTATTTGTATATAGTATTGATCGCAAGATTCTTGCTTGTGATCTTATAACTTATATATGTTAGAATAACATAACAACAACAATAACTAAGCCTTTTATCCCAAGTATTTGGGATAGGCTATATGAACCAAAAAGAATCACGCCGGATCGATCACTTTGATATTCCTTCTCCATTCATTTCTATCAAGTAATATCTCCTTATTTAAACCTCTAGACTCCATATCTTTGCGTATCACATCTATCCATGTTTTTTTCGGTCTTACCTTCGTCCTTTTAACTTGTCCTACATTGATAAACTCCCCTCTTTGAACTGGTACACTTGTAGGCCTACGTTGCACATGACCAAACCATCGTAAGCGATTTTCTCACATCTTCTAACTTGTGATTTTATAACTTTTATATGTTATAAGATTAAGGAAATTATAAGGGATTTTTTGCAGGCTGAATATAGTTAGTTAATCTGCTTAAACCAAAGGCGCTAGCTAAAACAGCGAAAGCAGGTTAGGCCTTATAGCTCCTTGCAACAAAAAGAGCTTCTAGGTGTGATTTTTGAGTTTAATTCGGATAATTAGTGAGTTATAGTCCTTACTTAGAAAGAAAATGTAACAACCCAAAAATTTTCATGCTATTCATATTTCTCATTTGAATCCAATTGGGCCTAATAAGCACACTAAAATAACAAATTTATAAAATAATAAATTAGAAATTTCTTTCTATTTCAAATTTAACTAAGTTTTTAAAGGCACCCATTTAAATTAAGTGGTGATGAGTTGTCAAAGGAGAGTGAAAAGTCGCACTATAGTCGGAAAAATATTCTAGCGGCAGTCGGAGCCTAATATCTTCAGATCCATTCGGAAAATTCTGAATCCCGACTATCCGTCCAACTGAGCATCCGAAAATGAACGATCAGAAAACCAACGGCAGTCGAAGGTTATAATACTTTCGGATTCGATTGGAAAACTCTAACTTTCGACCAACCGTCCGACTGAACATATGCATGCCCAGTAGGATTCGAATCTGGTTTGCTCTGATATCATGTTGAAAGTCCCTTCCACTATACCAAAACTCCGAAATTATAGTGAGGGTTGAGGAAAATTTTTTTATATTTAACAGTACTTTATTTGGACTCATACGGATTCTACAAAAACTTTTCATTTGCTTGGTAGATTTCTCTTCGCTTATATTTATCGTGCTTGGGTTGAAGGATAGAATAAGGTGGTTGCTCATTCGAACAGGAACCTTAACAGTGTCGAGAGAGAAACAGGTTAGCTGATGTATGGAACTGATTAACTAGGTGCGTAGATAGGTTGGATTTCGAGAGCTAGCATCTGACTTCATTAAATTTGGGAGATCGAGTAACATGCAAGAGAGTATTAGATAATAAAAGCGACAAATAGAAAGGCACATGCGTGAAGATTTTACGGTGTTCGGTAGAGACGGATCTCAGACCTATATCTTGATACAAAATTGGCCGGTTGGCATGAGTTTTATTTGAGAACAAGAGTTGCAGTCTCTCAATGGATCTTTCTTTTATCTCTCGAGATTACAAGCTACTAGTTCTCTTTCATTAAGAGAATCATCTCCCTTTCCCTTAGAGAACGAGAGGTATTTATAGTAGAAAATTCGTGGGAGAATAGGTAAAACGCTCTGTTTTTCAGCTACTTACAAAACGGATGTGTTACGTAAACTATTCATCGGGCATAGAACCTTGAAATAATCGTAACTACTATTACTATCAGTTTGATAAATAGCATGTAAATAACTAGAAAAGATTATTTCATAATATAAATAGTTAGTTATATGATAAGGCGCACAGCTTAGATTATATATAAAAAAAAAAAAAAAAAAAAGTGAGAATGTCATAACTAAAGAAAATATAAACAATTATATACAAGAACTCCCCGTCCATCATTGTCACTCTGTCTGATTGATGAGATATGAAAGTGCGCCTCTAAAACGCCCATTCGCCCTCGCACACGCGCGCGCGTGCGGGCGGTGCCTAGCAAGGTTTTTCCTCTTGTTACATAAACAAAGTAATGGAACAAGCTACCATATATAAACCCACATCCTTACAACACTCTATCCAATGTAGGACTATCTTTTCATCTTTCCTTTTGTTTCTTTACTATGTACTCAACTTTTGAAGCCAATTTCTATTCACTTAATTTATTTAATTAGAACTAGTGAATTGGCTCAATTTAATGTTCAAATTAGTGAATGAATTCAACATAGTCATGATAGCATAAAACATGAATATCGGGTGAAAACGTGAACAAGTAAGCATGAATATCATATAACTTGCACAGGTAAACGTATAATAAATTTATGTTTACATTTGTACGGTCCAAGTCCAAGTTGGATTATTAAAACAAAAGCAATTGCCTGTAGCCAATACAATTGCCCCATCAGGTACAACTTGTTCGGCACTCGCATATTTTGTTAATTTTTCATGCATGATTCTGTGAAGATCTTGTTGAATCAAATTGCATTCAACCTTCTTTTCCATGATGTTCTTGTCCTTGAACTTCTGGATATTCAAATTTTGTATCAAAAATTAGAATTGTCATCGATAAGATTTTTCTGACAAACTAAGTTAGGCAAAAAAGACCGGATGACTTTTCAAAAGAAGAAATTTAGATTATGACTCACCGATCCGCAAATTGTGACTTACAAATGTCGGAGGCAGCAGTCTAGACGTGATAGAGATATATGGATTGATCGGAGCATTAACAAATAGTCTCATCAGTTGATAACTGTATTATTTGTGTCAATAGCAAGCGTTATGTAATAGTTCTATATTGTAATATGTAACTTCGCTCTTATACCTTGAATTTTGTATTTTGTACTTTTTACTATGTACTATATAACTATTTTATTAAACTAAATTAATGGAACATGGAGGCCGCAAGCCCACTGTCTTTAATAAAAAAAAATAAAATAAAATATCTCCAAAGACTCGTCCCCCCGTGTTGCACAACGTTCGCTCAAGTAAAATCTTGAGAAGGAAAAAGCAACAGAATTGCTAGGGTTTACATCTAACGATTAAATATCCGACATGTGTATTCGTTGAATGGTCGAGATTAAGGGGTAGGATTTGCCTTAAAACATGTTTACTATCCTCCATTAGATCTTACATTGCATGATAGTAATTATTTACTGCAAGTCTATCTTGGAGAGCAAGATAGAAAATTTGAAACCGTAAGTACAAGTAAATTTTCGTTCTATACGATTTCTTGGGAATTAAACTCGGAACCTCCCACAAATTGATAAATTGATGAGGGGATGTTTTGATTATCTTTTGAAGCGAGTTCTGACTAATTATTTACATTAAACTCAAAAAGCATATCTAGAGCCTCTTTTCGAAGCCAAATGTGTTTCGTGCAGGCAGATTAACTATTAAGCCTGCAAAAAAACGCTTATATTTTCCTTAATTTTGTTATTTTATTCTAACATATATAAGTTATAAATCACAGCAAGAATCTTGCAATCAATTCTATATACAAATAACATCTCGCAACAAATAGGACCGGCTCCGGCAAAAAAAGAAAAAATTGGACAACATTTTAAGAGTCCGTGACATTAAGGGCGAGAATTTGTAGATTTATGGACCGTTCTCAAATGACAATTGACTTGCAAAGCGTGAGCCCACAAATTGGATAAAACCTCTCGCACAAAGTCCATAATGTATGCATAAACTTCTACCAAACGTGTAGAAAATAAAGTTGACGCGCTCCTCCTCTTAGTACTTGTCAACAAAATTAAATTAATAAGATAACATCGGTATTCCATTAAAATTACTTATTAGAATATTTTAATAGTTCATAATACATAATAAATTTGTCACTTGCAATTTGCAAAAGAAAAATATACATAAAATTCACCATGTCACAGTGGTTTGTGGTCCAAAAAAAGAAGCAAGCGGGTCCACAATGCCCTCCAAAAAGTCTGTCTAAAGAATAAAATATCTATGGTGTCCTCACAGAGAGATGGTGTATCATACTCTGAACTTTGGGGGTTTCTACTGATGTTCTCTTCAGTTCTCGACTCTTGGTGGATGTCACCGTTGTAGTATGTACCTGTCTAGTCATATATGTCAACAGTAATGATTGAATAGCACTTCTCAAATGAATGTGATGTTTTCTTAAGATCCTGCTATTATGTTCTCTCCAAATATTGCAACAAACAGCAGCAATCAAGTGATGCAGATTGGACATATCGCATGCATTACTTTGGAATAGTTCTCAAAAAGTAGTATGAGTGTTTTTTTTTTTTTTAACCGATGTAGAACATAATAAACGGCTAAAACTACAGTGCAACATAATGTATCGGACAGATTTCTCATCTCTTCCACAGAGAACATAGAAGTTGGATCTCACCACCCTCGTTTTTGTAAATTATCCCAGACGCTACACTTTTAGTCCCAAGCCACGAGAATTCTTTGATTTTGATCGGGCACTTGGTGGCCGAAATATCTTTTGCGTGAGCTAGTTTACAATCATATCTTTTGCGTGAGCTCGTTTACAATCACCGTCAATAATGAATGATACAGTAGATGGATCCCTGTCCACAACTCCTGCACTCAATTCACCTTGACAAAGTCACGGTTGGGTTCGCAGTTGCGCTTCTATAAGTACCAACTCTAAGCTCCCACAACATCTCAACAAAATGGCTACGAAAATGAGGCTGCTGCTGGCCCTCACCCTGACCCTAGCCATCTCTTGCTCGTTTCCGGCCCAAACACTCGGCCAGAACTGCGGATGCGCGGCCGGCCTCTGCTGCAGCAAGTTCGGGTACTGTGGCAAGGGCACTGCCTATTGCGGTGAGGGTTGCCAATCTGGCCCCTGCGACAAGCCGGGCAACAACGGAGTTGTGGTGGGCAATATCGTGAGTCCGGCGTTCTTTAACGGGATCATCGGGCAGGCTGCGGCCAGTTGCGCCGGCAAGAGGTTCTACACTCGGCAGGCGTTTCTAAATGCGCTTGGATCGTACCCGGCCTTCGGAACGACTGGGAGTGCTGATGATTCCAAGAGGGAGATTGCGGCGTTCTTCGCGCATGTTACTCATGAGACCGGACGTGAGTTCTTCTTACCTTTGGTCTTTAGAGTCTTATCCTTACCTTATAACATGATTAAGACTACACTGATAAGGTCAAATTGTTTTCCCTCCATATTCCATTAATGCTATGTAACAGAGCAACTATAAACAAAATACTCTGTTCCAATTTAGAAACGCAACACAGCTAAGCAAATGTCCAAAACTAAGCTACAAAGGAAAAGAAGGGGAAAAAAAAGAACGGAAAAGTAGCAATCATGGAGAGTGTACATCAGTATTCTTGAGAAATCGCTCTTCCATATCCTGATCAGTCCTTGGTCTCATGCCTATCTCTCAGAGGTTAGAATTAAGAATGGTAATGGATACATTTACATACCAATTTTTTTTTCCTTTCTATATAAAATTTTGAATTAGAAAAAAAAAAAATTTAATTCAAAATTTTATATACGACCAATCAAAAATTTGCCATTATATATGTCTATTACCATTCCTAGTTAGGATGCCTCAATCAGAGATAACTCCTAAGTGTCCATCTAGCTCGTCGGACAAATGGACGCGCCGTCCTTCACTGCAAGTCTGATCCAAAAGGTATATCAAGGTAAATAAGAGCTAAGCAAGTGTCAATAGAACGAGCAAAAGATCTAAATACCCTATTGCTTCCCTCCTTCTAGATGTTCCAATAGATGACACAGCTGCCATCATAAGATGGGAATTTCTAAACGAGCACCGCACTAGTCTTTGTGTGTCCTGAGATAGGAATTAGTTCCGAGGTCTTCAAATTATTCGGAAATTAGTCCTCAAATAGTTTTAACTGACCAGAGCCAAGAGCAAAAATAAAAATAAGATCGCTAAATTAAGTAACAAACTGGTAAATTTCTATAAATTTACGAGGTAGGTGTGCTTTCTATGACAAGTGGTGTGCTCCTTTAGAAATTCCCTCGTAAGACGGGCTATCCTTATCGCCCCCTGACACCCTGACTTGATATTTTCCTCGGTCTATGCCGCATATGGAGAATGGTAAACTTTGTAGGACCCTCAATTACGAAACTAAAGAATTTTCCACCCTTTCAATCTCTGATCACTTCCCTAATTTCAATTCTTCTTGTCAACCCCGCAGACTTCTGCTACATAGAAGAGATCAACGGGGCATCCCACAACTACTGCGACGCCAGCAAGAAGCAGTGGCCGTGCAACCCGAACAAGAAATACTTCGGCCGAGGCCCTCTCCAGCTCTCCTGGAACTACAACTACGGACCTGCGGGCAAGAGCATCGGATTCGATGGTCTGAACGCGCCTGAGACGGTGGCAAACGACGTGACGATTTCGTTCAAGGCAGCATTATGGTACTGGTTCAACGCCGACGTGCATTCGATAATAACTTCTGGCAGAGGATTCGGTGCAACAATCAGAGCAATCAACGGCAATGTGGAGTGCGACGGCAAGAGCACTCCTGCGGTGAATGCGAGGATTGGGTACTATAAGGACTACTGCAGGCAGTTTGGCGTCGCGCCTGGAGATAATCTAAGTTGCTAACTAGATTATTGTTGATCGCGAGTGTGTACTATACAAGTTGGAGGGTATGTTGTACTAGTGATGATCAGTACAAGTTCGTAGATGGAATAATGATAATAAAGGACCCCTCCTTGCTTTGTGTTACAGTGAGAATAACCAACGGGTAGACGAATTCTTGTAGTTCTCTATCGGTGCTGTTGGGAGTAGGAATGGTAAAGTAATTGTTTATGGATTAATTTTTAGTATCATATTATATAAAATTTTGAATTAAAAAATAAAAATTTTATTTTTAATTCAAAATTCGGTAGTTAAAAATTGATTTATGACGTATTCATTACCATCTCCAATTGGAAGTGGATCAGTTATAGTCGGTGTTAGAAATTTGATCATACTTTTCTCATCACAAATTTCACAAATTAGGAAAGTTACAGTCAAATTAAATAACTTACTGCTACATATGACAAAATAACACATACAAAATATATTAAGATTTACATAGAAAACCCTAAGGCTCCGTCTGGTTGGAAAATGAAAGAAAATAAAATAAAATATTTTTTATTGTTTGGTTTGAGAGAACATTAAAAAAAGAAAATATTTTTTTACTAATCAAATATTAAGGGAAAAATACATTTTCCATCTTCCTTTTTCTTTTCTTTTCTCTTACATTTTTTTTTTAATTTTTCTTTCTTACATTTTCTTTCAAACCAAACGGAGAGGGAAAACCCACACGCCAACAAACATCCACTAAAATAGAGTAAATAGAATTACAATCGCCTCAATCACCATTCTCAATATTTAGCCCTAATATTAAGAGCACAAACTACCAGTGGAAAATATATAGAAATACCTTCCAAAAAAAATTTCTCAGAGCATTCGCCCACGAACCCCTACCTTTGAGCAGGGGAACATAGTCCCTGCTACCCCTGCCAACTTATTGGTTGCAAAGTTGGCCTGCCAACTTATTGGTTGCAAAGTTGGACTCACAAAGTTGGGTGTAACTAAAGCTAGGAATATTCAGTCGGTTCATCAGTCGGAAATCGGAATTTTCTTATCGGATTCGAAGGTAAAAGACTTCGACTGTCGCCGAAAAAATTTTCTGATCGAACTCTAATCAATTTCGGTCGGAATCGGGTGAAGCTGTCGGAGTTGGTGGTCAAGCTCACCCCTACTTGCATCATGTAAAGGCAGGGGCGGACTCCGGCACTCTAACCGAGGGAGTTATTCAAGAGTAAAACTGTCCTGATAATTTATTGCGAGTGTAGAGAGCAAAGCACTTCTGTTGGAGATATAGGCCAAAGCCCCCAACTCAAGAATTTTTTATATTATAGCAATATGAATGCGACGAAAAAAATTAAAATTGTGTAAGTCCATATATGATTATTAAAACATAATTTGATGCATTATTCCAAAAGCTTGATATTGACTAATGTAATTTATAAATAAAAATAAAAATAATTAGAGAAAGTACCTATAAGTTACAAAAACAATAAACAACTATCTGGTGCATAAGAGATGAAAATCCAGTTTCTGCTAACAAATTGTACAAAAGAGTTTCTAGAAAGCAAGTTTGAAAAATATTATATGGGAGGCCAAAAGCAGACTTTAGTATTAGCTATTCGGATTTGAGATAAACAAACTAATAAATTTGAGGGGGATAGAATCATAAAAATTGTAATAGTTAAGTTTTAAGAAGAAAAAAAATGGAAGGGAGTTAGACAAACCAATAAATTTGAGTCGGATAGAATCATAAAAATTAAAATTGTAATAGTTAAGTTTTAAAACTTACAAAATATTAGTTAGTTTTAAATTTTTATTGTAAATTCTATTTTTGTCATCTTATAAATTTGAACTCTCCATATTCTATTAATAATTGCTTCATGAAACATAACTAAATAATACTTCATCAACAAACAGAACAAAAATAAAAGTAAAAGAGGATAAAAAAAATAAATAATACAGTGTCATAATATTCTACTGCAAAAGCTAGGAGCAGAGATATGAGCCAATTAGTCCCTCTAGTTAAATGCAAAAATCCCAATGTTACGACAATGAGAGGTGAGCATGGGTGCATTTACTCACTCCTCTATGGTGTGTGAAAGTACAGCCTCCTAGAAATGAGAATAAGCGGAAGTTTCAAATTTTAGTCCATCATATTTCTAATTTAAATTAACAATAAAAATTTTATTTTTCTAATTCATTTATTTGAAAAGATTAGATCTAGAATTGACTTTTTAATCCACTCATTCTCATTTCTATGTACTTACTCCTTACTGGTCGAAGCATTCAGCTTTCAGTGAACTTGGAGACACAGGTTGTTTGATGTTCAATAGAGCACTAAAAGGCTTACTTGCTTCTTAATTTCCTCGGTTAGAAGTTTTATTTTTTAGCATAAACAGTGGGTAATCTCCCACAATCTATTAGATATTAACGAAACAAGCTAACGTTACATATAATTGCATTTGTAAACATAGCTTAAACAGATAAATATTAATCATCTTCCAAATACTCAATCAATTCAAATTCTCATTACATACGAGCTTTATTGCTGCACTAACATGTCCCAGCTGAAAAAGCTCTAGCTCTTCAATTCTTATTCCAAGATGTATAGAAAACAGTAGTAATAAAATGATCACATCATCATCTTAGCAACTGAGATTGCCTCCAGGAGACACCCCAAACTGGTTGCAGTAGTCTGTGTAATACTGCACCCGCGCCTTCACCTTGTCCGGAGCCTTGCCCCCGCACTCACTAGGCCCGTTGATCTTCTGGATGGTCGCGCCGAACCCCTGGCCGGAGGTTATGATCGAATGCAGGTTGTTGTCGCACCAGTACCAAAGAGCGGACTTGAACGCGACGTTCACGTCGTTGGCGACCGTCTCGGGGGCGTTGAGGCCGTCGAACCTGACTGCTTTGCCTGCTGGTCCGTAGTTGTAGTTCCAGGTGAGCTGCAGGGGGCCTCTGCCGTAGTATTGCTTGTTTGGAGTGCAGGGCCAATTGGGGTACCTTGTGTCGCAGTATGTTTGCCTTGTAGTTGGGCTCTCTTCTATGTTGCAAAAAACTGCACAACATTTTAACAACAATAGGAGGTCAAGTTCAGATCCTACAGTAGTAGAGTCTATGACATGTCTCCGTTGTTGAAATATCTTGGGATACGGGAGAAAAATTCAAGTATTTCTTCATGTGAGAGTGCATGTTTTTTTTTCTTTTAAAGCATAAACAGTGGGTAAATTTTATTTTTCTAATTTAAAATTTTATATATGGAGTGAGTTCATTAACATCCCTAATTATCATTGTACTTTTTGCATACTTTTTTTGTTATTATACTTCAATCTTGTTCCTATTCCTACAAGGGAGTTTCCAAATGAGCACACCATTTTTCCTAGTAAACCCACTTTATAGTGTTATTTTGAAAGTGGTGTTATTTTGAAAGTCCGAACAATTATAATTACAAAGTGGGCTCACTAAAAAAAAGATGTGCTCATTTAGAAACTCCCCTCCTACAACTGAACACAAATAAAGAGAAAGCAAAAGGAGAACAGAACAGAACAACTCACATCCAGTCTCGTGCGTAGCATGGGCGAAGAATGCAGCAATCTCCCTCTTAGAATCATCCACGCTCCCTGTAGTCCCAAAGTGCGGGCACAGTCCAAGCGAGTCGAGAAAAGCCTGCCGAGTATAGAACCCTTTTCCGGGGCAGCCCGCCGGTGCTTGATTGATGATCCCATCGAAGAATGCCTGCGTCGCGATATCTCCTACGACAACTCCATTGTTGATGGGGATAGTGCACGGGCCAGCCTGGCACCCAGGGCCGCAGTAGTCAGGGCCCATGCCGCAGTACCCGGCCTTGCTGCAGCAGTTGTTGCCCGTGCAGCCGCACTGGCCCTGGCCGAGGACCCGACTGGGTATGTGGCTGGTGACAGCAAGGGCTATGGTGAAGGCTAGTAGCAGCCTAATTCTGCTAGCCATTGTTTGATTCAGTGTTACTGAGACATCATGATGTTTCGAGTATTTATAGAATTTTGTTGCAAAGTTGGATTGGGAACTAGTTTAACTATTTCCACACGTTACGAATTATGGTTGGATTTTGGAAAAAGCAGGTGTAAATCCGAGAACAACGAGTCTTTAAAATAATCAAAGTCATGAGAAGTTAGAGATAAGAACATGATGAGTCTGTGGAAAATTTACGCCAAGACGACACGAGATATTTGAGGTCCAACATTTGCTTGACTTGGGACGTGGAGAGCCGTTTCCATTTACTTCTTCCAACCGCCCAAGTCTCGAGACATTTCGCTTTCAATTATGTTGCTTCTTCTGGCTTCCAAAGTTGAAATTTCCACGATCGTTCAAGTAAACAAATTAACAGGTTTATCTCTTTAGCATATCCAAGAGATGGAATTGTCTTCTTTTTCCTCGAGCACAAGTAATCTCACTTTTTGGGAGTTTCTAGATGGGCACAACTTTTTTCCTAGTGAGCCCACTTAAAACTTTTACTGAACTTTGAGACCAAAATACCCCTCTCTCACCCGCTCGCCCTCGCCCCCCCTCGCAGGCCCCCTCGCCCTCGCCAGCCCCCTCGCCCTCCCCCCCCTAGCCTCACTCGCCCTCGCCCTCGCCCTCGCCCCCCCCTTGCCCCCGCCCTCGCCCTCGCCCCCACCCACGCCCTCCCTCGCCCCCACCCCCGCCCCTCGCTCGCCCTCGCTCCAGTTCCCTGTCCGGGTTAACCAGTCCGGATCCAATTACTGGTCCGGAGCTGCTAGCCCGGATCCACAGTTCTGATCCTCCACAGTTCTGATCCGAGCTAGCCAGCCCGAATCAGAACTGTGGATCCGGACTAGCAGCCTCAGACCCAGTAATTGGATCCGGGCTGGTTAGTCCGGACAGTGTGCCCAAAATGTGCAGTTCTGGATCAGAGCTAACAAACAATAGAGTTCCCTAATAATTTATTTGGCTCATTTTTATTGGCCAGGTACCAAACAATATACAACTCCTCATCCAGGCCAAAATTGAAAACTCCTCATCCGAACTAGCCAGTCCGAACATGGTGTCTCTGTCCAGGTTTATAGTCCTGAATCGACTATAATTGGTCCGGTTCTGTAAACCCGGATCACGGATACGGTTTTAGAAAATTAAGTGATACGGTGTGTCGAATAACAACTTGGCATCATAGACTACTAGAACAATACTGACTAAGGAGACGTATGCCAAACTCCTGACTTCTTGATCCGGATTTACAGTCCCGGATCTCCGAAAAATGATCCAGTTCTGTAAACCCGGATTATGGATATAGTGTCAGAGATACCTTGATACGGTGTGTACAACCTGGTAGACGTCAATATCAATACTTGTCCATATTGAATATCCCCAATTTGGTATCAAAACGCACAATATCAACAAATCATTTATAGTTTCAAACACAAAGAACCACGGCAAACAAAAATTCTATGTATCAACAAATCATTCATAGTTTCAAAGATTTAATTAAAGAGCGATATCTAAGACTACAACTTGATATATATAATATATTTCTTAACTACAACTTCATTTAAAGGAAAAAACAAATTAAAATAAATCTATGTTCCATGCTAACAACTTCATTTTGAGTTTGAGACTCAATTAAAAAAAAACAAATTCTAAATTATTCGAGACTTCCGAGCGGGTTGCTTCCTTGTGGATTGACGGCGTCTTGAAGAGCTGGGACCTTTGGTGGAGAATTGCGCAACGGATTGTAATACTGTGTCAATATCAGTTCGTCTTGAAGAGCGGGTTGCTTCTTTGCGAATCCCTATTTTCTTCCTCATATTCGACGCTGTTAATCGAATCCAAAATGGTTGCGCCGAATCCATCTGTAAATCACCAAAGATTTTATCTGTAAGTCACCCCGCCTCGCTTCCCATCGGCCGCACTTGTGGAGTGTCACCCTTCGGTACTTCGAGCTCCCTCTTGAAAACCCAGTGCTCTGCCGACGGAGTATGTGAACAAACTCCTCCTTGGTCAAATTCCTCATCTTTTTATTTAAAAAAATTACATATCAACAACAATGAATTGAAAACAAAGCAATTTCTGTCCAAAGTAAACAATCACCAATCTGGTACTAAGAAAAAAAACCTGCTTCAGATCCTCATCGTAGTCGCTAAGATTGAAGTTGATATCTGCATCAACTCCCCGAAACTTGATTGCAGCTCGATCATAAGCTCTAAATATAATCAAACCACAATTTAGTTTAACCAAATAAATTCAAAACAAATCAAATTTTGAGCTCGGATCCAAAATTTCAAACATGGCAGCAGCATGAGCCGTGTCAAATCATCCTGAAAATAACACACAAGACGAAACTAAATCAGATGAACTTCTATCATCAGTTGTTTTGCATACAGAAGAAACTCGATCATGTCGAAAAATCAAATCCCTTACCCAAGTAGACTTGCTTGGCACAATCCCTGAACAAAAACAGCAAAAAAAACATAAATTAACATAAGGAAATTATAAATATGCTATTTTAGGGGGAAAAAAAAAATCAAAAACTAACCAAATATGAAATTCCCATCTCCCAGTCCTCCTATAGAAAGTAACCCTACGGTACTGCGAGCTCCTCGACCGCGACCCTCGCCGGCTCTTCTTCGCCAGCTGTTGCCACTGCTGCACGTGATGTCCCGCCGCCTGCACGTGCTGCAGCCCGAGATCCACCCAATGCACCGACGGCCTCGACGACGACGACGCCGCCGCGGCCGCCGGGAAGAGGTCCTTCGTCACGAAACCCTCGCTCTCCTCCTCCTCCCCCCGATTCTTGAGGATCCCGAACTGAAACCCTAGCCCCCTCCCCGATGACTCATCCTCGTCCCCTGCCGTGCTCGCGATCTCGGCATTCAGCACCGACGAGTTCGACGTCCCCGAATCATCGGCCACCGCCGTCGCAAGCGGCTCCGACTCCTTGCCCGAAGACACCACGTTCAGGTCCAACATCATTCCCTTCGATGTTCGCTCGGGCAGAGTGCAGAAACGTTCTCACGGGAGATAAAGAGGGGGAGATGGTGAGGATAACGTTGGAATATAAGTGTGCTCACTAGGAAAAAAACTAATTTTTTTAAAAGTAAGGATGTACGCACTAAGAAAAGTGGGCTCAGTAGGAAAAAACTAGTGCCCATCTAGAAATTCCCCACTTTTTTAGTCATTTGATGCTTACTGGTACTGGCCATTTGTTGATGACGCACAGCTGCATCAACAATAGCATCAGCAACCGTAAACTCAAAATATACATACACCTTAAGCATTGGGAGCATAAGAACATAGGTTCAAATGAAAGATAGCTTAAATACATACATACCATTTTACAAGACAATGAGTAACAGAAAGAGGTGTTTTGTATATGAACCAAAATTAAAATCCCAGTTCAAGGGTATAGAAGTTCACACAAAAGTTTAAATCATATAATTGACCCTCACACTTGTAATGTGAAACTAATGTTACAATAGACTTTACATAGTTTAGCAAAAACTGTTTTTTACAGGGAACCACTACATTCAGTAAGATCTGAAAACAAATCCTCCAGAAAAAAAATATCATCTAGCTCAGAGTTAACCCGCCATTCAAGAGGTAGGTCACACTGTTAGAACGAATTCCACTAGCAAATATGAGATCTTGTAGCCGCAGATCATTGTCAACAAGCAACCATTCGGAGGTTGGAAGGAGCCTGCAGACACGATACGATATAACCAGCCATGTCAATCTTCATCCTGCTTGTTCTTCTCATGCTCGTAACCAGATGCCTTGCCAGCCCTGCCAATTATGTAAGACTGGGGGGAGGGGTTTTCATACTCCATGTTAAGACCCTGATAGGATCGTGCTGCAAAAAACTCTGCGCTAGACCTAGCTGTTCCTTTGAATAAAATAGAATCCATGGACTCGGCTTTCAGATCAAGAGCCTTTTCTGTAGCCTCTACCAGTTCCAATGAACTTTGCTTTTCTTTCCCTCCATTTTCTATCAGAACATGTTACCAAGGATTAGAGATGGTAGTTGTTAAGGTAAGATCTCAGAAGCTAGATATACAGTCTATAGTGTTATTTGGAGACCAAGAGAATAGGAAATAGGAAAAACTGTACTCCAAGCATAACTTTGTACAAGTTAAGGTGTTGGCAAACGGGAATCTTTATCCGACATGCCCTATGACATAGGACATCATTATAAAGCAGATGTACGGCAAACAAGCACATCAATAGCAGCTTGTGGTTAAGAATATTTTGTAGAAGTCATGTCCTAATCTTCATATATAGAAAATTACATAACAAAAGGACTGCTGTTCTGATAAAGCATATTCTAATTTCTGAACGCCTAAATACCAATAACTTACGGCAATACTCACAGCAATACAAATGCCTAGTTTCAGTGAGCTCCTTGAATAAAGCCCCGACTATATAACATGTATTTGATATATAAAATGGCTTCACATGTGATGATTTAACCATAATGACAAATTTTGCAAATTTTCAATTTGTTAACTAAACATGGAAGAAATGTACACGTCATTTAATAATATGGTTCCACCAAGCATATCAGAGATAAAATCATAAATTTTCCATTACATTCATTTTTATATTAAATTTTGATTTTACAAAATAGGAGGGCTCACCCTGGACTTTTTTGTCACACGAATTCTCAATAAATTCCTCAACTAAATAACATAAGCTTAAATCTTTATGTCAAACTATTACTGCAAGTAATAATCATTTATATTATTCATCTATTCCGAGCTACTGCTGCAGTTTTTCAAATTCCCCTAATCTTTTCCAGTCCTCAAATTTACTTGCTAGTCATAGCTCTTCCATTATACCTAAATTGTAGATACGGATTTGACCAAGTTATGAATACACAGTTGCATGTGTACAATTGAAAATTCTCCTCCTCTGGTCATTGTGAAGGTATAGCAGCATGGACAAGCTTCAAAATAAGGCAATATGGCGGAAGTGTAACTCATAGGGGGTCCAACAAGTAGGGGATAAATGATATGTGAAGAATAGGAATCACTGCTCTTCCATGATACCTAATTGTATATATTAGAAAAAGGAGAATGGCATATAGGCTTACATTAAACCCAATATTTGGGAATGGAAACGCATCATATCAGGGAAAGAAGCTCCCATGTTGGGAGAAAGAAACTCCTCATTTGCATGCTGGATCACATAATGATTCATCACAAACAGCTTCCAACCTCCATGCGCAACCTCCTTCTGTGTGAGCAAGCGTCTAAGAAAACAAAGTCTTCGTATGTCATAATCTTTAGTCGTCATTAGTGTCTTAAATAACACCACTATATCGGATATAACAGCCGATATAGCGCTTCCGAATCCTACCCACTACCATGTTGCAACTTCAATAACATTTATCATTTTTTGACATATGTCAGCAATAAAACAGGTTTTGTCACACCCCACTCCCGATATACGGTATACGAGCACGTGTAACAGGTACCGGCAACATATTCAATTTGAATATGCTAAAACCTCAATAAATTTACCACAATAATACTCAGTAATTACGATAGAAAAATTCAACAAAGATTTGACTTTTCATTTGTAAGAATAAAGTTTAGATACAATTAAAAATAAAATATAATAAAATTAAACAAAAGGAAGTGGAGAATATCTAATCCGTTATTGAGCTTCAATCTGATCTTTAAAGTGCACCAGATCCTGCGTCAGTTTTGACATATCCATCGATAAATCTGGGCATGCACACTCAGGTCGTTAGATTGCGACCAAAATAAAATACGCAGAAAGAATGTGAAATATAATCGTTATATCCAAACATAATAATAATACAAGTTTTAGAAAATATGTAATAAAATATTTGTAATAATGATGTCAATTAACTTAGGTTATTTTAATGTCATTTTAGTAAAGTCAACTCTATAACAGGTGTATTTTTGTCTAAAATGTCATGTAATTGAAAAAGCTAACTGATGGGATACAACTGTTTCGATTGTTTCCTGTACAAACCCAGGAAATAGTCACAGGATTGTCCGGTGCTGAATCGGACCTGCCGTCAGGCAAACAGGAATTATAGTCAGGTATGATCCAACAAATCATCACGCACTCATGGTGTGCGAAATATTCAATTGTACAACTTAACAAGTTTACAGGCGAAACAGAGTATATTTCCATCATTCAGTTTCTCCCCCAACCCAGTGTCATTTAGATATAATACAGTATATTGATTATATCATGTACAATATTCCAATTGGATTTTTCTTAATTTGTTAACATGATTTATAGAGTCTGTTCAGTTTATACTTTATTCAATAAATCACAATTAGCTATATTTAAGAGTCACTGATTTGAGACATCATAGAGATATCGGCCATGCAATTATATGGATGCTGGGAGATTTTCCGTGTGTTGCACATTTCTTAATTAGAGAACCAGCATACAAGATAATTTTTCTAGACACCGATACAAAATGATATCACAAACAATATTTTTCCGTGAATATAACTTTTATATGATTTATCAAATTTGTATATATGATTATTCTAAAAATCTAACTATACTATGTAATTTAAATTTAATGACAATTGATAATAGATTTTTTTATGACAAGAAACATAATAAGTAATTGATAAATTCCTACAAAATAACAAATCAATTTACACAAAATAAATAACATGATTGAAACAGCATGTATATAAAATAGCATGATTAGTGAGTCCGAAAATGAACTCACTTGGATTTTGTTTCCCGATGTCGCTCAATTGAGTAATCTACATATTAAAAATATTCTAAGAATATTAAAAACAGATTAATATAATTTTAGATGATTTTTAGGGATTTTTCTAATATTTATAACATACTCTAAATTGATTTTAGTATTAAGCGGGTTTGAAATTAGGAAATAGGTTTGGCTCCATTTTATTGGGCTTATAATATGATGGATGTTCTTTTTAGGTTATTAGGATTATTGAGTAGTGAAGGAGCTAACTTATGATTCATTAAAATAATTTAATTTAAGAAGAAAAAGAAAAATAATATCTAATCTCTTATCAAAAGGTGAGAACCTAAAATATGGAAAGAGATGGAAGGAGATACTCTTCTCCGGTGAAGTGGTGACAGCTCTGGCGGTGGCTCCTGCGGTAGTTTTGAAGGTGCCTCGGGCGAGATGAGAGAGAGATTAGAATGTTAGAGAATGATTTTTAGAATGAGTAAAATTATTTTGATTTAGGGTTTATATAGGATTGGATTTAGGAGTTACAGAATGTGAATGGTTTTGAGAGTTATAGAATTTAAAAGATTTAAAGTGTTATAGAATTTTAAGAGTTTAAGGGGTTATGGAATTTGAAAGGCCTTACATTAATTTGGAGGTTTAATGTAAATAATTTATGGAGAAGATAAAAGGATGGGAGTTTTATTTGTGAAATAATGGAGAAGATGAAGAGTTTGGAGGTTGAAAAAGATGAAAAGTTTAGGAGGTTAAAGAAATTGAAAGGTGTAAGAGTTAAAGAAAAAATAAAATGTTATATTTATTATTTGTTTATTTTTTTTATTAATTTATAGCTATAAAAAATGAAGGGTCATTACAGGTTTGATCAGGCACAATTACAGGCTAAAAAAAATTGCCCAAAATCCAGTATAATCGGATTATTGTTATTGGGCGGAAAAAAAATTTGGATCAAACCCAATTTGAGCTATGTGGCTATATGGCATTTGTCAAGATTCCATATTGGTTAGTGATTAATGGATTTATAGGGTTAGTGCAAGTCGTTGACCTATGTATATCTAATCATGTATATTATATATAATATTTTTTGTAAAACTATGCATGCATTATTTTATTCATATTTGACTTAGAATATGGGAATATGTATATTCACAATCCGCTATGGAATTTTTTTGACTAATATATCCGCTACGGCTGAAATTTAAGGTCGTCATGCAATATTCATATTTTATGTGGCCCAACAAATTCAATTCGAAAATCTCCCAAAATTTGATGATGGGGAAATTAGAACACATGACCTGTGAGGGAGGGAAGGGATCATGTGGTATGAGTATACTCAATTTGCACGATGGTCTCCCAAAATCCATATACAAAATTGTTATATGGATTTGATTAAGTTATGAAAACATAGTTGTATGTATAGATAACTGAAAATTCTCCGTCTCTGTGTGTTATGAAGGTATAGCAGCACATACAGGGATCAACAATGAGGCGAAATGGAGAAAGTGGAATTCAGCGAGTCCCAAAAATTAGAAACCTGCTATAGGTGTGGAGTAGGAACCGACAAATGCATCTTGTTGGATGATATAGAAACTACAACAGTGAAAACATGAACAGTACTAATACTATCATATGCAAGTAATAATAACAGGAATGCCCTTGTAGAAAAACCATAAGCACTAAAATTGTACATACACAATTAAAGTTAAGTAATTGCCATATGGCTATTAGCCTGAAGAATGAGTACCTTGGGGCTGGAAATCTTCCATATAGCCACCTTGAATAAAGGAAAATCGAGCTTCCTCAGTGCCACTGGCAGCTTTTGTTGTAGCAGAATTAATTAAATCTTTAAATTCCATCACATATTCTCCAGTCCACTGTTTTCCTCTGGTAGTGCAAGAGGAATTAAAATCATAGAATGACAAAACAAAAAAAATATATATAACACATGGGATAAGAAAAAAATATTATTATTATAAGAGGTTAATGGGTTTCAGATGACATTGGAGGAAAACCATCATATTAAAACATATCCATCAAAGTGCAAAACTGCACCCACACACAAACAATACTAACAACAATATATATAAACAATAAACAATACTAACAACAACAGGTTAATGGGTATCAAATGATAATGATGATAATTATTACTATTATCATTAAATAATTAATCCCAACAAATGCGCGCGCACACACACGCAAACAAAAAGAAACAGCCTTGAATTAGAATGGAGGAACCAATAATATGTTTCACAATGTATGTATTTGTATTTGATCCAAAATCTTAAGAACTTACAATCCAAAGGTTGAAACACAACAAATAAAGTGAGATCTGTTTGTCATCAAATGGAAGCACAACTAAGATGGATGGACCTAACAGGTTGCATGAGTGTGAATTGAGTCAGAATCAAACTCCACTAAATTGATATTTTCTACTCACGGATTTGGAATCCAAATCTCCAGCACTATGAGAACACAAAAATTGCAGATGTTGCCGTAAAAAACAATCCACAAAAGAAATTGCTATACCTACTAAAAGCTAGCACAGCTTCAAAAGGTGTGATAACTGGAGCCAAAAAATCTTTGCTGTCCAAAAGAGCTGTTTGGGCACAAGAGACGTAAACGAAAACATCACACTGTCCAAATTGGAATTTAGTTAATAAGCACAAACTCCCAAAGAAAAGAAGATTACACACAAAAAGGTTTTACGGTTCATGATTACCTCAGGGAAATTAGCCAGTTTGGCAGAGTTTGGTCTTCCCATGACAAGTGTGTAAGATTTTTTCCCAGCACCTTCAATCAGTTCTTTCATTTGGCGAATCATATGAAGATAGCCAGCTGGTAAGGCAAAAACAATCACCTTGAGGTATAAAAAGGTATAAGAATATATCTGCCCGCACAACTAGACTATCTCTAACCTTTGCCTTAACTTATAAAACTATACTACAAGTTAACAAATTGCTCATGTGGGGGGGGGGGGGGGGGGGGGGGGGGGGGGGAAGAAAAAGCCAGTTCAATGTATACAAAAGAGACTTATTACTCTTTAAAAATCTGTTTATAGCTGCCAATGCTGGTAAATTAGGGTGAAAAGCGAACAAAATTATGGTCCATATCTAGCTGTGAAAGAAAGGAGATAAATAATAAAAATTAAAAACGAAAAAATAATCTGCACATTATCTATCATGCAGCATTCGCAGTCGTTGCATGATCATGTAGAGCAGGTTCAAACAAGGATAGAAAATCATACTATAAAAATAAAAAAACTAAGTATGGGTTCAAAGAGTCTGCCCTCAAGCGGGAACCTTCCCCGGCAAGCTGGGGCTGCTGGGCACTTAACAACAGATTTAGTCTGCTAAGATTTGCTAGAAAACTAGGCATGGGTTCAAAGAGTCTGCCCTCAAGAATTAGCTGCACCAGGCTTTCCAACATGTTGAGCTTGACTGGCATTCTTCCCCTGAAGTTGCTCTAGCAGTTCAAGTGCGGATGGTATCACTCCAATCATTCCTTCTAGATTTACAATCAACAAGTTCGTCTAAGTAAATAATCCTACAGTGATGCTAACCTTAATATGGATCCCCTACTATTGATGTTTGAGAGAATCACGGAGATATTCCCAACATAATTTGGAAGAACACCTTATAGCTCATTATTAATTAACCACTTTTAAAGTCTTCAAACTCCTGCAACTAGAAAGAGACGAGATAAGATAAGCCTCCAATCGGTTGGTTACTTTGGTATGCCCTTCTCAATTCTGGCAACTTTTCTAACTCAATTGGCATGATCCCACTGAAAATATTCATACACAAGGATGCACCTCCGCAATCAAGAAAACTCAAACCAATCTAGTATTGAATTGATTGCCTGCATACCAAAAATATTGGAGATGAACAGTATCATGGGATTTTGGGAGAGAAGAAAGGGCAAGGGGTTTCAGGGAAAAATTAAAGAGAGGGAGTAAAGAGGTCCTTTTGGGAGAGAAGAAAGGGCAAGGGGTTTCAGGAAAAAATTAAAGAGAGGGAGTAAAGAGGTCCTTTTACTTGAAAACCAATCAATATTTAACCGGAACTAAAACCTTTTGGATTATTTGGAGGGTATGTGTCTAAATACACAGATTTTGGGGTATTTTTATAAATATTTGGGATTTGGGGAGGGTAAAAAAACCCTAAGATACTTTGACCAATAGTAAATACAAATTCTCATTGATGTTTTTAAAATTCAAAAATTGTTATTACAATTGATTTTTTTGTTGAAATTTGATCTTACAAATTCCCATGTAGTTTACGTAAAAATAAAGGGTACTGAACGAATGGTCACAATAGAAAAACCTGTAAGTTCTAAAATACGTAATCACATTTAGTACATTCTCTATTTAAATACTGAAGTTTAATAAGACTAAAGGATTTTGAAAGAGAGCTTCCCTCGGTAGCCGATTGATACATTTTGAAACTACATAGGACCGACTTGCTTAAATGGTTACACTGAGAAATATTCCTGAGAAATAGAAATGGAAAATCATCTGCAGAATCGTCCATTCAGCATTCAATTAGAACTCAGTATTGGGAAACTTCTGTGGTTATTTCAAGCTCTACTTTGTAGAAGTGGCAGCTATGCTTCCCTAGTAATGGCACGAAATTATCAAGATAAGTGGCTTGCCTTTAGAGCGTGATTAGCATAAACCTAAGGTGGTAAAATGGGAGAGGAAAGTTGATTTTGGATTGGTCCTGTCCGGTAGAAACTTGCAGGAATGAAAGTTGAGGTGGCAGTTGAGCGGGCCTTGCACTTTTGATTAAAAATAGGGTTAAAAAATTAAAAAGAAAGTGAAAGAATGTGGGTTTCGATTAGAAAAAAAATATGTTCCCAACGCCCTTCACTTTGATCGAAAGTCGAAATGACAAGAGGTCCCGACGTGGCAGCCTCCACTTTCCAGTCACTTCCCAGTTTTCACTCACCTTCTCGATCCAAACAGCCCAGAAAAAGGAACCACTTTTTAGTTTTTTACCCCACTTTCCATTTACTTTCTGGAAACCAAAGACACCCTTACTGTCCTACTACAAAGCCATTTGAAAACAAACACAGTTAACAAAAATATAAATGCAGCATAGTATAACCATACCAACACCTAGAGTGCCCACCAAAATGCCAACAATGTTTGCATCTTTTGCTTTCTCCACAAGGTAGTATCTGAAGGGAAAAATGTGTCCTTCAGTAAAGAGCAGTGAGCAGAAAAATAGTAATAATTGAGCAATTTTGATTATAGTTTCATGAGTAACCAGATACCTGCGCTTAAGAATTCTTTTCTGTGGCGAGAAGTCATTCAGCAGCTTACCCTCTTCTGCATCATACCTGACTGAAGATGATCAAACATTAAAATACATAGCATATAAAGTATCGAGGATACAACAACAACAACTAAGCCTTTTATCCCAAGTACTTGGGGTAGGCTACATGAAATAAAAAAGAATCACGCTGGATCGATCACATTGATAGTCCTTCTCCATTCATTTATATCAAGTTTCAAGTAATATCTCCTCACTTAGACCTCCAGAATCCATATCTTTTCGTATCACCTCCATCCATGATTTATTCGGTATTGCCTTCGTTCTTTTAACTTGTCCTATATTGATAAACTACTCTCGTCAAACTAGTGCATTTTTAAGCCTACGTTGCACATGACCAAACCATCATAAGCGATTTTCTCGCATCTTCTCATCGATGGGAACTACACCTATTTTAGCACGAACATCTTCATTTCTCACTTTATCTCTCCTAATGTTGCCACATATCCAGCGAAGCATGCGCATCTTTGTTACACTTATCTTCTGTGAATGGCGTTTCTTTATAGCCCAACATTTCGTGTCATATAATAAAACTGGCCTAATATCAATCATATAAAATTTTTCCTTTAGTCTTAACGGAATGTTACGATCGCATAAAACTCCCGTTGCACTCCTCCATTTCAACCAGGCAGTTTGTATCATATGGTTAACATCATTATCAATCTCTCCATCATTCTGAATAATAGAACTCAAATATCTAAACGGACTGCTCATTTATATCTCTTATCCATCCAGTGTTACAACATTATACTTCACGGTCCGTCGTTTACTAAATTTACACTCTATATACTTTATTTTAGATCTACTCAATTTAAAACTTCTAGATTCTAATATGTGCCTTCATAACTCTAACTTAACATTCAACGCTATTCTTGTCTCATCAACTAAGACAATATCATCAACAAATAGCATACACTAAGGTATCTCACTCTAAATAGCTCGAGTAACTTCATTCATCACTATAGCAATAAGAACGGCCTCAATGCAGATTCTTAATGCAATCTAATTGTACTAGAAAAATTATTTGTTGAACCACCACATGTTCTGATATTGGCCACTACTCCATCATACATGTCCTTGATTATGTCAATATACTTGATGAGGACTATTTTCTTCATCAATGCCCACCAAAGTATCTCTCGTGGTACCTTATCATAGGTTTTCTCCAGGTCAATAAATACCATATGAAAATTTTTATTTCTCTCTAGGAATCGCTCTATAAGTTGACGAAGTAAATGAATAGTTTCTGTCGTTGATCGCCCCGGCATAAATCCAAACTGGTTCTCCGATGTTTTAACTTTTAACAGTTTGCCTCAATTTATGTTCAATTACTCTTTCCCAAAACTTCATAGTGTGACACATGAGTTTTATTCTACGATAATTAGAACTCTGAATATCACCCTTGTTTTTATACAAAGGTACTAGGGTTCTTATAAAAAGTATCGAGGATGTAGTGAAAAATCTAGGCACCAAATTATATAGTAGAGAGGGGACAATAGTTATGTGAAAGTTTAAAACCAAACTGTAAACTGATTTTCTTAAAAGTCTCAAAACAAACTTCGAAAAAGTAATGAAATTTTACAGAAAACATAAAAATACTAGAGCACTATACTAGTTCGAGCAATTGAAGATCTCAAACACTTCGTCAATACCACATTAATAAATAACAGATCAGAGAACTTTTTCCTTGCAAACATTTTCATAGACTGACATACAAATCCCAACACCTAACAAAAATCAGAAGCTAAATTTATGATGAAAAATCCTGAAGAGCATAATGAAATAAAACCAATCACTTGGTAAGAGATGGCTACTGCAGCAACTACTACTTCTGATCAAAAGTTCTCATGAGAATTAGAATTAACATGCAACAATCATGGAGCGGCACAAGAGGTAGATGTCAAAATTTCTATTATCGCCATAGTGAAGAAGGGTTGTTTCTAATAGATAGAGCTAAGGATATCAACTCATTCAGAATTCAAGAGTAAGAGCAACTATCTTTTACTTTGTGTCAAGGACATTGTTTTCTTCTTTTTCTTTTATTTTATTTTCTTTTCTTTTTTGGTCAAGACACATCCAAACTCCTGAGCACATAGCTTCTGTTAAATATAAGAATATAACCCACAAACCTCAATTCCTCACTACAACTTCACAACTTTAGAGTTTTAGTGTAGTAGAAAGGACTTTAATATAGTATACAGGTTCAAGTTCTACCATACATATATTTAATAACAGGTTTTTACCAAATTAAATATCACTATATAAATCCCAGGTTCCGGTCTAAATTGGTGATCGAACTGTGGGGGCATATGTTAAAATATAAAAAAATAACCCAAAACTCACATAACAACTTTGGAATATTGGTGTAACGGAAGAAACTTTAATAGCTCCAACACAACATTTGTTCAGCATTCACCAAACATAATAATTTTGGAAACACACTGGAAATGGGCCAGGCACTTGTTCAATGTATTCTGTTTCAAAAGATATTCATGATTACGAGGATAAAAATCTAAAATTACCATCTATATAGTTTATTCAGAAAGTAAACAACTATATATTTAGCGTACTAGTTGATTCCATTGAATTTTAACTGATACGAGTTTTTAATTTAAATAAAAAGGTATAGGATTGGGAACGGACTATGTCCTTTCTCCCAAACAAGAAAAACCAAAAATAGCCACCTCCACAAATTTCTACTTCTAGGAGATCATCAACAATTACCCTACTATGTGAACTTCTTAACAAAGCAATAATCAATAACGGAGGGGACTAAATAAAAAAAGGTTTTAAGCAAATTTACCTACTTCGCAGTTGTTGAATGTCAGCACCACACTTGCAAATGCAGCATCATCAGAACCAATCCAGAACAATAAATTGTCTTCCATCTTCTGACCCACTGGCATATTCCATGTCAATCCTCCGAGGCTATACCTCGTGCCAGACTCCTTTTCAGTGCATTGATCAGATTTATGAATTATCTGAGTATCACCATTATTGAAGAGTTTGCTATTACTATTAACACAAGCATGAGACTGGAGATGCTCTTTTCCTGCTATATCCTCTGATGGATTCATAATTGAACAAGCAACCTCTGCAAAGTGTACTGAAGTGTCTGCTACAGAAGATTTGATATCCTGCATTGCATGTGCATATTCCAATCCAAACAGCACCTGCATACAGAAACATGAAAAAACATTAGATCTGAGCAGCTTTATTCCATTGTGAATTTACAGCCCAGCAGCTTGTCAACAGCCAATCAAAACATCCTGTGCAAAACAGCTGCAACTTTTCATCATCTGAAGAGAATAGGTTATATTTTGATTACCAATCATTCTTCATAATGAGATGTTAGTGCATCAGTCAGCATACATAAGTGTACTAGGTTCATTTTAATTTCTATCTTCTCCTTTTGTGCTTTAGGAAAAAGGGATAGGGGTCCAAGTAAGAATTACACATATCAGCCTGTAATATGATCTATATTTTCAGCTCCTTGACTATGATGATTATGAAGATAGTAGGAGTTTGATATTGCCAAAACAAGAATTTTGAACCAAGCAATCGTATTTAAACTAGATTATGGCATGTCTTATGAATGTGTAGGTTACTTTCAAAGAGATTACACTTCAGCTCTCACTGTCTCACATATATTTTAAGCATGAATCCTACTATTAAACTTTTAGAACTTAAAAAGGAGATCAAATTCCAATAGAGAAATGTATACATAAATTTCTAAAAGTCACTTGTATATCAGGTTGAGCTTCGGTCTATACAGGTCGAGTATTCTAAAGAACTCCCATCCGAAACAACCAACCCAAACTGCTTTAGTTCAGTTCTGATAGAATCGATTAAATTGGATAAGGCCTGATGATCAAACCCCAAAAAATTCCAAAACAAAACAAAAAAAAAGAAAAAGTAACAACTTCCCAATCCCTTACTACTTCATTCTCTTCCTCATGAGAGGGTTGCGGTGGCTTAAGAATTCCAAGGAGGAAAAGGGTTGAGCAAGAAAAGATGTCAAAAAGAGGCTATGGTGGTTTGAGAAAACCAAGAAGAAGGTCGAGAAGAGGATGGTAATAGTGAATGTGGGAGGAGCTGAGGATGTCTAGGAGTGATGACAAAGAAGAGGAAATGGGTAGGAAGGGGGTCAACATCACGCTCGAGCCGTCTCAAAGAGGGAGCTGGGAGGTGAGAGAGATAGTTGAGATTTGAGATCTAACACTAGGACTGTGGGGGTCGGGTCAGCTTTGTCACCACTGAGCTCGAACTCGAATCGAATTTTGAACAACCAAACTAAACCATGTGGTTTGGCTCAGTTGGATCTTTTTTATTTCAAATTTTTGGCAAAATCTTACTTGTAAGATTTATAACTTAAAGGAACGTGTGTTACCTAGAGACATGGAATTTAATTTTCCAAGAGAATATAATACCAGACCTAATGGTTTGATATTGAAATGGAAATCTATCTGCTGAAATCTCAAGTTCATCATTGTAATTATTTTTATGCAAGACTTTCTAAGATGGAATGAGAGTGGCTCACGAGCATATCTGAATCTGCAAACTAATTTCAAGGGTGCTTTTCCACCTCCTACACTCGTCATCCAAAAGACTTTTGTTACCGTATTGTAAAGCTACTTACCATCTACATCACTAGAATAGCTTAGGCCTTCCATTCCTCGCATGGATCCATGAAGATATGTTCCCCTTTGCAAACAGCTCATAAAACACCTAGTCTCAGATAACTGACTTTTGGGTGCTGATTTATTCTCATGCACCAAGCTACTTATGAGTTCTTCAAAGAAATCCACAAAATGCTTAAAGCCCATCTTCATTGATCATTATCAAGCCTTTTTTTTAATCACTACCATCTGCCTCATCCTGAAAAATGTTTTCTGTAGCTTTCATTTAGAATTGCTTTTTGCCAATCAATACAAAATCACATTCAAAAACATCAAACTTAATGCGGGTACTCGCCCAGCTCATTCCTCGTAAATGCTCTTGTAAATGCTTTTAACTTTTTTCTTTACAACGTTCTAGGGAATTTATGAGGTGATTCTTCACCAACTAGAACTCTCATTGAGGATACTCCAAAGGTTATGTGGTGTTTTCATGCATCCTTTATCTTGGATACTAGCAGTGCTATACAAAATCAGTTTATCCAGCCGATGAATGAACACATGTGCTACCCAGGTTTGTACCTTATACGGAGACCTTTTAGCGAGACACACTCCATAGGAGTTTTTCACTTTAGTCACACAGCTCTAATAGTTATTAAGGGGTATTGGATTTGGTTGGGAGGTCAGGTCCAACTTGCCAATTAACAATATTTTAACTAAATATCCCATTCCAATCTCCTTCATCCCATTCTATTTGTCTTCTAAATATTTATGGTAACAAATTTCCTTCTCCCATTGTCCAGCCCATCAAAGGCTCATTGAATTTGACAATGACCAGATGTTCCCTTCACCGCTTGTGCACTTTAACCAGTGTTTATATTCCCCTTTCTTTTGGACCAGAGAAAACACAAAGGTAATGCTATTGATCTCATAAGCAGCAGCTACTAACTGCAATAGTATCAGACATGAGGTCCTGCAATGTCTAACCAAATATCACCACATAAAAATTTTGACGTCGTATCAAAGCGTATAAAACTGCTTCCCCAATTATTGAAGTCACTCCATAGGTTACAACTCACTACATCAGTTAGAAGTGCTTTGATATATATTCACTATAATCAAGGATTATACCAAGGGGGTTATTTAATTGACTTTATAAGTATACCCAGTAAGCATTTTTTTTGGTTTCAAAATAACAATTTTATCTTTAATTATCAAAACAAAACTAATAAGCCTCATCTGCCAATAGGTAAAGATAAATTAGCTCAAATTCATACCAAAACAGGCCTTTTGCTAGTCGACCAGCACTGCAACAAACACTCCGCACAATCCCTCACATCGAGGACTGCTTTCCCAAACACAAATAATGCCGGCAATGTTGAAGTCCTGCAACATTTCAACAATCAACACCAAAATCCCACCCCAAAAAATTTCAAAAAAAATTTTAAAAAATGAATTTTAACTCACGGGCTCATGCAAGCGTGGCCGTAATGAACAATGCAGTCGGCATCCACATGCGAAGCGGCGACCTCGTCCACGCAGCAGCTGCCATAGGCCGTGTCGGCCATCACGAACAACCGCACGCCGTTCCCGAGCTCCTTTTTGAGGGCTTTCGCGACCCTCGTTGAATCCTTGAGGAGTTCATCTGGAAACTGGGAAAAAGATTGAATTTTTCTTTTTCTTAGTATCGAATTCAAAACCCTAATTTAGGGTTTTATGCGGGAGGGAAAAGGAAAAAGATATGACCTGCAACGCGACTCTCGTGAAGCTTCTGCTGCGGATGAAGTCTGCGGTGCGAGAGATGTCGTAGTTTGATTCGAAGTCCATTGCAATTTTGAGGAGGAGATTCAGCACAAGGAAGTAAGAGACGAAAAAAGAAGAGGAAAAAAGATATTAATGAGCTGACAGGAGTTCATCGGAAGGGAAATTCTAAGCAAGCACACCATTTGACTTTGTGAGCACCATTTCCTCAATCGGCACACTCTCTCATTTAAAAAGGAAGTATTTTTCTTAGGCTGTGTTAGGTATAAAAGTAAATGGAAGAAAGGGGAAAAAATGAAAAGAAAAAAAGACGATGGAAATTAATTTTTACTTTTAATGTTCAATTAGTAAGAAAATATTTTCATTTTTTTTAAATTTTCACTCAAACTAAATAATAAAAAAATATTTTCTTTCTTATTTTCTTTTATTTTCCCTCAAACCAAACAGAGCCTTAGTAAGCATCACATTTCTCTAATATTATCTCTCTTAAACCATTCTTTATTACTACTTCCTCTCCTCTCAAACCCTAATCCCTTTTTAAAGGAGCTTCAGTGCAATTTTTTAACCCTAATTTATCTTATATTTAATTCATAATATTTTCCTTAATATTTTTTTAGTAATAGAAAGGAATTGAATATTAATTTAGCGTTAAGTTAGAAGTTGAATTTTTTTATAATATTTTTATGTGTGTATCACTTTTTATTGATGAATTGTTTAAATCAATTTACATAGGATAATATTTAATAAATGGATTCAAAATTGAGGTGATGAAGTTTGGGATTTAGGGTTTAGAAGTCCAAAAGTTTAGAAATTTATAGATTCGGACGTGTACTTGAAGAGAGAAAGAGAGAGAAAGAGAGAGGGCGATTGTGTTGGGAAAAAAGAGAATCGTGTGAAGTGACTTTGTAAAAAAAAATGTCAAACTTGTTATTTTTTACGACTTAAAGTGTGGTACTCATTAAGTCAAGTTGTGTATCCACTTAGAATTTCCCTTATCCGAAATTCTAAATGCATCAATCAGAATACCCTCAATAAACTTCAAAAATACTAATTTTTTTTAAATACAGCTTAGTATATTCCGAGAGTATCCTTATTTTTTTATTGTCTCTCTTCTTTTTTATCTTTCTCTCTTGCTATTCCTAACGGACACCGTTGTCGCCTTCTCCCAATAAGAGAATTCTTACTGGCTGACCCGTTGTTGCCTCCTCCTAATAAGAGAACTCTCATTTGTAAACACAACAAATTTTTTTATAATAACTCATAAAAGTTTTTGTTATTTTTTTGTACGTATTTTTACTATTCTTCATTCAAATTCGATAAAGTTATTTTATTTTAGTTCATCTTTTGTTTAGTTGCTTATGTCAATTTTCATGTATTTCTTTATATAAATATTTTAGTTCTTTCATGAATATGTAAATATTTACACTTAGGTGTAGTTGAAGTTAAGATAATAATATGTTTAACTCCCATGTTATTTATACTCAAATCAAGATAATAAAATCAAAATGAATGTTTAATCCATAGATATACAATATATTTAATCAATTATGTATTTCATTTATAATAATTTATACTTAAAAGTTGAGATTTAGAATTATCATTGAAACAAATTTAATTGTCAAACTTTTTTATTCTTGTATCCATTAATTAAAATTGATATGGATAGGTAATTTGGAATATTATATTACTTATGCTTTCCAGTAGCTAATAAATTATATAAGTTGTATATAAATTATAATTTTAAAGAGATTTGTTTAGTTAACACATAATTATTCTTAATATATTCAAACTAGGTATTGTATACTTGCTATAACATTAAATTTCGCATCAAGTTTTTAATATGGAGGAAAAGAGAAAGAGGTTAAAATGAATTATATAGGAATATTTAGGAATGGTAATAAATGCATTCATGGGCCAATTTTTAGAACATCCTTTATAAAAATTTGAATTAAAAATAATTTAAAATTTTGTATAAGGAGGACAAAAAATTGGCCAGTAAATACGTCCATTACTATTCCTAGGGATATTATTACCGTTACAATATTAGGAGACTATGTTATAAGTTATAAATAACTAAATGAATATGCTGTGGTTTTGCTGCTCATAACGTTGCTGAGGCTTGTATTGGATGAAACAAAAAGGAAGTTTCCAAAGTAGCACACCAATTTTCTCAGTGAGCCCACTATATAGTGAAAATTTGGTTGGGCTTTTGAGAAGTGGGCTTACTAGGAAAAATGGTGTGTTACTCTGGAAACTCCCAGCAAAAGCAAAAGGGACATGAAGGTGTCCCTGCTATGTGATAAAATTACTGCCAGAGAGCAAATTATACTAATTATTAAATTTAAATTAATCGTGAATCATATTGAATATAAATAAAATCAATCTATAACTATTTTTTATTCATTTAAAAGAAATAGTAAATTTTAATAACCACATGAATTGAACAAATGAGTGATTTGAAGTTGCAGTTCTTTTAAACCGCTAGTAAAATTGGTATGATTTGCAGAACAAATTTGTTGTACTAGTTGTAAAGATTCACAGTGGAAGACAAGGAGGAAAAATTTTCCTCTTGTAGCTAACAGGAGGATGAAGTGGGAAAATTGGGATTTAGTATTGGAGAAAGACATAAAAAACTTGGATGGTGGGGGCGTACATGATATTGACTTACTCTGATAGTTAGATGTGATTGACAATATAGGCGAAAGGAGAAAGGAGTTGATGGCGATGGTGGACGATGGATATTATAGTTGGTTAAAAATAGATGTAGGATTAAATAAACGTAGAATTAAGGTCAGGTGTGTGTGTACACAGATACACACACATGCATACACATATATATCAGGGGCATATCATAGAAACTAGGGGCCTAAGGTAAAAGTGAAATAGTAGAGTAGGAAGTATATAGTTTGCAACTGTAGAGGCATATAATCAAATGTTCTTTTTGTTTTGTTTTTTTGCACCCCTAAATAATGTCTCATCCATCAAATTCTCTAACTGCGACCATCACTGTTTCTTGTTGATTCATTCAATTTGATTACTTTCTTGATCAATCAAACTTTTAACTCAATTATCTCTCTCTAAATGGTCTCCTCTCCTTTTCAGTATGTATCAATTTAGCGTAGGGTGTAAATGAGGAGGAGGAAGAAAAAAAAAGAATAATTAACACATGCTATTATGGCGGTATAAATACCAATTGACAAGCATGATACATACTCCAGAGACAGATATAGAGGGTCATTTCATAATTTGTTTTCAAACTATAGGTTTTTAGATAAAAATATTATACGGAAAGATAAAATAATTTTAGGACAAGTTTTTTTTTATTGTTATTCCACTAGGCAAAAATCTAAAAAAAAGAATAAAAAAGAAAAAGAAAAGAAAGAGAGGGGGTGAGAAGAGTAGTAGTTAGTAGAGAGCGAAACCACTCCATTGACAATACTACTATATGATGTACTTTGATTGTACATATTAGTCTCCTCCCAATTTTCTATTTGTTTATTTTTTTTCATATAAACGTAATTATTACTCTATATAAAAATATTATAATTTAATTGTTTAATTAGTTTAAAGTTGTATGATTGCTTTGTAATATAAAAGTAGAAATACAAAGAAAATAAAAGACAAGATGATAAAAAAAATTAATTTTAAGCAAGAAATAAATGAATGTGGAAATTATTTTAATATTATCGTGTTTGATCCACACTTTAAATAATTATTCAAGATGATGCTTATTAGACAACAAGATTTGGACCTAATAGGGTAAACAAAACTTTTTCGGTTTTAGTATAAACGATATTATTTATGTGTTGGGTTTAGGTCCATATTGATATTTGAATTAACATTTATTATTATTTTTTTGCTTGGGTTCAAGTTGTAAAGCCTATTTACCACCAAACCTTTAGGCTATGTTTGGTTTGAGGGAAAATGAAGGAAAAAAGAAAAAAGAAAATTAGAGAGAAAATATTTTCTATTGTTTGGTTTGAAAGAAAACGTAAAAGAAAAAAAAATATTTTCATATTAGCCAGACATTAATCTGTTTGGTTTGAGGGAAAATGAAGGAAAAGAAAAGAAAATATGAAAGAAAATATTTTCTATTGTTTGGTTCTGAATAAAATTTTTTTTCTTACTAACCAAACATGAAGGGAAAAAAAAAAAAATCAATTTTCATTATCTTTTCTCTTTCTCTTTCTCTTCCTTTATCTTTCTTCTATTTTCTTTCAAACCAAACACGCCTAAAAAAATAACTAATTTCCATCTTCTCTTCTTCTCTTTTCTCTCTCATTTTCTCTTTCTTGTTATTTCTACCACTTTCTTTTAAAACAAACATAATCTTAGGCTCTGTTTGGTTGAAGGGAAATATATATATATATATATATATATATATATATATATATATATATATATATATATTCTATTGTTTGGTTTGAGAGAAAATTTAAAGAAAATAATTTTTTTTTCTTACTAACAAATCATTAGGAAAAACTATTTTTCCATTTTTTTTCTTTTCTCTTTCTTTTTCTTTCTTCTATTTTCTTTCAAACCCAACACAGCCTTAAGAAATAACGGAAAAAAGGAAGAAAGAAAATTTTTTTTAAAGACCTTTCTAAAAGTGAGGCCCAATGCTACTATCTTAGTGGCCTAGTGGTTGGGGTGGCATATATGCACGCGCGCATGTGCGCACACACACACACATATATATAAATAGAAATGAGCTGACAGCTCACGCAAGTTATCTGAGCTGTAATTCATTTCCAATATCTCCGATAATATTTTTTAAAAAATTTCTTGTGGATTATAATCTCGACCCCTTAGGGTTCACACATACCCAATTTCTTGGGTTTTAGTTTTGATTTGGTCCTCCATCAAGTTAACACAAAATTAACGGTTCTCAATAAATAAAACATTTTGTATGCACTTAATGAAAGGGTAAAAGAACTCCAAAATTTATAAAATTTAATCCTAAAGAAGTTAAGAAGGTAGAGATAATAATTATTTAAAAAAATTGAAGAAAAATCATTGGATGATTATAGTTTTGCCACTAGCTAATGTAAGTTTTCCTGAGCTGGCGGCTCACCTACAGTAATCCCATATATATATATATATATATATATATATATATATGGAAATAAATGGAAATAAGTTGTCGCATCATATAAGTTACCTGAGCTCGAGCCCATTTGTACTATCTCTCATAAATTTTTAAAATAAATTTCTTTTAGATTACATATTGACCCTGATTCACTCATATCCAATTTATTAAGTTTTAGTTTTAATTTGGTCTTCCGTCAAGCAATACAAAATTAACAGTTTTCCATTAAATACAGCATATTGTATCCACTTTATGAAAGGGTAAATAAAGTTCAAATATTATGAAATTTGATCTTAAGAAAACCAAAGAGATAAAGATAACAATCCAAAAAAAATGGAAAAAGATTATGGAATCATCACTTTGTCGTTGCCAACTTACCTACTTATCTGAACTGACGGCTTATATATATGAAAAAAAATGTAAATGAGCTGACAACTAATTCAAGTTACATGAGTTATAGTTTATTTTCACTATCTCCAATAATTTTTTTCAAAAAAAAATTATTTGGATTATGATCTCGACCTCCTAGGGTTCACTCATATCCATTTCTTGGGTTTTAGTTTTGATTTGATCCTCCATCAAGTTAACACAAAATTAATGGTTTTCAATGAATAAAATATTTTGTATGCACTTGTGAAAAGATAAATGAATTCCAAAATTTACGAAATTTAATTCGAAAGAAGCTATGGAGGTATATATAGTAATTGTAAAAAAAATGAAGAAAAATTATTGGATCATTATAGTTTTGTCGCTAGCTCACGTCACTTTTTCTGAGCTGACACAGTAATTATATATATATATATATATATATATATATATATATATATATATATATATATATATATATATATATATATATATATATATATATATATATATATATATATATATATATATATATATATATATATATATATATATATATATATATATATATATATATATATATATATATATATATATATAGTGTTCCTAAGATGTATCTATAAAGAATTGTTTATAGATGCACTCTTACTTTTCAACTTAGAGAATATATGTGAACGTTCTAAGTTATTAGTTATGATTTTTGTGCTTTAAATAGACATCATAAAATAACATGTAATTTAGACTTTTCTAATTAATAAGTCTTATTTGTTCTATTATTGAAAAAATCATTCATTTTATACTTATCTAATATACGATCAAAAAATATAAAAAATACATGATTATTTTGTACATCACTATTTTTGGAAGTGGAGATTATATCTAACTGTTCGATTATCTAAATAAACCCTTCATGTAAATTTTTATGAGGATATTTACGTACACTTTTCCTACTCATTCATACTGTTGTGGGACCCACATACTCATGCTTAAGAGTGCCATTACAAATTTGGGGTGTGCCTTCATAATTTCCCAATAATGGACTAGCATCTTGGCCGGTGAGAGACTACGTAAATAATGGGCTGGGTTTTGGGTGTGATCGGGTTGACAAACCAAAATCCACAATAAACCCGGTTGTGTTTGGGTTGAGGCAAGCGGATCAGGTTACACTTTCGACCCTAACCCGATCGAAATGGAGGGTTCTGTCGAGGGTTTATGAGAGGAGAAATTCCCCAACTCTCTGGGTCTCAACGGCCGCACTTTATTTCTCTCCAGGTAATTTGTTTCTCCATTAAATTCCCCCATTTCGATTTTAATAGCACTAATTCCAAATTCTTTGCTTCGCCTCAAATCTTATCTTTTTATTTCCCAACAGTTTAATGTTTCGCTTGTAAAATAACATATTTTTCTCGATTTTATGGGTAATTTTGGATAAAATTTGAAGTGTCGGTTCTTTCAAAGATCAAGATTTAGCTAGATTTCTCTTTTCTTTTATCAAAATCCAATTTTTTCAAAGCTTTTATGGGCAGATCAAGATTTATTTTAGCCTATTGGATAGTGTCTTGTAATGCTTCATATTTGCTAATATAATTTCCTAATTTGGGAAAATTTTGCTTCAGCGTATTTGATCTATAAGTTGATGATCTTCTGTCCTTAATTTTACAAAGCTGCGTTTGTTTTCTGTATTGACGAAGATCATATGTTGAACAAGGAAATGGGAATATAAGGACTATTATATCTTTCTTGTATAATTTTGTTAATAAATCAGTACGTTAGATTGCTTGTGCTTGATGACGGACACACAGTCTATTTCTGTGTTGCAGGATACACGTGGTGTTTCGACCTTCTGAAAATGGCACTTCGAGGTGTCTGGCAACTTCAGAAGCTGGTTGTGAGCTACTGCGATTGGGGAGGAAGCAGCAGGGGAATCAAGTACTTACTTTTCTCTTGCCTGGTATCTTAGTATCTGCGGATGGATCTTATTCATTCTTTTTTATATGAAGCTTGGATGAGTGATTACAGACAAACCCAATTATTTTGGTTTCCACATTTTGATTTATAGGGCTTGTTACAATTAAGAGCCCAAAATTTAGGTTTCATAAAGAACATAAGAGTCATTAGATACTTTTCTTCTGTACTAACTTGTCGTTACCAAGTCAAAATCTCCAAACAGTAATAAATTTCCTATTGTATTCTTTTTTACTGTTGATGGAGCTTAGCTAGTGGAATATGAGGTATTGGATTTAGTGCCTATTTTATTCAATAATGAACCCTTCAAAAGGAATAGCTTTATTTTATTGGTATTCGTTTATCTGGTTAATACTTCCAGAACTTGTGGACATAGAAGTTAATAGTGAAACTGCTTGAATCTAATTTTCTATTTCAAATTACTTTTGTATCCCCTTAAATGTTTCACTACTTGGTAAATCTACTAAATCTCTTATTCTTAATGTTAATCTATAGAGTTCTCTCTTTGGTCCCAAATAAGTGAAGGGTTCTTACACTTTTTAGGACTTAATAACTATCGTCCCCTTATCTAAAAAGCAAGTAAAAGGTCTAGTCATGTTTTCTCCATCACTAAGTAAAGCCATCCTGGTTACTCATTTATGATGACTAAAGGAAAAATTTATATGAGTTAATTAATGTTTCTCAATTTTAGTATAGTGTCACTCATTTGGGACCAAGAAAAAAAAACTAATGGTCAACGAGAACTGAAATATATTCTTTTTAACGCATGTTGATACCTAAAAAAATTAGGCATAACTAATTTATGCTGACTATTTTACTTTTTTACTGGGTAAATCATATGTTGCTCATTAAATGCATGGGACAAAAGGGAGCAACTGTTCCTTCATATTATATTATTAACAATGATCGCATAACCATATTGAAGACCATAAGCTAAGAATTAGAAACATGACTGTGGAATTTTTTTTCTAGAGTAGTAACTATGAAATAGCAATGATACAGAAAGAAACATTATGCCTTCTATATGTGTTCAACACTGAATATCGTCATGATAGAAGTGTCCATAAGGGTTTTCTTTAACCTAATTAGAACTGAAACATGGAGAGACGACATATTTTATTAAGCTAAAGTGACACTTCCGAGGTTGATTTGCATTATTAGACGAAAGGCAAACAAACATTAAAAAAAATCATGGTATTATGATGAACTATATGATATTTATTGGCTTTTTCCTTTTCTTTGAAAGGGACTAGGGAGTATAGTATGAATAAGGGTATTTATCCATGGAAAAAATTATCGACTTGTTATGAGAATCTACTTAGTGAATAAGGATTATACTCCATGGACAAAGAATTTAGATTTCTTGGTTAAAGGTGAGAAATAAAATATTAGATTTTCCATCTCCAAAATGGGATTTGGGAATTCACATCTTCCAATGAAATGAGATCAAAACGTCAAGTAAGAACCTAATGAAGCAGTGAAGATAGACCTTTTAACTGCACAATATATCCGGTGCACACTTCATTGATCAAGCATCAAGTGGGAATCCACAATATGTCTGGTGCGGAGTGTATCTCTGAAATTCCGTGCAGTTTATAGGATTATTTCAAACTATAAGGACAGGATTGAAAGTGCAGAGGAAGTTCGATTTAACTAAACCTTCTACAGAATATAATGAAAGCATTGTTCGATAGTAATCTTATAGTCTTTTAGTTAGTGAGGAATCAAATTTGGTGGTTTTTGTTTTCTTTGGGTGTTGTTTTGTTTTTTTTGTTTTTGTTTTTGTTTTTTTTTGTTTTTTTTTTTTTTTGGGGGGGGGGGGGGGGGGGGGGGGGGGCGCTCAAAGCCTTAGTAGCCCTGAATTTAATGGGATTTCTGACTATTTAATTGTTGGGAATTGGCATGTGTGCAAATCATGGCATAATAAGAATTTTTGATAGTCAAGAAGCAGTATGTTATGATTTATGTTATATCCTGATTCTTGAGACTGGTTAGATACCACAACTATTTTCTTAACAGAGATGTGTATGGAACATAGAAATCTTCTGTTTTGGCAATCTCTGATTTAGGCAGCTGGCATACTTCATTGATCCTAGATTATTTCTTCCAAAATTTTAAGAAATTTCATCATTTTATAAATTTCTATCTCCAGTTAAGAGTATTCTTTTCGTGCTATTTGAACATGTTCACAACTGCTTGCCCCTTGATAATATTAAGATTAATGTGCCCAATGCTTCATGATGATTTATCCTGAGATTTCCAATATGTGCAGATAAGTGCTTTGTTTTTGTGACAAGTTAAACATTTTTTTTATTTGAATATCATTATTATAAGCAAAAAGCAAAGAATCTCGATTCTGAAATTACTCCCTAGGACAAAACCCAATCATCAATTATGAGAAATTGAACACTACTCTTTCAGGGGGGTATCGGGATGTGGGTGCCATCAACTTAGATGGTGGATTGGTATTTTGATTTTGCTGAAAGGTCATTGCTTCTAAACTAATTTTTCCAAGTCAGAAGTCTATATGAAAAGTTTGTTAGGTCTCAAGTTATAATCAGAGTAGCTTAATTGTGAATTTGTTGCTCAGAAACTTTTTCATGGCTGCTAATGATTGATGGAACTTTTACTCCATTTGGCATGAGATTGTCACTTGAATATTTAAATTTATGTTTGCCTAACAACAGTAGAAGAGAAAGCTGCAGCCTTAATAGATCTACTATCAGAGCAGAAAACAAGTCAGAGGATGCTTTCGTAGGTCAATAGAAGCTTTTCAGTGCACATAGATGTGCTTTCATGAAAAAGCTGATCAGTGGTGTCCTTATTTTGCCAGAAGTCTATTTGAAAAGTATGTTAAGTCAACTTGAGTTAGAATTAGAATAGCTTAGTTGTGAAGTTGTTGATGCGGAAGCTCTTTCAGGGCCCACTAATGATGGATGGAACTTTGAGTACTGTCAGATATCCAATTTGAAATGAGATTGTCACTTGAATATATAAATTTACATTAATTATGAAGATTAATACTAATGAATGTGTTGTGCTAATGTCATCCTTGTTGCAGTACTTCTGTCCTCTTTAGGTTACATATTTATAGTTTCCCATTTGGTGATTGCGATGATGCCTAAATAATACTAAACCTATGAAATTCAGGGCATTCATGGAGTCTAGTCTTCCTGCATTCAAGGAAAAGAATCCTCAGCTAGAAGTGGTTACCGAACTTGTCCGTGGTCAACATCCGCTTTTGAAGGGCCAGTATAGTAAGATCTCTTCCTTTCCTCTTATGTTATGCCGATTCCACTAAAAATTGAGTTGCTTTTGCCGAGTGCTTTTGCTTTGTTGAAAGGTTTTCTTACGAGTTGTCATTACATTTGAAGCATGTGGCAGAGATTATAGATTCTATATCAACTTCATAGTATCCTGAATGCTTAAACTAAAATACCATGTAGATTTGTTTTGTCAACTTGGTGAGCCAACACCGTCAAACAAACTCGCATACCTGAGGTATTCATTTAGTAGTGTCCGTGTATGCTATGCAATAGGATAAGAAAACAAAGGCTTTCTATTATATTCCATTCAGTATCTGAGAAGTGGCCCTTGATGGAGCGGAATGGAACAAAAGGATGTAGCTGATCCTAGAAGGTCTAAAAGGCCTTGTTGATGTTGTGCAAAAAATGTTTCTGAAACATTTTCTGTCCTTAAATTTTTCTTTTTTAAACTTTTAATTTCACATGACTCTTGTAGATAGAATGTTTCTGTAGACTTTTCCTTGCTTTCAAGTGATGGGAACCTTAGTTATTCCAGATGTAGTCTCTTCTTTCCTGCTTTCATCCAGTCCTATCAGTACAGGAGCTGCAAATTAATTCAATCATATTAGTACAAGAGCTGCAAATTATGTTACTGATCCATCCCCACCACTATTACTTGTACTCGGATTGGATGAGTTCCTAAGGATGTAAGATTCTGCCTATTTGGCACATTGCTATAACCATGAATTATGAAAGAAACTAACCAGTTTAAACCTAATCTATACAAATTAGTAAAATACTAATATATGTTGCAAGTCTAGAACTCTGAATTTTGCTTATCTGTCCATACTTCACCAGCTTCTACCTACCAGTTCTAGTAGGATTTCGCACATTTCATCATTTTCTTGCTCTGACCTCCCCTCAAAACTTGATTAATATTTACTTATGTTTCTCTCTTTTACCTTTCCTTTGTCATCGACACTAGTTTAGAACCACATGGATTTTTTTAGTGTTAGGTATTTGTTGTCATCAATAGTGAAGGACATCTACGGATCTACCTTCTAGTGCAAAGTGAAGACAGAACCCCACTTTGATTCACCAAGGATAAGGTAATAACGGATTTGGTTCACTGTATTCAAAACCAGCCGAATCTTGCACTCAAACCTTATCATATTCAAAGCATCAATTTTAAACTGGTTTACTGAATTATGTAATGGGAAGTGTGGACATGAATACAGAGAATGGACGTGATGCGTCACGGACACATCAAATATGACAAAATTTGTAAAACCTAGGACAGAGCTATGGAAAATATTGTATATAAATATAATGACGCACAAAAATTCAAATGCATCTATGCATATACAACACAATATGGTACACATATAAGGCAATCCTAAAAGTTTAGGATATCAATATGCCATGGATATATTAATAACAAAGTATACATACACAACAACGTGCATTAATGTTCCATCAACTTGAATATATTGAAATATGGAACCTTTTGATTTCAAAAGGTTTTAAATATTGGATATCATATTCATATCAGATGAGGGGTTTTCATATCGAATAATGCGATATTGGACGATATATCAGATATATGAGCCAATATCGAGCTCTTGTATCGTATGGGCACACCCTATTTATTGGCCGATATTGTTCATGTCGGCCAATATGTAGAACAATGGTTTCTATTAGACTAGAATACTATTTTGTATTTGAGTTTAGTTTGAGTTTAGTATCACATCGCCTATTGAGTGGTTTATGTGGGTCTATGAATATATGTAATCCTCTGACTTATGGATATTGAGATTGAGTTTTGTTTCTCTACTGTCTGACATGGTATTATAGTAGGTTTGAGAAATAGATCTTAACTGTGCGATTCGATTACTTATCAATCTCAACTATCCACTTAAAAACACACACAAAAAAAATCCTAACTTACCTGTGGCGGCTTCCTTCAAACAAACCGCTAGCAGCAGCAAAGCAGCGCAACCAAAAGTAGAGCAACAGTAGCAGAGGCGCAGGCAGCAGCAAAGCAGTAGTAGCAGAGAGATTTGTCTTGAACAGTCAGAAAATCTATTTGCCCGAAACTTTTTTACTCAAAAATCGCGACAGGTTTATTGCTGCTATTGCTCAAATCACTTCATTATATTTTATGTTCTCCATCTTCTTTTTGTTGCATCATCAACTTTAAGTGATTCATCTACTACTAGTGTTACAATTACTATCATAACTGAGAAGTTATATTCGAAAAATCTTACCGTTACTACTGTTAAGTTGAATGACAATAATTATCTGTTATGGGCTCAGTCGCTCAGAGTATTTATTGGTGCTCAAAGAAAAATTACGCATTTATTGGATGATCCACCAGATGCATACGATCCTCTATATTCTGATTGGCTTGTTAATGATTGTCGCATGATTACATGGCTCCTTATAGTGTGGAAGAAAAGTAAGTTCCAGTGTTATGTTCTTGAACACTGTAAAAGAGATATGGGACACATTTAAAGAAGTATATGGTAATGAGAAAAATATATCATGAGTTTTTGAACTGTATAAGCGCTTGTTTACTCTCAAACAAAATAAAATGTCTGTATCTGAGTACTATTTTGCTCTTTGAGGCATATTGGATGAGCTTAAGATTCACCAGCCACTGGTTATAGATTTTAAGATTTTGAGACAATATCGTCAGGATTTAGCTATTGCAAAATTTCTCTCCAGATTGGATTCCTTTTTATTGACCCAGGTGAGGGGTCAAATTCTTACTGGTGATAGTATTTCATTTTTGACATGATGTATTCCCGAGTCCTTCGTGTTTGTACTAGTTTTACTACATGAGCACCTCAAACCCTTGTATTCAATGACCATTCTATCCTATTTTCTGGTCGGGAATGAAGTCGTGGCTGTGGTCGCGGTCGTGATTCAGGAGGAGGCCATGGTCGTGGTGGCAATGGCGAAACTTCGGTGGTGGACGAGAATTCCGTAAATGTGATTACTGTGGCAGGAAAAATCATACATCTGCATACTGTTGGGAGAAGTATGGAAAACTAGAATGGGCACAAGCTACTACTACTTTACCTCCAACAAAAGATGCTGCATCGACAATAAATTCAGCTAGCATTTCGACATTTTCAACGATGGTTCAGATTCCACAAGGTGAATTTGACGTGTGGATTGAAAATAGTGCTTTGTATGAAAATGTCAAGCAGTATAGAAGAATGGTTGGCAAACTTATTTATCTCACAGTCACTAAACCTGACATTTCTTATGCTATTGGACTGCTGAGTCAGTTTATGTATAAACTAAGAGATATACACTGGAAAGTTATTCTGAGAGTTTTGGCATATATTAAGAGCTCTCCTGGAAAAAAATATTTTATAAAAAATATGGATATGTTAAAATTTCTGCCTTTTCAGATGCTGGATATGCAGGAGATAAAAGAGATATAAAGTCGACCACTGGATATTTTACATTTGTTGGAGGTAATCTAGTCACATGAAGAAGTAAAAAACATGATGCAGTGTTTAAATTTTCAGCTAAGATAGAATATCGGGTAATGACACATACTATGTGCGAATTGTTATGGTTAAACAATTTACTGACTGAATTTGGGTTCAACTCAAAAGATGCTGTCTATATACTGTGATAATCAGTCAGCCATCTATATTGCTCAAAATCCAGTATTTCATGATCGTACTAAGCATATAGAGATAGATTATCATCTAGTTCGAGATAATTTGGTGAAGGAAATAATATGTACTCCGTTTACTTTTTCGTCAAAGCAATTGGCTGATATTCTAACTAAAACTGCACCACCAACTATGTTTTCTAATCTATGTAACAAGTTGGGTATGATTGATATTTATATCCCAATTTGAGGGGGAGTATTAAATTATAATACTATTTTGTATTTGGGTTTAGTTTGAGTTTAGTACCACATCGCCTATTGAGTGGTTTATATGGAGTTGAAAGATCTATAAATATATGTGATTCTTTGACTTATGGATATTGAGATTGAGTTTGTTTCTCAATACTTTCTGACAGTTTCAATTTATCTAAATTAATAGTTAAGAATTAAATTATATTTTTTAAGAATTGTACAAATTATATAAATGCAATACATCTATAAATCAAATAGAATTGTCAATCCATCATCTATGGAGAGCACAATTCGAATTGAGTGTCGTACACTTATCGAACAACGTCATTTGCATGACACTTCTGTCCATAATGGATCTTAAAGGCAAATGGTGAGGCCCAACCAACAAAGTCCTTCGTTGCCTGAAACGAGATGGGACAGAAACGTCACTCACCTGAGCGAAGTAAGGCAATAAATATTCAAAAAATTACAAGAAATATTTATAACATGTGTAAATTTTAGAATAGTATGAAAAAATAATTCATGACATAAATTGATAGAGCAATGTCATTGAATCAAACCCAAAATGTCACTAAAATTACTCGTTAGCATAGGAAACAAAACTATAGATATAGAAACATATTTTGAAGTAATTAAGGGTCTAGTTTCATTACTAACAGTGGTAATTACAATTAATACTCATTAAAGAGTTTCTATTTTCTATTACTTGTTTGTATTTCAATTACAATGGCTAAATAAAAGACTAGAAGTTGGATATAGATGGATTAAACCATTTTGCATTTAAATCAAATTAAAGCAAAAGGTAGAAGATATATTCCTATGGAATGTTATACAATCAATTATCATGATGCTACACACGATAAAACTGAAAGGAAAAGGAATGGACTAGAAGATGATAGTCTTATGGGGCTGCACCTGCATACATTCCGAGAACTCCTACATTCAACACCATTTCTATCTTATGTTAGCTCTCTTTTATTGTAAAAATATAGTTCTAAGGGGTAAACTATTAACAACTTAACATAAAGAGGGTTTCAAACAAAATAACCCAAAAATATAACTGAGGAGGTCCTCAATGCTTCTCTTTGGGCATCTCAAGCACTCGCCTTGGGTGTCTTAGACGAATGCCTTAGTAACATGTGGTGCTTGGCTACATGCATGGTGCTACACCTGCAAATCTTCTCATTTGGGCACCTGAGACATCTACACGAGTAGACTTGAAATCACTACGGAAACTCTAGAGTTGTGTCGAACTTTAAAAGACAAAAACTTGCCCATCCAATATTATTTCAAAAATTTATAGGAGAGTCCTCACTTTAGGGGGTCATTCGTTGCTTAAAAAGACATTAATGGACCATTTGACATAATATTTTAACTCAACCTAACACTCACAAACATGTTAGGACCTCTATGGACTTGTATAAACTAAGGTATTCCAGTGATCTTAGATTCTTATCTTTAATTTAGTTACCTAATTATAATATGTGTAGAGATATACTTGGATCATTTATGAATGATTTGGAATCAAATCCTTCAATTAAATTTCTATGATGGAACATTCAGTATCATGTTCCACTCTGTAAAGTTACCCTTACCATTTATAGTGTCTGAAAACTAAAAATAAAATTTTTAAAATTTTTTGCCCTGTATCAAGCAGACACTAAATGGATGGTGGTAAACAATGAGTTGGTTACTGTAATGGTGTGGAATATTCTAACCCTAATGAGAACTTATATGTTAAGGTTTTTTTAGTATTTAGATTGTTAGCAATTATTCAAATTGACAAATGGTTAAGCCCTACAATGTAGTTTATTTATGCGAATTGCTATTTTTGGCTGCTGATTTTGTATCTACTTGATGCATGTGCAGATTATTCTAAACCTATTGAAAATATATTTTTTCTATATTTAGCCACTTTAAATAATGATATCAACTTCTTGATGGAATGAATCTTCCATATATATAGTCTAAGATCGTTTTTGAATAGGAAGGATTTGAGTTCAATTCTATTTGGAAGGACCCAAGTCTGTCTCAATATGTGTATTACATTTTATCCTGGTTTTCTCTCTACTTCTAACAAAGCATGTATAAATTGTAATAAATTCTGACTTGTTACAAATTGTCACAAGATACATATGTACACATTCATGTCCATAGCCTTGTATCCTACTTCTTATCTCATGCCACATGGTCATATGATGTTATATCCATGTTCAATGTCAGTGTTCTGTGCATCATAGTCCATGATTCATAAATTTAATTTTAGTTTTTAGTACTGAATACGTATTTGAAATGCATAATTTATGTGCAAATTTCTATGAAGCATGGAAGCGCCGCTACATGCCACATACACGGCGCTGTGTTGGACATGCCATATGGTCTGTCTAATAAAAAGAAAAATTACCATGTCTGCCATATCTGTGTTCTTGCAGGTTGTCTTAAAAGAAGAGTTAAAATGTCTAGGAAAATTAAAATAAACATTATTAAATTGGTATATCTATCTATACATAGTTAGGTTTATGAATTTATTGTGCGCATGAATCTTATTTACTATGTTGTGCGATGATGTTATCACCATCTTTTTTTTGACTCTGTCTGTAGAGGGAGGGAGAGAGATAGATGTTTGGTAAATTTATTTTTTTATAAAGGAATGAAGGAACATCAACCTATTCGTTGTCATTACTTTCTTTTAGCATATTTGCGTAGTAAATTTATTAATGTTAATAATAGAAGTATATATATATATATATATATATATATATATATATATATATATATATATATATATATATATATATATATATATATATATATTGTCTTTATCTATATTCATGTCTATATTGTATCGTATCTTTATCTGTCCTTCCTAGGCATATTTAATGGATATGCCTAAAAGTATATGTTTCATGTATCCAGTCAAGTATCGGACTTTCCAAGTGGCGGATGTGTCCTATATAGGTTTGCCTCTTTTGAAGTATCAATGCAGGTTATAGGTTGATGTTGGTTGGCTTAATGCTGCTTCGATCACATTAGAGTATAGATGCAAGCCTTAGAGGGTGATAAATAGGGTTACTAGCAAATTTTATCTTAGTTAATAAATTAATATAATTATCATGAAATGGAATAAAGTAAGCAACCGGAGATATCAAACACAAGTAGAACATACCAAGATATTTTGTAGTGATTTGAGATATTTTATAGTGATTCCTCTTGATAGAGGGTTTTTAAATACCAGTGAAGGAAAACCTTGCTCACAACCCAACTAGTATGTGGTTACAGATCAAAACCCTAGTCTATCCAGCTACTAGTTTACTGCAAGCTATTTCCACAGATGTAATCCCGCCTTATTAGTATTCCTCAATTTTCCTTCAGCTTGAGTATGCCGTGCAAACCCAATTACACAAACTATCGCGCCTCAATTGACACCAACTTGAGTGGGTTGTAAATCAATCAACAGATTGTGAAGAATAAGTTTTTGGGACTAAACAACAAATATCAATTAAAGACAAGTCAATAAGCTCTTACAACCGTGATGGATACGTCTTTGAAGATAAAATTTGTTACTTAATGAAGACATTGGTGAAGATGAGCTGTAAAACACCATTTAAGGATGTAGATCTGAGATATAGAGCGCCTTTGAAAATGTGTAGATGATAAAGAGGTTTGCTGAAATTACCAAAAGCTTCTCCTTCTTCTTCAACATCTTCTCTAGAAAATAGCCAAAAAGTGCTTCCTTATCTTCTTCTCAAAACTCTTGTGTAGATGTGATTCATCTCTCTAATTAATCCATACCCTTAATTTAATAGAGACTAAATCATAATTTTTTATTCCAATGACTCCTGATGTGATTTGGGTTATTTAGAAACAAGCCGAGTAGATTTGGAACCTTGTCTTTCTAAATAAACACTCAAATCATGTTGCTGTGGCCAGAGCCACCGGTGGAGTCACTAGTGGCTTTCCCGGTAAATAGCCTCAGGTGCATTTCAGTGAGATATTCCACCTTTTGGTGACTGCTCTCGGGTTGGCTTAGGATTTTGAGCCGCCAGTGGCATCAACGTTGGGCTCACTGATGGTGCCACCGGTGGACTTGGGTTTTCCTAGCAAATCAATAGTTTTTCTCTTTACTGATAAGGCAATAATTTCTCTATCTGAACTCCGTTTGAGCTGAACTTGGTATCATTACGAAGATTTTTCTGAGCTCTACAACTTTGTAGTTGACTCCATCTTGTGATTCAAGTTATAGCTCTATCAAATCAGCAGCGTCAATCGTATGGATCGTTATCAGTTGTATCGATCATTGGTTCACTTGATTCGTTTACACTTCCACTTAACCTACAAATAGGGTTTATTATTCATCAAATCAGCAGTCATGAATGGATATACACCCAATAAATGCAACCTGATTCTAAAGTATGCATGCTCCCTGGTGATATATTACTGGTCACTTCAGCATTTAAAATGTGTTTCCTACTTTGTTGTATATTAATAACTATTCATAGAAGAGCAGCACTGGAAAACCAATAGACAAGGGAAAATGTAGCAGTTGACTTTCATTCAATATGATAGCCTGCATGTGACAAATCATTTCTTTGTAGTATTGCGTTTACAACATATTATTATTAATTATTTTTTTAAAATACACTTTTGGATTAAGTTTGGTTTGGTGCATTTATGCTGCGAGTGTAGATGAATGCTATTCCTGATAGAGATCTTATCATCTGCTTCCATTTTTCTTCTATCTGGAATACTAGCTTGGGATTAGCGAAAGAAAAAAGAAAATACTAGCCTAGGAGAAGTTCAGAAGATTACTCGTGGTGTTCTTTTATTGCTTGGGCTTAAAGACTGACCAATAAGAAAGCTGTCTCACCAACCGTTCCTCAATATTATTTGTCAAAACCCTCCTGCTAGAGATTCCAATTCCAGAGATAACACACTGACAAATATAGGTTTCACAGCTTGTTCCCAACTGCATGTGAGTTAATGTGTTTATGTGTGTGTGTATTTGTTTTTTAAGCTTGTCTCAAATAATATTTGTAAGAACAAAGACAGTAGCCCGGGTTTGAACCCAGGACTTTCCAGAGCCCAACCCTCCACCATACCAGTAAGCCAGCCATCGCTTGTGCTGTATGCAGTGTTCAATTTTTCTAGCGTCCTCAGTTTAATGTGCCACCCGATTCTCAACCTAATATATGAGTCTGTTGTTTTCTATCATCCGTCAACATCCTATAGCCCCAAGCCCCACGCGCGCAAAAAAAAAAAGAAGAAAAAAGAAGTTCAACCCACCCCCACTCACACCCACCACATCCACATACAAAAATCCACCCCTAGGAAGCATTGACGTGGATATAGATATAGACACGGATCTAGATATGGGACACGGTGTTTGTGGAAAAATAAAGATATGGACACGATAAGTATACAGGAAAAAAAATATAAATATAAGTATATATTGTTCTAGTATTAACATAAAAATTTTACTACTCAAACACCATTGTTTTAAATATCGACCGATATGAACAATATATTGCCCGATATTATCATTTTGGAGGGTTTATTGATACGGTATAAAGATATTGGCTTATATCCCCGATATATTGACCAATATTCGTGTCTCCAAATTGTTGTTTGATATTCGCTATCCGATATGAAAATCTCTCATCCGATGCGAACCCAATATCCTATATTTAGAACCTTGTCAAATATTCAAAAAGAAAACACTATTAATATATGGGTTCGTGTCTCTTTATTCCTTTATAAAGAACAAGTCCAGCAAAAAATCATATATCTTTTTCTCTCCTTCTCGCTCTATAAACAAAGGGATAAAAAGAAAAATATAGTGATGACAATAGGTCATAGATCATCATAAATTGTGAATGCAAAAAATTATTTTTTCAAACACAAAAGCCTAACAAGACTCATGCACAAGAAATATTATAGTATAACTTTATAAAACTTAGTAATTACTGATAGATATTTATTTTTGGACCATTTAACTCTTTTTTGTTAGATCCAACGTATAAGAAGTACGGATATGGCAATGACACTATATATATATTTTTTATTGGACATGCCACGTGGCGTGTCAGGCATGGTTTTTGCTTTGTTTGTGTTGTGTGTGTTGGACACGTGTTTGACACGACTCAACGACCTTAGCAACATGTCCATGCTTTTCAAGAACCACCTCAAACCCTCCTTTGGCCTTAAGCCCAATTGTAGCATCTTAGATGAAGAAATGCTTCTAGGTTTAGGTGAAGATACAAACAACCTTAGGCATAAAATACAGGTGATGGGGCCTGATATACTGTTCACTGAAACCAACCATCAGGTCTGGGAGCTATATTGTCTAATGAAGTATTTTTTTTTTTTAAGTTTTTTTTCCCCTGTTCAGAGAACTAATGTGAGGCAGATTTGTGTGAAAAATATGAAGAGATATCAGGTCTGAAAGCTGTATTGTCTAATAAACCATTCTTATTATTATTTTTTTGTTTTTTTGTTTTTTTTTTTTTAAATTTTGGTGTAGAGAACCATAGCCAGAGGGTGATTTGTGTGAAAAATATGAAGCCAGAAGATATCCTGTTACATGCAACAAGGCTACGGAATGCATTGGGAAGGAAGGTGGTGAAGCTGCGGACAAGACACGTCACCAAGCGCCCAAGTGTTCAGGGCACGTGGACAACTGCAACCAAATTCTGAGTGATGATTCAAGCCTATCTTTAGGTATTGCCTCTTACCCAAATGGCCACACATTAACATGCTATCCATGGGCTATTGAAAATCTAATCTGTTTTGCTGTAATTTTCCAATTGTTTCCTTCATGTGTTCAGCAAAGCTGTTCTGAACTAGACTTCATGTCTTGCCGAAGCATTCAAGCAATAGTGGCATGGAAACTGTCATTATATGTGAGATGTCGAGCTTTCATATCAGGGGTGGGTGGTTGTCTGAACTGTTCGAATGATGATCTTTGTGTTTTAGCTAGCCATGAACTACAAATCTGGGGGATAAAGAGAAAAGCCTATATTAGCTCTGCATCAGGCTTACATGTAGTTCTTCATATGACAAGGTTGCAGATTGTTGTACATTTAGGCTTGAGCTGCTTGTTACACTTCTGCTACGGTATAAATTTGAATCTAAATTTGGTTGGTATTTGTTTCTCGTTTCTATGTTGAGATTTGATGGATCCTGCATTCTGAAGGTTAATTTTTATGATTTGCCTCGTGCTGAGCAGTTTGTCATATGGTGTACGTTGTTAAAAGTTTCCATTCTATATACTTCTGATGCCAAGACATTCCTTGCCCAAGGTATGGCTGGAACTCATTAGCCAAAGAGTAGCCATAACAGATGTTTTCAGCACCATCCTTTTCTTGCTTGGTGAAGAATTCACTGCACCGATCATATCTGGCTGTGGTTGTGCCGTGATCCTGAGCTTTGCCCGTTGATGCAGTTGATGCTCTCTGAGCACGCCAATACCGTCAATGTGCAATTCCAGTTGGGGAAAGAAGCATCCTTGTCAATCAGCTCAATTTCGAGCCCGTTCGCCCTGGACAGACATTGGATGCACTGCGAGGGATAAATGTTGCAGGGTACTGATGGTTTGAGGCTGCTTATCAATCATGTCATCAGCATATTCCAGATGCAAAGAATTGTTGCTACGGCGACTCTCTGACAGCCGTTACTTGGGTGAGCTCTGGTGAAGTGCAGCCAGTCATCGCCAACGTGCTACTGTGCTGCTACTTGCGCTGGACGCGACAGACGTAGGTCACTTTCTACAAGCACTCCCGGGGAAACCATCAGCCCTTGTGAACAATGATGCGCACAAATTTGTGTGTGTGATGGTAATAATAATCCCCAAGGCTTACGACGTAGTGGTAGCATAAACGGGTCGAATCCACAGGGATGGAGGAAGCAATTATCTATGTTTAGTCAAACTAAGCAATTTTCTATCTATATTTAGTCAAACTGAAAAGAAATTGAGTTGAAAGATGGGTGATTGATTATCTGCATTATCTAAAAAGCAAATACTTAGGGTATCAATCCACTAAGCAATTAAGCAATTATATGCGTTTCTCTTAATAAGACTATGTTTGGTTCAAAAGAAAATGGAAGGGAAAAAGAAAAAAAAGAAAAAAGAGAAGAGAAATAGAAAGAAAAAGAAAAGGAGATGGATGTTGGTTTTTCTTAGGCTTTATTTGGTTTGATGGAAAATGAAAGAAATGAAAAGAAAATATTTTTCTTGGTTTGGGAGAAAATTTAAAAGAAAAGAAAATGCTTTCTTACTAACCAAACATCAAGGAAAATCCATCTTCTTGTTTCTTTTCTTTTCTTTTCTTTTTCCTCTCATTCCCTTTCTCTTTTTCTTTTGTTTTCCTCTTTCATTTTCTTTTCAAACTAAACACAATCTTAATGCTTAGTTAGTAATAAATATATTTTTTCTTAGACCAAACAATAGAAAATATTTTCTTTTCTTTTCTTTCATTTTCCCTCAAACCAAACAGATCTAAGTCTCTCTTTTAAAGTTAAATAATCCCCATTTAAAAAGCAAAAGCTAAATGGATTGCATGATAACTTATCAATTTTTTTTTTTTAAATCATTACCAAAAAAATCATGTAAACAAGATTTCCATGTTAAATTAATTAAGAACCCCAAACTTTAATTCCAAGCATAAATTATAAAAACTACCATGATAAGCATAACCTACTTGTAAACTTAATTCCAGTAGAAGCTATCAAAGTGATTTATCTAGTTAAATATAACTTATCAACTTTTTAAGTTTTTGAATTATTATTTTGATTAATTCAACAAATAAGTTATGAAAAGTTAAAGCCCATAAATAAAAGAGATATGAGAGGCATACTAGTTAACTTAGTTTCATCTGTAAATCAGCAAAGCGAATCATATAATAATCGATGTCATGATCGATATTAAAGTATGGTTATTAATCAATGGCCTTGTCTTTGAACGCTGATGCAAGAATATTAATGACGGGGTGGTTGAAGAAGGAGGAGGAGAATGAAATTTGAGAGAGAGAATGAGGCTTGGGAGAGAATTTTTAGAAAAAAAGAAGCTTATCCTTAAAAAAATATTAGTTTTTCAATTTTATAGTTGTGTGCTTAAAAGGGAATGTGCCCTTAGTCATTTAGGGAAGTTTCCAAAGGAGCTCACCATTTTTCCTAGTGGGCCCACCTCTTAAGGTTCCTCCGGACAGTGGGCTCCCTGAGAAAAGTAATGTGCTACTTTGGAAACTCCTTCATTTAGTCATTTGGGGTGTGTCGTTATAATTTCCCGTTATAATACGAAATTAAAAAAGCCCAGAAGAGAAAGAGGAGAGTCTCCACGTCCGAGATTCCGAGAATTTTCCATGACCGAAATGGTTTCTATAGGCTTTACCAGCTAGGGTTTTTCTTGGGGGGATTTTGTAATCTATCAACCCCTTTCAATAGATTCTCTCCCCTTCTGCCTTGTTTCGAGTTTGTTTCAGAGATCAGAGATCACATAGGGAGATTGAACTGCCATGTGCGTTCAGGGGATCAATCAAGGTCTCTCTCTCTCTCTCTCTCCCCCTCCCCCCGTTCAAACATCAATTATGTTATGTAATTTGTGATTTAAAAAAAAATAATTTTCTTGATATATGTTAGGTAATTTGGCAATGGGTTTTAAGAATTTTAGGAATATGATACGTTTAATCTTGAATTGCGTTTTTTTTAACAGATGTAGCTCATTTTGTTGTTGATCTTCATATATTTCTTGGCATTCTTGTATATAATTTTTTAAAAGTAATTTGTTAAAACTTTGAGGTACTTTATCCAAAGGAATCCAAGTGGAGATCGAGACTTTTGGGTGCCAGTCGAGACTTAGACTCGGGTTGCTGATTTTGTGACTACATTTTGATTTGGGCTTTTTGGTTGCACTATTTGTGTTGATCATTGATTGTATTTCGTTGCCTATGTTTATATGGTTCGCCAACAGGACATGCCTTCAGACATGGTGTGATGAGAAGTGGAAAAGCCGCGGAAGTGCGGAGTATTCCATGAATAACAAACTAATTACCAATCAGTCAATCAATCAAGCACAAAAATAATCTCAATTTATCAAACATATTAACATGGAAAAACCAAACCGGGTGAAAAATCATGAAAGAACTGCAGTAAGATTTTTTTTTATAATCACTTGTCCCGTAATTGTAGACAACTATAGTTATTCGCAATGATCAAAAAGTACCTCTCTAGTGCACTAGACAACCATGATTTAGATCATAACTTTTAATCACTCAAACGATCTACCCTCATTCAAAATTACAGTCACAAATCAGTAATCAATAAGAAAATATAAAGAGTTTACTACATAACCATATGATTGATTTTTAGTAGCGGAGATGAAAATGCTGAAGTTGATCAATGATCTTGAGAATAATGAATACTCAAGCTTCCATCATTGCATGCATCTCGAAATATCTCTTTAGATCCTTTGCTTTTAGTTGTGTTCAGGGCGTCGAGTATCTTCTTAAAACCTTAAAGAGGATGGTATATTTATAGAGTTTATACTTTCCAAATAAACTCCAAATCCATTTTTTAATTTCTTCCATCCATTCTTGATCCAAGGGATCACTAGAATTAGGTTTCTAAATGCACCTCTCATATTCGAGTCAGAAACCCTTAAAATACCAAGTATCCGCATGTCAGCTTGACCCATGGTTCATAGGGCCATCAACCATGGTAGCGACCACCTATAGTTACTACTCGTTGAAGGAATTCGTGCAGTGATGAGGTACTCTGTTTTAGCATTATAGCGCTTCAGTAAAATGACTATAATTTTGATTCAGAAGTCACATTGAGGTGATTCAAGTGCCATTTAAAAGTGAATTGAAAGATCTATAACTTCTCCCTGCAGAATTTTTCCAGTTCTATCTGAATCAGGATCAAAGCTGGGCTTAAAGTAGTTGTTGCTGCACATAATTCATCTGTTATTCCTGCTGTTTCTTCCCAATTTTTAGCAATCATAACATTCATATTAGAACCCCGATTTTGCTGATTTTAAAAATGGTTCCAATCTCAACGATTTGCAATAGATTCTATCCAGTAATTAAAGTTGTAGCTCTGTCAAATATAGACTTGAAGTTGCGTCAAATCAACCTATCGGGATTGGACGTCTGGGTTCATTGAACATGATTTTGCTCAATTGCTTGGCCTTATCTTTATGATTTTTGATGCGATTTGCCACACAAACTAAAGCAGGATCCGGAATCCTAACAAGAAGGAAGGCATCATTTATGAAATATGCAAAAATGTTGGGCGACCAGCTTATGCTTATTCATGTGTTTCTTTCTACCTATCGTCAGATTTTCCATTGTGTCTTGGTTATGTGCTACTTGAATTGATAAGTCCTAGTATGCAACACTGGACGAGCTTTCATTTAAATAGTAATTCATAGTAGGAGTTGTCGAATTAGTAACCTCATGATATATGCTGCTAATGTTAATATTAGTCTACAATTATAATAAAAAAATGTTGATATTTGGCTTTTTTGCTGTTAACTAGAAATTTATTGGAAATTGTTTATATTATTATAATGCTGAAAACTTGTGAACCTTCATAAATTTACTTAATGGTGAAAGGCAGATATTGTTCATATAAAAGATGAAAAAGGTGGGTGTCTAGGTTCCTTTCTCCATCACTTTCTGCCAAATTTCATTTGGACTACATTTTCCTATTCATGAAAAGATTCTTAAATTGAAAACAACATTTTTTTATGTTCATTTGTTACTTATTCATTTGTTGTTTATATTTATAGTACCACACCATCATCCTCGTTCACTTGCTCGTTCTTTTAACGGATATATTTTGAGATTCCTCCTAAACTTCTCAACCTAAAAAAAGAAAGAAAGAAAATGCTTTGCTCCAGAAACTGAAAAATAGTTAGCACCATGCCTAAAAATATCTAAAAAAAAGAAGGATGTTACCTTGGAAATATCATTGCCAAACACATCATGTTTTTATGTTTCTAAGGTGAGAAATTTATTATATTTTTCTTTTCAACTGATATTCATTAAGGTACATCCCTGAAGGCAGAAGTTGGTGGAACATCTGTCAACTGATACTAATTGCACCTCAAATCATCAAATCTTATAACACCTCAAATCATTAGCCCCTTGTCATGACTCATGAGTACGTGTAGTGGTAGCAAGAAAATTACGTTTACTATCCATGGCTCCAACCTAATAGTGGCAGGTACTAACATGTATTTGTCAAAGTACGCACTAAGAATTGAATCAGATTACTTACGCTAGTCTACATCTCTATCCTACATTTTTAGTTGTGCCAAGTTTGATTAAAATTTATAAAACGCTTGGACCAAACGCAACTCTGATTTGCTCTATCTATGTCAGGCTCATCCAATTCTCAAATGTATTTATTTCCATCTTTGCCATATACATAAAAGTGGGCGAATGAACGGAAGATGTTCTTGTCTCGAAGAAGTACCTCAATGGTGTGCTTGTAAGGCTTGACATGTTGGATTCTAAATCCATGTCTATTCTTGTCACACATTTTAAACTCCCGTCCAAGTTGTCTCCGTAGTCAATGAAAGATGAGCGGTACATGTCTCAAGTCCCTTATGTTTTCACAGTTGGGAGCATCATGTGTGCCATTGTGTATACATATCCAGACATTTCGCGAGGTGTTAGTGTAATTAGCAAGCAGATACACAGCTTGGTCTAGTAGGTGATGAAGTGAGTATTTCAATATTTGAGATGGATCCAGGAGACGTTTACAGATTTAGTCAGGTTTCTGGTTCAGGTTATGCAAGCAAATTGGAAGGGAAAATGTCTTTGTCAAGTAATGGCATTACTTTGTTAGATTGTACTGTTAACTGGAGGTCGACTCTAGTTGTTTTATCTATTACATAGGAAGAGTGTATGATAGTTATGGAAGGGGCAATGGAGGCCATTTGGTTTGTAGGTCTGTTTGGTGATATTGATTTACATCAAAACAGTGTATTCTGATAACAAGAGGATTATACATTTGATGCAAGATCCAATTTATCTTGTACAGGAAAATATGCGACTATATACATACATACATACATACATACATACATATACATATACATATATATACATACACACACACACACTATATATATATATATGTCCTTGCCGTGTTAGTATCCTCATTTTTTATAAATATTGTGTCCCATATCCGCATCCGTATCCGAATATATGTTAGCATCCGTGCTTCCAAGGTTGTAAGTGGGCAACGGGCAATTATGCATCAAGAAAAATATCTGGTCAATGAACAATCCAAATCTGTTCCCATAATGACAACATCACTCCTCTTTCAAACGTCCTCATGTTCCCCAATTAAGGATTAATCTAATCTTTTCAGGAACTATTAAGATTCAAAAGGGTTCACTTGCATGGGGAAGACACTGTAAGGAAGTTTCTAAAGATGCTAATATCAAGCTCATAAGAAGATCATATTGGTATAGTTAGCCTAAATGTTGAGGCATTGCCCAATTTGACATTCATTATACATTGATAAGCAATATTAAAACAATTGTAGATCCATATTCAAATTTCATCGTGAGTTCTTACTCATATTGGTCGAGTTTGGATTTAGAGGATTAATGCGTGGTGAACTTTAGGAAGGGCAAGTTAGGAATGACTTAAAATCTCTTGATCTACACCGTATTTGAGAACCCCTTTGGGGTTACAGAAAAGGTCGAGCGGGTTCATTGTTGTGAGGTAGTGGTTAATAGTTATTCAGTCAAAGGATAAATTCTTTTAGGTATTTATAATACGAGGTCATCAACTATTAGTTTATTCAAGAATTCGAGCACGTTAAGGTAAATAAATTTGACATTGAATAAAGTCGGCACTACAAATAAACTGACCAACATATTTAAGAGGCTCGTTCCTTTGGCTATGTTCAAACATTGCTTGAACTAATTTGCCTGTTGTTTGGAAGGTTGAGCCCCAGGAGTTATATGGAGAAAGTGAGAGTCTCTGATTGAGATCATTAATGGGTTTGATTATATCCAAGTTAAGGTGGAGATTATTGTAATAATATCTTCAGTATGCTCATGTGTGGTGGACCAGTCCATCAAATAATTGCTGATATGTCGGTTGGGGGTCGATGTTAAAAGCCAAAGTATCATTAAATTTATAGATTCATTACATTGGTTGACTGGTCATGGATTGGTCGATTCAGTTTTAACTTTTTGAGGATGAAAAATAGTTTGTGACTTTGTTTTTAGATGCCTTTAAAAGTCAATTATTCAGGTTTTTATTGAATTTTGTGGGACTTCTTTTGTATCTTTAATGAATTTTTTGAGACGTAGTGATCATCTCATTTGGAGATACATGGGTTAGGCTTTGGGAAATTAGTTGCTACTATCATATTGTAATCACCTTTCATATAGTGGATCACTCTCCTCCCATGTGGACCTATGTAATGACTAAACCATAAACCTTCAATGAGCATTTCCTTTCTGAGATTTTGATTTCTAAAGTTTCAAAAAATCTCTTTTTAGTGAGTGACTCCTGTTGTCACGTTTGCAACAGAAGCATTCAACAGAAGCATTCACATGAAGACCACATGGACTAAGCTCTTTTTGACACATTTTGGCAACTGTTAGGTTGTGCTTTACTTATAAGGTAACTTTGACATGTTACAATTAAGAGTAAATGAGGGAATTTGATAATTTATAACAAATTTAAAAAAAATTAAAATACGTAGAAAGTAATATGCATACGAAAAGACCCAAAAAGAGGCAAAACATGGAATGACCTCTTCTTGATGCATTTAAAAAACTTAGATTCTTGCGTAACACGTGTGCTTGCATGCATTAAAGATAGCTCTTTTGACGTGTGCTATTTGCATGCATTAGAAACGGCTCTTTATATGACACGTATTATTTGTGTGCGTTAGAATTAGCTCGTCATTGGACATGTGTTATATGCATGCCCTAAAAATACCTCTTGGATGACACGTGTTATTTGCATGATGCTAAAGATAGCTCGTGGATGACACTTGTTATTATCATGCATTAGAGATAGCTTCTCATTTGACAAGTTTGCATTTAGATTGCATGTGTTAGAGGTAGCTCCACATATGACACATGTCATATGCAGGGAGACCTTTAACACGATAAATTTTGAAAGAAAGTGGGGGCAATTTGATAATTTGATCCAATAAAATATCTTTTTCTCCCTATTTAAGAACTCTCACTCTCAAATCTTCTACTACATTCTCATTCCGTCCTTTCAATTCAGTTCTTGAAAGGAGTAAGAATTATATTCTTGCTAAATAAATGCAAATAATAGAGGAGTGTAGGGCTTTTGGAGTTTAGAGTATGCCACAGAGAAGTAGAGAAATCTGTATAGAAGTTCCTTTTGCTTGCAATGACATTGGAGAGGTTCTTACTTTGTCCTTTTGTTTTAATTTTTTTTTCTCTCCTTCATAACGTTCTATGGATTTGTTTAAGATTCTTTGTTATACTTTAGTCAAGGTAACATTATGTTTTAAATCCTTTTCTGACCCAAAATAGTTGGCAATTTCTTTGACAAATAGATTGAAGTGAATATCATGGGACTTGCAAAGTTAAAATGTTGAATTCTCTGATTAAGCCAGCATTATACAACTAAGCATAGAAGTTTATTGTTGTATATTTATTATTTCAATATTCAGTGAGGAATTATTTCTTAATATTTTCCTTTTTTGTTCAATACAGCGGCTTGTTACTGATTGTTCCTGTTCTTAATGAAGTGTTTTGTGTAATTAGGCATGTGCAGTCGCAGGTGATAGTCAAACCATTTGTTTGGAAAATGAAGTCATCTCCTTGTAAGTTCACATATATGAGTTATGTAAATTGCTACAAATATATCCTGATCACTTGCAACATTGGACAAGTTTTATTTTTAATTAGTCATAATACATGTTGATTCAATACAAACGATTTGAGAAGTTTCTTGTCGAGCTTTGACATTTTGGATCTTTGGTCTCTTTGTTATCATCTGGAAACTTGTATAACAGTAACTTAGTTTCCTATAATGAATCTTATTATAAACAGTACATGTCTAATGTCTCATTCTCGAATAGGAGACCGCAGCATGGCACCTCGTGTACCGTCACATGACTGTTGGGACAGGGCAAGCACTGAGAGGGCATGGCCGGCAGCAAGGCACACCAGAATGCAATACATGTTTCATGATGTGCCGGAAGAGTTTCCTGACATATCAGGTGTTGGGCAGGCATCGAGCTAGGCATGCATCACATCAGTAGTGGGTGATCATGCGTGCTGGAATCAAATGAAGTGGCGGCTTAATGTCCAGAAAAATAGTTATTACAAGGTTCTAGTTATTGTTTTTGTTTTTTTGGTGATATTACTGTGTTGTTGAGTCAGATCGAACAACTTATTGCTAAGTCAGAATAAGAAAGCTACATATTGTAGTCTGTACATTAAAAGCAGACTGAAGATGAATACGAGCCAAGAAGCCAAGATAAATTGTAGAGTGTCTGAAAATTGAACTTCTCAAGTTTTTCTTTTTCTTTTCCTTTTCATGTAAGTGCTATTCCACCTTCATCCACAAGTAATTTGACATGTGTAGGTTCTTTATTTTCCAATTTGTGTGATCAATAGAATCAGAGTTTATGTAAAAAATTATGTGCTGAGCATTTCCTTTTCCATAATAGTGTCTATCAAATTACCACTTCTACTTTGTCATTGGTCTCTCTTACCTTTTGTGGGATGTGTATCCCCAGTTTGATCAATTTTATGGCTATAGAGTTGTATCCAGCATGCACAAGATTTTTTTCCTTGTTTTTTTGCGGATTATGGTATGTTATATTCGAACTCTTAGAAACAGCCATACAGCATTCACATCTTGAACTTCGATCTTCCCGTATACTAACATGAAGGGGGAAAAAACATATTTAATGTCTTACTGTTAAGATAAATCAAAGAAAGGATGCTACAGTGGAAGTATCGTCTCCGAACACATGATGTTTTTATTTATCTAATGCAACAGTCTTATTTTTTTTTTCCTTTTTTTCGGCAGATATATCATTAATGTACATTCCTGAAGGCAGAAGCTAGCGGGACATGAATTTCACAAGTATCAGGTGTATCTCATAAATTTTTTCTAATGTTCTACAGGTTAGTTAATGTTAGAATTTTCCTTTTTTCCCCTTCTACTGCAAACATTAATATTGACTGCCAGTGGTTTTGCTTTCATCCGTTGTCACTTCCTATTGCTTGTTGTATCGGGACATTTAGGTACCTATGTAGCATACGCGAAGCATGGTATGAAGCAACTGGTACCGAATCTGATAGGAATGTTTTAAAAACAATACTGAATGTTAAACTGGGATGCAATTTTCCATTCTGAAAATGGGTAACACTAGATTTTACAGTAGAAAATGATTGAGAAGATCACAATAAAATTTTTTGATATAGCCAGCCTAAAGTAGAAGTGTATAAATGGTTAGTCCTTGATGTTTTAGGTAAAGAGCTGCACCTATTCACAGGAATTGATTCTTAAGCCAGAGCACACCTACAATGTCTACTTGAGCCAGAAGGCTTTCACGAGGTATACTCCACGATCATCAAAAGACAAAACTTAATGTGAACTTGATAGTTCATTGGATTCAGCCTTTCCAATTTCGATATGGTCTAAGGTAATTTGCCTCGCCAATGTTGTAATTAGATACCCAACTTTAACACATGAGAAAACAAACTGATGTTGGAATTTCCAAGTTGCACATAACTGACAAGCTGGTTATTATAATAGGCATATTTGTAATAATGATAACTTTTTGAAGGCTACATCTTCTTACCCTCAATTCCGGAATTTGATAATGGTGTACGGATTCCCTTTGACATGTTCTAATTGAGTGATGAAGGGATGGACAAAGAGCATACATCATCACCAGTGTTTTAAATACCGGCCATCATCACCAGTATTTTAAATACCGGCCGGTATATCATTTTTAAGGAAGAAATGAGACGGGATGGAACTTTTTTTATTGCATCCCGTATTGGACTGGTATGAGCTAATATATCAGCCATATGGCGATATATTGGCCGATATATCGCCATATGGTTGATACCGGCCGGTATGCCCCTTTATCGGCTATTTTGTTAATGGGTTAGGCTTGCAGTTGAAACTCGTTATCCTGCTAGACCCGACCCGATAGGAAAAAATAAAAATTCGATTCCTCACCTGATCGTTCGCAAAAAACTCTTTATCTTCTCTCCTCCCGATTGCGAGCCCGACAGACCAAAGAAAATTCCCCCCAAAAACCCTATTTTTACCTCGTTCACCCGATTTCGTCACTTCCCTGCCGTCGCCGATTCTCCTTCGCCTAATGCCGAACAACCAGTGATGACTTTAGCCATTTCCGAAGTTTCACCGTGCAAGATCGGAAAATTTCCAAAGCTTCGCATAGCAACTGAGAAGGACTGGCTTTCTTCTAACATCCGACATCTCTCTCCTCCTTTTGTGGTCTTCAAGCGTCACCGACAAGCTCGTTTGGTAAATTAATCTCTCTCTTTGTAAATCTTTAAACTTCTATTTTTGGGCAAAAATTATTAGTTTCTAATTAATCTAATTTTTCTTTAAATTATAGTTTGTGACTATATAATATGTGTTTGAGTGTTTAAAATGTGAAAGAATTTTGGATTATGATTTATGAGTGGGGATTTTGTGTAACAGCGAATCAGATTGAATCAGTGAATTGATTCACTGATTCAGTGTGAATCAGTATTGTGAATCACTGATTCACACTGAATCAGTGAATCGGTTCACTGATTCAGTGTGAATCAGTGAATTGATTCAGTGATTACATAGTGAATCAGTGAATTAGTTTATGTTAAAGAGGCTACAACAACAACTAAGCCTTCTGTCCCAAGTACTTGGGGTAGACTACAAGAACCAAAAGATAAGTTTCACAGTACATTTAATATTATTTAATCCTACTTTAATTTCCTTAACTACACCATTTCATAATAGTTCCTAGGTCTACTGATAATCTTTTGGATTTCTACGAGATAGAAAAGAAAAGGTAACAGGGTTTTGGCACATACACTATTCTTAACTCGCCGCCTCATACCCAACTTTCATAAGTTTGCATTCATCTGCGTTTTTTTAGATGTAGATGCGCATATATATGGAAAGTGCACACATCAATAAATAATATGATGGGGGCATGAGTATATCTTTCTTGGTGAGAGGTAATACACACAAGTGGGCTAATTTGCTGGGAGTAACAAGGTACTTATTCTATCATCCTTCAATCTTCATTGCACTCTAAAATGCATTTATCACACCATAAGAACTAACTCAGATTTTAAAGAACATTTACTAATACCATATGTTGGATAACCAAAACTACTTCTGTCTACAAGCAAATTAACGGTATATACATATACATAAGTACTATGGAAAGCAAACAGTTTAGAGACTTCTCCATGTTTCTTCCTATTGCAGGGGTATATTAGGTATTAAAAAATTCTCATTTGGTCTTATAATATATTTGAAATTTGGAATTCCCATTGAACCCATTTAATTCAAGTATATATTTACCTATCTAACTCACGTATATATTTAAATCTATTTAAATCCAATTTTATTCAAATCTTGAGAGATCTATTCAAATCTTGAGAGTTGAGATATCTAAAAACTATTCTATTCTTTACTATTATAATAGTGGCTCTTGGGAGTCTGAAATTGGGATTGCATTTCAAATATTCATTTATTTAACTCTTTCAGTGACGTGCTTAAAGATTTATCCTTTTACTGCCTGTCCCAAGTCATGATAAAGGAGGGTTGTGGTAGGCTGTTGACAGCCAGCGTAAAATATTGTCATATATTATGACATGAGTCAAAATATGTTGAAGAGGCTAGATTAAGATAATTTTTATGTTAAATTTGTAGCATTGGTGCATATGCGGATGTTTTAAACGGTATCTACAAATTTGTAAGTAGAATGCAAATAAGTCAAGATAAGTGACATAAACTTGTTTTATGTGTTTTAATATATTCTATATAGGCAATTATATGATTATTTTTTAATTGGTATGACACCGATATAATACTCCGGTATTTAGAGTCATATCTTGGTATCCCATCTGGTATTCGATATCCGGTATGTAATTTGGCCGATCGGTATATCATCGGTATCCAATATTTAGAATACTTGTCGTTACACGTGCACAGTAAAAATTATGAATCGGTCACTGGTATTTATCTTGATAACTGTTATTTATTTATCACCCTGCTTTAATTGTAAGCCTTTATTACTTTGGTAAGTAAACATCAATTGTTTTGTTCATTTTTGTCAATTGAAACTAGAAACTGTAATGTTGACCTTTTTTCCTTATAACTGAGCTAGATTTTCTTTCTTGGGCCCCTTCTCTCTGAAATTGATGTGTTACCTTGGTGCTTAATATACCTTTTCCTTTTGCATATCCGAGAAGCCGTTAATTTGGATCCATTAGATTAAGAACCCTTCATGGAAGCTTGTCTAGCTTTCACGGTAGATACATGTGTAATGCCCCAAAATATACATAAAGCCATAAAACATTGGTCTTACAGCTGTCCTACATAGTCTTTCATTTAACTACAATGATATTTTACGATTACATAAAGTCCTGGACACGCTTCTCCATTTTATCCATCATGCATCAATCATCTGTATTGCATCTTTGTTAATTTCACCATCTTCTTGAAGGGTGATCCTAAATATCAAGACTGAGTTATGACCATCAGTTTGGATCACATGCTGATTCCTTCTCATAATACAGTTAAAATTGTAATGCATATACTCTATTTTTGTTCGACTAACTCTAAATTTTATTAATTTTGAAGCTTCTCTCCAACTTTAGATGGTATTTTTGTTCTATATCTTATCAACCAGTACAATATCATCAATTAAAAAAAAAAAAAAGCATCATGGTACCTCTTCTTGCATATGCAAGTAATTTCATGCATCACTAAAATAAATATATAAGGATTTAAAGCCAATTTTAGTGCAAATATTAAGCGATGGGAAAGACTTTTATCTGGCTTCTTATTATTCTCACACAAGGAACTATTCAAATCATACATATGTTTAAGCGAAGATGTAGAAGGAAACAGTTAAAGAGAGGTTTGTAGAGTTGAGTTTGTGGTAAGTGTAGTTGGATCTTAGTTTTATAGTGTAGATTGTAGAGAAGATGTTTAATCTTTAGATTGCAATTATGAAGCTAGTGGAATCTCTCTTCTCCCTTTGTTGACGTGGGCAAATTGGCGAAACCATGTTACATCATTGCCCCTCGTGTGATTTTATATTGTTTACCATAGTAGATACTTGTTCTTGTGCCTAATAGTAAAGATTTCGAGCCAAACTTTTGTTGCAAACATCAAACTAGGGTTTATTTGAGGCCCAAAGCTGATCAGGTTTAGCCAAACTTTTGTTGCAAACATCAAACTAGGGTTTATTCGAGGCCAAAATCTCATCAGGTTTTATTACAGTCGACTAGTCGGTTAACATTCAGTGATTTAGAGTAGTTTCGAGACTTTGGATTTGGGCTTCCTACAAAAGTTAAATTGTGATTTTTGGGTGGATTTCTTTGGAACTTCTATTTTTATCTCTAGTGACTCTTTTAGAGTCTTTTTGTGAGAGTTTAATGAGTGATTAGAAATTATTTCTTTTGGAGATTTAAGTGTTAATATCTGGAGAATTTTTGTAACCTTATTTGTGATCATGTTTAATATAGTGGATCTCTCTCCTTAGCCCATGGACGTAGGCTGACTCATTGGCTGAACCTTGTTAAGCTTGTGCGGGATTTTCTCGTGTATGATTACGTTATGATTATCATAATAAATTCATAAGCACATAAAGTAAAACATGCATAAGTATTGATTATCTTCTCCTTGACATGTTTTAGCTCCTTTTATGTTGTACATACATTTAAGGATAAGTATAAATGATACAAAATAAGAATAGGTGGAGGCCATCTGGTAAATTGATAACAAAGTAAAAAAAAAAAAAAAAAAAAAGAAAGAGAGAGAGAGATAAAATGCATAGAAAACTGATGTACTTGCAAACAAATACAAAACAAGGCATATATGGACTTCTTGACATGTTTTAGGCTTTAGCTCCTTGTATAACACACATATTTGCATGTTTTAAAAGATAGCTCATTATATGATGCGTGCTACTTGCATGGTTAAAAATAACTCCTTACATGGCAGGTGTTTTTCACATACATAAAAGACATGTCCTTGTATGATGCGTTATTTGCCAAAGTAGAACTTTAACATGCTAAATTTCAAATGTTGGCAGAGGCAATTTGATAATTTGATCAAATGAGATACCTTTTTCCCCTAGGAACTTTTACCCCCTCATCTTCTTCCGTTCTAAATTACATCTTAAAATGAGTAAGAACTGAAACTAAAAAGAGTACATTTTGCTATATAAGCAAAGAAGAGAGGAGTATAGGGTGTAAAGCATGTAGAATATGCCACAAGGAATTAGAAAATTCTGTATGGAAGTTCCTTTTGCTTGCAATGGCATCAGAAAGGTTCTAATTCTATTCCATTTGTTTATGATATACTCTCTTCCTTCATAACTTGTTACGGTTTTTTTTATTCATTAAGGGAAAGATTCCTTACTTTAGATTTATTCATGGAAAATTATGTTCTAAATCCTTTACTCAGCGAGAATTAGTTGGGAGCTTTTCTTTACAAATTAAAGCATGGTATTTACTTATGGGTGTTTGATCTAAGACCTGGCTGGCTCCATGTGTTTTCTTTGTTTATGTACTAGTGTCTCATTTGTGCATTACTTGAATTGTCACTATTATATCTCTGACATGCAAAATTGGACAAGTTTACTTTTAAAGGGTAATATCTAGCCGAACTTGTCGAATTAGTTTCTTGATTTATGTTGCCTCAATACAAACATTTTAAAGAGTTCCTTTTTGAGCTTTCCCCTTTTGGATATTTTACCTTTTCAATATTCTATGGAAACATTTTTGATATTGTTTTTTAAAGAAGTTATTGTGGAAATATCATTGAGGAGCACATCTTGTTTTTATATTTATAACATAAAACACTTAATACTTATTTTCAATGTATATCTTCTAAGGTATATTTTTTCCATGAGCATCAAGTACTTTTTTTAAATTTTCACTAATGCCTTATAAGATAATTACTGAAAAAGTTTTCCCATTTTCCTCTTTTTTTAACTACAAACATTAATGTTGATTGTATATGGTTTTCTTTATCTAATATCACTTTCTAGTCATTGTAGCAATCGAATAGTTTGTGTATGCATGCAATGAAATTACTCATTTTAATGTTAAGAGGCTCCCCTAACTTGTTGCAACCTGAAAGCTTTTCTCCTCCTCAGAAGATCGAGTCCGAGACATAACAACAATGAGGGTAAGGGTAACAACTTAGCGAATTTGGAGCAATGTTGTGTGGTTTGCCCATCACCAACTCGAATTGGGGGACCGGGCCAGTGGTAGGATGCAATAGTTGATGGCAAGGCAGGCTAGGACACAACACATGTTGAGTTGCATGAGGAAGGAACTTTCAAACACATCAAGCACAAGGTTGGGCACGTTTAGGCCAAGCAGTGGTGATTGGGGGGGGGGGGGGGGGGGGGTGGGGGTTCTTTAGTGCGGGAATCGAGTGAAATGGTGGCTCATGACCAAATTGAACTCAAGGCTAGTACATTTTGCTAATTGAAGTTTGGATGTCAATGGAAAGTTTTGGCAATCTATGGATCTGAAGAGATTGTATGTCATAACATGCATAGGATTGATATCTTTTTTCTACCAATACATATCATATTGTCTTATCTTAGGCGTTGTTTGGTTTGCGGATTAGAAATGCAGGATAGGATTAGTAGTTTCAGTATGTTAAAACTGAGACTAGTAATCTTTTATTTGATCTTTAGTTTGTATCCGTCTGGCAAAATAATTCAGTAAACTGTGATCTAAATAGATCATGTGTTTGTTTATCACGTGTTTGTTTGCCACTTCAAATTGGGGATAAAAGAAATTAAGATGGTTTGATTGATAAGGGCAATGGTTATTCTTAGAAGCAAAAAACAAGGCAAATGTGTCTGAGTGATACCCAATTGCAGGATTGCTAATTCGTGGGGGAATGTGGGATAAACTATTCACAGATTGAGATGATTACGAATCCCATAGGATTACTTATCCCACTTCACTTTAGCAAAACAAACATAGATTTGAGTGGGATTAAGCATCCTATATCACTCAATCTATCCAAACAAACATGGTTTAAATATATAATTCCATATATAACAGGTTGATCATGACCAATTGCTTATGCCTTATAATTTGGATAAAAAAACAATAATTGTTTTCTTATTTTTTCTTTTGTTTAAAGCTTGAAACTGTAAGCTTCTTGTTTTTTTTTTTTTTTTTTTTTTTTCCTGCAATAACACAACTTGATTTTTTTCTTCCTGGTGCTCTATCCACCATAAGGTACTGGAACTTCCCATTTTGTTTTCTAATCGGGGAAGACCTCTGAATCCATTAGATTAAGAATCCCTTCATGGAGCATGTCTTGCTTTCGTGGTTTATGCTTGGCTTTTATCCACACCATGGACTTCAATTGCATAGCACTATACAATGTCTAAGAAATGTTTATTCATTTTGTATAGCGGCCACTGATGCTATTTCTTGAGCATTGCATGTCTTTTAAAAAGATTGTGCATTGCACCTCCACCATACTAGGTGATTACGGGATTATGCATAGGGATGTTCACGGGAAGGGTCGGATGGGTTTTTTGCCATCACAATGTCTTAACCAAACACAATAATTTTATTAGCAGTTCTAAAGCCATCTAAATTTTTTAGTACTTTTCTACAAACCTGATCACACGGTCAAGCAGGTTTTTGATAAGGTTGAGGTCACTATGGGTGCAGACGTGTTTGTTATATAGATATATTTCGAGATTTCGAGAACCATCTGAATTGAGGAGTAATTCAAATGGTTCTATGATACATTCACAAATGTATTCCTCTTGAAATTTATTCAATATTGATTAGATCCGGAATCTGCTATTAAATTGCTCATTTAATGAGCATTTTTAATATTATGCCTTAAAGAGAATTTGAAGCTCCATGCTCAATGAGATTTTGGGTCTTGCTTGTCTACCATTTCACAATCAAGGCATCTTAAAAGTGAATTGTATTCCATAAGTATAATATCTATGTATTGTGATATATGGAATATCTGACAAAGATGGATGGAGTATTATAGTATTTCTATAAATTGGTCATGATATATGGGTCAAGTCAAACATCAAATTGCTTCTATTTAAATTACTATAGGATGTCGTATATATCAAAGAAGTGAATGTGGTATCAAAAAAACGATAGATATGTCAAAAGCAAGCAGTGATATATATATATATATATGTGTGTGTGTGTGTGTGTGTGTGTGTGTGTGTGTGTGTGTGTGTGTGTATATATATATATATATATATATATATATATATATGAGAAAAATGGAAATGAGCTGACAACTCACGCAAGTTACCTGAGCTGTAGTTCATTTCCACTATCTCTAATAATTTTTTTTTAAAAAAAAATCTTTTGGATTATGATGTCGACCCCTTAGGGCTCACTCATACCCAATTTCTTGGGTTTTAGTTTTGATTTGGTTCTCCATCAAGTTAACAAAAGATTAACGGTTTTCAATGAATAAAACATTTTGTATGCACTTGATGAAAGGGTAGATGAACTCCAAAATTTATGAAATTTAATCTGAAAGAAGTAAAGGAAGTAGAGAAAGTAATTATTAAAAAATTGAAGAAAAATTATTGATCGTTATAGTTTTGCCGTTAGCTCATGTAACTTTTTCTGAGTTGGTGGCTCACCTACAGTAATCCCATACACACACACACATAGAACAAACAGCTTAGTTGCTCAATTCCCCCTATAAATCATTGCAAGTGGGGGTAAACTCTTGACATCTTACCCACTAGCTAAGGGATTATACCACTTAAATTATATCGCAAGGTTGTGATTGGCTAAATTGAAATATCAAGATTATTATAATATAATAATTACAATTTCTTGTTCTCACAAGAAAAACGCAAGTATAAAAAACAATTGATTTATTCATCATCTGAACTAAGAATGAGAAAATTGTCAATTTCAAACCAAATTAATCATGGAAAGATCTAATGTATGAACCTATTTTGAACAGGTTGCTACAGTTACAAATGCAGGTGTGGCTTGGTTTTGGACGGGTTCAGGTACATGCAAATTTCATTTATTTCTAAATCCGTCAAAAAATATTTTAGGTTTATTGAAACCCATCAATCAAATTTGGGTATATTAAGAGCGAGAATGAATCTTATTTCCGGACAGGTTTGGGTATTAGCATGACCAATAAACAACGTAATTGTCGATACTGAGGTGATCAACATGTACGTTGCTATTCTGAATGTACTTCCAACTTAATCAACAACAACTAAGCCTTTTATCCCAAGTACTTGGGGTAGGCTACATGAACCAAAAAAGGATCATACTGGATTGATCACATTGATAGTCCTTCTCTATTCATTTCTATCAAGTAATATCTCGTCATTTAGACCTCTAGAATTCATATATTTTCGTATCACCTCCATCCATATTTTTTTCAGTCTTCATGTACTTCCAACTTACATTTATTTATATCCACAAGTTTGGTGGTCTAACTTTTTATGAAGTGTTTTCCTCGAAAAAAAATTCATAAAGGAAAATAAAAGTGTTTTCAAAATATTGTTACTAATGGTAAACAAATTTAGTCTTGTAAATGAACTTAGTATAATCGAGTTTAGAGTTTTGCTCCAGTGCACAAAAAACAATAGTTCCAATATATGTTTCTTATAAAGGGAAAAAATAATATGGAAATAATCATATTGAGTAGGATGCCAATTGATTGGATACATATCAAATATGGGTACTATCATATCCAATCCATTTTCATTAGCAGATACATACACGAATATAATGGTTCATTAAAGAAATTTCATATCTGTATGTATTTAAACCGAAAACAAACATGGAGCTGATATAGAAAAAACAAATACAGATATAAGTTGGATATGAACACAAAAAGGAATAGGAGAAAAAGTAAATGCAAATGTGAATAGAAATACATCATCAAGTGTGCTAAACAAAAGTGATGCATTTATATTTTTATGATTTTATGTTGAGAATTCTTTAGATTATAGTCTTGGGTCCAAAAAAATTTAATTTTATTAAGTGGGTTGGAGACAGATTAATATTATAGGTTACAAGAATATTGGATTTTGGTCATGAAAAAGATTCATATAGGACATACTGGGTTTTGTTATATTTATGAAATGTAGAGGGCTTTAGAATAAATCGACTTCGAAAAATAGGTGCATGAATAATTTTTCCTTATCCGGATATGTGGATCCAAATTTTCTTCCATATATTCATACCCATATCTAACTCCAAAATCACATACATTTTCATAACCACAGGAGCTCTATAGCTATTCAGGCCACTGTACTTACTTGTGAGTTTCAGTACCCACAAGTGGGTTTGAACTCCATCACTATCACTGTGTCCTGCGAACCGAGCTCCTCTGACTGGCCTAATCTTATGATGTAGCCGACATTAGTATAGTCTGTTATTAGGAAGTTTGTCTCTCTTTTCTGCCCATTGCATTATCTTCCAACATGTCAGTCCCCGGTATCAACCACCTCAATATACCTAAAAATGCCCAAATCGCACTTCAAACGACTAATTCTGATTCAATTCAACCACTTTTGGCCAGCTCTTTGCAACTTTGGACGAAATTGTCCAAAAAGGTGTCATCTTTGACAGATCTCATCAAGTCATTAGTGCTATATGGGCCATGGTATCAGAACCCACATGGGTCATATCCCAATCATCCATTGGGATTCCATTTGAAATTTGAAATTAAATCCCTACATACATGATAAAAAAATTCCTATGCACATGCAGAGTGACCTAACCTCGATCCTTGCAAACTCCAGCTTCGGCTCGATCCTTGCAAACTCTGGCTCCTCATCGCTAGTGCAGGCAAACCGACCAGCGAATTCGGCTCCTATTACTCATCGCCAGCGCAATGCAACTCTTATCGCTCCGTCGAACGACTTTTAATCGCAGCTTCACCCACATGGCTCGATGGGAGTTGCAAAGTTGAACCACTCTACTGCTTCGCCAGATACTTGTGATTCCATCGTTCCCTATTTCGTTCGATCGACACGCAGCACTGTCATCTGTTAGATTGATCAAGGTACACTAAGCTCGACACCACCCCTCCGATCGATCAACACCAACACTGTGTTGCAACCCCAAATCATAGGATAGCCGTATGTAACAACCATCCCTTTTTCATTCCCTCGTTGGCAATGAATACAGTCGACTGTCCGATGTGGGATACGACCCTTCGGTATCCGATCCAAATGGTATAAGTCCTTCGTCGCTTGAATTTTTTACTTCGATCGTGACAAGCTCGGTGCTCCGATAAGAGAGCCGAGCATTACCATGCACCACTCATCCGAGTTGCACCATAGTTCTCACATCCGTAGGGGGTGAATGCGTCAGCTCTTTCGGCTCCTCCAGCTCCCTCCCATCTCAGTACACTCCGTCACGTTGACCCACGCGACAATGTTGAGTATGTGGATAATCAGTTGCTCTTCTTGGCTTTAGTTGCTGGAGATTTAAATGACAATGGGAGCTATTGTGGGGAGAGGTACTGCCCCGAATGGCGCTCCTCCCCCGTTCCGATTACTTGGAAGGGGACAACGAGAGGGAGACAGAGAGCAGAGGAGAGTACATGTTAGTGATTCGTCAGTATATTGATGAAACTCATTCCTTTGTACAACTTCAGATAGGTGTAAATTTTCTTGGTGGCTTGGTGCTCTATGAATGCTACATCCCAAAGAGGCTTTATGGAGAAGTTGGAGATCATTTGATTGAGAATTAGATTTAAGTCAAGATGAAAACTGTTGAAACTGTACCTTGGATTAACTCTTATATGTAGTGGAGCAATTGACCAAACAATTGACCAGTCGATAACTAGTTTTGTTAAACGTAAGAGAAAAAGCAACAATTCCAAGCAGTGGAGGTGCCAAAGGTCTAACACGATGCCCTTGAGAAGATATGCAACTTTTGACACTTATATCGACTGTCTATTTGACTCTGAAACACTATATCAACATCAACGAAGCCTTTTATCTCAAATTTTTGGATTCGACAACATGAAACCTTTCCTTATATTCAGCTCGGTTAAAGTCCATCTCCATACTTAAATTAAGCAATCTTATGATAATTGTAATTCCTTTCATCAATATTCATTTAGGCCTAACTCTAGTCATCATAGCTCTATGGACCTATTTTCCTAAACTTGTTCTAATCGGTATCCATAATGGCCTCTGTTTCACATGTCTAAATCATCTCAATGGGTTATCTCATTTTATTTTCAATTAGAATAGCTTTCAGCTTCTTGCGGATGCACTCATTTCTTATTCTATCTTTTAAAATATTCTAACTTATCCAATCGTAACATTCTCATTTCTACTACACCTATTTTTTAAATATGTTTTTCTTAATCGTGCATTATTTAGAGCCATAAAGTATTGGTCTTATAGCTGTCCTATAAATTTTCCATTCAAACTCCAATGACATTTTATATCACTTAAAGTCCGGGAAACACTTCTCCATTTTAACCATCTCGTATTAATCATGTATGTTGCATCTTCCTTAATTTTACCACCTTATTGAACAATGATCCTAAATATTAAAATTGAGTTGTACGAGGTATATGTTGACTATCATTTTGGACTGCATACTTATTCCTTCTCACAACATGGTTAGAATTGTAATATATGTATTTAATTTTTTTTCAACTAATTCTAAAATCTATAAATTCCAAGGTTTCTCTCCAACAATAGATGGTATTCCTTCTGTAATCTTATCAGCTAGTAACAATATTGCCATCAAACAAAATGCATAATGGTCCCTCTTCCTGCATATGCAAGTTCATCCATAACTAAAGCAAAGATATAAGGACTAAAAGTCAATTTTGGTGCAATCACAAGCGATGAAAAAAATCTGTTGTCTCGCCTCCTATTGTTCTCACACAAGTAACTACTTCATCATACATATCTTTAAAAAAAGATATAGGAGGAAACAATTAAAGAGAGGTTTGTAAGGTTGAGTTCACTATAAGTGAAGTGGGGTCTTATTTTTATTGTGTAGATTATTGAGAAGGTGTCTAATCTTTATATTTTAATTATAAAGCTAGTGAAATCTCTCCTCCATTGAGACATGTGCTAATTGGCAAAACCATGTTGCATCATTGCCCCTTGTGTTATTTTTTATTGTTTACCATAGTAGATATTTGTTATTGTGCCTAATAGAAAGATTTTGAACCAAGCTTTCACTGTGAATATCAAACTAGAGTTATTCTGGAGGCCCAAAATCTCATCAGGCAGTCAAATAGTTAGTTAACATTCGATGACTAAGAATAGTTTCGGGACTTTAGATTTGGACTCCTACAAAAGTTAAATGTTATGATTTTTGGGTGGACTTCTTTGGAACTTATATTGCATCTTTAGTGACTCTTTTATAGTCTTTTTGTTAGAATTTTATGAGTGATTAGAAATTATTTATTTTGGAGATTTAAAGGTTAGTATCTTCAAAAGTTTTGTAACTCTATTTGTGATCATCTTTAATGTAGTGGATCTCTCTCCTCCGTCCATGGGTGTAGGCTGACTCGTTGGCTGAACCTTGTTAAGCTTGTTCATGATTTTCTTTTGTATATGTTTATATTTTTATGATTATCATAACAAATACAGAAGCACTTAAGGTAAAGTATATTAATAAGAGCTTGTACATGGATTATCTTCTCCTTGACATGTTTTAGCTCCTTTTATGTCTTGTATTCATGTAAGGATAAGTATAAATGCTACAAAATAAGAATAGGTGGAGGCAATTTTGTAATTTGATAACAAATTAAAAAAGAAAACAAATATAGTGCATAGAAACTGATGTACTTGCAAACAAATTCAAAATGAGGCATATATGGACTTCTTGACAGGTTTTAGGCATTAGCTCCTTGTATAACACGTGTTATTTTGCATGTGTTAAAGAGAGCTCATTGAATGACGCGTGCAATTTGCATGATTTAAACATAGCTTCTTATATGACAAGTGTTATTTGCATGCGTTAAAGATATCTCCTTGTGCGACGCGGGTTATTTGCCAAAGTAACTTTAACTTGCTAAATTTCAAAAGTAGGCAGGGGCAATTTGATAGTTTGATGTGATGAGATACTTTTTTCTCCGTATTTAGGAACTTTTGTTCTCTCATCTTCTTCCACATTCTAAATTAGTTCTTAAAATGAGTAAGAACTGAAACTAAAAAGAGTAGAGTTTTGCTAGATAAACAAAGAAGAGAGGAGTATAGGGCGTTAAGCATGTAGAATGATAAAACTACAAACTGAGATGATGTATTTAAAACGTTACAATAACCATCCTTTTATAGGTGAAGGAGGTAAATGTAAAATGTAAAGACAAAAGAATATATAATTTGATCCTAATCGCATATAATTCTCAATCAGCCTAATTAGCGATATTTGATAAATATACTAATTTAGGAAGATATCATGAGATATGCTAAGAAATTAGAGGATTTGTCAAATGTACTAATTTAGGAAGATATCCTAAATTAGTGAGATATTCTAATATATAATATGCCGCAAAGAAATAGAAAACTCTGTATGGAAGTTCCTTTTGCTTGCAATGGTATTGGAAAGGTTCTAATTCTCTTCCATTTGTTTTTGATATACTCTCTTCTTCCCTTCAAAACTTGTTTTGGTTTTTTGATCAATTAGGAAGGATTCCTTGCTTTAGATTTGTCCATGGTAAAATTATGTTCTTAATCCTTTTCTGAGCCAGAATTAGTTGGGAGCTTTCTTTACAAATTAAATCATGACACTAATGGTTATTTGATCTAAGACCTGACTGGCTCCATGTGTTTCTTTGTTTCCATCGCCAGATATGTACTAGTGTTTCATTTATGTATTACTTCAATTGTTACAATTATATCTCAGACATGCAACATTGGAAAGTTTCTTTAAATGGTAATATCTAACCGAACTTGTTGTATTAGTTTCTTGATTTATGTTGCCTCAAAACAAACATTTTACAGAGTTCCTTTTCGAACTTTGCCTATTTGGATGTTTGGCCTTTCAATGTTATGGAAACCTTTCTGAAATTGTTTTTTTAATGACATTGTTGTGGAAATATCATTGAGGAGCAAATCTTTCTTTATATATATATATATATATATATATATATATTTATAATATAAAACACTTAATTCTTATGTTCAATAAATATATCTTCTAAGGTATATTTTTTCCACAAGCATCAAGTACTTTTTCGTAAATTTTCACTAATGTCTTGTAGGTTAATTACTGATAGAGTTTTCCCATTTTCTCCTTTTTTTTTACTACAAATATTAATGTTGATTGCATATGATTTTTGTTAACGTATATTACTTTCTATTCACTATAGCAGTGAAATACTTTGTGTATGCATGCAGTGAAATTATTAGTCTTAATGTTAAGAGGATGTCCCCAGTGACTTGCAAGCTAAAAGCTCTCCTCCTCCTTAGAAGATTGAGGCTGGGACATAACAACAATGAGGGTAATAGGAAAAGCTTAGCGAATCCGGAGCTATGTTGGGTGGTTTGCCCATCGCCTACTCGAATTTGGGGACCCAGCCAGCAGTAAGGTGCCTTGCTGATGGCAAGGCATGCTAGGACCTAGTGCATGTTGAACTAATGAGGCAGAAGCTTTCAGACGTATCAATCACAAGGTTCGGCACATTTAGGCCAAAGCTATGGTGATTGGGGGTTCTTTTGTGCGGGAATCAAGTGAAGTGGTGGCTCATGACCACATTGAACTAAGGTTAGTGCATGTTGCTCATTGAAATTTGGAAAGTTTTAGTCAATACATGGATCTGAGGAGATTGTATGTCATAACATGCATGGGATTGATTATATTTTTCACTTCCACGAATACATATCATATTGTCTTAGACCATGTTTGGTTTGCGGGATTAGAAATGCAAGATAGGATTAGTAGTTCTAGGATAGTTAATCCCGAGGCAAGTAATCCTTTTTATGATTTTTAGTTTTGTTTTTGTCTAACAGAATAATAGGATAAACTGTGATCTATGTAATTGTATGTTTGTTTACTATATCAAATTGGGGATAAAAGAACCTAAGATGGTTTAGGGTGTGTTTGGTAAGTTGGAAGTAGTGAAAGTAAAAAAGAAATTGAGAAGTAACTTTTAAAATTGAAGTAAAAGAAGAGTGCTCTTGTGTTTGTTTGCTAATATATTGGAAGAAGAAAGTGTGCAAGTGAAGAAGTATTATTTAATTAATTATATAAACATAGTTTATATTATTTTATTTATTTATTAGAGATAAAGATATAACTTTTGAAAGACAATGATGTCATGTAAATAAAAAAGAATTTTTTATCTTTTTCCTTTACTTCCTAGTTCACTTCCAACCCTAAATTATGAGAAAGAAAGTTTTGAAAGTGAAGTGCCACACAGGCATTAGCTCATTAATTAAGAAATAACTTCCAACTTTCTTCTTAATTAAACAAACACTTGAAACAGTGGAAGTAGTGTTTCTTCCACTACTTTCATTTTACTTCCATACAAATAAACACACCCTTAAATAATAAGCGCAAAAGTTGTGTTTAGAAGCAAATAACAAGGACAAAAATGCCGGAGTGATACCCAACTATAGGATTGCTAATTCTTGGGTGAATGTGGAATAAATTATTCCCAAATTGGAAGGATTACAAATCTCATAGAATTACTTATCCCGCTTCACTTTGGCAAAACAAACATAATTGAGTAGAAATAATTATCTTACCTCACTCACAAAAAACAATAATTGTTTTCTTATTTTTGTTGTTGTTTAAAGCTAGAAACTGTAAGATTGCCATTTTTTTTTTGCAACAACACAACTTGGTTTTTGTTTCCTGATGCTCTATCCTCCAAAACGTATTGGAACTTCACATTTTGTTTTCTTATTAGGGATGACCTTCTGAATCCAATGGATTAATAATCTCCTTGTTAGATTAGAAAACTATCTTATATTTGAATTTAGTTTAAATTTAGTTCCACATCTTTAGTTGGATTGATTGTATGGTGATGGGATACATACATTTTTTGTTTTTTGAGAGAGGAGAACAAGAAAAATTGAAACAAAAATGAAGGGTAAAGTATCTATTGATCTCATCTTGTCCAATTTTATAGGCCTATACCGGTATAACTCACTCAAAAAAATAAGAGAGCATTGTAATAGAAAGAAAAAAAAAAAGTGAGTGTGCAATATTTTAGTTTTGAGTGGTTATAAATGTAACTTTTGATTTTGAGCATGAGAATCTTGTAATGAAACCTATTTTAAGGGTCTTAGGTGCAAAATCATCTTCAAGAGTAGCCACGTGTCATCTTGAGGTTTTTTTTTTTTAAAATAATTTTGACGCTCAATCATCGGTTTTCTCGCCTTCCTTCACAATAAATCTCGCTCTGTCTCGCTTTCTTTCCCAGAAAGATAAGAATAAAAAAAAGAAAAAATCAAAATGAGAGCATAGTAATTGAAGACGACGAAGGTAGGGTTCGTCGCGAGAGATGGCTGAGAGCGAGATGGAAGCCCCTTTGTGCTGCAATGAAACCGTAAAGGTCTCTTTCATAATCTCATTCTTTCTTATAAGATGAATTTTGTTTTAGTGATTCCTGTCTAATTAATTTTCGTTGGAATCAATTAGTTATTCTTTTGATTTATAGAGGCTTTTCCAAATCAAATGAACCAACTGGGTCCATAGATTAGGGTATAAATTTTATGGAGTATGATTTTTATTAATTTTCGATAGAGGATTTCATTTCTTAATTAATTTTGATTAGGACTATAAAACTAGCATAATGAGCCGAGTAAATTTTCTGATTGAGGGTTTCATTTCTTAATTCTTAGTTATTTTTTTTTCTTGATGTTTTTTTGGAGATTAAGTTCCTATAACTCAAGGGCCTAAGAATTAACTCCTCCATTGAACTAGGACATATAATTGGACTTGAAAATATTTATAAATATTTTCCAATACAAATATAATTTTTTTTTTTTTTACTAGTAATCTTTTTCTTCTACATGGTTGCTCTTTTGATATTTGGGAGAACTTCTTTTAGTTTGGCATGAAGTGATTTCTCAAAAAAAAAAAAAATGCAAGGGGTGTAATGAGTGAGAATCTCAACGAATAAAAGGACATTTTGATATCTACTTTATTGCGTTTGACAGTGCAGTACATATTTCACTTCTTTAATTTTTGATAAAAATTTGATGGTCTTCATTGCAAGCACAAGGGACTTCTACATCGCTCTTTTGCCTTCTCTCATGGCGTAGCCTACTTGTATTCTATGTATCTTGTAGCTGGAAGGATTTTACTCTCTAGTAATGGATTGGATTGAAATTGATATTAATATGCTGATTTTACTGCCCTTTTAGGCATTTTCTTTTTCTTTTGTGAGCTTGTTGTTGGGGGTGTTAATTATTTTGAAGTTTGTTTTGGACATATGTAATCCTGCTGGGTAAGAATATTTGGGGCACATAAGCCAATTTTAAGTATTTGAAGAGATGAGCTTACAGAAAGTTGCCATTGTTATTGTTAGCGTAATTAAATATAGTGAAATTTCTTCCCGGAAGTGGATGTAGAAAAGCTGAACCATCTAGATTCATTGCATTCCACAACTCCCCCCCAAAGTCCCAAAGCTAGTAGACATTCTCTCTTTGTGGAAGGTATGTGGATCTCTTAAGCTTTGCTTGGATATCAAAGCAAAGTGTTTTGGGTGTTTTTAAAGTGTGTTTTGGAATATTTTGGTGGTATGTATTTTGGAATATTTAAGTGGTATGTGTTTTGAGGTGTTCAATCTTGTACTTGAGAGTTTAGTTTTCTCATGGATTTTTGTGGGTTTTAAATATACCTAATCAGGAAAAAGGAAAGCACGTGAGAGAGTTGGAACAAGAAAAAGAGAGAGTATTTTTAATAAATAATTCAGAATACTCTAAAACACTCCGATTTGGAATATTCTAAAAAAACGCTCCAAAGCCCTATCCAAGTGTTTTGGGGTGTTCTAAGAACACTTTAAAACACTTATTCAAAAACTCACAAGTAAGTTTTTTTTATGAATACTTAATAACACATCCTCCCAAAACACCCTAAAACACTTTAAAATTAATCTCCTAAGCATAGCCTTAGAGCTTTCATCTAATTCCTTGTGCATGTGTATCCTTGTTCAGACACACTGGGCAATTATACTAATTGTGGAAATCGAACTCACTACCGCTTTGGTGCTTGCCTAATATTTTTTGTTCATTCCATAGCTATATTACTTTAAAGGGTTACCTTAAAAGCGGAAAAAAATAGCAAACATGTCAAACTTATATTAGACTCATAATAAACTTTGAAATACAAAAAAAGGCCTACAATATAGTGGTATTGTGGGCTTGCGTAATATTAGGTTGTTTAGTACCCCATTTTTGATTGGATTGTTGGATTTCTTTCACTAGTTTACTTCTTAGATTTAGAGACTATAAATATTAACCATTAAGATTTCTCCATTGTTGTTTCTCCTCATAGGAAAATACATTAGTTATAAATGTTTTAGTGCATCTCATGTCTATTAAAGTTTTAGGTGCTTGTGCAGATGTGTTCCTTGGGTGGGGATCTGGGATGTGGGATATGAGTGTATGCTAGATCTTGTAAGGGCTAAGACAGAGTAGACAATTGGTATGACTTGGCTTAACTGAGGCCTCTCTAATTTGTCACGAGGAGCTATCCACATCAATGTTTAAAATAACGATAACGGTAACGTAACGTTTTGCCTCTGTTAGGTTATGTCGCATATAACGTAACGCATAACGTAGGTTACACAATTTCCTATTTATTTAATAAAAATTAATATAAACTACATAAAATAATTTTAATAAATTGAAATATAAATATAAAATATCTAAAAAAAAAATATAAAACCATTTTATAATCATAATCTATTCTAATTTTAAATTTTACAATAATTTTCACATTTATCTTCATAAATTATATTAAGTCTGCAACCGTAATTCCGATCATCATTTAAACCGGAAAAAATATTCCAAATTTTTATTTTAGTTCCAGTTATTATCATTGTTATAATTTATATTTTGTAATATTCAATTTATCTTATTTGTAATTGTTGATTTCAGTTCAGTTAAAAATTCAATACAATCAACAAGTAAGATATTTCAGCAATCAGAGAGAAATTACAAGCGAATAAGAAAACAATCGCAAATTAACAAATTAGCAATTTAATAAGCAATCAAACAAGCCAACAACTAATTAAGTAATAAAATTACAGCAATTCACTAATAATCAAAATAATAATAAACAATAATATAGAAATTACTAAAAGATAACTGTAAATAACGTAACATAACGTAATTTAACGTAACGTTACATAATATAACGTAAAATAACGTAAAAAACGTACTGTTACGGTGCATTGAGTTATTTCTAGTTGTTACGTAGCGTCGGGGTTCCGTTAGGTTACGTAACGCAATATAACGGGTTTCATAACGCGTTATTTTCAACATTGATCCACATAATGAAAAAGGCAGAGAGCTTGGATGTTCATGTGGTCTAAATCGTCCAACTCTCTAAGTTAACAAGAGTTGAAGATTTGGGGTTATTAGATAGATAGTAAAGAGGCAATAAAAAAAAGGTAATAAATATATGGAATATTGGGATTCATTCCTTAAATAGATTGACAAAGGGGTAATTTTAGTAATTTCAGCTAAATGAATTAATACATTGGTTCTATTCAGTGTTTTAAATACCGGCTGATATACCCGTATATCGGCCGGTATATCGGTAATTATGAAGAAACGAGACGATATGAGCATTTTTTTACCGTTTATCGTTTTGGACTGGTATGGGCCGATATATCGGCCACATGGCGATATATCGGCCGGTATGGAGATGTCTAATACCGGCCGGTATTGGATAATATCGGTTATTGGGTTTTGGGTTTTGGTTACGGGTTAAACCCGTTAAGAAATAAAACGGGTCGGAAGGGAGAAAAATTTTATTTTTTTTCGCGTTTTCTCTCTCTCTTTCTCTCCCGGCTATCCGAGCTTTCCCTCCCCGTGACGAAAAATTCTAATCCCAAATTTCCCCAAATCAGTCCTAAATCTCTCTCCGATTCTTCTTCTTCCACTCTCTGGCTCTCTCTCTCGTTCTCTCCCCGCGTTCGTCGGCTGATCGAGCCGAACGGCCCGAACCCTAACCCTAATTTCCCAATCCATCCAAAAATCTCTCTCGTGTTCTCTCTATCTTTCTTCTCCGCTCTCCGATAGCTCTTCTCCTACTCTGAGAGTTTTCGAAGGGTGCTCGCCGTTTTTCAGTGGGGCAGTCGCCGCCGGCCAGGTAAGTTTAATTTATTTTTTTAATATTAATTTGATTTAGAGTTACAAAGTTCGTCAATTTCTTTTATAATTGTGCTATTTAGGTTTAATTGATTGCGATTTATGTTAGATTTTTTTTTGTGTAATTTGAGGGGAATTGCTAAGTTGGGAGGGCAGTATATCGGCGGGTAGTCTACAATGATTTCTTTAATCACTGATTCACACTGAATCAGTGATTCGATTCACTGATTCAGTGTGAATCAGTGAACCGAATCACTGATTCAATGTGAATCAGTGATTCGAGAAATAATTTTGTGTGTGTGAGTTTCATGCTAGATAAAATTTGTAAATTTGAGTATTTACTATTTATATATATTCACTGTTGTTGCAGATTCACTGTTTAATGCTATATTCACTGTTGCAGATTATAATTTTTTTAATTATGTCTTAAACATGGTGAGTACAGTGAATATATTAGCATATTCAATTTAATACAATTTTCATAGTATAGATGCAAATTGATGTAAAATAATATAAGTTTAGTTTTGTTTACTATTTATACAATTTTCACTAGTGTTGTTGCAGATTCTTTAATTATAAATTCACTGCTTCTTAGGTTTGGTTATGTGAAAAAATATAAGTTTAGTTTTGTTCATTAAAATGAAGGGAGATTGCAACTGTATATGACACAAATTGATGCGAAATACACGGGACGAGTATGAGACATCACATAGCATGTATTGTAAACATTGACATATATGTGCAGTGTTTTAAAACAGTAAATACACATAAATATACATGTAGAAACACTTTTTTTTTATCTTGAAAACTTATTTTTCTTAATTTTATGATTGTATGTCGCTCTTTGCATATGCGAACGTTCTAAATGGTATCTGCAAATTCGTAAGTTGAATGTAAATAAGCCAATGTAAGTACTATAAACTTATTTTATGTGTTTTATTATGTTCTATATACCCAATTATATGATTATTCTTTAACTGGTATGACAACGATATGACACTCCGGTATTTAGGATCATATCGCGATATCCCGCTCGGTATCCGGTATCCGGTAACCGGTATGTAATTTGCTGACTGGTACGAGACCGATATCCGATATTTAGAACACTGGTTCTATTATTATGGACTCAGCTTTTAGCTCTAGACTGGGCCCTGAGTAGGCCTACCTTTAGCTCTATGGCTGTGGCATGAATTGCTTCCGATAATCCACAACGACCAAGACATAGATACTATAGTTGTGTAGATCAATGTCTCCCTGGCATGATCCTGAGGTATGATGACAATTAAGGCATAACGAAAAAAAAGTCTTGCTTGTTCATTTTTGTCTTTCCTAATTCTCATGCAGAGAAAATGATGTCTTTTTATATTTGTTATTTTGTTAATTATCTCATGATGAATGATATTGAAATAACTTACACATATCATCCACATAATAATCTTATATTAAGTATGGCTATGATGGGATGGATGACTAAAGACATGCTCAGTATGTGCCATATCATTTCTTACTAGATTTTCTGTCAGTATATTAATAAGATTTTTGCTTAAATCTGGCCTAAGAATCCAAATATTCTTGAAATGGTAGTAAAGGGTTAAAGCAAGGGAACAAGGATTAGTTCCATAGGCATAAATATGGACGTAGCGGTTAAATATATGTAGACTCTAGACTTCCAACGGGAGTTTCCTATTTTATGTCATGTGTTCAAACTCTCGAAGCCTCTTAGTCAAATGTCCATAATCCATCAAACTAAATGGGCCTTTGTCACCACATCTAGGCATCCTATATGCACAATTCTTGTGGAAATAACATTGTACATAATGTACTTACTGAGGAGGGTGGTAAATTAGAGGCTAACAATCACCTTGAAAACAAATAAAGATATATGGGAGGCAAATTTAGTTTGAGAGGATGTGAAGTACTTGTATACAAGTTCTAAAAGCATGACTAGGAAGATGCTGATCAGCAACAACTGCCAGTGGTTATATTCAAGCAAGATAAAGAAAATGTTGAACTTTTTCATTTTTTTGTTCTCTTGAATAAAAAGTAGATAAAATGCAATGTAGTTAGTAGCGGAAATGCACCATTGTTTATGAGCAAGAATAATGCATCAAACAACTAGGAAAGCCTGCATTATGTCACAACCAATAAATTTATGGTGATCTTGTAAAAAAATAAATAAATCAGTAACTACATATAATACATTAAGATAACTTTTAGGAGAATAATCAATATTCAGTAATTATGTATATCTTTATGTATGTGTCTGAGTGTGTGTTGCGTGCGCGCGCATGTGGGTGTGCTGTGGGTGGGTGTGTGTGGGCATGCATGTGCGTGGGTGTGTGATATTTTGTAGACTTTCTTTTTGTAATGTGAACTATGTTGCATGGACACGATGTATCATGTCCGATGCCCGACATGACTGTCTTTAGGATATAAGTGTTAAAGCTACATAAGTTGTGAATATTCAGTTCTCGTGTAAAATGGAAAGTGCTTATATTGCCAGTCTTTACAAGTGATTTGTATTGTTTCTTTCTGTAATGTTGTGAACTGCATTGCATTGACACGAAGTATCATGTCCAATGTCCAACATGACACGTCTTTAGGATAAGAGTTTCTAGTTATGAATCTTGAGTTCTCATGTAAAAGAAACACCCCTGGAAAGGTGCTTTTATTGCCAACCTTTACAGGTAATTGTAGACTTTTTTTCTGAAACAGTGTGAACTAGTTCCATTGACACAAAGTATCATGCAATGTTTAAAATAGCGATAACGGTAACGTAACGTTTTGCCTTTGTTAGGTTATGTCGCAAATAGCGTAACGCATAACGTAGGTTATGCAAATTTTTATTTATTTAATAAAAATAAATATAAAATCATATAAAATAATTTTAATAAATTAAAAAATAAATTTAAAATATCTAAAAATATATAAAATTATTTTGTAATACATAATCTATTCAAATGTTATATTAAGTTTTACAATAATTTTCATATATCTTCATAAATTATATTAAGTCTGCAACTGTAATTCCAATCATCATTTAAATAAAAAAAAGCAAGATTCCAATTTTTTATTTCGATTCCAATTATTATCATTGTTGTAATTTATATTTTGTAATGTTCAATTTATCTTATTTATGATTGTTGATTTCAGTTCAATTAAAAATTCAATAAAATCAATAAGTGAAATATTTTAGTAACCGGATGAGAAATACAACAAGTGAATAAAGAAACAAACTTAAATTATCAAGTTAGAAATTCCAAAAGCAATCAAACAAGCCAACAATTAATTAAGAAAATTACAGCAATTCGCTAATAATCAAAATAATAATCAACAACAATATATGAATTACTAAAAAAAATAATTGTAAATAACGTAGCATAACGCAATTTAACGTAACGTTATGTAATATAACGTAAAATAACGTAAAAAAACGTACTGTTACAGTGCACTGAGTTATTTCCAGTTGTTACGTAGCGTTGGGATTCCGTTAGGTTACGTAACGCAAATAACGGGTTTCATAACACGTTATTTTCAACAATGGTATCATGTCCGATGCCCAACATGACACGTCTTTAGGATAGAAGTGTCAAAGCTACATAAATTGTGAATCTTAAGTTCTATAAGAAGAAATTCCTTGGAAAATACTTCTATTGCCAATCTTTTCATGGTGGGGCTCGCATGAACCGTAACTCTCATGAAGAATCTTATCAGTTGTAATCACTTTATAGTGCATCACTCAATGGATGCATCAATAAGTTTCTTGTTTGAAGGTAGCATAATTGAGTTTCTTGTTTGAATGTAGGGAGGGGATGGGGTGGTGTAGGGAGAGAAATTTGGTTTGCTGGAGACTAGAAAACATATACATATTGTGGATCAGCTGATTAGTTATTCTCTAGCAAAAATTTCAGAATAGTTAATTGCTCTTAGCAGGCCGTGATATGCGTCTCACATATGCTCGAAGTAGGATCGTAGCCCCGTTAGTGCATATTGATGAGTTTGGTTAGAAAGGAAATAAGGCTTGAGACAGAAGAGAATTAGTATTATGTTGACTGCAAAGAGGTGATTAAATATGTTTAGATTCAAGATTCATTAAGGGGTCCCTTTTGGTTCAAATTGGTAGTCAACTTTCAACATTATTAACTAGTCAATCTTGATGTACACCTCTCTAATGAGGCCTTGATCAGATTCCCATTGGCATTAGATTGCATGGTTTTGTGGATTTTAAATTCGATTTGGGAGCTAGGGCATACTAAATTTTCTCCAGTTGAAGATAAGCCTGCCTCAATGTTGGGTCATGCTATATGCATAAGCGGACTTGTATGTTGAGAATTAGTTTGATTTGCAAGACCCATGAAGATGCGAAAGAGACTTGTAGGATGAAATTAGCCAACTTTGCCAACCGATGAAGGAAGCAAGTTAGATTTATATGTTTCTACCTCACAAATCCATGAGAATTCATAAGCCTACATTTTGTTTTGCAAAGATATGAAGCATATTTTTTTCGATTTTAGCCAAGTGGAGCTTGAACTCCACCAAGTACGTGTCAAAGTGGAGTTGTTGCATGCATGTCTTGCTATAGTTGAAGTAGGAATCAGAACCTGATTAGGGTGAATTAATGAGTGGGTAAAGAGAGAAATACGGATTGAAATAAATTAATTAGTTATATTGACTTAAGAAGTGATTAGATACAGGGATGGAGTCGGTAAAGAGAGAAATAAGGATTGAAATAAATTAATTAGTCATATTGACTTAAGAGGTGATTAGATAAGGGCTGAGCAAGTTTCTGGAAAGCCTAACCGGTCCTTAAAAACGAACTCAACTGACTCGATCGGGTAGGCTATTTCAGTTATCGAGTCAGTTTGGTTATACAACAAAACATTTATGCGATTACGAGGCGGTTTTTGGTAGTCATTTGGCAAAACCGAAACCCACCGGAAATCGAATTTTAATGATTTTATTTATTAAAACTACTACCCAACTTGTTATTTATTATCCAACATGTTAATTTTTATCCTTAAATTGAATTGCTTTGTTGCTTAGTTCCAAGCTATTGATCTCGATGACTCCAATTCTGCCTCCACATGCTGAATGCTCGACTCCGCCTCTCCCAACATCGACACCCCAACTCCGTCACCACTCACACCCAACTTCTCCACCCTTGCTCTCGAGTCTACCCTTGCTCTCGAATCCTGAAGGCTGAGATTTGATATTCTCACTCCACGATTATGGCATGAGCAACCCTCTAGTTTCTGATAGAGAGAGGGAATGCCATTATAAAAATAAGTTGAAATTTTTGGAATAAATTCTATCTAGTTGCTTGCTACTAGAATACTCGAAGGCGAGATCCGATTGGATCTCAATTGGGGACTCTCATGCTTCAAGCTTCAGTCCAAAGTGTGATCCTCTTGACTAAGTAATTTTTTTAGCTCCTGATAAGGGTTTTGGTTAATTTGATTCATTTTTGTTAAGCGCTAGTAGATTTATTAGTGGAAGATTTAGAGAAAGTGAATTTTTTTAGAGAGAGCGTAGAAGGGGAATGGAGGGTTCGACTCTCCTCTATAATCGAAAACCGACCGACAAGTGACCAAATTGAAATTTTAGTTATGTTTCGGTTATGAAGTTATTTCGGTCGGTTTCTATTCGGTTTTGTAATTCAGTTTGGTTTTCTGGAGGGGCTTAAACCGAAACCGAGCCAATTGGAATGCAGTCCTAATTAGACATGTGTTTTAATAAGGTTGGATCATGAAACTAGTGATGAGTTCCCTTCCATGCCAAATTGGGTTGCAATCTTATTAGCGGTCTACCTTTACTTACATCTTTTGAATCAATCTTTAACCAAATTCCCAGCACAAAGCTTATTTATCATTATATTTGTGGTTCCTCTACTTTCATTTGATGCCGTTTACTTTTTAGGGTTATGTGAATTCTTAGGCATACAAATGTCATTAAAGATTAAGGAAATAATAATATTAATGTCACATCCTGAGGCTATATAGGTATAGATCTCACGAGTAACCCACCTCAATAACAATATAACAAAATTATCCTCAAGAACATCTCGTATATTTGATTAAAATTTTTAAGTCTAAACATTAAATATATACATAGTGAGTACTTAATATGATAGATATTTTACTTCCAATGATATCCTCTACATCCTCGCATATTTATATAGCACACGTCTCTACCAATCTAAACAATAATGAAATACATTGGGTTAATTTATATCTACTAATCACATGTCTCTTACAGTAGCTGAGTATGTGTATAAGTGTTCGGTCTCTTACCAAATTAAGATAAATCATAAGCCAATAGGTTTATTGCAGTCACTGCCTATTTCTAAGTGGAAGCGAAAGTGGATAAGTATGGATGTTGTAATGGGTTTGCCTAAGACCAAGTGTGGTCATGATACTATTTGGGTAATTGTTGCATATTAACTAAATCTTTTCACTATCTGGTTATTGGAAAGATAGACTCATAGGAGAAGTTAACAAAGTTATATATTTGTGAAATTGTTAAATAAGCTATATATTCGTGAAAATTATTAATTTGCTTGAAATCCTAGATAATATCATCATTGATAGAGATTTGTGCTTCACATCTAGATATTGGGAGTTTGTAAGCTCTAGATACAATGTGTTTGAGTGCAATCTTTCACACTTAAAGCAGATGGAAAGTCAAAGAGGGCAATCTAGATTTTGGAAGACATGCTTAGAGATTGTGTGATGGATTTTAAGGGAGACTTGGATAGAAATTGCCTACAATAGTAGTCATTCGATCAAGTATTCAGATGACCCCTTTTGAAGCATTATTGGGAAGAAAATTTCAATCACCACTTTGTTGTAATGAAAAAGGAGAAGCAAACTATTGGACCTGATTTGATGCAAGAAAATACCGACAAGATAAAGCTTATTCGTGAATGGCTTCAAATTGTCAAAAGCAGTCAGAAAAGTTATGCAGCCAAGGGATGAAGAGATTTATAATTTCAAGTAGGTGATTACGTACTTCTGAAAGTTACTTCTTCCAAGGGCATTATAAGATTTGGGAAAAAGAGAAATTATGTGCAAGATATATTAGAAAATTTGAGTTTTAAAAGTAGCATATAAAGTCACGTTTGTGTCCATTAGTATCTGGCATTGTGTCCTTACTATCTGACATTGTGTCCATTATTTGACATTCACAGTGTATTTTTGTATGTCGATGCCAAGGAAGTATGAACCTGATCCTTCACATGTTTTGGAGTATGAGCCTCTTTTGTGGAGGATAAGACTTGATCTATCGGGAGGAACCAATCCAGACCTAGAACAGAAAAAGCAAAGACTGCGGACCAAACTAATTCCATTAATAAGTCATATAACAGCCTCACTTCTTTGAAGAAGGCACTTGGGAATGAGAACATAAAATGAAAGAAAAGTATCCCAGCGTGTTTCAGTAATTAGATATGCAAATTTGAGGACAAATTTTTTTAAGGAGGGTGGTTTTGATTTGCAATTTAAATGGTTATTTGTGTTTCTTAATATTTAAAAATTTGACTAAGGGCATGTTTTTTACATATAAGTGCAAATACAATTTGCAGTCGCATTATAAAAGAGGAAAATTTAGAAATTTGGTGGAAATTTTAATTGCCATGCAAAATTTGTAAGTTGGTGCAGTTACGAACATTAATAGGCATCTTTGTTTCAATGTAAGTGCAAATACAATTTGCAATCGCATTTATAAAAGAGGAAAATTTTGAAATTTGGTTGAAATTTTACTTGTCACGTAAAATTTCTAAGTTGGTTCAGTTACGAACATTAATTTGCATGGGGATTCAGAGTTCCCCCCAAAATTCAGAATTTTTCTCCCTTTTCCAAATGCATTGCAACTTGTATTTGTATTTACATCGAAACAAAAAGATGCTAACAAGTTTAACTAACGACTGCGAAGAACAAATTTGAATACAGTAATGAGATTATCTAAAATCTGTCTTGGAGTGGACTTCTGATGCAAATATGTTAAGTAGATAAGTTTTTATGCATAATGTAAAGGTGTTGCTATGTGTAGGGAGCAAGTCCAGCCACATACATTTATGTGAAAAAGGGCTGTTGACACATGGAATAGATGGAGAAATAAAAGAGATGAGAAAGAGCCTCTCTCGTCTTATTGCAGATAAGGAAAAGAAAGGAAACAGTAGAAAGAACTTCAAAGATGAGAGTAGTCAGAAAACTGTTGGAGAGAAATTGGACAGGCAAAAAATTATGAAGAGCTAATTAATGGCTTATTAAAGAAGTATATGGGAGGAGGAAAGAAATTCAACACCATCCAAATTTGATAAGTATTCCAATTCAAAGGGTTTTTATTTTTCAGTTGCGATAAACACAAATGATTAATTCAAATTCAATCATGTTATAAGGTTAGAAAAGGTTTTCCTAAATATTAATGATTTGCATCCTTCTAATACAAGGTTCAAGTTTTCTATGTGGACTCTAAATTAGAAACAGGGATTTCATAATCTTAAATATTCTTGTTAAAAGAAAGGTAAAATTAATATTAAAGTGGAGAGTATAATCTAATAGCTCTATTAAATCTTTAGTTAAAGTTGTTCACATAGCATGGAATTTCATGCTATATTTGAAACGTTTTTTATGTGAAATTGCTCTGTCATGTAACTTGGTAAAATATGCGAACATAGAACATGTGTTTTAAAACGTTTTTTGTAATTCAATGACATTATTAGACAACGAGTATTTAACTATTCATAGATGCAAAGAAATAAAATTTGAGAAATCATATATAGTTTTGTTTAGGAATGTGATAAAAATTTAACTCAATTAAGGATGTCGACCATTCTATAATCAAGAAGGAATTTTCAAACTTTTCATTAATAAATTAGAGGGGATTTTGAGCAAATACTAATTTAGTTACTGGGTACATACTATTAAATCTAATTATTATAATTATATAGTCCAGCAAGCCAATTTATTCCCATTTCAATTTATCAACCAAATGTAAGAACACATCAAAATTTTGTATAATCTCGTCTAATGAAAGATGTAATAGACCAATTAGAAATAAGAACACCAAAATTTTGTATAATCTCTTCTAACGAAAGATGTAATAGACCAATTCGAAATAAGAAAACACTTCAAAATTTTGTGTAATCTCATCTTACTATAGATATAATAGACCAATTAGATTAGATACCCCGTTTCAGTATTCAATAATATCAATTTTTTCTGTCATAACAAGAATGTAGAATATTATCAAATCTTCAAATTCTGATTTCAGAGTCTATAGGAAAACTTGCTCCTTTCAGTGAAAAGAAAGAAAAAAAACTCATTTTTTATGAAATTGAAACTCAACCAACAGCAAAGCTTTCCTAGTTTTGCAGCATGGTTGAGTTGGAATTAAGAATATACATGTACTAATTGAAAATGAATAATCGAAATTCCTTGAATTGGAAGTAATTACCTAATTAGGATGAAGTTGATGTTTTTCTCTTCAAGTCCTTTTTTATTATTCTTATTCCCCAAAAAAAAAAAAAAATCTTCTTTATTGGGCTATTGATTAGCCATTCAAATTTTTTTTTCCTTCCTAATTTTCTCAGTTTCCTGTGTTCTTTCCCCTTTCAAGTTCTGTGTGGCCTTTCTTTCCTCCCCTTTATTGTATCAAGGAGAGAGAGGTCTCTCTCATCTCTTTCGTTTCTCCAACTAACGGAAGTGTCTAACAACTCCATTTTACCATAAATGTGTGTGGCTAGGCTTGCTCCACACGTGATACTTATTAATATATTTACTCTCCTTTAGATTAAAGCATATCTACTTAGCATATTCACATTAAAAGTCCACTTTGAGAAAAATGTTAATCTAAAACTATTGTTGCATATGAATTTGTCCTCTAAGCTAGTTAGTTAAACCTAACATGCAACGGAATGCACCTACAATTATTTGCCTGTTTAGTAAATTTGTTTAAAGTGGTAGAGAAGAGCAAACAAGGGTTGAAAGTTCAATCAAATATGCGGGAAGGCTTGATTATGATCTCAATGGGATTGGTCCAGGGGGTGGGTGGTTTTGTACTCAATTGAAGGATAAAAACAATTATTAGCTCCTGAGTTTCTGGAAAATAATTACACACATGAGATGATGCTTGGACCATAAAAAATAGGATCACGTAGATTGTGTAAGGTGATTTCTTTTGCCGCATTTGGGACCAGATCTGAGATACCTAAGGCAGAGGAAGATGTCTCTTATTTTTCCATATTGATAAGAAATGGAGAGATGCTGAATGGATGGTTGCAACTGAGGAGGTGGATTAAATTTCGAGCCATAGCTGAGATGACGGATAAGATTGCACCTAGTCCAACTTCACTGATCTAGCTTGTTTCATTGATTGAGACCTCAGAACTTCTGTTACTACTTATGTCAGTTTCCTTTAATGCTAATCTTTTACCATTGGCTTCTATACTTGTCAATATTTTGTACTTAGACATCTCAGTCTGGAGTTTCCTAATACTTTCTGATTAGTTTATCTTGAAGCTAGTAATGACCTACTTTAAAGCACTTCCTTCTGTGAAAGGCTATGAAGCTTTTCTTCTCTGCATAATAGATTCTTACTCTTGTGTGTATTTCCCTTGTTCTTCCACCTTTAGTTGCATCTATTTATGGAAATCTGCTGTGTAGATGGATCTAATTTGGTGTTTTCTTAAACTCATTGCAGTTTGATCATGGAAAATGTCTCTAAAGTTGCTACAAGATGAAGAGAATAGTCCTAATGTGAAATTTGCAACAGGTATTATTTCAGTTATACAGAAATAGCATTTTTTGGTAACCATACTGGTCTTGTTGTGCACCTGCCCATCCTCATGATTGTAGCGACTGTCAGAGATTTGAGTTGCAATTACAGAAGAATAAAGAACAATAGAGCACAAGAACATAAAGATTTACGTAGTTCGTCCCAAATTGGACTACATCCACGGCCGCCGGAGGATTTCTTACTATTTGAAATAGAGTTTTACCAGTACAGGATGAGAATATATATAGCTGGGCCACAATCCTACTACCATGTGAAATTATCTAAATACCCTTACCCAAAAAAATTTATGGGGGCTTTGCCCGAATCCCTGAGCAAGGGCGCTATCCCCCTGCCGCTCTCTGGCAACTTACCGCAAAGTTGGATCCACGGGTTGGGGCTTGGTTTACAGTACTTAAGGCTCTACAAAACTCAACAATCTCCCATTTGGAAACTGAACACATCATCATGTTTCTTCTCATCAACATGATGAAAACATACCTCTGGTAGCACACCCTCAAGCCTTAAGTTTCTAGGCCAACTGAAACTATACAAAGTTTCAGTTTATCAACAGTAAGTATCTTGGTTAATATATTTGTTGGATTTCTTATCTCAAATCTTCTCGAGTAACAACTCTTCATCTTTTAAAATATCATAGATGAATGATACTTCTTTCGAATATGTTTTGTTCTCGAATGAAATATTGGGTTCTTCGCTAGATGAATAGTACTCTGAGTGTCACTGTATAAAGTGCTAATCTCTTTCTCTTTTTCCAATTCGATTAAGAAGTTTTGCGACCAAATCATCTCCTTACTAGTTGCTGTTGTGGCCACATACTCAGCCTTTGTAGTAGAGAGAGCAACAGTTTGTTGCTATTGAGAGACCTCAACTAATAGCAATACCACTCAATATATAGATATAACTCGTAATACTCTTATTATTATCAATATCACCAGCCAAATCAGAACCGACATGACCTTGCAGTAGAAAACTTCCTCCTCTAAAACACAAGTTCATATCTGTGGCACCCTGTAAATATCCAAGTATCCATTTGACGGCCTTCCAATGCTGCTTTCCTGGATTACTCATATAGTTGCTCACAACTTTCACTGCATGTGCTTTAGCTAGTATGGTGCACACCAATGCATATATAAGATTACTTGTCCATGTGAGCACGCTTTGCTTCAGTAGTGGGTGATTATTTTTTAGATAGCCAAAAGTGACTAGCTAAAGGCGTGCTAACTGGCTTGGCATCCTGCATCCTAAAACTTTCCAGAATCTTTTTGATATATTCAACCTGCGACAGAGTTAACGTGCCAGCCACTTTGTTTCTGATAATCCGTATGCTAAGAATCTGGTTTGTAGGTGTCCCAGATCTTTCATTTCATTCAAACTTGCTAGATAACTGCTTTTTCAACTTACCTCTTGAACACAAGAACCGGCTATCAACATATCATCAATGTAAAGCAGTAGAATAATAAAGTTATTGTCATACCTCTTGACATAACAACAATGGTCTGAATGACATCTCGAGAATCCTATCTCATGCATGAATCCGTCAAATTTCTTGTACTACTGCCTTGGAGCTTGTTTTAAGCCATATAGGCTCTTTCGCAGCTTGCACACAAGCTTGTTGTTGCTCTGAGACACAAAGCCTTGAGATTGCTTCGTGTAAATATCTTCTTCAAGGTCACCGTGAAGGAAAGCTGTCTTCACATCCATTTGCTCCAATAGCAAATTCTCAGTAGCAACCATACATAAAACTAACATGATAATAGTTAGTTTCACAACAGGAGAAAAATACTTTCTTTCTGTTGAAAGCCCTTTGCAACCAATCTGGCTTCATAATGCTTGTTGCCATTAGCCTCTTGCGTCACCTATAAACCCACTTGTTATGTAGTGCCTTTTTGCCCTCTGCTTGCGCGGTTAATTCCCATGTATTATTAGCCATTAAGGAATCCATTTCATCTTTCATTGCCAGCTCCCACTTACCTGCATGATCACTCTGTAAAGCCTCATCATAACATTCAGGTTCACCACTATCTGCCAGTAAAAGATAGTGCAAGGCATGTGAATATCTACTTGGAGCCTTGTGTTGTACGGCTGACCTCAATGCAGTATCTGGTATACTTGGCTTCTCTTATATTACCTCTTGGTCATTTTGATTGGGCTTGCAAATATCAGAATTTGAGATATCATCCAGTATAACATAATCAAAGTCTTTAACCTGAGTAATTGCATTGTTAGTATCCGCTGCACCAAACTGTAAATGCACATAACCTGTTCATTAAATATGACATCCTTACTATGAATTATTTTGCGATTTTGCTCATCCCAGACTTGATATCCAAAATCATAAGCACCATATCCAATGAACATACATTTGATAGATTTAGCATCTAATTTAATTTAGTTCTAGAAATCGAATCAATGTAAACGATGAAATGCAACCAAAAACTGAAATAAATAAATAAATTTACCTCTTTTCCACTCCAAGCTTCTTCTGGTATACCTCCATTCAAATGAACAGACGGACCTCGATTTATCAAGAATGCTGCAGTGTTGATTGCAAGAGCCCAAAACATTTTTGGCAGTCCAGCATGTAATCTTATACATTTGACATGCTTATTTAGAGTCATGTTCATATGTTCAACCACATTATTTTGCTGCGGTGCTTCTTTTATTGTCTTTTCCATGTAATTTCCTTTCACAGCACAAAATTCTTTGAACTCACGAAATTTATATGCTTCACCATTATCAGATTGCATGCATTTGACTTTCAATCCTATTTCATTCTCCACCAAAACTTTCATTTTCTGAAAATATCAAACACATCAGATTTATGTTTTAAGAAATAACCCCATACTTTCCTTGTCGAGTCATCCATGAAGGTCTTAGTAAGAAGAGCCTCTTAGGGATGTTGCAGGAGCTGGTCCCATAGATCACTATGCACCAGCTCAAATTTTTGCTTTTCAAGATCCTACAAGTCTTAGAAAAGCTCACTCTTTACTATATTTTCGAAAATACAGTTCTCATATATACCAATGTCGACTGTTTTAAGACCTGACAATTCACCTTTTGAGCACAATAACTTCATCCATTTCTCACTCATATGATTAAGCTTGTTATGCTATAGTTCTGTATATGCCCTCACACGAGCAAGTGTAATCGCATCACGACTGCTCATCGTCATATATAGAGTGCCTTCTTTTCTCGAGCCACAACCATGTCTCTTTTGGTGATTCTCTAAAGACCATCCATGAAGGATACTATAATACCCTTCATCATCTAGCTGTCCTACAGAAATCTGATTCCTCTTCTACCTGGGAATGTGCCTCACGCTTTGTAGCTACTAGACATGTCCATTTGGTGTCTTGATCCGAACAACTCCCTTCCCTATAATCTTCAAGGTTTGTCATCGGTCAAATATACATTTTCAAAATCACCAGAAACATAGTTCTTTATGATTTCACGATTATAGCAGGAGTGAAACAATGCTCCAGAGTCTAAAATCTAAGATTCCACTGGACTGTTCATGCTCAAGATGAGAGCGTCGCTTATTTCTTTCGTGACATTCGCTAATTGCTTGTCTTCATCTTTCTCTAGCTTCTTCTTGGGTGCTCGACAATCAGCCCTAAGATGCCATAATGACGGCAATTCTAGTATGCCTTGCTCTTGCCTCTGTATTTCGGTCTGCCACGATTTGTTGGCTACTTTGATATTGACCTACTTTTATTCTCAGTATTCAAAATCGATCCCGATATCAAATCCAATTCCCTTCTACGAATTTCTTTGCTTAAAATTAGATTTCTGGCATCATTAAACTTCAGAGTTTTCTTTCCTGTAGAACTCATCACTATGGTGAATGTACCATTCCAACTCTCGGGCAAACAAGACAAAAGAATTAATGCCCTTTATCATCGAAATTAATAGAAACAGAAGTCAACTGAGTTGTAACAATTTTAAACTCATTAAGATGTTTTGCCACGAGGTACCTTCTATCATTCTCAAATTAAACAAGCGACGCATAAGATGTACCTTGTTCATCGTAGATGGTTTTTAATACATATTGGCCAAAGCCTCCATCAAGGAGGTCGTAGTCATCTCCTTCACAATGTTGAATGCGGCATTACATGATAGTGATAGGCGTGCCACACCTAGTGCTTTTCTATCCAACACGTTCCAATCTGCCGCAGACATGCCCTTTAGCTTTTCTCCCTTCAGGGGTTGGTACAAGTCTTTACTGTATAGGTAATCTTCGATATGCATCTTCCAAAAACCGAAATCCGACCCATCGAATTTCTCAATCTTGATATTTCTATCTTCTGCAGCCAATTCTCCCACTAGAACCCGATGCTCTGATACCAGTTTTAGTTACTATCACAGATTTGAGTAGTAATCACAGAAATATAAAGAACAATAGAGCACAAAAACATAAAGATTTACGTGATTTGTTCCAAATTGGATTACGTTCATGGCTGCCAAGGATTTATTCACGATTTGAGAATAGGGTTTTACAAGTATAGGATGAGAATATATTTAGTTGGGGCTTAATGTACAGTACTTCAGGCTCCACAAAACTCAACAATGATCTAGTCTGAAGTTAAATATGCAATGTTTTAGAAGTTATCGGGAAAATGTCTTACTATTTTGAATAATTAAGCTTAAAATTGTACCTAGAGAAGTACACAATAAGATTCCCACTGATTTTATTAGGTTTATACAACTATACTCTTGGTCGGGAGATGAATAAATGAGGGGTATTATGCCTGACAGAGACCCACCATTTGGCAAGAGTGGTGTAGAATTATGATTGGTTATGGTATTATTATCCTTGTTCCTTCATGAAGCACAGATTTCTTAGGGTGGTGTACTCATAGCTGATGCATACAGATACTTGGATACTCTGCGCTTGGATTATTTGATCACAGTTGGATGTATTGGATAGTCCTTCAAGGCATCCTAAAGTTTATGCTGCACCTGCCAAGATATGTATGAGATGACAAAAGTTATAAATCCAATACGTGAATGATGAGATTTTCACACAAATCACTGTACTCAAAAGCTTAAGATAGTGGAGTTTTATGGGCCAACAGTGTATATCAAGCAAGCTTGACACTTCCCCTCAAGTGGAACTTTGGCTGCACGGGAAGGACTACTGCATATATGACTCGCATATAGGCCAAACATAGGTGGTAAAATATGCTTCCCTTACTGATAGCAAGTTTTGGGCCCAGAACTACTTAAAATAGTTCACTAGTTCCGTGTCAAGTAACCTTTTCACCTAAAAGCTTTTGCGCATGGCTTGCAGATGATGGATCAACATTGAATATGAAGCTCAAAAAACAATTTATAGGTGGTTATATAATCTGTCAGATTTATAATATCGATGGAAAAGAATTGTTTAGGTATCTATTATTACTTGGATTTTTATTTTTGTAGCCTCCAATTTATAATGTTCTATCTAACTTTTATTTTGAATAATTCAAGTTCGGTTAAAGAATATTAACATGCAATGCACACGCATATCAATGTATATGGTGGTGACACATGTCATACTCACATATTTTTATATTCTCACCTGTGTTGGTTTTTCTACAATTGTTGTGCGGGTGTCCATATCATGTCATGTCACCTAAGAAGTACGGACATGTCGCTAGGATGTCTTATCCATATTGGACATGTATCCGATGCAGATACACCACAAACACACCAAAAATCGTATCAGACACGCTATACGGCATGTCCAATAAAATAAAAGAAAAAATACCATGTCATTGTCGTGCCCAAGCTTCTTGTAAATTGTGTCCTTGAAAAATGTGTAAAACAATTTGGAAAATTGAACATAAATGTTTCTTAATTAGTAGCATCTATCTGTACTATTTTTATAAAGTTATTCTTTAATTTTTTTTATGGACATTAGTCGAGTTCGGTTTCTATGTTTGAAGAAGTGATTTTTTGTATTTACATTCTACGCTGATCTTTTACTCGCTATCATCATTAGCTTTTCTTTTTATCTTTTTACCTATAGAGGGTGATGGAGAGAAATAGATGTATGGTTGATGGCGAGGCTTTTCCTTTGTAAAGAATGAAGAGATACGAATCCATATGTTACTAGTGCTTTCATTTTAGATATTTTTAGTTAAATTATTATGTTAATAATAAAATAATATATATGTATATTATATTTTTCCATATCCTTGTCATGTTTGTGTCCTTTTTTTTTCCCAAATATCGTGTTTTGTATCCATGTGAATTCTTGTCTGAATTTTTGTCCTTGCTTCCTAGCATATATGAACCCACATTCACAAGTATTCTTCCTTCTACACATTATCTTGGAGTTCTAATAAACCCAAGGCTGCATCTTAGGCTACTATACGCTAATGAGTCATATTTCGAGATCCAATCTACTTTCTCTGGCTGGATTGGACTTAATCTTTCTGGTTTCTACGCATGTAATAGCAGTGGCTTTCTTTGATGGTTATAAATTGGTATTTGAAGCATAGGTTTCATGAACTCAATTTTACATTTTTTGGGGTTGTAACATGGATTGGACTCCGGCAGACCCATGCTACGCCAAGTTTGCCCGTCCACCCTCAGTGACTTGTGCAAAAATAAATATAAAAATGCCAAGCCTTTAACCATTTTGAGGTTTTTAATTCATATTGTTAGTTATTTATGTTTATTAATGAATCTATTGTGATGTTTAGCTCAGGTGAAGATCTAAAGGATATTGGTTTGTTGGTAGGTGTTGTTTTTAGGTATGAGGCACAGCATAAACTCTTTTTCCTTTTGTTTTTACTTCCTTTTGGCTTTTTTTCTCTTTTCATCTCAAAATAACATTTCGACTTAAATGAAAAGAAAGCCTTTTTTAATAGTTTCTTCCCCTCTCTGATCAATTCATAAAGCAAATCATACCTCAACTTAATGTGAAAAAGAAAAATACCCTACAAGTAGAAAGGATACACAAATCTAAGGGAAAAAATAATGAACAGTAAATAATAAATTATTTATATTGATGAGAGTGATGAAGCTAACTTAGATTATAAACCAATGTCTAAAATAGCGATAATAGAAACATTTTGCTTCTGTTAAGTTATATCGCAAATAGCATAACTCATAGTGTAGGTTATGCAGTTTCCTATTTATTTATTTAAAATAAATATGAACTTGTAAATAATATTTTTTATAAATTGGAAATTAAATTAAGAAATCTAAAAAATATTTAAAATAACTAATAATATATGATCTATTCTAAGTTTCAAAACTGTTTCACGATAAGTTTCACACACATCTTTATAAATTATATTAAGTTTGAAATTGTAATTTCAGACATCATCATCAAGAAAACAATATTACAAATTAATTATTATAGTTTCATTCATCGCCAATATAAAATATAGTTTATAATGCTCGTTTCCTTTTGTTTGTATTTGTTCATTTTAATTTAACTGAGAGTTTAATAGAATAAAAAGTAAGAAATTCCAACAATTGAGAAGAAATTACAAGTAAACATGCAAGCAAGCAATTGCAAATTAGCAAGTTAGTAATTCCATAAGTATTCAAATAAGTAAATAATAAGCAATTAAGTAAGAAATTGCAACACTCTAACAATCAAAGCAAATAATCAACAATAGTATGGAAATTATATAAATAACAACAAATAATGTGTTATAACGCAAGGTAACATAGTATAATGTAGATTAATGTTAATAACACATTGTTAAGTGCATTAAGTTATTTTCAACTGTTAAATAATGTTGGGTTTGCGTTAGGTATCAAAACACAATATAATAGGTTTCGGCTGATGTAGGTTCAAATCCTGCGGAAGCCTAACTAGAATAGTAGATGATTTGGATGATCTTGTGGGCGAAGTCATTCCAGCTCTTGCCATTTGCTAACAGAGGCAGACTTGGCTTCTCTATGCAGAATGGCAATCTGACCTTATTATTAATATATTATTATAATAATATGCTAATGGAAGCTATAAAAAATCCCCCCCCCCAAATCAGCAATTTCACATTTCAATTTATGTCTAGGTTTGCCAAATAAGGAAAAATTTTACAGGACTGCTGTTAGATCAGCTTTATTATATGGTACGAAATGCTGGGTTATAAATAAACGTCTTTCACAGAAGATAAGTGTAACAGAGATGCGTATGTTTCGCTAGATATGCGGCAACACTAAGAGAGATAAAGTGAGAAATGGAGATATTTGTGCTAAAATAGGTGTAGCACCTATCGATGCGAAGATGCGAGAAAATCGCTTACAATGGTTTGGTCATGTGCAATGTAGACCTACAAATGCATCAGTTCGACGAAGTGAGCTTATCAATGTAGGACATGTTAAAAGAGCGAAGGGAAGACTGAATAAAATATGGATGGAGGTGATACGAAAAGATATGGATTTTAGAGGTTTAAATGAGGAGACATTACTTAATAGGAATGAATGGAGAAGGATTATCAACATGATCGATCCGGCGTGATTCTTTTTTGGTTCATGTAGCCTACCCCAAGTACTTGGGATAAAGGCTTAGTTGTTGTTGTTGTGTTTGCCAAATAAGTATATGCACTATGATACTAAAATTTTGATAAAAATATTTCTAATATGCAGGAAATAAGTTGAAAATATTGTTTTGATCACTATACAATGTTTTGTCACCTTCAGTTATACTTAGCCTTCTAAAGGGCAATTCAAGAAACATAATTCCACAAAATACCATGCTACTCAATTTTTAGGAAGATGAGGTCCTATTTACCTTGTCCCTTTTTTCTAGCCTAATGCAATTTTGATCTCGTCACACTTCATTAAATTGTTGATCAATGCAAATGCGATGAAACTTGATTGACTAATGAGCTTTATATTCTTTCATTTAGGTGGTGTCCAAGTCACCACTGATCTAGTCTGCCAGTCAACGGCCATAGTCATCCCTTTCCCAATCCCCTTCTAAAGGGGTAGCGTTGCCTGATACAAACAGGGCTCGGACCGTTGACATCTCGCATGCTTACTAGGCATATTTTATCATGGTTGCAGAGACGTGCGTCTGTTAGTCTGTTTTACATGCTTAAATGACATTATTTGGACATGACTATTTAGTTTGCTATGTTAAGTCTTTACAATATCTCTTATAATCTTCAAAATTTTTAATCTTTGCCACTCAGGTGCATCTCATCTACATTGCTGCATTTGTTTACTGTAAAATCCAGATCCTGCATAGATGAAATCGTATGCACCCAACTGAAATAGCAGTAGCAATCACAGTTCAAAAATCTGTGATCAGTTTTACATGGCATGCTCTGCGATATATTGGAGGCTCCATTGCATGGGACATTGCTGATGGCCTTTTGATGCGGCGTGTGGATTTATTGAGCCCAGTTGAAACATCGCCTGATGAATCCAGCAAATGAAATGCACCTACTCAAGCCATTTCATGGTAAGACAGCTTCGTACTGTTGGATTCTGATCAAGATGCAGACAAATGGCTTACCTCTGTTCTTGAGGGCTAGGGGTCTGATCTCCATAGTAAACCCTAGGCAGTAAAACCCAGACCGAATGAGGTAGCCAGTGACATCTATGATAACTTCTTTCGAAAAGAAAGTTATCCGGATGCAGAATTGTCTGTGCAGAGTTCTATTTCTTGTAGTCTGTTTGCAGGAGAGCATATGATGATATAAGGGTTCCGTTAGGCGTTAGAAAATATTTCAACTTAGCTACCTTTGTTTTGAATCTTGTACTTCGGACCGGGTTCGTGCAAAGAGCAAGATAAAAGTTCAGGTGGATCTGTGGATTAGTCCACTTGAAACTGTAATATGCTGTATTCACTTAAACTGTCAATGTTGTGTCAATTAGATGGAAGGTTGTTAGTCATTAATATCAAGCTCAGAAAAATGGTTGCCACTCTTACTATTACAATAGCATCACATCAACCTGATCACATCTCAAGTCTCTTAATCATCGGACAAGCCATTCTGTCAACAAATTGCATTGGAGTCATCCGATGATCTTAGATGACAAATATATGGTCTCTAACCCATCAATGGACGGGAGACGTCACAGAAGTGATGCAGACATCTTCAGACCCCCCCAAGTCCATTGTTGTTATATGTTCAGATATTACAGTTTCACAAAAGTGATGAAGACATCTTCAGATGACAAAGTCTATTGTTGTTAGATGCTTAGATATCACAGTTGGCTAGGATAGTGACTTGCACGGACAACAAGCAGCAGATAAAAAGAGAGTTGGTGGAAGGTTGAGGAAGTTTTCCGTGGAGGCTAGAAAGGAATCTAGTTTAGACGAGGATAATCGCGTGAAAGCAAATTGACTGTCAAAATGATGAAACTTGATCTGTCCCGTCACTATGAGGCAGCTCACGCAACAATGCTCTTAGTATCATGTAAGGTGATGATTGGTTCGCGCGCTGTGATTTTGATTCTAGCTCTCTCTCCTTGGACCATTTAGCACAATTAGATACTCCCTCATTCGTAGCGCTGTGATTTTGATTCTAGCTCTCTCTCCTTGGACCATTTAGCACAATTAGATACTCCCTCATTCGTAGGACAACACGACAATTGGAACGTCTAGAACCGCAATTCCCGGGATGCAATCAGCAAATCACAGCTCCCTCGCTTGCATAGGTCTCTTGACAAAGATATGATAAAGGCATACTAGTAGTAGCTAGAGAAAATTAAAAAGATCAAGATGGACTTTTGTAACTAGATAAAGTGAGTATTCACAATAAATCATCAATAATTACCTATAGCTTATGATTGTAAATTATGGAGGAGATTGCGGACTACGATGGTCAATGGTCTAGTGTAGGAAATTAACTGTGATCGGAATACATGGATTAAAAAAAATAAAAAAACTTTTATTATTATTATTCATGGTTCTAGACTCTAGAACTTGATTGTATCTATCGGTACTTCATATCTATTTCAAGGAGCCATGGATGGTGGATATATTATAATTTCTACTATTACAATGATTAGAAAGACTAAGGCATATATACTAACTTGCATGTCATGGTTGTTAAAGTCACAACGGCTATTTATCCGATAAGGTAGGCCTTTGGAATCCACAAAGAAAAGGGGTTCTTGCATCTTTATAAATTATAATTTAGTCCCTCAAATTTTTATATTTAGAGTTTAGTTTTCCAAATCCTTTAAGTTACTACAATTTAATCCCCAAATTTATATTTTAGCATGATTTTTCCGTTTTATCCCTGATTTTCTTCACTTAATTTCCCCTTTCCTCTTCTCCTTCTCTTCTTAATTCTTATTAGGTTCTTTCTTGTTCTTCTCTTTTATCTTTATTTATTTATTGGGTTCTCCCTCTTCATATTGGATAAATTCATTTCTAGATTTAATACATTTAGTGAAGAATAATACATTTGTTCTCAATATAGAGAGGGAGAGAGAGAAGAGAAGAAGAAAGGAGAATCCAATAAGAATTAAGAAGAGACGGGGAAGAGGGAAGGGGAATTAAGTGAAGTAAATCATGGATAAAACGAAAAAATCGGACCAAAATATAAATTGGGGGACTAAATTGTAATAATTTAAAAAATTTAGAGGATTAAATAATAAATATAAAGATTTGGGAGACTAAATTATAATTTATAAAGATTTAATGAACAGATTTGTAGATCTGTAAATATCGGTAAAAAAAAAATTCACCAACTTTGATATCGTACTCAGATACTAATTTGCTTGCTCAGGTCTACTGTGTCATATTTACTTAAAGTAATGCTAGTGTGATAAACTGGCTGACCCACTCTCCTTGGTGTGCAAGAAATTTGGGGTAATGACAAGACATGTGAACTAGGAAAATAAAAGAAAGAAAAGAAAAGAAAAAGGGTCCAACATTGTGATTTTAAAAAAAAAAAAATAATAATAATCTTATGATAGCACACGACCCTAGATCACTAGTGTCATACCCATCCTCCGTTTTCAGTGTGTTGTTTTTTTGCTAGACTAGATTCTTCATTGATTACAACCGATTATATTTGGAAACATCTCTTGGCGTAAGATCCAGAAATTTCAGCATTGTACTCATTAGTTACATAATTCGAGCACATATTACGCCTCCTCCCTCCAAGTAATGTTGGACACAAATTTATGCAAAGCAACAACTTGACAATATGGCATCTCGGATTAATGAATGATAGCTACTTCCTAGATCACTCTGAAAGGAGTTCATAATACTCATGGCATTTGTCTCCACCACAATTTTATGTCCTGGAATTTTATCTGAAGCCTAAACAAAAGGCTTCTATAAGCCTCGAATCTCCATTTTTGGGTTGTTAGAGATCGAATCTCCTAATTAGATCTTGAAAGTAGATGGGGATCGCAACTTCCAATCCTATCTCGTAAACCACATGAGATCAATGTGTCGAGACCATCGAGATAGATAAAACAATAAACACGCATGAAGAACACAAAGAATTACGTGGTTCGGCTGACCAAATTCGACTTACGTCCATGAGGCAACTATGAGAAAGATTCAGTATGAGAAATAAAAATATTATAAAAAGATATTCAATTATATCTCTACCTCACACATCTCTCATGATAACAAAAGTCCTATCTCTCATCTCTCTCTCTCTCTCTCTCTAACACACACACACACACACACACACACACACACACACACACATATATATATATATATATATATATATATATATATATATATATATATATATATATATATATATATATATATATATATATATATATATATATATATAATATTCTTATTAGAATAACATTATCATCATCTAATTAGTATTTCAAACCAATTAGAACTATTTATCTAATCCAGCTCCAACTAGGACTCACATCATCCCTGATTATATATGGACACTCAACAGATACGAGACACAAGCTTGCCAACAATCTCCATCTTGGTTTGTATTTGATGAGCCATGCAAGTTGGAGAAACTTTATCGTTCTCGTCATTTATTTCACAGCCATCCAATGCACATACACCATACTCTACCTAATGGAAACAACTCATACAATCACTATTATCTCAATACTTAAGTACTCATGATCACTAAATCATGCTCTGTTCACGAGTACTCATGATCAATAAAACCATACTATTGAATACTCATGAACATTACATTATGCTTTTCATTGAGCACTCATAATTGCTACGTCGTACTCCGTTGAATAATCACGACTACTAAACCACGTTATTCACTGAGGACTCATAATCGTTGCACCGTATTCCACTAAACACTCATGACTATTATACCATGTTCTTGACCAAGCGCTCATCATTGCTATACTATGCTCCACGTCGGTCAAAATATCATGACTACCTTAACACTCACAATTACTTTTCATGTCATGCACTAGACAAATATGATCGCTACCCCGCACTGTGTCTTGATCTAGAAAATCATGACCATTTCTAAAGACAAATATAGACAATTATATATTACTATGTGCTACATCATATCACGAAGTAACTGCATTTATCACTATAAAGCACTACACTTTACTTCATTATTAGACAATCAACTTACTGTCGATCGTCGATTATCCTGGTCAACATCGACCCTCGATCATCGTGGATCACTGGTAATTTGCATAAAACTTGTTCTATATATTAGATTTTGTCCAATCTGTGTCCACCACTACATATAAAATACTGAAAAACATAGAATCCAACTCCTACATCACCTTATTCTGATACTAATTTCTCGATCCATATTCTGATCAACCATATACGTAAAATTTATGCAAATTCGCATATCAGTTTTCAGCCGATCCTTTTATTGTTTTCTACTCTTGAGCCAATAACAAATCACATCATGTTAACATAGATATGGTGTTTTGTATTTGTCTCTACACAAGATTCTAATCTAAATTCTCATCTTTCAAATCTTGTTCCTGAACCCAGACATTGATCCAGCCACCATCGGCCACCCGAAGCCACCATTGGACACCGGGTTGATCTCGCATATCGCTTGGCATGCTGCCCGCGCACGATCCAGTGCGGGGCGGGCGCGCTGCTGCTTGCACGGGCCCTATGCCCACGTCCTGTGCATGCACATTGCGCACGCACACGTGGTCGCCGCCCACTACCCCATGCACGCGTCCACCAGCATGGTGCCACCCGGTGGATCAGCTGCCTGTTGGCTGCCGATTGGGCACGTCGCCCGTGCCGCCACCTACGCTGCTGATCATAGCCTTTTTTTTTTTTTTTTTATTCTTAATATTGCTTTTGATTCCTCTGCTAATTGTGCTTGCCGACTTGGCATCTTCTTGTCTCGTGAACTTGATTTTGGATCTATTACCATGGCTCTACTGCCATGGCTGTTTGGAATCGAAAACCCTGATCAGACCTTGAAAGTTGTTGGGGAATGCAACTCCCAATGCAATCTCGTAAATCCATGAGATAAATACATCGAGATCATCGAGATAGAAAAACAATAAACACACAAGAAGAATACAAAAAAATACTTGGTTTGGCCAACTAAATTCAATTTATATCGGGGACAACTATGAAAAAGATTCACTAAGAGAAATAAAATATTATAAAAGAGATTCAATTAACTCTCTGTCTCTCTGTCTCACGATATTTTACATAATAATAAAAAGTCTTTTCTCTCATCATTCATATCAATATAAAAAATATATAGAGTGTTCCTTTTCACTTATTAGAATAATACATTGTTATCATCTAATTAATATTTCAAATTAATAAAAATATTGGTTATCTAATCCGAGTTTAATAGGAACTCATTGATATCTCCCTTCTATTAACCTTATTTAGGATATATCCTTAGAAAGCATTTAATTACGATGGTTTATTAAATAAATTAGCTTCAATATTATAAAGGAATTGTTGGATATATGTTGTCAGCATAATTTTTTTTTTTCTTGCATTGGAGTTTACTTTTTTTTTTTAGAATAAAATCAAGGACCAATCCTCATATCTTCCCCCAACAAACCCCTTATTTTTTTTCTTTAATTTTCAGATTTTTTTTTTCCTTCAAGGTGGCCCCTCTAAATCCTAAATTTTATAATTCCGTCCCCTATGAAATTTCAGTTTTAATTATAAAAATCATGATTATTAGAGATGAATAGCTCGCTTATTGTCTGAAGATAATATCTAGTTTTCATCTAGTTTTCTTTGGCTGATTAATAAAATATTTTTTTATTTTTTTTTGAACTCCTAAAAATTCAATAATAAATGACTGTCTTAAGATTATATTTACATTATAATATCTTAAATTTTCATAGGAGTTAAAAAATAGAAATACGAGTTATAAAACAGAAATATTTATATTAGTATTATATCATCTTAAATTTATAAAGGAGCTATAAAATAGAAATATTATCTATTTTTTGGGCTGGAGCTCTATCCCGCTCTCCAATAAGTTGTCCAGACAGTTCGATCTTAAATAATTCCACCTCCTAGTTCAGATGTCTAGATCTGTACCCACTTCCAATTTGGAGAAAAAAGTATTAATGACTGGACTAACTTATTTTAACTTCTATTGCTTTTTAAGCACCTTCTAATAGATGTGTTAGTTAAGTATTTTTATTTATTTATTTATTTATTACCATCAGAGGAACAAAATCCTTAAGGAAGGGAAATTACTCAGCACTTTCCTTCTTCATTTCAAACTTACCAACTTTGGTCAGCCACTTCTACTTTAATGTCACGTGATATTGACCCATTAATTATACAGTAAATATTTACTTGTTAATGATACCTTGTTAGCTAATGGTTGCAATTTATATAGCGGTATTTATTTTTAAAAATTATAATTAAATGTGCTTTCGATGTAATTTAAACCTGAGTGGCTTTGATACCATTTTGAAGTTCCAATCACTAAAAAAAACTCCGAAATTATCGTGAGGTTGAAAGAAATTAATTATGTCTATAGTTCCTTGAGACGAGAAGTTTAGTAAAATTCCATCATTTATCTTTTATTTTTATTTTTGTTTGAGAGATATATACAACTAGAAGAAACATTACCTCTAGCAAGCCTTAAAATCATATAACTAATCATTGAGCAAAGAGAATAAGATCATGCATGCTTAATTAAATATAATTGAGTTGAAAAGTACGTGAACGATAGGTAGCCTTCGTTCAAAGAGAGAACTAAAATTTTAGTTTTAGTCAGGGCACATCAATCCCCATCTTGGTATTATTTGTATAGAATTGCAATTAAGTTAGTAAATCAACTTCAATCAATACCGTTTATCTTCTCTAATTTATTTATTTTTTAAAATTTAATTTTTAATGTAGGTGGCTGTTCTAATTTGTTGGCTTACAGAGAGTTGGAATTAAGTATGCATCTTGTGCCAACTATATGTATATAGCTCATACGGCAAGGTCACTTTCTTTTATATTCTAGCGAGTTCTAACATCTACATCGCCAGTACAAGAGAAGTTTTTTTTTCCCCTCTCTCTCCTCAATTTGTTATGAGAGAAGCATAGAGGCCTTTTTCATTTTTATTTTTTTTTATTTTTTACATCTCTATATCATATGAATCTTATTCCAAAATGTTGTAGCGCCAAAGTAGTTACTGTTCTCCTTAAAATGCTTATTTTCTTCAATTGCCATTGATATTAATTATCACAATAATTATTCAAAATTATAATAAAAGAAGAACAAAAGAAAACAAACGTCTGTCTCTCTTTTACAGAAGTGGGTTCTTGATGTGGTGGTGGGATCTATCTAATAGATCCTGTTGACGATCCGATCCTAGCTCTCTCTCTCTGCTGGTCCAAAACCTTCAAGGCTCTCGCGGGTAACTTGATGTGCCAAATCTCCCCTAAAGTCTTCTTATGAAGGCTATTTATACACTTTAGTTGGTTATGAAAGTTTCCTTAGGGATATGAATGGAATATCTTCATGTTTATCAAGGATTTTAATCAAATATCCGATTTTAATTTAAATCTCTTGATTTTGTATTATGGTGGAATTCAATTCGGATATTGGATAATTTCAAATCTCAATCAGAAGCTATTATAGAAATTAAAAGTTAGCTTCACGTTTTACTTTTATGCACAGAACTAAGCTTTTGCGTCTGATTGGCCAACGCGAGGCTAAGAGATTGCCTCGTGTCTGACTGGCTACAAAGCTACTGGTTCTTCCTCTTCTTTAAAATTTTCTCCTAAAACAGTTACATGTGGCATTTGCCTCCTAAAACAGTTACATGTGGCATTTGCCGTGTAAATCCACGTAAGATTCATATACATCCTAAAATTCGCTAAAAACGCTTTTTTTTTTTTTTTTAATCAAATCATACATCTAAAGAGTCAAGAAATAAGAGACGTGAGGGACTTTGGGATTACTATTACGAGTGTATTGTAACGTTCACGCCATCCGAATAATTTTATAGTTTTTATAACATTATGATTTTATAGTTTTTGCGAAGCAAAGGATGAGAGAAGTTGAAAGATATCTTAATAAAAATAAAGTTTGATTTTTTTATTAGTTGGCTATCCCATTTAACATAATCCAAAAGATACTTTAAGAATATATTTAAATTTAATTTTCCTAACTAACCATATATGTCATAATTAGTTAGTATCCTAATTACATCTCCCCATTCCTAACAAAATGGAAAATCAATTTCACTTTATTTTCTCTAACCGCATCAACAATGGTTTAAGTTGAAGATTAGACTTATCTAGACTTTTTAGCAAACATATATCCTAAATCTTCGCTATTTCAACCCCAAGTGAGTCCTAGATTGACAGAAATCGTAATAATCATTATTATCTTAAATTTAAATTTCTCTTTATAAGTTTTTCTATTGATAATTGAATTTATTTCTTTAAATTAAGTTTTTTCTTGAATATATATATATATATATATATATATATATATATATATATATATATATATAAAAGAAAGTAGGGATTATGATGGAGTATTTATTTAAAATATGTCAAAATTGTTTTGATCATGGACCTTGTTACCAATGGAATATTTTAGATGTCATCCATGAGAATGCTAAAAAGACTAAATTTTTATTAAAAAAAGAATTGCTTGACAAGGGGTACCCAACTGGGCTATTTGCTCGAACAACGGTCGACGCTCGCATCGATAGCGACAACTATGAGTTGTGGTTAGGGCAGAGCAGAAATCCAAAAAAATCGAACCGAACTGTAAAACCAAACCAATCGATTCGGTTTATTCGGTTTTCCGTTCGGTAATCGAAATTAATTACGGATTTCGGATCGGGTTTTGGTGATTTTAACTCAAACCGAAACCGACCGAAAAAACCAAATTTTGCAATCTTAGTTTATTCTGTTTCTTTGATTTATTTTCAATGTAGTTTTCTTTTAAATCTTTAATAAAAAAATATGTAATTATTTTAATATATAGAAAAAGAAAAAAATAGAAAGAAAAATTATTATTTTTTCCTATAAAATACATGCGTTTATAACATATTTAGTTTCAAATCCAAATAATCGAAAACCGACCGAATCGAACCGAAAATTCGGTTTCAGTTTTTTTGGGAGTTCGATTGGTTTGGATTCTACAATTGCGATTCGGTTTTCGATAGAAATTTTTTACTCAAAACCAAATCGAACCGACCGATACTCACTACTGGTCACGATGGCTCATTAATTGCTGCATTGAAAGGTCTATTTTGTTTTAAATGCCATCCACGATTGGCTTGATCCCATTAATGGTGCATCCTGGCACAGTCACATATGTTCATTGCTATTATTTTATGTTTTATTTAGCAGACAATAATGAATGAATGGAGATCATGAATAACTATTTATTTGAATAAGAATTGTTGTAAAGATATCTCGACTGATTAACCGTGACACTTTAAATACTTTACTGAATTTGTTCTAGAAGTGGAATTTTATTATCTTAGAATGAATAATGTAAACATTGATGGGATTTAAAGAAATTATTGTACCTTCATTGGCTGATGACACTGAGTTGTTAACATCAATTGAATTGAGTAATATAAATGAAAGATTGAGAAAGATATATGGGCTCTGGGAGAAATCAAGGTTGTTTTGGGCTGATAAAATGGATGTGATTATTGTCATTGTATCCCATATACATAGGGATTCGGAATAAGCTCCAATCAAAAACTTATCTTCGTATCTCATATACATTAGGAGATCGAGATATGATCCGACCACAACTATTGTTAACTCCCGGATTATAACGGGGATTATTCAAGATATCTAGTTCCATATATTTTTGTTTTTCAAATACCTTAATAAAAACTAATGACACATAAAAACAAGAAATAAATGCATAAATATGATAATGTATCTATGGTTTGCTTTGTTTAACTAATTTCCCAATATTATTTTGGATTTATATTACTATATTATCATTGATCGCTCTACTGATGATTTGGATGTGCATGTACAAACTTAGAGATTGATCCACTGGAAATGGAACTGGATCTAACCTACTTTTAGGAGTAGGCGAACCTGCAAAATTGATTTATGGTGGACTAATTCTTTCATGATGTAATAAGTGTCATTCGCACATTAGTTATTTTGATTTGATATAGTTATTATTGATTTTGGTGTTATTCTTTTTACTACTTTCTATAGTTTTATTTGAATAAAATTATCATTTTCTATACCAAATTCATTGGTTATTTGAGAATTTATTAGTTATCTTAAATTATTAGTGTCCAATTTCTACTGTGATTGATTGTATTGTAAAATTAAGACTAGTCATGTCATTACATGTTGTCAAACTACTCAGTTATTTATATACATGATGGTGGGATATTTTCATTGGAGAAGTCTTGGAGTGGATTTAAGTTGAAAAATATTGCATAAACCATGTGTTTAGTACCTTAAAGCCAAGATTTGACAAATTTATAATCTGATCTTGAAAATTTTATGTAGCTAAGATTTGTAGATAATTAAATCCTCTTTCCAGTGGTAGTTTAATTAGCTCAATTAGGGAGGTCGGATGAAGATGTGATGCTTATTTTACTAAAGTATTGCACAATGGATTCTGTGTTGAGCCACGGATGGCTCGGTGTGGTGCACCGGTGAACTTACCAAAGTGAACCTAACAGAAAGCAGCTGCTAATGCAAACCAACAGTTTCTAAGACTAGGATTCTTAGTCTTGAATTAGATTTTGAGTGTTTTGAATTGGTTTAGGTATTAGTTTCAGACTAGGTATTTTCCAACAACCCTAACTATAAGAAAAATCTTGGAGAATTGCTTTAAGAGATCTTTGAAGACTTTCGAAGAGACTTTGTGATGACTTTGTGAATGTTTTGAAGATTCAAGTTCAAGCGAAGACTTTTCTAAAGATTGCCTTGAAGATTTTTGTAGAGCCTTATTTTGGAGATCGATGTCTATATCAACATCTCCATCATTCTAGACATTGCTCATATAGAAATTTTAGATGTTTTGTTTTTCTTTTGATTTTTAAGCTTAATCTGTATTATGAGTGGACGTTTATCACTTGAGTGGATTAAGTTTCAGACTTCTAATTTATGGTGTCGAGCAAATTAGAAAAATACATTTTTAGATCATTATTAGTACTTATGACTGTCTAATAGCTATGAGAATGATGAATTGTAAAAGTCAAAATTGATAACTTTTTGGTTTGTTCCATTAAAACAAGAGGGATTCAATGATAATAAAAGTCATGACAATAACTCTAAATCTTGTCAATAAAATTCTCTAGTGATGACTAATTATTGTCGCCTTTGCCGCTATCACTAGAACTTCTCGTGGCAATTTTATGATTTTGTCATGAAAAATCGATACATAGGGAAAATTTATACTTAGTTTTTGTGATGTCATTTTTTGTTATTAAAACTTAATCTTCTGTGACAGCAATCGTGGACTCAATAACTTATATGTGATAATATTTTTGTTATAAAGGAATATTTGTTATCACGTAATACTCATTTTGTGGCAACATTTATTGTCACAAACAATATATATTAGTGACAGATGGTAATTATTGTCACTACAAAATAAATTTAATGACAATCGATATTGTAACTTTTTTAGAGGTAATGTTTACAAACACCCCATTTTAGTGACAAGTTTAACCTTATCAGTTATCACTAAAAACACATCACTAAAATGATGTTTTTATGAAGTGTTGCTGAAGGAATTTTTTTACGTTTAAAGAATGTATTAAATATTATGTATTTCTTTATGATTGTTTACCTATTCATTCTTATTGTGCGGGGCTGCATTAATTTTTTTTTTTTTTTTTTCAATTACTTCAGACTGAAAAACAATTATATATTACACAACTACTCGAGATTATAACACATGGAGTTCGTTACATCTAAGTAATGGTTGAAGAGACTCAAAACTTAGGGAGAATAGAGAGTAAAAACAATTTTATATGGTGCATTGTATTCTGATCATGAGTTTTTGTCTCTTAGTAAGATTTCTCGTATTTAGTTAACGTATAGCGTAGATAATTGGGGATCCTATTTGACCTTTTACTCGTGAGATTAGTGAAAATTTGGGAGAACATTCAAGTTTTCAAAATATTAAGTATTACCTCTCAAATAGGGATGATAATTAAGGACTAATTACTGGTTTATTCTATTCAAATTTTCCGAATAAGAAAATAAAATTTTTATTTTAGTTAAGAAATTTGAATATGGCAGGTTAAAAATCGGTCATTGAATCTGTCCATTCTCATTCTTTACTCGCAAATCATAGCATAGAAAAAGTATTAAATTTGAGTAAATATTATACATTGCTAACTAATAATACTTAGGGGTGGCAAACAGGCCGCTCGGCGTGGCATGTGCCGGATGAGCCGTGCCTCGCCCGGTACGGCCCGAGCCGTGCCGCGCCCGGTACGGCCCGAGCCGGGGTCGCCCGTCCCGGCCGAGTCGTGCTTGACACGTACCAGGCATGGCTTGGTCCTTTTTTTTTTTTTTTAAAAAAATTTGATTATAGCCGTTATGGTGGGGGTTTTTGCAATTCTTTTTTTATACAGAGCCCCCCAACGGCCATATTTTTAACCGTTGAGGTGATTCTTGCAAATTTTTTTCCCAACGGTCAAAATGTCCGTTAGGGGGTTGCAATTTATATTTGAAAAAAAAAATATTTCTTTTCCTATAAATAATTTCTCGTCTCCTCAATTTCTATTATTCACACAAACAAATTCTAACTCTCAAAACTCCTCTTAATTCTTAACTCTCTCAAACAAGCATCAAGCGATAAAGAAATCTCAAGCAACCAAATCTCAACATCATGATTCAAGCACGCTTCATTGGTCTTAACTCTAATCTCTCAAGCAAGTTTCTTTTTGATTTTTCAGTTTCCTTCATCTAGTACTCATTTTTCTACTCTATCTCTCAAGTGGTTCACTGCTCAAGAGGTATTTATAATTTGAAGTTTTTTATTCGGTTTTTTTGAGATTTTTTTATTCAATTTTTTCAAGATTTTTTGAAATGGATCCATACTCGTCCGGCGCTTCTTACTCTCAAACCGCGGGTTCTTTTTCTCCTTTTTTAACAAGTGAAGAATATTAAAATTTTTGCCAATCCTTAAAACACCCTCCTCAAGTACCATTTTTTATGCCCAAAAAAGGACCAACCAAAGCAAGCATACCCGAAACCCAAACAACCACCCCCGCTATGACTTCTAGATCGAACATAAGGAAACATTTTGAAAAAATTATGGAAAATAGTTGTAATGACCTTCATTTTTTATACGCATAAATAATTCAAAAATAAATAATAAAATAATAAATATAAATTTTCACTTTCTATAATTTCTAAATTTTTAATTTTCTATAACTCCTAAACTTTTCATCTTCTCCAACCTCCAAACTCTTCATCTTCTCCATTATTTCAATAATGAAACTCCCATCAATTCTCAAAATTAAACTCCCATCAATTCTCAAAATTAAACTCCCTAATTAAATTAAAACCTTTCATATTCTAAACCCTTCAAAATTAATCTAAAACCTTTCAAATTCTATAACCCCTCAAACTCTTGAAATTCCATAATACCTCAAACCCTTTAAATTCTATAACTCCCAAAACCCTTCACATTGTATAACTCCTAAATGCAACACTATATAAACCTAACATCTTTTCTAAATTCAATCTACACTCATTCTCTAAAATTTCTCTCTTCCTCTCATCACGCCGAAGGAGCCGCCACCAGAGTCGCCACCGTCGGAGCCACCACTTTGCCCGAAATGAAAACATTTCTCCTTATCTTTCCACATCTTAAATTATCACATTTTTGTCAAAAAGTTAGTAATAAACTATTTTCTTTCTTATTGGGTTAAACTATTGGGCCTTAAAACTACTTTACCCATTATCTAATAACCCTAATGATTTAAGAATAATATCCATCATTTTATAAACCCAATGAAATGGAGTCAAACTTATTTCCTAATTTCAGACCAACTTAACTTTAAAGTCAATTTTGAGTATGTTATAAATATTAGAAAAAAATCCCTAAAAATCATCTATTAATATGTTTTTAATATTTTTAATGTGTAGATTACTCCATTGAGCAACATCGGGAAACAAAATCCAGATGAGTTCAATTTTGGACTCACTAATCCTGCTATTTTATATACATGTTGTTTCAATCATGTTATTTATTTTGTATAAATTGATTTGTTATTCTGTAGGAATTTATCAATTACTTATTATGTTTCTTGTCATCAAAAATCTATTATCAATTGTCATTAAATTTAAATTACATAGTATAGTTAGATTTTAGAAAAAATCATATATACAAATTTGATAAATCACTTAAAAGTTATATTCACGGAAAAATACTATTCGTGATATCATTTTGTGTCGGTGTCTAGAAAAGTTATTTTGTATGCTGGTTCTCTAATTAAGGAACGTGCAACGCACGGAAAACCTCCCAGCATCCATATAAATGCCTGGGCGATATCTCTATGATGTCTCGAATCAGTGACTCTTAAATATAGTTAATTGTGATTTATTGAATAAAGTATAAACTGAATGGACTCTATAAATCATGTTGTTAATCCAATTGAAATATTGTACCTGATATAATCAATATACTGTACTATACATAAATGACACTGGGTTGGAGAGAAACTGAATGATGGAAATATACTCTGTTTCGGTTGTAAACTTGTTAAGTTGTACAACTAAATATTTCGCACACCATAGGTGCGTAATAATTTGCTGGATCATACCTGACTATAATTCCTGTTTGCCTGACGACAGGTCCGACTCAGCACCGGACAATCCTGTGACCATTTCCTAGGTCTGTACAGGAAACAATCGAAACAGTGGTATCCCATCAATTAGTTTTTCCAATTACACGACTTCCTAGACAAAAATACCTTTGTTATAAAGTTGATTTCGTTAAAATGACATTAAGATAACCTAAATTAATTGACATCATTATTACAGACATCATTCCATATTTTCTAAAACTTGTGTTATTATTATGTTTGGATATAACTGCTATATTTCATATTCTTTCTGCATTTTTATTTTGGTCGCAATCTGACGACCTGGGTGTGCATGCCCAAATTTACCGATGGACACACCAAAACTGACGCAGGATCTGGTGTACTTTAAATATCATATTGAAGCTCCATAACGGATTAGAGATTCCCTTCTTCTTTTTGTTTAATTTTGTTATATTTTGTTTCAATTGTATCTAAACTTCATTCCAATAAATGAAAAGTCAAAGTTTTGTTGAATTTTTCTATCGTAATTACTGAGTATTATTGTGGCAAATTTATTGAGACTTTAGCATATTCAAACTGAATATGTTGCCGGTACCTGTTACACGTGCTTGTATACCGTATATCAGGAGCGGGGCGTGACAGGTATTTTAATGGTATCAGAGCCCAGGTTTCTCAAATCAGTTAATGTGACTTGAATTGATTTGGATCCTGATATTAAAATTTTGCCACTTATATAATAATACTTTTAGAAATTTTTAAATTCTATTCATTTGACTCTTTCACATCTCGTATATTGTTCCTAGTCAGTAACCAATTTATTTTGATTCATATCCAAATTCGTTACTCGCTAAAGATTTCCATCCTAGATAAGATTTAAATATTCATTCTTCGATATCTATTCTTATTTTAAAATTAATTTCTATAACCTTCCATTGATTCCAAATTCCTTCCTACTTTAGGAAAATTCGCCTAATCTATAAATCAAGTTTGAACTCAATAAGAATAATAATAAGTTGTCCTAATAATAAGAGAAAAAAAATTCCTTTGTTTATTTAATTTCGAGGACGAAATTATTTTTCTAAGAGGGGTAGAATGTAATGACCTTCATTTATACTCATAAATAATTCAAAAATAAATAATAAAATAATAAATATAAATTTTCACTTTCTATAATTTCCAAATTTTTAATCTTCTATAACTCCTAAACTTTTCATCTTCTCCAACCTCCAAACTCTTCATCTTCTCAATTATTTCAATAATGAAACTCCCATCTTTAATTCTCAAAATTAAACTTCCTAATTAAACTACAACCTTTCATATTCTAAACCCTTCAAAATTAATCTAAAATCTTTCAAATTCCATAACCCTTCAAACTCTTGAAATTCCATAACACTTCAAACCCTTTAAATTCTATAACTCCCAAAACCCTTCACATTCTATAACTCCTAAATGCAACACTATATAAACCTAACATTTTTTCTAAATTCAATCTATACTCATTCTCTAAAATTTCTCTCTTCCTCTCATCACGCCGAAGGAGCCGCCACCAGAGTCGCCACCGTCGGAGCCACCACTTTGCCCGAGATGAAGGCATTTCTCCTTATCTTTCCACATCTTAAATTATCACCTTTTTGTCAAAATATTAGTAATAAACTCTTTTCTTTCCTATTAGGTTAAACTATTGGGCCTTAAAACTACTTTACCCATTATCTAATAACCCTAATGATTTAAGAATAATATCCATCATTTTATAAACCCAATAAAATGGAGTCAAACTTATTTCCTAATTTCAGACCAACTTAACTTTAAAATCAATTTTGAGTATGTTATAAATATTAGAAAAAAATCCCTAAAAATCATCTATTAATATGTTTTTAATATTTTTAAAATATTTTTAATGTGTAGATTACTCTATTGAGCAACATCGGGAAACAAAATCCAGGTGAGTTCATTTTTGGACTAACTAATCATGCTATTTTATATATATGTTATTTCAATCATGTTATTTATTTTGTGTAAATTGATTTGTTATTCTGTAGGAATTTATCAATTAATTATTATGTTTCTTGTCATAAAAAATCTATTATCAATTGTCATTAAATTTAAATTACATAGTATAGTTAGATTTTAGAAAAAATCATATATACAAATTTGATAAATTACATAAAAGTTATATTCACGAAAAAATACTATTCGTGATATCATTTTGTGTCGGTGTCTAGAAAAGTTATTATGTATACTGGTTCTCTAATTAAGGAACGTGCAACGCATGGAAAACCTCACAGCATCCATATAAATGCCTGGGCGATATCTCAATGATGTCTCGAATCAGTGACTCTTAAATATAGCTAATTGTGATTTATTGAATAAAGCATAAACTGAATGGACTCTATAAATCATGTTGTTAATCCAATTGAAATATTGTACCTGATATAATCAATATACTGTACTATACATAAATGACACTGGGTTGGGGGAGAAACCTATTTCGGTTGTAAACTTGTTAAGTTGTACAACTGAATATTTTGCACACCATGGGTGCGTGATGATTTGCTGGATCATATCTGACTATAATTCCTGTTTGCCTGACGGTAGGTCCGACTCAGCACCGGACAATCCTGTGACCATTTCCTAGGTCTGTACAGGAAACAATCGAAACAGTGGTATCCCATCAATTAGTTTTTTCAATTAAATGACATCCTAGACAAAAATAACTCTGTTATAAAGTTGATTTCGTTAAAATGACATTAAGATAACCTAAATTAAGTGACATCATTATTACAGACATCATTCCATATTTTCTAAAACTTGTGTTATTATTATGTTTGGATATAACTGCTATATTTCATATTCTTTCTGCATTTTTATTTTGGTCACAATCTGACGACCTGGGTGTGCATGCCCAGATTTACCGATGGACACGCCAAAACTGACGCAGGATCTGGTGTACTTTAAATATCATATTGAAGCTCCATAACGGATTAGAGATTCTCTTCTTCCTTTTGTTTAATTTTATTATATTTTGTTTCAATTGTATATAAACTTCATTCCAATAAATGAAAAGTCAAAGTTTTGTTGAATTTTTCTATCGTAATTACTGAGTATTATTGTGGCAAATTTATTGAGACTTTAGCATATTCAAACTGAATATGTTGCCGGTACCTGTTACACGTGCTTGTATACCGTATATCGGGAGCGGGGCGTGACAATGGTATTAAAAAAATTAGGTGTAAATATTATTAAAAAATATATTCATTCATTCTTTAGGTAGTGGAACGGGTCAACTTAAAAGACATCTAGATAAAACTCACCCACTAAATGAACCACATCAAATACAAATAACATCTACGGAGGATCATTAGGAATTCATAAATATAATCATATAAGCACAAGAGAAAATTTAGCAACATTTATAGTACATGACGAACAACCTTTTTTTTTTGAAAAATCTAAAATTTGAAAAAATTTTAAAAATAACATTTGCTAACGAATTTAAAAAAATCCCATGTTCTATATGTAAATCCGACATAATTAAAATATATAAAGTTAAGAGGAAAACTTTAATTGCTATTTTAACATCTTTAATTTTTAGAGTTGTTATAACCGCAGATTGTTGGGAGGCTCTAAATAGTTGTCATTATTTATGTGTAACGGCTCACTATATAAATCAAGATTGGCATATACAAAAAAGAATAATTGGATTTATGAGTTTTGAATTTCCTCATAATACACATAATTTATCACAATCCCTACTTAGTATTTTTTTCGATATTTGGAATAGAAAGAAAAATATTTTTCATTAATTTCTTTCGATAATACTTCTGAAAATACGACTGCAATAGAAATTCTAAAAAATATTATAAAACTAATTTTAGATGGAAAATTATTTCACATTAGGTGTATTTATCACATAATTAATTTATGTGTACAAGATAGATTAAGAATAGTAAGTAATTCGATAATTAAACTTAGGAACATAATACTATTTACTAAAAATAGTGGGCCAAGAAGACAATCATTTAAATAAATATGTAGAAATTTTTAAATCTCACCTAAAATTTTACTTCTAAATATAAAAACAAGATGGAATTCTACATATAAAATGTTAAATACAGCAATTCAATATAAAGATGTAATAAATATATTTAATGAAATGGAGTTACCAATATTTAGTTTAGATATTAATGAATGACACCATTTGTATTGCATTTCTAAGTTTTTAAGCAAATTTGAAATTGCAACTAGAGCATTGTCAGCACTTATTATCCTACTACACATATTGCACTATATTATCTAACCGAAATTAATTCGATTTTTAATGAATCCAAGAATCACTAAGTACTTGAACATATTGTTCAACTTATGGAAACTAAATTTAATAAATATTTTAGAAATTTTCTAAACTTATTATATTTTGTAACTGTTGTGGATCCACATTGTAAGTTAGATGGACTTGAAATTTTAATAGATTTATTTTATAAAAATATGTGTTATAAAGATAATGTTAGAGATTTAGTTAATGATATTAAAATTTGTTTAAATATTATGCATAAAATATATGAGATATGTATGATGATAAAACACAATCTACAAAGGAACCAACTGTTAGAGAAACCTGAAATCCAATAATAACATCCATATTTCACTGAAAAAAGGCTAGGCAATCTAGTACATATTTTAATGAATTACATTATTATTTAAAAAGGGCTAACTATGAAAATAACGTGTCCCTAGAAAATTATGAAGCCATTGATATTTTGGTCTGGTGGAAATCACAGAAAAATATATCCTGTACTTTCCAATAAGGTCTGTGATATACTAACTCCTCTGGTGTCTACTGTCGCATCGAAGTCTGCTTTTAGTACAGGTGGTAGAGTGCTCACGGAGTGAAAAAGCTCAATGGCAGCAGACACACTGGAGATATGTGTTTGCTTAAAGGACCAGCTAGACGCAGAAGAAAGAAAACAAGGATCGTCAAATGAAATAGAATTAGAGACCTCACCAGAAAATGAATGAAAATAGACTTTTATTTTTTCTTTTCAAATTGTAATTTCTACATTTGTTAGGATTTTCATGTATTTTTTAAAAATTTTTATGTAATTTTTAACTCATAAATCTCTTAGAAAAATACTAAGAACAAATTGAGGATGACGGTCAGGATCCTCTCCTCTCTTTTCGGGCTTTGTATGATTTCTAAAGAGATTTATAAAGCAATTACATCAATGTAACGAGATTTAATATAATAAAATTTTATTTTTACTATCGTTTATTCTTATAAAACCTAATTAAATTAAGCTAACCATTTTTTTAAACTAACTTAATAATAGAATTAATACTTAATAAAAGAATTTAAAAAACGAGCCGGCTCTGGCACGGCATGTGCCCGGCAGGCCGTGCCGACGGGCCGATCCTGGGCAAAGGCCCAGGCGGCCGTGTCGTGTCTGGGCACGACCCGTCCCAAAGTTGGGACGAGCCGTGCCCGACACGATACGGCCGTGCGAGGCACGGGCCGTGCCCGAGCCGGGCCAGGCACGGCCCACTTGCCAGCCTTAATAATACTCCCTTCTAAGTAAACTCTTATTTATAGTCCATACCATAATTGTTAAATTGTAATTTCTTAATACTTGATGGTAAAGTCTTCAATGAACATGTTAAACTTCAAACCAAAAAGATCATGTGACATCCCCGATAGCATAATCAAATAAAAAGATAAATATCAATTATGTTGTGAGTACATTTATAATATATATTGGTAAACAAAAATGAAAATATATTATGCTGTGGGAAGCAAGAACAAGCTTAAATTGATAAGATTTTTCATAATTAAGAAGACTTAGCTCTAATATCTTTCTCCATCTAATTAAGAATGTAATTAGGATGTGATAATCTTAACAAAGCAAGCAATCATGAAGATTCTATGTCCTTATAAACATAATTTATATCATATTATTGGATAAAGTAGCAGGTAGAGGATGACTTCATACAAAAACCAAGTATATATTTCAAAACAAAATTGAAAAAGGAAAAAAAATAAAAAAATAAAATAATATCAAAAATAAAATGAAGTAAGAAGTACGGTACGTAGGGAGGTGAGAAATGGGCCGAAGCAAGGGGAAGCGCGTGGACCCCACTGGGTGTGACAAAAGCCGCCAGCGCGGTGGACTTGGGCCTTTGGAGGGGCCCACACGAAATTGGGGCCTTTCAGTCCTGGGAAGCGGCCGAGGCGGGCCCCACAGCTTCTGAAATGGACAACCTGACCGCCGATTGCGGGCAACTGCTGGATAGCGATTTCCCGCCAAAAGAAACAAATGAACAACAGAAAAATTGGAGCCGATGATGTTAGGTTAGATTCAATAAATAGACCCTCTTTTGTTTTTTCTGTTCTTTTTCTTTAAGACGGGAAAAAAAAATACTGTAACTACCTAATTATTAGGTAGATGATGGGTTAAGATTTGATAACATCTGTATATGTATGTATATGTATGATTCTTATAATAATTTTGATTCATTTCAATACGAGTAGAATAGTAAAATGATAATCTATGGGGAACTGCAAAAGAATAAGAATGCCATAGATATTAAAGTCCATCCCATCCAGTTGTAAGGAAATCAGAAGAATTTTATCTAGAAATTTTTATGTGAGATTACAATTTCATAATTTTATTATGCATAATTACATAGCAAAAATCGTGAATCCTTGATGTATAAAGTGATTAGTATTTTTTAACCAAATTAGTTTCACAAGTTAATTTTTTCAACGACATTGTTAAGAACCAAATCTTAAACCATATTTTTACCAAGTATAACATGTTATCAACTGGGCTAACCCGTACTTTTTAATAACCCATCTTTAATTTCCAATAACAAGTATCACTAAGTAGTAACACACTAAGATTCACTAATCTAATCAGTTAGTTTAACCATCTCCTAAAGCTAAAATTTATAATTTTAGAATTAGTATTGGCATTAGTCTATGGAGTGTAGTGTAAGAAATCAAATATAACAGAATTGGTTGATGTGGATATTATTTCTATGAAACAAATTAGAGAATAATCATTCATTGCCAAATCTATCAGGTACTCCTACTCAAATGCGCTATGACTTCTGCAAACGTCTGGAACTTTGGTATATTAATGAGGATGAGGAGGGAGGGGGACATGCTGAGAGTCATAGGTGAGTCGCCAACTAATTATGTAGAGGTGGAGCGAGGTCTCATAGCATTATGTAGCAGGATTGGAGTCTGCTGGACTCTGACTGAACAATGTAGACTTACATATGTACTAATTATATACTTTAAAGTTTCGTTATGTTTTAATCCAACCATCTAACTCTAAAAGAAATATTGATATAAAAATTATTGATAGAGAAAATTTTATATTATATCAGATAACTCAGATATAATATTTACATACAGCTAGCTAGGTGTTTGAAACTTACTTAGTCTTGAGCAAAATTAATGCTGATTGAAACACCAATTTCTGCAAAAGTCAAAACTGATACTAATTAGATACAGGTGCAGCCACTGCAAGGAAAAATGGAGCACAGAGCCAAGGAAGAAAACGCAAACAAAACAGCCACAGTGGAATTAAAAAGGGTGGGGGGTGGCGTCAGCTCCGGATGCGTAGTGGGCCCTTTTCATGGGCTGGATATTAGCTGTCAATGCAGAAAAAAGAAAAAAAGAAAAAAAAGGAACTCTTCTTCCTTCAAACTTGAATACGAATCAATCCATCAATCAATCACTGTCTCTCTCTCTTTAGTTGTTCAAACAAATGTTTTCTTTTTCCAGCTTCTTCAGCAGGGCCAAAGGCGTTGTTTCTATATATAAACCCTTTACTTGCTTGAGCCCTCCTCCCCGCTCTCTCTCATCTCCTTGTCTCAATTGCTGTATTTTCTCTCTCTACAAAATCTTCACTCTGTTTCGTGATAGTGCCGTTGGAGGTTGAAGCTGCTGCATTATTGGTGAGTCCTCTCTCTCTCTCTCCCCCCCTCCCTCTCTCTCCCCCTCTCTCTCTACTTTAGATGCTTAATGGAGTGTCTGCTTGTAATAATAGAGGTCAGTTTAAAATAGAGGGACACAAAAAATTTCATATTCAGAAATTTTTACTATTTATGTGTAAACAATAAAGATTGATGACAAATCTCACTTTTTCTCAGTTATTTTGTACCAACCAAACTAAGAGTTTAAGATTATACTTACGAAAGAGTTTAAGATTATACTTACGAAAATTAGTTTTGCAGTGTTTTAGATTATTTATCCAAAATTATCCAATCTTTTCCGCTTTTCAAACTCACCATCATGTGCTTTACTTTCGGCGTTTAAATCTTTAGTCCTACTGTTGTACCCTGTTTGTCAAGAGTCCGGAATATTTCATCTGAGCTAATCTTCCCATTACAAGGACAATTCTGCCTGAAATTAAGTTGGGACTTGGGAAAATAACAGTAAACCATCTTGTTTCACTCTTGTAGTTACTTTAAGCTCTAATTGTATGTCAAAAGTAAAGTATTTTACAATATTTATAAAGTGTGCATTTTGAAGTATTTTGGTAATATGTATCTTAGATATTCTAATCATGGATTGCATTGTTCAAGATTGTAATTGAGAGTTTAGTTTTCTTATACATGTGCTTTAATTTTTAAATCTTTAAAAATTAGAATTTAGTCTTCAAAATTTTCATATTTATAATTTTAAGTTACCATAAGTTAGTCTTCCAGTTATATTTTTTGTCTAAATTTTTCATTATATTATACTTATGAATTACTTTACTTTAGTCTTCCTTCCCACTTTCTCATCTCTTTATCTTCTTATTGAATTTTTCTCTCCAGTCATCTCATCTCTCTCTCTTTTCTCTTCTTATTGAATTTTCCAAAATTGCTTTACTTTAGAAATTAATTAGGAAAGAAGAGAGAGAAGAAAAGAATGGAGAGGAAATTTCAATAAGAAAAGAAAGAGAAGAGGAAGAGCACAAGAAGGACTAAAGTGAAGTAACTCATAGATATAACGAAAAATTCGGAGCAAAAATACGACTGGAGACTAAATTAAAATAAATTAAAGAATTTGGGAGACTAAATTATAAATATGATGATTTAGAGGATTAAATTTTAAATTTTAAAGATTGAAGGGACATATATAGAAAAATTTCTTTACTTTTTTACTTAATGGATATATTTGTTTTTACATGCTTACGAAGCTCATAAAAATATATAAGAAAACTAAACTCTCAATTACAATCTCGAACAATTCAATTCATAATTAGAATATTCTAAGATACATATTACCAAAATACTTCAAAACGCACACTTTATAAATATTGTAAAATATTTACTTTTGACATACAATTAGAGCTTAAAGTAACTACAAGAGTGAAACAAGATGGTTTACTGTTATTTTTCCAAGTCCCAACTTAGTTTCACGCAGAATTGTCCCTGTAATGGGGAGATTAGCCCAGATGAAATATTGTGGACTCTTGACAAACAGGGTACAACAGTAGGACTAAGGCCCCCTCTTTATTTGTTTCCAAGGCTAGGCCAACATCAGAATAAATACAAATGGCCTGCTCCTATGATGCCAGCCTGGGGTCCCCATTGAAATGCACCAAAAAGTCTAGATCATAACTTCTCTCATTCCATATGTATCAATTAGAGCTCCTCAGGTATCAATTTGAGCTTCTTGCATAAATTTATTTTCATTCCATATGTATCAATTAGAGCTCCTCAGGTATCAATTTGAGCTTCTTGCATAAATTTATTTTTTCGCTAACACGAAACCTCAGCAATTATAGTCTCTCATATCGTAGCACGAAACCTCCGTAATTACATTTTCTCATATCAGAATCTTGGAATTCTCTTGTGTTAATTGGTAAAAATATGAATTAATTTAATATTATGAATTCTTAGATGTCCTAGGATTTCATTATGATATTTGATTTTTAAGAGCAAACCGAAGGAGTAAAGGATTAGGTTATATTACCGAAATTCCAACTCTTTCACAGGTACATCAGATGTAATCTGAACCTAAGATTAATTGATAATAAGGGGAGGATTTCATGGAGGGATGAGAATAGACGAATTCAACAATTAATTTTTGATTTTTCTTATTTAAAATTTTGAATTAAAAATAAAATAATTATTTTTTAAAATTAAAAAAATTTAATATGACAGGTCCTTGAGGGGAATTTCTAGATGGGCACAACTTTTTTTTCCTAGTGAGCCCACTTAAAATCTTTCCTTTATTTACTATTTTACCATCAAAATTCTTGACCAAAACTGTCCCTCCTTCACCCCTGTTTCATCCTTCCAGCCATTCGGGACTGTTAGCCCGGATGGATGGACTTGATCCGGACTGGTTAGGGCGCAGATGGAGAGGATTAGGGCGGAAGAGGGGGGGGGGGGGGGGGGGGTGGAGCTGGGAGCGGAGGTTGAAGAGGAGAGGGAAGGGGGAGGTTGGGAGAGGAGGCGGCGCTAGAAGCGGGAGACGAGGGAGAAAGAGGAAGGCTATGTAGTGGGCGGCGATGTCGTCGGGAGGTGCTATTGTAGATCAATCGGAAAGAGAGAGGAGAATAGTTTGGAAATATTGGTGTATTTACTGGAAAAAAATCCTCTCTTTTGAAAAGAGAGGATGTGCTCACTAGGAAAAGTAGGCTCACTAGAAAAAAAAAAAAAAAAAAAAACCAGTGCCCATCTAGAAATTCCCGTTCTTGAGCCGCCCATTCTCACCTTTGGCTTAGCCCAAGTGACCCACTTTAGTTCACACCTAACCTACACAAACAAATCCCCACCCTTTTCTAGTCTATAAATTTATTACTATTAAATTGTCAGAAACCACGTTTGAGAAGAAAAGAGTCACTTATCAATTCATTCAAACATAACCCCAAAAAAAAAAAAAAAAAAAAAAGTAAGTAGATAAGAAGGGGAGGCAAAGAGATTAACATTAGATAGACTTGAGGAGTCTCACCTCTTGTCTAGGTGGTTGAGCTGCCAAAGGTAGTCCAAATTTGAAATCATAGACAGACATAGACAGACAGGAAAAAGAAAAACAAAGAAAAAGAAAAAAGGAATTTTTTTTTTTTTTTTGTTTCTTGCTTCCAAAAACTCCTCTCCAAGCAGAGTTTGTTGTCCTATAGTGCCCATGCTCTGCTTCTTCAGTTTCAGTTCCAGCTTTCTCTCTCCTACTTTTTGACATTTGCATTCATCTTGTTGACCAGCTGAAGAGAGAGAGGGGGAGAGAGAAGATGATGATGATGACAGAGATGGGTGATCAGAAGAGAAGAAGCCATCATCATCATCATGATGGCTTCATGCTCAGCAGTGTTCAAGCAGCAGCAGCAGGAGGAGGTTGCTCTGTTAAGAAAATGAAACTTGGAGGAGGAGGAGGATCAATCTCACCCAAGGTCTTTCTCTTTCTCTATCTCTCTCGCTCATCATCATTTATGCTGTTTAATTTGGTTGGAGCGTTGTGCTGATGAGGTTCAATGGCTGACAGGAGAAGAAAGACAAGGTCGGAGAGAGAGTCGCAGCCCTGCAGCAGCTCGTCTCCCCTTTTGGAAAGGTTAGTGTAATGTCACTAAATTTCTCGATAATCATGTGATTATTGTGAGCTGATGAAGATGATAGTTTCACTGTTTGGTTACAGACAGATACAGCTTCAGTGCTGCAGGAGGCAACTGGGTACATCAAGTTCCTCCATGAGCAACTCCAAGTAATTAGTTTCTATTTCAACTCAAATTTAATCATGTTACTATTATTATTATTATTATTTTTTTTTTTTTTGACTGAGTTGAAATGTGTGTAATATTTAGGTGCTGAGTGCTCCATATCTTAGAACTGGACCAAATTGCAGCCAGCAGGTGAGAAAAATCAAAACCCTCATCCTTGTGTTACGGGTAACAAATATCGAACGTTTAAACTAATAATAAGAAAGGTTGCTCGTAGTGTTCTTGAGCAATGATAATTATATATGACAAGAAAATTTTCTTTTGAGAATGTTTCGTCAATCTCCTTTCAATGCATTAAATAGAATGCAGGAGCCCTTTTTAAATATAAATATAAGAATATTCTTATTTATTTTTTTCGCCTTCTATGATTGTAGGATGGAGAGGATTGCAGCCTAAGAAGCCGAGGCCTATGCCTGATGCCGAGAGAATCAATTGTGAAGATTGCACGAAGCAATGGCGCGGATCTATGGGCTCCGACCAATGCTGGCAGTAGAGGGCAGTGACCAGCTAGAACCCGGATATTTGCTCATATTAAGTTGGTTTAATCTGGAATAAAACCTACCGAAGAAGAAGGCATCAGATCTAGTAAAGTAGAAGTGATTGTAACTACGAGAGAGTAGTATCTTTATTACTGCAGATTATTTCTAGTAGCACATGAGAAAGATTGCTCTAACCGAATTCATTGCAAGTCCTGACATGAGGCTTTACTCGAAATCTGACGGTAGCTTGTGCTTGTGTGTTTAGCTTGAAGCTTGAAAATCTGTATATATCTCTTTGTTGTATACCCTCCTGTGTTTGTTGACATAATGTTAAAAGGAATTGTTCTTCTCTTCTTGTGTCATGTGATCAGAGGCAACAATTTACTTCAGAACAATTTACTTCTGTGACTAAGATTGAGCTAGATGATGCTCTGCCACAAGAATTCTACAATATATAGTTTCAAGGTTTGAAATCTCTCGGACTCGTCGATTATCTCATCTCAGCACTGGCCTTCAACATTGATTGTCATCTTCTGTTTTTGATAGCACTCTTGGTTTTATACTCTGTCCATTCTTCTTCTTCTTCCTCAGCTATTGTGTTGTAGGTGGCGTTGGGGTTGATAGCGTTGGGACTCACCGTCATGACACTTTTTTAGTATTTGAGAAATATAGTTAGGTTGCAGCCTACTAACACACGTAGAAAATATCTAAGCATCCTTCTCCTTCGAGAAAACACGTTGAAAATATATAGTTAGGTTGCAGTTCCTCTTACCAACCCCACATTCAACTAACAAATCTCCTCTTATTTCTGTCTCAGGGAAGTTTAATATGACCACATGATTATCATCACAGAACAACAATAAAGCTCTTTCTTCATGAGAAAACTAAAAAAGTATCGCTCAGATGGAACAAGGTAAGCCTTGATGTTTGCTAAGTAGCAACAGATTTTAAAGAATTTTCTGGTACAATTTAGTTAGATGGGATGAAGTTCCTCACACATATTTGCAGTATGCTACGTGATATTAAATTCTGAAAGGCATCGAATCAGCATGTCTACGAGATCACTTGTTCCACAGTCGTCCGAAACTGAAGACTGCAACTTTCCATAGTTGAACTTACAACTGAAGATCAAACATGTATATGACAGAGAATGAACAACCTAATGATATCAGAGTTACTAGCTTCCAGAGATCCAACATCCAAAGCACTCTCCACCCATTTTCTTCTTCTTCTTCTTCTAACTAGCTTTTGAAAAACAGTTTCCTTCTCCCTCCCCAAAAAAAACAATAGAGATGCCTTCTCTATCTGTGTTACAAAGAAACCCATGAAACCGAGGTAAATTGCACCCTCACTTCTCGCGTTGCCTCTTCTATAAACCAAGTGGCTCTTGAATATGTCAGTTTTCTTCCAGAGCCGAATTTGTTACTATTTACCACCATCATCGTGCAAGGACCTTGCGATGAAGATGGGGATGACTATAAAGCATGCTTCGGAGTTGAGAAAGTACCCTGAGCAAATCAATCAAACTTGTGCAATTGACTGTCAGCCTGGGATCAGATGGCATTGAAGCCGCATAGAGTAGATGCCTGAGATTTTGGTGTTCATGAAACTAAAGAGATGGCCTAATTATCCCCCCTACACCAAGAATAGCTAGAATCAGTACAAAGATGATGCAATATAATTTTTGTTTCCCAAAGAATGACGTCTGGTGCATACAGCAAGCAAAACTGAAAGAGATCAAACAGATCAAAATGTTGTTCCTTATTCAAGGAAGTGTAATGTCTATCCATATATGTGGTATGATCTTTACTATTATACATGCAAGAAGTTTCAAAACCTCATGAAGATGTTGGAGAAGGAAAAATTTCTCAGTGCAAGACAAGGTATAAGATGCCATGCAAGAAGGTGATAACCTATGGATCCTATCTAGAAAAGGATACTAACAGGTTTCGACGTTTATAGTTCTGTGTGAATAATTGATCAAATAAAATTCTATATGACAAGTGAATTTCAGAGCTAACACATAATTTTCGAGGAACCAAAATTTGACTACTCACTTGGTGGCTATTATGAATCGTCAAAGAAATGTGAAATATGTCTAAAAATATACCAAAACATGGAGGAAGAAAAAAATAAAATAAAATAATGTGGTTAAATCTATGGTAAAGTGTCCTTAGGCAGAGCATGGTAATCTTATCACTATCGCGTATAATAAATCTATATAGATGCGGATAGAACATTGTCTACTTAGGCAACATATTAGAGGTACATCTAATGATATTCATATACAAATATAAATATAAATCATAAATTCTCCAACTAGGTAATATGTCATGTCCTTCAAAAAATAAATTCACTAACTAGGTAATATGTAGATACTTCCAAATCAAACAGTTTTGAGGATATCAATCAAGGGAAGACATACTATTAACTACATCAACCGAGCATTAATAAAAATCTTACTCGTCAAACATGATTCGGGCTCCATTTGAAGCCACTGGAAACTCCAATATTCTCTCCATGACAAACTTCTTATTCCTCGTATGTAAAAAACTAATCATCATTGTCTTGAGCTGCCGTGCTTTAGACAAAACAAACTGTATAAACTCAAGCTCAGTTTCTACGCACATGATCTCAGCCATATTCAATGTTTTCAGATTATCGAACAGATCTGAATGTTGTTGTTCTTTCCAAAAATCTTTTCCAATGCCAAAGAATTCCCCCTCGTAGTAGCAGCCCTAGGCAGTAGTCAGAAGGAAGAGTAGAGAATTAGCATACATGAAAATGTTATATCAACAATCTGGACTACTCCTGATGCAATACCTCAAAGTCGAGTTCTTGTAAATTAGGACTGCTCCTTAGCAGGCAACAGGCAACCAGTGCTGCCTCTGGAAATCGAAGATCTACCTTCAACAACAAACACCTCAAATGGTCGAAGCACATTGGAAAATTCTCTGGCACACAGCCTCTCCCAAGGAACTGAGATCACACAAACCAAACAAAAATATTAGTAAGTCAAAATTATATTAGAGGGCAACAATATATGTGAATTGCAACTCTGGCAGTGTGAATGATGGCTTAATCGTAATGGAATCTTCGGCAAACCATTAAGATCTCATGATGCAGCTGAAGTTCATTGACAAGAGGCATATTCCCAAGGATCTTTATCAAATTACTATAACCATCATCATCATCTGTGCTATGAAGCAGCAAATCAAGGGCAACCATCTCGAGGACGGGGGCAGTGGTAATGGAGAAATCTTCGAGTTCTTCTACTCTAACCAACTTGAGGTTTCTGAGGTTCGGGGCGACAAGATCAAGGCACTTCTCCCCATCCAAATCTACATAATTCAGAGTCAGGTTCTCGAGCATCGGACAAGCAGAGAACAACATGGCAAGGTTGCCATGAAGCACGCAGCCAGCGAGATCAAAGGTGCGCAGAGAGGTAAACCCTGATGAAGGGAGGATATCCATATCACAGTAAGAGAGTTCAAGATGTGTCAGTTGAGGGAAGTCACGGGCAATAAAATGGAGATTGTAGCGGAAATCTCTGCCATCGAGATTGCTATGATACACAACTAATCTCTCCAGCGACGGGCAACGGGGGACGAACATGGAGAACTGGCAGCCACCTGCATCAGTCTGGTCAGTAAGAAATTCGACATGCTCGAGATGCAGGGTTTTAAGAGCAGGGAACCAGGAACAGTCTGGTTCCAGTAGCACGTCCAAGTTACCGGTGGCAAGATGGAGATGGGTCAGTCGAGAGAAACAGGTAGCGAGAGTGCTGAGGTGGATGGAGAAACTGTAGGCCAGTTCGAGGGTGCAGAGGCTGGAGGAGGAACTGCAGGAGAGGGCAGTCAGCCACTGGTCAATGGCGGAGGGGTCAGTGGTTTGCACCTTGAAAAGACGGATAGGGACCCCATGGAGGTGGAGGACTTGGGAGATATCGTCATCAGGCACCTCAGAGAGATTGAGGTCTGGTATGGATCGCCAGCGGTGTCGCCACGACCGCGAGAGGATGCTGGTGCGCACTGCCTCTTCAATGGGGAGGAAAGAGAGGATCTCGTCGATGGCGTTTTCTGGGAGGTAGCTTAAGCTCTGAGTTGCCATCTTATGCTTCTCAATGCTCATCCATTACGGCCATCGCTCAGGCCCAGGCTGCAGTGGATCATCAATTTCTCATTCTCAAATTTCTCACAGTATCCTGCAAGAATAAGGGGAGCTTGAAGAAAGGGAGAAAAAAATTCAGTTAGAAAAGATTGAGAGTAGATAAGAAAAATCAAACTTTGACCTGTTCCTAGTCTTAGTAAGACTTGGTCTTAGTTAAGAATAAGACTGCAGTCATGGAGGAAGAAAAGAATGACACTAGTACATAGGCAAGCACTGTAAGCAAAGAAGAACCGTCTTGCACTTCTTTTAGGTCATGTTTGCATATAAGATAATCTTAGTTCTTCGAGTTGGGATGCTCGCCCGTGGAGAAGGCTTGAACCAAAAGATCTTACAGCTCATTTCGAAGATAAAAATTCCTTGCTTGCTTCATTGCAAGAACTGCATACTGTCAACCCCAAATGCTACATTGGTGCTATGTTGGTGTATTCAACTCGCAAAAGTGAATTGCTTCCACAAGCCTTGGTTTGTTTTGATGCACATCCATCCGTCTTCCCGCTAAAGATAGCATGTTGGTCAGCTTGATGTGTGGCTTCTGTTTAGTTAGTTCATATGTGAGTATAGTTCCACATCGGATAGGACAAAAAAAGTCTATGGGTTTAAATACAAAGTTGGAGTTTTGACCTAATGGCTTAAACTTTTGGGTCAAACTGGTTCCCAACTTTGTGTTTAGGCCCATCATGCTTCTCGTTGGACCCGGCGTTCTCTCCAACAATTGGTATCAGAGCCCAGATTGGGACCAAGTTGTTGTCGGGTCAATGGGCCAGGCTATGGCCTAAGGGGGAGTGAAGCCGATATTTGAAGTCCGAATTGGTCGAGTTAATTTTGGGTTTGGTTTCCCACGTGGCTGCCTTCACGTGGATGATTGTCAAACTTAAGTTGGTATACTCACAATGAAGGGGTTCATATGTGAGTATAATCCCACATCAGATAGGACAAAGAAAGTCTGTGGGTTTAAATACAAAGTTGGAGTTTTGACCTAATGGTTCAAGTTTTTGAGTCAAACTGATTCTCAGCTTTGTGTTTAGGCCCATCATGCTTCCCGTTGGACCACACAATGCTGTTTTTAAAACCCCCAGCTTTCACCTACAAGGATACATATTAGTGGTTTCTTTAATATCTGTATGAACGGCCAACTTCATATCTTGCTAAACTTCACATGTACCTTCCAATTATTCACATATTAGTTACTACTACATTTTGTCACATAATCCATTTCTTTTTTTTCTTTTTTCCTTTTTTTTCTCTCTTTTATAGAATTCATCCATATGCATCCATAATCACATAATAACACACAAAAAGATCAAAGATTATCCTCAAATAAGCCCAATATAATTTAACAAACCCATATCATTCTTCCAAAAAAATTGATTATTATCAAAAATTATTTTGATAGATTATATAATGGTAGTTTTACTCAAGATTTGGGAGATCTTACTATTCAATGTGAGGATATGAATCGTAGTTTTATGCGCATAATTAAAGAGTCTGAAGTAAAAGAGCCTTTGAAGAGGATGAAATCAAGAAAAACTGTTGGTCCAAATGAGATTCCTATAGAGATATGGAGATACTTAGGAGGGATTGGTATAAGGTAGCTAACAGATTTTTTTAACAAAATTTGGCAAACTAAAAAAATGCCAAATGAATGGAGAAAGAGTACCCCAGTACTTCTGTATAAGAACAAGGCGACATTCAGAGTTGTTCTAACTATCGGGGAATAAAACTCATATGTCACACTATAAAGCTTTGAAAAATAGTAATTGAACATAGAATGCGACAAACTGTTAAAATATCGGAAAACCAGTTTGGATTTATGCCGGGATGATCGACGACAGAAGCTATTCATTTACTTCGTCAACTTATAGAGCGATTCCGAGAGAGAAATAGAGATTTGCATATAGTATTTATTGACTTAGAGAAAACCTATGATAAGGTTCCACGAGAGATACTTTGGTGGACACTGATGAAGAAAAAAGTTTCCATCAAGTATATCGATATAATTAAGAACATGTATGATGGAGTAGTGGCCAATGTCAGAACATGTGGTGGTTTAACAAGTGATTTTTCTATCACAATTGGATTGCATCAAGGATCTGCATTGAGCCCATTCTTATTTACTATAGTGATGGATGAGCTTACTAAAACCATTCAGGATGAGATACCTTAGTGTATACTATTTGCTGATGATATTGTCTTAGTTGATGAGACAAGAGCATGGTAAATGCCAAGTTAGAGTTATGGAGGTATACATTAGAATCTAAATGTTTTAGATTGAGTAGGTCTAAAACAGAGTATATGAAGTGTAAATTTAGTAAACGACGGACCATAAACTATAATGCTGTAAAACTGGATAGGCAAGAGATACAAATGAGCAGTCAGTTTAGATATTTTGGTTCTATTATTCAGAATGATGGAGAGATCGATAATGATGTTAACTATAAGAAACAAGCTGGCTAGTTGAAATGGAGGAGGGCAATGGGAGTTTTATGCGACTGTAACATTCCGTTAAGATTGAAAGGAAAATTTTATAGGACTGCTATTAGGCCAGCTTTATTATATGGTATGGAATGTTGGGCTATAAAGAAACGTCATTCACAGAAGATAAATGTAGTAGATATGTGCATGCTCCATTGGATGTGCAGCAACACTAGGACAGATAAAGTGAGAAATGAAAATATTCATGCTAAACTAGGTGTAGCTCCCATCGATGAAAAGATGCGAAAAAATCGCTTACGATGGTTTGGTCATATGCAACGTAGGCCTATAAGTGCACCGGTTCGAAGAGGGGAGTTTATCAATGTAGGACAAGTTAAAATAACAAAGGGAAGACTGAAGAAAATATGGATGGAGGTGATACGCAAAGATATGGAGTCTAGATGTTTAAATAAGGAGATATTACTTGATAAAAATGAATGGAGAAGGAATATCAAAATGATCGATCCGACGTGATTCTTTTTTTGATTCATGTAGCCTACCCCAAATACTTGGGATAAAAGGCCTAGTTGTTGTTGTTGTAACATGCCATTTCGTTCACCAGCCTGATCAGAAGTCGGAAAAGATGCAAACACTTACTAAAGACACAACCATAATAATGAACGAGCAATTGCAGTCTTGTCTTTACCTATACAAATGTACAACAAGCTATTTCAGACCTCATTCTTACGAGATTATAAATTGATTTCAGTTTCAGTTTCTGCTGGAGGAACGAAACTACTTGACTCTGACCATGACTCGCTCATAGACCGATTACTTGAACACACAATACAAGAAATCACACACAAACAAGAAGGGGATACACGAATATAAGGTAATTGATCGATCAAGCTTAACCACCATCAACATGTATAAATAATCTACTACAAGAGAACAAGGTAATAAGAAAGGTCCAAGCATATCACTGCGAGTGCAAGAAAACTGTCAGTAGATGTAGAAATAAAAATGGGACCTTTATCCTCTTCCTTGATAATACCTGGAGTAACGAAAAAAAAAAAAAAAAAAAAAAAAAAAACCTAAAAGACCCCATTCACAGGTGCATAGAGATAATCAAATTGTTGAAACTGAATTAGGGCAAAAAAAAGAAAAAAGGAGGCGGGAGAGAGGCGAGATAACCGGTAAACGCCGCAGGACCACCGCTCTCATCCTCCGGTGCCGACAGCGAGTGAGGATGAACTCAACTGAAAAGGGCGAAGAAAATAAATAGGAGCGAGCGAACTGGGTCCTCCGGTGCCGACAGCGAGGGAGGATGAAGTCAACTGAAAAGGGGGAACTTCTAAAGGGGCACAACTTTTTTTCCTAGTGAGCTCAGATTTCCTAGTGAGCCCAGTTAAAGTTTAGAATGAGACAAAATTGCTTAGTGAGCCCAATTTAATTTCCAAAATACCCTTCCTCGTGTTCCTAAATCCTCACTTCCTCTCATCCTCTCCTCTCTTACCTCAGATCCCTCTCCTCTCTTCTCCTTCTAACCCGCTCCCACACCCCCCGCCGCCACCCCCTCCGCTCCCACCCAGCTCCGCCCGACCCCACCCAGCTCCTCCCGACCCCAAATCCTCCACTCTTACCCCCTCTGTCCCCACCCATCTCCGCCCGACCCAACCCAGCTCCGCCCGCCCCTATCCCCTCCGCCCCTACCCCCTCCGCCCCCACCCGCCTCCGCCCGCCCCCACATCCCCCTCTGCCCCCACCCGGCTCCGCCCGACCCACAGTCTCCGCCCGCCCCCACATCCTCTGCCCCTACCCCCTCCCCCCCCCCCACCCGCCTCCGCCCGGCCCCCCCACCCTCCTCCCGCCCCAACGCGCTCCGCCCCCACCCGCCGCTGTCACACCCCCACCGTCTGCCGCCAGTGTCCGCTGCCACACCCCAACCCTCAGCTACCTGATTGCTTCTCGGTTCAGAATTTTTGAGCTCTACTGTAAGTCTCCTTTAATTTAAATTTAATTTTGTTTTATTTTGTTTATTCTTATATGCTTTGTAATTGTCTTGAAAACTGAAAACTTCTTGTATGGTTCGATAATAATCTATATTCGGGAAATTCTAAACGAGTACAATTTTTTTGCTAATTTTGTTTATTTAATATTTAGATTATAATTATGAAGAAAGTATAATATTGTAATAGTAGTTGTAAAATTTGCGAAACAAGTAGTTATTTTCTAATTGTAGGTGTTAATATTAAAATTTATTAATTAATTTAAAAATTGGAAATAAATAGATAAAATATTATATTTGTAGCAAATTATACTTTATTACTACTTATTTGCTCATAGAAAATTTATTGTTTTGATAAAAAGTTTCTATAAATGAAATATCTTTGTGTTACATAGATGGATCCGGCAAAATCTTCTCGCGTTCGACCGACGGCCTCGTTAAGGAGGAAGAAAGCAGCATCTCGACCACAAATCCAACGGCCGATACGAGAGAGATCAATCGAAGTGGCCGTAGATACTGAAATAAATATAGAAACTCCGAATTTGATGAGATATGATAGTGAAAGAGTAGAAGAAGGGAATACTGATGCAGAAGGCTCTGAAGATGATCTTCATGGGTCAAATTACCGGGGTCCAGTTGATTTATCAGTACTGAAGAGTTTCAAGACGCACGTTGCTTTCTTCGTTTTAAAAGATGAGGTAATATTTCCGTTTTAAACCTTAAACTACTCTACTGTGTGTGTGCATATGTTAAGACTATAGTATATATACAGGAACGAGATCTACTTCGATGTATTAGTCACTGGAGAAAAATAAGTGCATGGTCATTGTTAACACCTGAGCCAAACACCCGTTTCATGGAATTAGTACGTGGGTCTTCATTGTATCCATTGGTGAAATGCTCCTACCAGTACATTAGCGCTGTTGAGGTTAGTGCATTTGTTGAGAGATGGCATCCTAAAACAAACACATTTCAGATGCCATTTGGTGAGATGACGATCACGTTGGATGATATTTCCTGTTTGCTGACTTACCTGTTGTTGGAAAATCCGTTTGCCAATAAGTATCAGCAGTTTTACGTAAAGCTGCTGATACAATTACGCATTCCTTGGGCGTCAGTTATGATGAAGCGTGGAATGAGCTCAATACCAAAGGCAGTGTATCGGTTCGATTAGATTGGTTACGAAAAAAATTCTGCGGGGTTGTCGATACTGACACTGAATATAGGATTCGGTGTGCTGCAAGAGCTTATTTACCTTATCTTCTTGGTTGCACGCTCTTAGCAGACAAGAGTTGTACGAGAGTTTCCATTGATTACTTACCATTGCTGCATGATCTCGAAAATGTTCATACGTTCGCATGGGGTGCTGGTGCTCTTGCATGGTTATATAGGCAGCTTGGGCTTGCTTCCCGAGCTAATGTTGCTCAGATTGCGGGGTATTTGACACTACTACAGGCTTAGATATTTGCTCATTTCCCAAGTTTTATGCCGGTCTCGAACCTATCTTTTACAACCGGTGAACCACTTGCTTGTCGCTTGAAGAGCAGACGGGATCACAATATCTCCCAATCACATGTGCAGTCTATTCGGTCAAGTCTAGATAAACTCACAGGCAACCAGGTAATATTTCCCCCTTTTTCATATTCTTATTTAGTTTGCAAGTTTTGTAACAGTAACTAATGTATTTCTTTGTATCCAACGTACATGCAGGTTGATTGGGATCCATATCGGAATTATAGAGAGAAATATCCGTTCAGAAAAATTACATTTTTTATGGGTACGTTGAAGATTTTCAGCGTGATTGAGCCGTATCATCTAGTGCGTGTACTAAGGTAGTTTGGTCGTCAACAGTATGTTCCACCTCCACCATTCTCAGCGTTACGTGAAGCACGGGGTATAACAGCCAATAGTTATGTGGTAAAGTACACGCACATTGAGGAGATGTGGATAAATTGGTATGATCACGTATTATATCTGGAGCACCGTGGGTCTATTGCTGACTACCCATCTGATTACACGTCAGATTATATTTCTTGGTTATCTAAAGTTTCACAACGCTTCCTTCGAGTAGCACCAGATGAACCCCCAGCAGAGGAAGGAATTCAAGCAACCCGGGCAAATGTCGATGATGAGGTAATAACCATATATCTTCATAATTTTATGTTCAATATGGTTAACCAGTTCTTCTGCTGCTTATTGTTTTTGCGTCCATTAATATAACAGAGATATACACGCATAGAAGCAATAATCGATCCATTACTTGCGCAAGGAGATAAGGCATTCAAGAAGCGATCTGGATTGTTATTTACTGCACTTGCGAAGATCAAAATCGTGCTAACCGGTTGCACTCAATTTGAAGAAGAACCACCACAAAAGCAAGCGGAAGAACCAACACCAGATCAATCCACTCCTAATGCACCTGATACGGCAATTATGATTCGAAGCAGAAGCAGATGTAATCCCCCGAGAAAAACAAGGAGACAGTGATCATTGCACGAGTTATGTAATGATATGGATAATGTATGTAACTTGAAGTGGCCGATGTAAAATTATTTCTTGCAAACATATCAAGTTATGTTGAATTTATGGTTTTTTCTATGTAATGATCTCTCTTGTTCGCTTTTTCTCGTTTTAATATAAATACTATTTCATTGTATCATAGTTGTGTCGAAATATCAATGTATCGAAGTATCCATGTTTCATTATATCATTATTTCGGTGTATCATGAGTATCTGTGTATTTGTGTATCAGCAGTATCATTATATTTTCGTATCTGGAGTATCATTGTGTGTCAGTGTATCATTGTATTGCACTGATTGATGTATCAGTGTATCAATGGGGTTGGTGATTTGTATCCGTATTTAATTGTATGTTTTCTTGCTTCCTTGCCTAAATTCCAATAATAATATATAAATACTTAATAATAAAAGTCCATACACTGGCGTTACTTTCATTACAACTAAATAAATCAATTAACCACTGGAATATTCAGAGGCCGAGTTGATGACCACTGTTCGGGATGTCAGTACGAACGAACGAGATTCGTTCGGACTAAAACCCCGCTGTTTGGACTGACAGTCCGAACAGTCGGGTATCGTTCGGACTGTAAGTCCGAACGAATTCGGACTGTAAGTCCGAACAATTCTCGGTTGTTCGGACTGACAGTCCGAACAGCCGAGATCCGTTCGGACTGTCAGTCCGAATGGATGCGCGCGGGCGGGGGAGGCAGTGGGAGAAGCAGAGGGCAATATAGGTAATTTTTTTCCAGGACATACTTGTTATACAGTGGAAGTTTTAATTGGGCTCACTAGAAAAACCTTGTGCCCTTTTAGAAGTTCCCCTGAAAAGGGCGAAGAAAATAAATAGGAGCGAGCGAATTGGGTCGGGTCCGATTGTTGTAGATCCGAATTTAAAAGTCCTCTCAATATAAAAAGGGGTTAAATTTTAAAAATCGTTTCGCCGTTGCCGGGGATCGAACCCGGGTCACCCGCGTGACAGGCGGGAATACTCACCACTATACTACAACGACTTTGTATTCAGGGTGTCTCTCTTTAAATATTTTATTAAAAACAGAGTAAACTTAATATATATCCCTCGACAATCCTTTGATTCGCCTTTGATGTCTCCATAGGAGAATATAAATACTTGACAGGCTGGTCTCCAAGGTGAACAATGATGAATATTGTTATTGCCAGGTGCTCGCAGTGGGAAATCAAGAGTGGATGCATTTTGGAGAAATTCAAATAAAGAGTAGAGCGAGTTTAGGTCAAATGTAGTTTGCTAGAATACAAAACAATACCGCTCAATTTTCACCATAACTTTGGAGTTTTAGTCTAGTAGTTATCCCAGTTTAAATCCCGCAGAGCAAGTATTTAATTATATATTTTAATAAATATGAATATTGCTGCATAAAGTCCAGATTTTGATCCGAAATAGAAGCTCAATACTAAAGGGCATCAAGGTTTAAATCCCAGCATACATTCGATTGTTGATTTGGAAGAAAAAAAAAAAATGAACCCTGCTACGTAAAAATAAGCTCTCTACTTCCCGGCACGTATTAGAATATAAAACGATTTCCCTTCCTGATATGTTGACATGGACTTTAAAATAGTTTCTTTGGTACAGTAAAGGCGACCTAAAAACAGCTTCTTTTTTTTTTCTACTTTCAAATGAAGATAAAAGCCACACAACTCCATCAATTCTTGCATTTGACGTCAAAGATGAGAAGTTGCGCTCAGTTGTTATCCCTGAAAGTATCTAATACTACTCTTGTGACTTTAATGGCGTCCCCTTAGGTGTTGATGATTTTATATTGTTGTGTAGATATTGCAGTCTCCATTTTGATATTTTCCGGAAGTTATTAGTCGACCAAGGTCTTGGGTTCGGATACGATCAATGTATTGAACCCTATTGAACCCTGTACCTCCGCTAACTTACTACAAAGTTGGATCTACAGAGTTGAAAATTGATAGTATAGTACTTTCAGGCTCCACAACTCGACAAATACACAAGGGTTCAGAGGACCGGTCTTCAAAGGGAGCCAATATAACTCCATCGTAGCCCCAAACCATGGGAAATTCTAAATGCGCACCATATTTTACTAGTGAGCACCATATTCCCCTGTGTTGTAAATCGCTTTACTGTATAGTATGTGGTGCTCACTAAGAAAATGTGGGGAAATTCTACTTGCGCACGGCATTTTACTCTCTTGACGCCCTGAATACTCTTTACACCAAATTCTTATTTTGAAATACTATCATTTTACCCTCTGCTCCCAAATTTTTTTTCAAAAATACCCATCCTCCTTTTTTCTAACTCCTCACCCATCCGATCCCATTTTTATCCATTTTTATTTGAGTCGGATGCTAGTTTAAGAGAAAAAATATTTTGGTCGGGTATTAATATCCGACCAAGAAATGTGCTGGTCGGGTATTAATACCCAACCAGCAAGCGAAGTCTCTCCCATAAAAGAAAGCTAATTAACGATAAATTTCAAACAAATATGCATAAAACCTTAAAAAAAATCAAATCGTATTTTAGATTTGTTCTCTGACACCAATTGGATATTGGAATTTTCTATTTGTATAAGAAAACTCAAACTCAAATTCCAAATCCAAATTTCACTTGTTACGGTGAAATAAAAAAATTTAAAATTCTTCTAATCTTTTTAGGAACGTTAATGTAAAAAAATTTAAGGGGTCAAGAAATCAAATTAATGATTTTGTAGGAGATGCGTTTTTATTAAATAGCAAAAAAAATATTTAGGGTTTTAGAGAAAAAATAGAGGAGGAAGATGATAAGTCGTAACTCTAAATTTTAAGAAGTTTTATTTTGGAATTTATAAGGGTAATTTAGTCCAAAAAAATAAAGGCAAACTTGTAATTATTTATAAGTTTTAAAATCATGCATTAAGAGTAAAATGCCGGGTGCAAATAGAATTTCCCTAAAATGTGGTGCGCATTTATAATGTCCCATAAACCTTAGCAGGTTCTGATGTACAGTTTACTATACAGGATGACGATGATTACTGAGAAATCAAATAAGAACCAAGGAAAACAAAGGATTAAGATAGATATAGTGATAGAAAGAGGGAAAGGAGCATAGAAAGGAAATTTTTTGTTTCTTTGCTCTTTTTTAAGATTATATTAATCAATGTTTAAAATAACGATAATGGTAACGTAATGTTTTAGCTCTGTTAGGTTATGTCGCATATAGCGTAACACATAGTAACACATAACGTAGATTATGTAATTTCCTATTTATTTAATAAAATAAATATAAAACTATATAAAATAATTTTTATAAATTTAAAAATAAATTTAAAAATATCTAAAAAAGAATATAAAATCATTTTGTACTACATAATCTATCTTAATTTTATATTAAATTTTACAATAATTTTCACATTTATCTTGATAAATTATATTAATTCTGCAATTATAATTCCAGTCATCATTTAAACATGAAAGCAACATTTTAATTTTTTATTTCAATTTCAGTTATTATCATTGTTGTAATTTGTATTTTGTAATGGTCAATTTATCTTATTTGTAATTATTGATTTTAGATCAGTTAAAAATTCAATAGAATCAACAAGTAAGATATTTTAGCAACAGAAGAGAAATTACAACAAGCGAATAAGGAAACAATTGCAAATTAACAAATTAGCAATTTCACAAGTAACTAAACAAGCCAACAATTAATCAAGTAAGAAATTTACAGTATTCACTAATAATTAAAATAATAATTAATAACAATATATAGATTACTAAAAAATAATTGTAAATAAAGCAACATAGCGTAATTTAACATAACGTTATATTACGTAAAATAACATAAAAAACGTACTGTTATGTAGTGTTGGGATTCCGTCAGGTTACGTAATACAATATAACGGATTTCATAACGTGTTATTTTCAATATTGATATCAACTAAAAACCACAGTCCACGACATAAGTCAGTCCAATGCTCTGAATTTTATGTTTATTTATTTATTTCGAATTTTTCGTTTATTTATTTATTTCCAGATTAGCATTTAAAAAACAAGCTTATTTGCTTTCAAATAAACACAGTTGATAATATAATCCTACTTTAGATGAATGCCTCGATAGAGGCAGAGAGAAAGAAAAAAATTTATCCACTCCATCCATTTTAATTAAAAAAAACATAAAACATCACATCCTGTACCCTCTGCTGATTAAAATTCAACAAGAAAATAAACTCTTGGGGTATTTACATATATGTCCCTTCTTTAAAAATTAGAATTTAATCTCTCAAATCTTCATATTTATAATTTAGTCCTCAAATTTTTTAACTTATCTCATTTTAATTTTCCAGTCATATTTTTAGCTCGAATTTTCCATTATACCCCTGAGTTAGTTCACTTTAGTCCTCCTTCCCTCTTTCTCCTCTCTTCCTCTTCTCATTGGATTCCTCTCTTTCTCCCCTCACCTAAATTACTTCATGTTAGAAATTAACTGGGAGGGAAGATAGAGAGAACCCAACAAGAAAGGAAAAAAGAGGAAAGTGATGACTAAAGTAAAGTAACTCAGGGATATAATAGAAAACTCAGGCAAAAAATATGGCTGGAGAATAAAGTGAATTAAGTTAAAGGATTTAGAGACTAAATTATAAATATGAAGATTTTGGAAACTAAATTTTAATTTTTAAACATATAAGTGGCAGATATGTAAAAACCCCTAAACTCTTACCTCAATCTTAAACTAGTTCTGCGGTTCAAAGGGAAAATTTGGCAGGATATAAGCGGGGTGGTTTTCAACCGTTGCTGTAAATGGGATGGTTTTTCGTTATTTGCTTATGGCTGTAGTTATAAAATTTTATAATAGTAGTTTCAATCAGTTAAATATTTAAAGTAATTACAATTGCAGAACAAAAGTATATATGACATTTTTACTCTTCCTTTATTTAAGAGTGAATTGATTGCTGATAAATATCGTATTTCTCATAATCCTCGAAAATAACAAAATAAAAATTAAAAATTAAATTTGTTTGTAACTCTAGTTATCATTTACAATTCCATTTCTAAATATAATAATATAAGTTACAATAATTTCAATCACTGCAACTTCACTTGACAGTAATACAAGTTGCAACTTGCAATTCTACTCTACTCGCAAAAGCAAAAAAAAGATCAAGCCATCATTATCATTGGGTAACTTCCTTTCTGATATAGTTTACCTCCTCGTCTTCTTCTTCTTATTCTTCAATTTTTTAAAATATATTACATGTTCTTTTTATATGCGTCTTTATGTAACAAACAAAAATCCACCATTGTTTTTGAGAGGTTCTTTCCCAATTGGGGAAAAGATGTAAACTTGCCAGCCCTCAAGTAAGAAAAGAAATTAAAAAAAAAAAAAGTAAGAAAAAATGGAAAATGGAGCTCGATCATGAAATTTGGATCAACTAATCCATTCGTAACATATAGTTTAATTAAGGTTTTAATCTCTCTCTCTCTTCATTAACAAGGGTATATTTGTTCACGTAAAATATTTGTGTACGAAAGATAGGGATGAGCATGGACTAGTCTAATGTTCTGTCCTATTTAAAATTTGGAATTAGAAGTTCATTTTTAATTCAAAAATTAACTTTTAGACCCGCTCATTCTTATCCATAGCAAAAGCAAAAATGCTATTACTAACAATACTACTTTGTTGAGTTGATACTTTGGACGAATTGGTCGATAAAACCCATCTACTAAAATGATAATTGGAAAATAGGCCATGGTGCAATGGGATTATTCGCAATTCACCTAACTAATTTATATCTCAACTTTAAACTTGAAAAAGAATTCATGTCTCTACTTGGGATCCTATTTTCAGAGAGTTTCCAAAGGAGCACGCGATTTTTCCCAGTAAATCCACTTTTTAAGGATCGTTCGGACAAAAAATACACTAGATAGTAAGCTTACTAGGAAAAGTGGTGTGCTCCTTTGGAAACTCCCTATTTTCATAATCTATAATGGGCATGAGATTATCAGACAATTCAAATCTTGCCCTTGTTTATGAATTTGACTAACGTATAATAACCCGTTGCAAGATGTTAAAACCAATGTTTAAAATAGCGATAACATAACGTTTTACCTCTGTTAGGTTATGTCGCATATAGTATAATGCATAATGTAGGTTATGCAGTTTTCTATTTATTTAATAAAAATAAATATAAAACTATATAAAATAATTTTTATAAATTGAAAAATAAATTTAAAATATCTATAAAATGAATATAAAATTATTTTGTAATACATAATGTATTCTAATTTTATATTAAGTTTTACAATAATTTTCACATTTATCTTCATAAATTATATTAAGTCTGCAACCGTAATTCCAATCATTATTTAAACAAGAAATAAGATTCTGATTTTTTATTTCAATTCTAGTTATTATCATTGTTATAATTTATATTTTGTAATGTTCAATTTATTTTATTTATAATTGTTGGTTTAAGTTCAGTTAAAATTCAATATAATCAACAAATAAAATATTTTAGCAACCGAATATGAATTACAACAAGCGAACAAAGAAACAATCATAAATTAACAAGTTAGAAATTTCACAAACAATCAAACAAACCAACAACTAATTAAGTAAGAAAATTTAAGCAATTCGGTAATAATCAAAATAATAATCATAAACAATATATAAATTACTAAAAAAATAATTGTAAATAACGTAATTTAATGTAACGTTATGTAATATAACGTAAAATAATATAAAAAAACATATCGTTATGGTCCACCGACTTATTTTTAGTTGTTACATAGTGTTTGGGTTCCGTTAGGTTACGTAACGCAATATAACGAGTTTCACAACGCGTTATTTTCAATAATCGTTAAAACATATTTGAATCAATGTAGTTACTGACATACTGTCTAAGCTTCGACATAAATCACTTCTCTAAGATTTTGTTGTTGTCTGTAACGCCCTCGTTTTTCAGCTGCTCTCCAAAACAGAGCACGCTACTTAAAACTTGCACTGAACAATCCAACAGTCACAGGATTTTAGAATAACCGTAACTACTGCTACAATCAGATGAATAAATAACACGTCCGAAACTGAAAGATTTCATTTGTACAAAGAATTAACTATATAAGATAACACACTGGTTTGAATATGAACACAAAAGAGGAAAACAGTGTCCGGACAAAAAAATATAAACAAATATGTATACAAAGGGTCTCTAGAAGATACTTCACTTGCCTACTGTTGCTCTGTCTGGTCAATGAAATGCGGGCCTTCAGTTGGAACTGGCTCTCTTTCTTCGCTTTCTAAACCTGGAACCCAAGCTATTAAACCCAGCAACTAACACAAGGAAAAAATATATGTACTATCACAGTACTGAAGATAAAGTATGCAATTAAATCGTAATAGTATTAAACATGTGACGTGAATAATGAATAAATAAGACCGTGCATGTCATTTGCAGTAACAAGTAAATATCTTGTAAAGATGTCAAGTCTGGGTCAAGTCATTATTAGCATTTGAAACAAAATAATGGATAATATAACGCGCAATTTTCCGTATTGTATAAGTGTCGTGCATACCCGGAACCTGGTCTCAAACCCATGACGCTAAACCATGACACACCGCTAGGTGTTCAAGTCAAATCACGTACTATAGAATAGTAACGAACATCACCCTTATGGTGACTCATGTATCAGACGGTGACCCAGTACCACCAGTGCTCATACAATTAAAGTCCTAAGCACCTCAATCAAGAAGTTAGCCAATAAGATCCTTGTATAATACAATTCTTATCCATCATGTAGTTTTTCCTAATCCCAACATCAATGATACATGATATATATTAATTAATGGAAACACGTGGCTTGTTAAGTCAAACTGTGTACATGTCCTTATCACGAGAAATAAGAATTCAAGAATCAAAATTCAAGATCATGTACACACGTATCATAAAGATATTTCATGTCATATAATCAGGATACAAGAAACTTGTTATTATATTCCCATAAATGATAATGTTCATCGTGTATCTAGTATTTCAAAATTATGTCCATTATTTATAATATTAATAAATACAAATATCGCAATTTATAATATTAATAAATAATCACATCATCATGCGTATTTATATTAATAAAATACAATGTCACAATTTATAAAATCCATAAATTTCAAGCCCATATAGTCCAAAATAATCCATATTATCTACATAGAACATTAAGAGTTAATATATTATTAGACAATAGATATATGATATTACAACTCCCCTATAGATATACACTATAAATTATAGACAAGTCGTTTATATTAACTCATCATATTTATTATAATAATAGATTGATATTAACTCATATTAACTTTGTGTATAATTAAACAAAGATCTATGCACTCAACCCATATACTGTATAAGAGTGAAATATGCAAATGTAAATTATTTAAGTAAAACTCATGTACTGAATTTTTTTCTTCTCTTTTTTTTTTCCTTGAATGCAGGAAAGGCCCAAACAGTTTGTTTCTTTTTCTTGTATGTTTGCATGCAAAATATTTTGCATTGGCACAAATAAATTTTGGCATACATAATTTTTTTAAAATAAAAAATAAATAAATATCACAATATTTATATATATCAAATTTGACCCACTGTAGTTCAATTCTCAATATCACTTAATGGTCTAAAATGTGAACCAAATATTTTTACTACACAAATATAAATTAAATAAAAAAACGAACAAAAATAATAGTATTACTTGCCTTGACTTAATCTAGAATACTCGATTCAATTTATTTTTCCTTCTTCTTTCTCTCTTTTTTTTTTTCCTTTCTTTTTTATTTTCTTTTTCTTTCTTTTTTTTTTTCCCTGCTGTCTGGTTCAGGCCGAGAGACAAAGGAGATGAGAGGGAGAAAGAGAGAAGTGGGAGAGAAATTCTTCTCTCCCAAAACCTGCTGCGTGTTTTTTTTTTTTTTTCCTTCACACAAAATTTTGACAGTTCATCGAGCCTCATGCCACATCCTTCACACAATTGATAGCACAATTGCCACATCAAGCCTCTTTTATTTTATTTATTTATTTATTTATTAATAATTTAATAATCTCGATTCCATGTAACGCTCTCCAAATGCTATCAAATTTATGTAGGATGTATTACTCAATGAAAGAAACACTACAGAATTATCCGTTTATTATATCAATATCCGGAATAAATGAACTAAAATTCTTAGAAGGATAATTTTAATATTATTAAATCGATAATTTTTGGAGTATTTTTTTGGCTCGCAAAGAAAATTTCAAAAAATTCTAAATATTATAAAACTAATAACCGCGAAGATCGAATATCATTTGGAGTTACGAATTTTAAGTTCCGCACGACCAAAGTTTATTTCGGTGTTCAAAATTGATTTCGATAGCCTTACCTTCTTCGGCACGATCGGATTCAAAAGAGAAATGCAGTTAGCTCGAATTTTGGAATATTATTTTGGATATTACAAGCAATATTATTTCTCAACTTATAATCCTGAGTTCGTCAAGAAACAACACAAGAGTTTTATTTCTGGATTTATGATCCTGAGTTCGTCAAGAAACAACACAAGAGAGCTCATCGTAGACTTGCACTCAGGTACTTCTTCTTTATACTTAAAATGTTGCTGTCTAAAATTGTCCAACTAGGTCAGTTGAACTTGAACCAGCCCAAGCACCAGGCTGAGCTTCTTGGGCTCGAGACAGACTCAAACGTCTCTAACATGCTGGTTCTCGGAGAGAGTAGCCTACAGAGAGGGTAAAATAGGGTAAAATAGCTCGGAAAGTAAACTAGATAGAGCCTAATTAGGCTTGAGCTAAGATGATTCTCTCTAAGAGTTGCAAGCTCCCTCTGGATCTTGAAAGTTTAACCCTTGGCTGAGAGGAGTACAAACAGATAATGGAACCCTCTTACAGTAGTTGTTGATGAATCACATTAGATGTGTCAAAGATTTGCTCTTGAAAGTTGAAACATATTGAACTAACCCTACTTTTTATAATATATATAACTAAATCATCAATATTTGCATTCTCTATTCTTTTATATTATATAACTAATTCATCCATTGCCTATTTTTCATAAACTATAACTAGCCATTTGAAGGAAAAACAAAAGGATTATAATTTCTCACGTTTTCCCCCTGTTTACCAAGTTAAATTATAATTATTTTAAATATCCCTAATATGGGCAATATATCGCTCGATTATCGTTTTTCGGAGTCAGCCATCAATTGAGTTATTTAACATATTAGTGTTCATTCCTGAGTATGAGAGAAAAACGAAATTCTTTCGTTGTTGTCCAACTAGTTTTTCAACTTATTTACATGAAAATTTGAGAGCCAAATATACAAAGAATTACAAATAGTAGAGATCTATAGTGGGAGCTTATTTAAGTACTACTAAAGAATTAAAATCATCTCCAAAATTCTCTTCTTCTTTTACTTATTTTTTTACGTTTTTTCTTATGTAGCACTATTATTATTGTTATTCCTATTGTCATTCTCATTGTTACTATAATTGCTACTAATCTTTTTCAACAACTATCCATGAAAAAGATGTAATAAAAAATGTATGAAGACAATCCACACTATTAATTGTAATCTCCATGCTCTAAGTAGTTGATGTATAAAGAATTGTATAATTTAGATACTTTTCTTTTGATCGATTTATAAAGAATTGTATAATTTAGATACTTTTCTTTTATCATCAATCAAGAGGTCTTATTTGTTGTACTATTGAAAAAACTATTCATTTTGTACCCTATGTACAGTCAAAATGTATTGGAAAATGCATAATTTTTTGTATATAACCATTTTTTAATGTGGAGATTACAATTAATAGTTTAGATAATCCACACATTCTCTATATTGAGATTTAATAGCGCCTCCATTAGTAACTTTCTATGAAGGCACCTTAGATATACATATCCATATACATACATATATAGGTATGTGTGTGTATGTATATACATACATACATATATACATACATATATAATGTCATACTTGTTAGACATGTGAAATTAAACCACCTCTAAGATATCAACCAGTCTAACCGCTTCTAAGATGTAGTTAGACAGGTGGTTTATTTTCATATCGAATAGCTATATCTTAGAGATTGTTTATTTTCATATCGAATAGCTATATCAGACGATATATGGAGCATACATGGCCATATCAAACGTTCATATCAAATATTATTTATACATGTTAAATATGAAAATAATACATCTGATACAATTATGATATCCGATATTTAAAACCATAATTGTAGCTATATCCAGTGTGGATGCTTTTACTACGAAACTATGCCAAGTCAGGCACATAGGACACACATCAGCTACTCTTTGTCCTACATTGATTTTTTTTTTTTTTTTTTTTTTTTTTTTTTTTTTTTTTTTGGAATGGGGGGTGAATTTGCAGTGTCTACACATGTTGAGTCCACGTTGCTGTGTGCTAATCCCTGCAACGGAGTTTACTAGGATGGGCATGCCTTCATAATATGTTCCTATTCATACATTTGATTTAAACATTTTTATGCTACAACAACAATGTTTCAACACTTAGGCCACTTGTTTTGATTAATAAATATTATACAAGATAGATCCACGTATCTTAGATACTTATCATCAAGAAATTTTATTTTCAGATAAATATGAAACATTTTCAGATGAATATGAAACTGTGGTTTAAGGTCATCATTCAAACACTTGTACCATGTTGATTAACGTTACTAAAGACATAGGATCAAGTATGTCATAATGTTTTACTGGTCAAGGTTAGGAAATTTGTTAAATTGGTCGTCTATGTATGTCTACTTATAAATATTTCCGATAGTTAACTACTTTTTCTATGTAGCTCGTAACGTGTACCTTTCAGCACCCATGTGAAGTTTGTTAAAACTGACAAAATTTTAGCAATATTAGAATCATTTGGAAGCTTTTAGTAAATACTTTTAAATAGTACCATCAGCCACAGTAGATACAAGGGGAAAATATTTTGCTTGTAGTCTTATGTGTATAGAAATATTGGAGTTAGTGTGAATTAAATTCCTCTCAGAGCAAAGAAATTGTAAAAATAATGGGTTTCTGGGCATGTGAATCATCTAATCTATAACAAAGCAAACAAACAAATAAAAAGAAAACAGGTACAAAATTAGCATTCATCAAGAACTGATCATTCTATAACAAAATTTGATGTTTAAACTAAATACTAAATATTGATGAACCTCTCTATATCGAGATAATGTACACATGTTAAATTCAAAAGCAAGTGTGAAGTAAGTTGTATTTTGTCCAAACATGACGGTGCAATTCTCTGTGTGGTTTGAAATGTGGATCATCTTTCAACGTTGACGTTAGAAGAGTAACAGTCCTCTGATGAAATTGGCCTTATGTCGATGATAATAATGCATTAGGAACTTCTCATGCATGTCACCGTACCTGGTTTTGATGAGAATAATGCATTAGGAACTTACTCATGCACGGCTCCATACCTTGTTATGATTCAGTAACTAAAGGTTGTGGAGATTCCTGTAGCTCATCTTCTTTAAAACATATTGCTTCAGGGAGTCTGAAGGTTAAACAGTACATTGCCTGCAAGCAGGAAAAGAAATATATACTCGTGTAAGTCATGTTTCTAAATGGTTGGATCATATTTGTTTGCAGCGTTCATACAAAACATTAAAATAAAAAATAAAAAAGAAAGCAGATGGAAGTTTAAAATAGCAACATATAATTAGCAAAACAGTCTTCAGAGCAAGAGAAGAGGAAAACTAAGACTAGGAAACTTGGTTTCGGCCTAAGGTCAGGCAGAAATAGAGAAAGTCCTGTATATTGGCATGATTAGCTACTTGCTAACTTAGGGATCGACAGAAATAGGTAAGTCTGTTACCGAAACTTGTGACTGAAACAGTAAGAAATAAACGGCAGATAGGAATCATAGAAGAACTCAAAAAACAGGAGGTTCAGTAAGAAATAAACGGCAGATAGGAATCATAGAAGAATTCAAAACACAGGAAGCATGATCAGTGGGATAAACCTCAGAAAAATGAATGGTTTTGCTGAATTCATTACAATGATAATCATGACAAATTTAAGCTAATACTGACAACTAATATTGTCTAATGAAGAACACGTGGTTGTTTGCATTAATTAATCAATAGGCGATTAAAACGGTGACTGAAGCATCCATAGAAGGTTTCCAATGCCAGATTGAGTACACTAGGCCTGTGAATGATTTGAATTTTTGTGCAGCAATTAGTTCTGTACCGCCATCTAAATAGATATTACCACAAGTACCATATTGTAGCTTGTCGAACAGAACATGCCTCCACCAGCCTATTGGGCATGAGTGACCAGAGGTTTATTGAATTTAGTTGATCCCAATCGATGCACGTGGAAATTAAGCAGATACATCTGGTTTAGTATTTTCACTTTTCCTCAAATCAATTTTTTCTTCAAAATTCTTTAGGATGGTCAAATAAGATATTTAAGGCTGAAGAAATGAAGAAAAAGTGGCGAACATGAAAAATGCTAAATGAGGAATATATCAATAGGATGATTCATGACAGACACCGATCCAAGGTCTGCAGTCCTATGAGACAACTTACTGGCTGCTGAAGATCCATTGGTTAGCGTCAGGAAATCACTACTGAAGGAAGAAAAAAAAAGGGTGAGAACATCAAAATTAGAGAGTGCAGAGCGAGTCATTTAGGTTCCCCTAGAGAATTGGAAAATGGGACTAGCAGACAACGATGTAGCTCAGAAAGCTGAAGAGTTCAAAGATCTCAACTGATATAAATTTATATCAGAAAAAGGAGCTGACTCAGCATGTTGTAATGATAAATGCAAATGCTTCTTAGGTAACACAACTACATAGGTTGCCTTTACACACGTACTCAGGCCTCTGAGACTCACAACAGGACTTCTATTGTTGAACAGCACTAGGAATCAGGCTTGGTAGGTCTGATTGCTGCACAAGTAGAAATTGAACGGTATGAGGCCCACTTCGGCTCGCATGATTTGTGAACCCCCACCACCATTTCTACTATCAATAAACAAAAAAGAAAACATAGTCGTTTGATCACACAAAATCTAAAGAAAAGTAAAGAAACACAAAACATGAAGAACAGTCCAATTCTTTATCGGCATAGAAAAAAGTAATACAGAACAAACTTGCACACTAGAAAAGCATATATTTGTGCATATAAAGTAGTCTTTAGATTCTTACCTGGAAAGAAATTAGTTGTCTTTAGACATCAATGATGTATTTTTATGAATTACGAGAAGTTGGATATTATCCAGGTGCTTAAAGTATCCTATCCACACACGTGAATGAAAACGCATGTGCCTAGATAGTGCTATGTGATGTTGTACTGTCCCTAACTCGAATCTAATAGTTCCATATCGGATATGAGCAATATTGAAAATAACGCATTATGAAACCCGTTATATTGCGTTACGTAACCTAACAGAACTTCAGCACTACGTAATAACTGGAAATAACTCAGTGCGCCATAACAATATGTTTTTTTATATTATTTTATGTTATCTTACATAACGTTACGTTAAATTACGTTATGTTATGTTATTTACAATTATTTTTTTAAAGTAATTTCTATACTGTTGTTAATTACTATTTTGATTATTAGCGAATTGCTATAATTTTCTTATTTGATTAGTTGTTGGCTTGTTTGATTGCTTGTGGAATTGCTAATTTGTTAATTTGGGATTGTTTTCTTATTTGCTTATTGTAATTATTCTCTGGTTGTTGAAATATAATATTTGTTGATTCTATTGAATTTTTAACTGAACTGAAATCAACAATTACAAATAAGATAAATTGAATATTACAAAATATAAATTACAACTACCATAATAACTGGAATTGAAATAAAAAATTACAATCTTGTTTTCTTATTTAAATGATAACTGAAATTACAGGTTCAGACTTAATATAATTTATAAAGATAAATGTGAAAATTATTATAAAAGTTAATATAAAATTAGAATACATTATGTATTACAAAATAATTTTATATTCTTTTTTAGATTTTTTTTTTCAATTTATAAAAATTATTTTATATAATTTTATATTTATGTTTAATTAAATAAATAGGAAATTGTATAATCTACGTTATGCGTTACGCTATATGCGACAATACCTAACAGAGGCAAAACGTTATGTTACCGTTATTGCTATTTTAAACATTGGATATGAGATAAAAATTAGTGTAGTTTATAATTCCCATGAATCTATAAAGTCATCATAACAAGCCTTTTTATAGAGAAATATGTACTTAATTATAACTATTCTACTTCTTATTATTCTACAGGAGGCTTAGCATATTTCTATGCGAATATTTTGTCGGTATTCCACTATCTAGATTCCGAGTGGGAGGAGGATTTCTAGTGGTATCAAAGCCAGGTTCCATCTGGAAGTATGCAGAACTAAACATTACACAGAGTTAAGTATTACACAGAACAAAGTACCACACAAATATAACAAGATCCAAAAAGGAGGAGAAAGTAATACCTCTAATTTAAATAGTTCCTAATTGGATATGAGATAAGAGTTAGTGTAGTTTATAATGATTCCTATGAATCCATAAAGTAATCATGGTTAATTATAAACATTTCTAGTTTTTGTTATTTTACCGCAGACTTGGCAAATTCCTATGCAAATATGTTGTCAGTGTTAAGCTATTCAGATTCCAGGTGGGGGTGTCATAAATGTGTATTTTTTCCAGATCATCCACTTATCCTAGTTAAGAAAAATATAAAAATTGATATAAATTCCAATAACATTGCGCTACAATAGTTGTCCAAAATGCATAAACTGCTCAAGCAACTACGAGGAATGTACTGATACTGAAGGTGCTGCTTTAACCATTAGATTGTCTACGCATAACTGGTCATGTATTGCAACCCGATAGGATGGGGGCCAAAATTTTTGATATCATTATGGTTGGAACGACTTTGGATAAAAAAATATGGAAACAAGCCAGTTCTATCTTCCATCTTCACGGGTGACCTGTGATGAAATTGAATAATAATGCATCCTCTGAAAGATTAGTTGAGTAAATTACTCTAACATGATATATATATGCAAAGATCCCAGGATCAAGCTTCAATTAGGACAAAATTCAAAATAGTTAACAAAGAAAGCATTCCTTTGGAGTTGCAAGGCAAACAGAAGACCAACAGACACCGAAACCCGAAACTCAAGTCCAGATAAACCTTGAACCCACTAGGAATTTTAGAATCACAATGCAACCAACAAAGGAATTTCAGAATGTTAGAATAGAACAGATAATAGGTTTTTCAGACTGATCGTTACATCAGACTGCTTTGCATAGATACAAAATAAGGAGGTCAAATTTTCTTAGAATCAGACTCCTGATCCAACTAAAACATAGTTCATAAAACCGACTAGAAAATTTAAAGGAATAAAAGAATGAAAAAACAAAAATCTAAACAACTAAAATTTTCAAGGAAGCTCGTCTTAAACATCTCAAGTCATACACTGTACTAGATATAACTCTAAGACTCAAATGGAAAAATTAGACATAGTCTGAACCTTAAAATTACTAAATAGACTGAAGTTTTCAAAGGTTGTTGAACAGCAAGATTGGATTTCGGGAAGTGAGTAATAATAATTCTGGAATCTTATTTTATTACAGTTATTGATAAGGAATATGGAGATGAAAACCCTACACTTTTTCCAACTTTTCCTATAGTCTGATTCACATACTAATGAGAATAATTAAACCTATCTTTGATTTCAAAGTTATAATCTTTGAGGCTCAATTTATTTCTAACCAAAAATAAATGGAAGCCACTAAGTCTTAATTCCAAGATTGCTGTATCACCGATTCGAGAATGCCAAAAGGATCATACCTTGTTAGGAGCAACATCTCGAACCCTGTAAAATTTTGGTTCTGGTATCCGTCCACCCAAAGTAGCCTCAGCCACCTGCATATAAGATGAACAATGATTTGAAGGAAACGGTAAAATGATATGTGTGTGGCGTAATTGAACTAAACTCGAATAGTATATTAACAAATAATATGAACTACTACATAAGAACACAAAAATTATGCACAAATCTGGCATATTAGGATGAATGAGCACTATGATACTCGATGAAATATTCTCATTGCCCTCTCCATGTATACTAGCCACATAATTGGGTTCAATGAGCACTAGGAATCTACTTTATGATGACTGTTCTCTTCGGGCTCAATGGCTGACAACAAAGTACTAGAAGCATTTGAACTTGTAGGATTCAATTGAGGATTACAGCAATTCCCCAGTTTGGAGGTAAATATTAAGAGCAAGGCCTGCTGCCCTAAAATGTACGAGACATCAATTGGCTAATGGAAATAAGTTTTTGGCAGATCCATGGCATGAGAGGAAACTGATTGATCTTGTTGGTATAAGTAAGATCCATTTAGTGGGAGGTATACATGCTAGAGTCAGTAACTTCTTTCCTCATGGAATTTGGAGTTTCCCTTCAGTGTCATAGGTGAGACCACCATCCCCATATGTGGACTGACATAGCATGTTATAGTACTCAAACAATGTGCCCAAGGTTAAATGCTTCTTAGTTAGAGCTCTTCATGCCAGACATAAACAGAAGAGAAACTTCTCCTGCTCAATGTGCAAGTTGACCTTATACGTGTGTTGGGTAACATTGGACCTGAGACCAAACCCCATTTATTTCTCAGTTATTCTTATTCAGGGTTCATCTGGGAAGTCTTTTAAGCTGAAGACCAAACTTGCACAAGAGACCTCAGTGGGACTATTGGACGAGACTGAAAGACTCCAATATATATTAATCATTCTAAACCATTTAAGAGGCTTGTTAAAATCATAATCATGGTTATAAATATTGGATATTGAGATCATATCAGATAGGTTCTTTTTATATCGGATTGCAGATATTGGACGATATATCCGGGATACGAACAAATATCGTATGTTCATATCAAACATTATATATATATATATATATATATATATATATATATATATATATATATATATATATATATATATATATATATATCAAGTATTTATATATCTTAAAATTGGCTTAATTTCATCTATCTAACTAGTAAGACCCAGTTTATGCAAGTTACTTGAAATGCAGTTCATTTCCACTATCTCCAATATTTTTTTAAAAAAAAATTTCTTTTGGATTATAATCTCGACCCCCTAGAGTTCACTTATATCCAATTTCTTAGGTTTTACTTTTGATTTGGTCATTCATCACGTTGATACAAAATAAACAGTTTTTGATGAATAGAACATTTTGTATCCATTTGATGAAAATGTAAATAAACTCCAAAATTCATGAAATTTGATCCTAAAGAAGTTACAGAGGTATAGATCTTAATTCTAAAAAAAAAATGAACAAAAATTGTTAAATTGCTATACTTTTACTGCTGGCTCACATAAGTTTTCCTGAGCTCACGGCTCACCTACATTAATCATATATATATATATATATATATATATATATATATATATATATATATATATATATATATATATACAGAGGTGTTAAAGAACATGTTCATGTAGACAAATATAACAAAATAAATTAAACTATAGAACAGATTCAATTAAATTTAAAAATATAAACTATAGAATAATTGAGATTTAGATATGTAAGGATAGTAGCTGAAGTATAATACTAAAAAGAAAACTCTTTGCATGTAATACTAAAAGTGAGAATGATAGTAGTAGTAACAATATTAACAGTAGATGAACAAACAAAGAAGTAAAAAGAAAAGGAATGGAAGAAGAGAGCTTGCATTTGTAACTCTTTGCATGTTTGGCTCTTATGTTTCCATTTAAACAATTTAAACATTGGTTGATTTAAACAATTTAAACATTGGTTGATTGGAATAGAGGTGAAAGAATTTAGATTTTTCCTTATCATAAGGAATAATTTTGGTTATAAATACTAAATCTATTTTCAAATTAAAAACTCAATTAAAAAAAGAACCATATCAGCCAATATATTGGAGTGATATATCAGGGCTATATATCGGCCGATATATGTGCAAAACGACATGACTCCTTTTTTTAACGTATTGTCTCGGCTAACCCCCAAAAAGTATATATCAAAGGGAGATGTCGGCCATATCAAGGATATTTAAAACAATGATCATAATTGAAACCAAATTCGAAGAATTTGGCTGGAAAGAAACAAAAGAATATATGAGCAAAAATCATGTGACAAAGATCAAATTGAAGAGATTGACAAAGGAATTAAACAGATTGGCAACCATTCAAAGTATAAAATTAAAGCCAAAAAATGATGTGGAGAAGGAGATATTGGAGAACTGGGACCTTGCTGCATGATAAAGAGTTCAGAATGATCCTACAGGCTGATATCCATGGACATCTTTAAGTTGTAGGAGAGGCCAGGTGGCACCCTCCTCACTCAGGCTTCAATATTCAGGTATGTATTTCAAATAAATAAATGAAAATTTATAAAAGAATGAACTTGTAAGACTCAATAATGACTGACTCTATTTATTGATGGATCGGTCGCTGTTAAGAGCTTAGTTACCAGCTTAGTATAATAGTATAGGAGAGGTCAAGTCAAATTGTATTTATTTTTTCCACGCCAATGAGTTTCTTTACAGCTCAAATTTTTCGAGATATCAGATGCATATAAACATATCCAAATGCATGTCATTAAATCATATTTACTGCATGGTGATATACGATCACTGAAAACAATTCAAGCTAATACGTTCTCATATCTTTAACATTTTCAAATAAGAAAATTTTAAAGTTAAGGTTCTAACTCATTTCTCCAACTTTGCACTATTATTAGGTAATATCCAACTAGTATCTCGCTAATATCTTATCCAATCTGAACCAAAACTTGTTTTTCTATCAAATGTGAATATTGAGTTCTCTCTCTCTCTCTATACACACACACACATACATATATATATATATATATATATATATATATATATATGATCAGATCATCTAAAAGAATAAAAAAACAATACAAATATGATTGTACCCATAACCAATCCTTGCTTCATCACGATGTTCCCTTACATCTAAAGTCTTCTCATGCAAGGACATGATGGTCAAAATGCTACACGTAAGTTGCATGAAATGCCTCCTACCACTGTTATTAAATGACTAAAATAATGGTTTCAGTAATGCTTTATTCAACACTTCGAGCATAGCGGGGAGGAATATAAATCACTCGGGACCAAGCCATTTCAGCTGATATGAAGGAGGAAAGAGTTATTAGTTCTTCAATGAGATTCTTGATCTGAGCTCACATATCCCAAGTGCATTCAGTGAGTTTCACAAATGACTGTAGCAACATGACAATACTTTGTTACTAGCCAAAGTAAGAAATAATCATGTACTCTTTTCCACAAGCGCCTAAGCAAAAAGGCAGACAATAAATCAATAAATTAATAGTTATAATTAGTCCTGACTAACGGGCCGGGCAGCACGGCCCGCCACCTCGGCCCGGGCCGAGGCCGGGCGTGCCGGGCCGTGCCTGGCACGTGCCAGGCACGGGCCGGCACGCCCAAAAAAATTTTTTTTTTTTTTTTTAAAATATGACCGTTGGGGTGTTTGAGGGGGGGGTTTGCATTTTTTTTTTTGCAAATAACCCCCCAACGGCTATTTTTATAGCCGTTGGGGGGTTTCTTGCAAAAAAAAATTGCAGATTTCTCCCCCAACAGTCAAAATAGCCGTTGGGGAGGGGGGGTTTGTAAATTTTTTTTACAAATTAAACCTTTTCTTCATCTATAAATACCTCAATATCTCTTCTATTACCATTCATCATTCTTATACACTAAATTCATTCTAAAAAATCTCCTAAAATCTTTATTTCTCAAGAAGTCTCAAGCAAAAGAAGTAGTAAGTTTCAATCAAGTGATCAAGAAGTCTCAAGCAAGCAAGTCTCCCAAACAAGATCCAAGCATGTTTTCTCATTGAAGCAAGGTTTTTTTCGCTATTTCGGTTTCCAGCTTCATCTCTCTAACTAGATATTTATAATTTAAAGTTTTTTTGAGAATTTTAATTAGTTATTTTTGGGATTTTATTAAAATGGATCCACACTCGTCTAGCGCTTCTTACTCTCAAGCCACGGGTTCTTTTACTCCCTTTTTAACTGATGAAGAATATCAAAATCTATATCAACCCTTAGAACAACCTCCTCAAGTACCATTTTTTGTATCTCAGGAAGAAACAACTAATACAACCATACCCGAAACACAAACTACCGCATCTACTAGGGCTGTTAGATCAGACATATGGAAACATTTTGAAAAAATAACAGAAAACAATGTTAGGAAAGCTAAGTGTAAACACTGTCATAAAATTTATTCGTTTCCTGTAGGTAGCGGAACGGGTCATCTTAAAAGACACGTAGAAAAAAATCACCCACCAAATGTACCACATCAAACACAAATAAGCACATTAGGTGGATCATTAGGTATACATAAATATGATCCAATTAAAACAAGAAAAAATTTAGCAAGATTTATAATACATGACGAACAATCATTTATTTTTTCGGAAAATCGCAAATTTGAAAGATTTTGTAAATCATCATTTACTGACGAATTTAAAAAAGTCCCACGTTCAACATCTACATCTGATATGTTCAAACTATATAAAGAGCAGAGGGACACTTTAATAGTTATTTTTTCTTCTTTAATTTTTAGAGTTGCAATAACTGCAGATAGTTGGGAAGCGAGAAATATGACTCATTATTTATACATGACGGCACACTATATAGATCAAGAATGGTGCATACAGAAAAGAATAATAGGGTTTAGGGTATTTGAATTTCCTCACAATGCACAAAATTTATCACAAACCATGCTAAATTATTTTCAGCTTTTGGAATAGACAATAAAATATTTACCATTTCTTTGGATAATACTTCTGAAAATACGGCCGCAATTAGAATTCTTAAAAATTATACAAAACCAATTCTAGATGGAAAATTATTCCACATTAGGTGTATTTGCCACATACTAAACTTATGCGTTCAAGATGGATTAAAAATAGTAAATGATTCACTAATAAAACTTAGGTATACATTACTTTTTATTAAAGATAGTGGGCCAAGAAGACAAATATTTAAACAAATATGTAAAAATATGAAAATATCACCTAGAATTGTACCTATAGATGTTAGAACAAGATGGAATTCTACATATAAAATGTTAAACATAGCTATTGAGTATAAAAATGTAATAAATGCTTTTAATGAAATGGAGACACCAATGTATAGTTTAGATAATAATGAATGGCACCAGTTGCATTGCATTTCTAAGTTTTTAGGCAAATTTGAAGATGCATCTAGAGTACTGTCAGGAAGTTATTAACCAACTACACACATTGCATTATATTATTTAACCGAAATTACTTCGGTTTTTAATGAATGTAGAAACCACTCTATACTTGAAAGTATTGTTCGACCTATGGAAATTAAATTTAATAAATATTTTAAAGATTTTCCATACTTAATATATTTTGCAATTGTTATGGATCCCCGTTACAAGTTAGATGGACTTGAAATATTAATAGATTTATTTTATACAAATATGTCTTATGAAAATAATGTGAGAGATTTACTTAATGATATTAAAACATGTATAGATATTATGTATAAAACTTATGAAGATATGTATGGTGTGCCAACACAAACTACAAAAGAACCATCTACTAAGGAAATTCGTAATCCAATAATATCATCTCTATTTAACAGAAAAAAGCCAAGACAAAGTAGTACATATTTTAATGAATTACATTATTATTTAGAAAGAGCTAGCTATGAAGATAACGCATCTCCTGAAAAGTATGAATCCTTTGATATTTTGGCATGGTGGAAATCACAGGAAAAAACATATCCCGTGCTTTCCAACATGGCCCGTGATCTACTAACTCCTCCAGTGTCTACTGTAGCATCGGAGTCTGCTTTTAGCGCAGGTGGTAGAGTGCTCACGTACTTGAGAAGCTCAATGGCGTCGGACACATTGGAGATGTGTGTCTGCTTGAAGGATTGGTACGACGCAGAAGACAGGGAACAAGGCTTGACTAATAAAGAAGATGTATTAGAGATCTTAGGTTTACCGGAAGAAAATGAAGATTGATTAAAAGTATTTAAATTTGTAAGGATATTTATGTATTTTCAATTTTTTTTTTTTTTTAACTTATAAATCTCTTAGAAAATATATTAAGAACAAGTTGAGGGTGACGGCTAGGGTCCTCTCCCCTCTCTTCGGACTTTGTATAATTTCTAAAGAGATTTATAGAGTAATTACATAAATGTAATTTGATTATATATAATATAACAAAGGTTTTTATCATATGATATAACTTCCCCTTCCCCCCCCTTTTTTTTTTTTTGTTTTTTAAAAAAACCGGGCCGGCCCACCTCGGCCCGGGCACGGCACGGGCCTGCCGTGCCGTGCCGGCGGGCCGAGGCGGGCCGGCCCCATGGCCACCGTGCCGTGCCGGTGGCACGGCACGCCCCCTTTGGGAGGCGGGTCCGGCCCATTAGTCAGGTCTACTTATAATAGTGATACACGATCTGACAAATAAGAGATTGATCATGGTTCCACAAGTATCCAACAAAAATTCCATTAAATTTATTATTACACTTCCTTTCCATATGACACCACAACTTTAATTTTATTTTCTGATAGTTCACAACTTCTTTTACAGTCTTCACGATATGGGTGCAGAATATAACTGATGGCAGAGAATATTCATTTCTACAAAAAGATTTGATAAAAAATGTGCAAAATGATTTAAAAGTTGTGCTTGACGACAATCGCACTTGCAGTCAATGTGCAGTTAAGGACATGGGCTTTGGCAGCCTGCTAGAAAGTTGACTCTCACTACATTCTCCCATCAAAAGAATACCAAACGATACGGTTAAGAAGGTAATGATGACATGGGACATCATCTACAAGGGGCCTCAAAACAAAAAATAGGTGGAAAATACAAATTTGCATCTGAAACTGCTCAATATCGTAGATCGTCACTTGGTCCTACTTTTTTAACTTTTCACATCTTACGGATCATGCTAAAGCCTTAACGTTGTTATCCTACATCATTTAAGAGTTTCTCAAATAAAGGTAAAACCTTACTGTTAATTTCCTACATCGCTTCAAAGTGACGAAAATGAAGTAATAGGTGGGAGATAAAGATTAGCAACAGAAATTACTTTATACCACAGACAGTCACAGAATTCTAGTTTTTTTTTTCCCTTCTGCATCTTAAGGTTCCTCGTAGATCCTCAAGAACATTATCCTCTTAAAACAGAAGAAAAATAATCAGCACCCACCAGAATTTGGGCTTTTATTTCTGTGACCAAGGCCTTCACTTTCTTCTGTCACATCCTTTTTAAGAATACTAATTATAGCCTAGAGAATAATGCCTTACTTACCCACCAATGGACTTACCCATAGCAAAATCCAATGGCGAACAGGTGTCCGTGCTTAGTTCTCGATAAAGGTAACTAGCAGGTGGGCCCCACTAGTTTATTCGCCGGGTATGTCAATGGATAAGCCCACTGAAGGGTAAGGAAATAATTTTTCTAGCCTAAAACAAGAAGGGGGAAAAAAGAAGAAGAAAAGGAAACAAAAAAAAAAACCCAGACAGATGTGCTTTCACTTTACTGATTTTCTCCATAGGATACTAAATTAGGCTTCATTCACTTGAATGAGAACTAGAGTCCTACAATCTTCAGGAAACAATATCAAGTTCCTTAACATCATGACATAAAAATAAACTGAATTCTTATTAAACTGTAATTTCATTCTCAGGAAGCAGTGGCCATTACTTCATCTCAAACTCAACAAACATTTTTTCTGAAAGACGAAAGACGAAGTAAAATTCATGCTATCTCTCAACACTCTGATAATACTTTAAAGTTCAAACAAATAGCTACTGCAACATCCTTATCTGAAGTTTATATGTGGACTTGGCTGGCCTTTCCAACGGGCCATTTTTCCTTCCAATCAGCCTGGAGCATAGCAATAACCTCTTATCCAATTGTGATACTGAAATACTAAAATGTTAAAAGGTTCGGAAACTTTTGCCTCGAGATGCCTTATTAACTGTTAAGAGCTTTAAACAACATATTACCAACCAATGATCAGCTAACTGCATTCAATATTATCCAGGAAGACAGGTGTGTTCTCTGTAACAATGCCCAAGAGTCTTTTGCCTATTTATTCTTCCAAAGTTCAACTCCAAATACATTTGGGAATTATGCAAATTAAAGCTTGGATTTCAGTCACAAAATGCAGCGAACTTACTGGAACAAGGCATGCTTATATAGCAAAATTTCAGGACCAAAGCCAGATTTTATTGCCTGGCAAGACATGCACGGGTGCGGTTTGGTGTATATGGAGGGAGAGGAATTGTAGAATCAATTAGGAGCAGAATGAGCACAAGCTTATACAAGATTATATGATGATATCCACTTGCTTCTCAAGACCTGTCTTTGTAAAACAATAAATAATGCCAAGGGTTTATCCATCCTAAGAAATTGGAGGGAGCCTTGAGTTCTGCATCTCACAGGGATTATGATTAGTGTAATTTTGTAACCTGTGATTATGATTGCACTGTCTTAGGGAGGGTGCTGAAAGGTACCTGGATTTCTCTGCATGCAAAATGTGAGACAAAGGTCCTCTCCACTTCCTCATAGGAATCCATGATAGACAAGCTCCATGATTATCCTATCTTACTAAACACTTTCTATTGTATTATGTTATAGAGGATGCATAAATCTACTTATTCCCACAACAAAAATCCTAATGTGAAGTTACATTTTAGTCAACTCCTTGGAGTTCATTCCTAGGTCCAACAAAACAATTACTGGATATTTAAAAATTAATAGTTTAAAAACAAAAGATCCACATCTTTGATAAAACTTCAAAACAAACACATTCTCATGATTATATTAAAATAAAAAACATTAACTGGAAGGGTGCACTAAATTTTACTGCTCCTGCAAACTCAAAGATAATTAAAGGATACAACATGATATCAAATTTACGATAAAAGAAACTCACAGCTAATATTGAATCTTCAGTTTCATTTGAACGCATAAAACAGTAGCAGTGTATCCAAGGTAAAGGGCCCTTCCAGCATTTTCTCTGAAGAAGACCCTTGAAAACATCTGCAAGATTATTAAGCACCAATAAGTGGAAAACAAAGAGATATAACAATTAGATGAAAGAATTACATGTTTCCTAAATGATTCGACAATTATAAAACTTGAATAATGGAAGAACAAAAACAACACTACATTATCAATGTAAGCTCACAGAATTCTAAATACTGCAATTCTCTAAGCCATCAATTGCATAAAAGAAAAACCATTTAGTAAGATGAGCTACAAAAGCTAGCAAATTTTAAATTCCCAAAAGAAGATACCAAAGACTAAAGTGACAGCTATGTGTGCTTACTTCTAAACATCAAGCATAATCCACAAGTTATTAGAAGTGAAGATAAGATGCCAAACATAAGCACATTCCACTCGTGCATATCAGGAGTGATGTGTTTGAAAATTGTAGTACTTAAGCAAATAAAGCAAAGAGCTCATGAAATTTGTTAAAACAAATACTTGCACAACATGCACAGCTCATGTGAAGTAACAATGATTGTTAGATTAGAAAACTATCTTGTATTTGGGTTTAGTTTAGGGTTAGTCCCACATCGCCTGTTGAATTGTTTGTATGGTGTTGAGACACCTATAAATATATATGTATCTCTTGACTCATAATAAATAGATTGATTGGTTCTGATTATTTCACAACAATGGCGTTTCCAGCAAAACAAGTACAAAATCTTGCATTACCAAACACTATATGACCAAAAACATCCTGATTTCAAATTTAACATGGTGAAACAATTAATTACCTAAAAATTGTAAAGCAGATGCAGGAAGATTCATAATCACATGATCGACATGCTCCCAGGCATTCGAAAATGGTGATTTCACACCTCTTATTCTCTTATTAGCATTTCCATTACTCCAACTGCCTCCTGTTGTAAAACCAACTTCAGCACCATGACCTGCTAAATTCAGACACCATGAACAAAAAGAAGCTATAGACACTCACAGGTCACCTTCTATAAAACACCCACAAAATTATTCAGATATACTTCTATCTAGCAGGCCTACCTTCCTCATGAATTTCAGGTCGCCTTTTCACAGCAGCACTGCCTGTCGTGGATGAGCAATTTAGCCCTTGATTAGTCATTCCAGTATGTGGCATTTCATCTGCATCAACTAAAAACATATAAAAGTTAATCCGCACCGATTTCATAAAAACAACAAATGTACGTTCTTAAGTACTAGACTATATATTACCCATCAGCCTTCCATTTTCAGAAGTTGCCTCCCCAACAACTTGCAATTTGTTTGTTTCAGAAACTTCTGAGACAGTGGCCAGAGATTCTGACTGAATCTCCAGGCAAGGTTTTTCCATTAAGTGGTTCATGAACATTCTAGCATCCATATTATATGCACAGACAAACTCTTCCACCTTGTTGATCTTCACATTAGTCCTCAAGTAATTAACACTATCAGGATTTAAATCATTTGCATAAACAATACATCCTTTCTGTGCTGCTGGAATAGCAAAGGGACCAATACCAGCGAACATATCACAAATTATATCTCCTCTCTGAAATTGGGAAACTAGCCGGATATGCTCATGCTCAAGCCTCGAGTTCCAGTAGACCAGTCCATAATCAAGCTTAAATGTGGCACCATACTGCTTAACCTCAGTTACCATATCATCTTTACCTGCCAGAATTTCAAAAGTTGGTACCCGGAACTCATTTGTAATGTTACCAACTTTGTTAACCACAGTTTTAATTCTTGGTTGATTTTTCTGCAACAAGAGGAAAAGCAAGGAGTAGAAACAATAGCAAACACAAAAGGAAATGCCAATATAGAAGAAATCCTAGAGCCTCAATTATAAGAAAATAACAAGATCATTGTTGAAAAGGTATTGTGTGATAGAACGGGTGATTCATCCTTTTTAACATCAAACATTACAGGACAACTTTTCGTACAAGAACAGGTGGCTAAAAATGCAGAGGATCTAATTACGTAATTATGTGGTGTCAAATGAAAACAGTATCAAAACTCTCCTTTGGTTACTTCTTGAGTTATCATGGCAAGCCAGTTGGAAGTCAGAACCATGGGATGATTCCAACTATCTGAATAGCAGTTCTATGTAGATTGTCGTGACTGTTTTATCTCCTATTGCAGCACTATCTTAGTGTATTACTGTAGTTTATCTATATTGATACTGGATAATATATAAAAGATCTATGGAGAATATAAACTATGGCCACTTATATAGCTTCTAATGATAAGTATATAGAAGTTTAAGAACCTCTGGCCATAAGTAGGGTTGCTGGAAATGCATCATAAGTCACCAAGAGCAAGCAAGGGAAAAGACTATGAAGCATGAAGGCCTATAAGTGAGATACAACAAAGCAATCTTGAAAACCAAGGAGATGATACCTACTGGGAGATACAACAAAGCATGTATCACTGTCGAGATATGATACAAAACAATATAATGGCAAAAAATCTTGAAAACCACTAGTATGGTAAGGCAGATATACACCGACTTGTGGGTATTGCTGTCACGAACCACTGAGAGGAAGCAAGAGATAACTGAGCACCTAGGAATGTTTATTTCTTACTCAAAGCCTCAAGTTAGACGAGTACGCATACAATTCCTATGAGAAACACTAGCAAATGGCTACAGAGGTGGACATTCAATCAATTCAGTTATCTGCCTTTTTGGGAAACGAACCAAGCAGAAACCAGACCAAGTAATTCAGTCTGTCTTCATACTCTTCCTAAGTCACACATTCACTATCTAGTTTTATTTATTCTTGATGTACGTTATTATATATTTATTAATATACTTGCAAATTGTTCAAGAAATTGTTAATTCATACTACTCTGGTCGATAATTATCTTTTTAGCACTTATTTTTTTGCCACTCTATCATTTTCAGTAGTCTAAGAATCATTTCATGATTCATTTCCTTTTATATCCATTTTTTGCTAACGAGGATTTTCAGGTCTCTCCGAGTACTATCCTAATCTCTCAGGCATGTGACATCCTCCTCCACCACACACCAGTCAAATATCATAAAACAATTCTCTTAGGGTTCCCCCAATGTGGATGGCAAGTATCGAATTCAAGACCTCTTACTTAGGAGTGTAATGCCTCGGACACCCCACCTACCCACCTTGATTATTTCCTTTTATACCCTTGATAAGAGTTTATTTTAACAATTTTACCCTTTGAATTGAAAGCACTTCCCTAACACTCTTTCAAGGGTATAATGGAAATTTCAAAGTTTGAGCAAAAACCGAAGTGAGATTGATTGCTCCTCTTAGTCTCCATGTCATGAACTTAAATGACAGTTATTATCGACTAGAGAGATATATTCAAACTTCAATGAGTTCTTCAATTTTTTAACTGAATCTCTTCTGAAGAAAACCCCAACAAAACTTAACCATCAGAAAACTAAATTTCAGTTTGCTTGGTTTGGTTGTGGGCTTCGGCCAACTTGTGAGCATTATATGGCAGGTAGCAAACACTGTTTCTCAACTTAAACCTTTCAACATGCATAGAAGGAGACCCCCTTTGCTAGTTGAGGTTAGTGCAGCTAAAAAGGTGAAATACTAACAGCTACTAAATTGTAATTTAACCATCTAAAAAAATATCTGCCTGTCTAGCTCACACTAATTGACACTATTCAAATTGTACGGCATATTACATGATAATGTCACCACTCATTCAACAAAGAACTAGACTAAATTACACAAATGTCAATCAAAAGTCCATGCCAATACTTGTAAATATGTACGCAAATTGAAATGAATATATTAGAATACATAATATGCATGGGTTTAAGAAACTGGCATGAAAGAAGAATATCATCTTGAAGTTTTAAACAGGAAATTACATTGGAATGGATCACCGTGTCAACATTCCATACATTAAATAGAAAATTGATAGGAAAATTTGATAACCGAAAGGAGCCATTTGTATTCATGATGCAGTTAACTTAAATGTCAGGTATAAAATGAACAGAAAAGAAAATACAGTATTCTATATGTGTCCATGATCAATCTGCAATCAACCAGGAAAAGGGTAAGAAACTGGTCTAAGCATATCTATAGATTTTACAAATGACATGTGTTGTCAGCTTAATAATTATGATGAAATGAAGGGAGTACTTAGGAAGACATACATCATAGATAACCCTTGCAATGACATCCTTGAAAGGAAGTAGTTCACCAGTTATATTCAGGTGAGCAATATGACCTGGACATTAGCGAAAAGTTTGTTGATACAAAGTGGAAGCTATAAGAGAAAGTGTAAAGTGGGAACTGGGAGATGATATCAATGAGCTAAAAAGTTCACCATATGACATTACTTACCTAATTCAAACCATGAACGCTAGAGATTAAATGATAGAAATATGAGCGGAAGAAGTATGTAGGGAAAACTAATAATAATAATAATAATAATAATAATAATAAAGAGCACTTAACTATTGTTTCAAAAGAAGAAGGCACCTCCACTCCCTGTGGCAGTATTTGTTTCAGGATATGGTCTACAAACAAAAGAAAAGAAGTTAACGAAGGAAGATATTTGCCAAAATCAAGAAACTAAACAAGAAAAAGAATGGTAAACATCTTCCCCATTGTACTGACTAACCAGTTAAATACTACATTAAATGATGGACTATAACGACGAAAAGAAGGAGAAAGTCGACAGATCATTATTCATATCAAAGATGCATACAAGTATCAGAATGCTCATAGCCTTATCATAGAAACAATATAATATGTTTTCATGGACAACCAAAAACCGTAATTCAAGCTCACTGACGAGATGCATAATTTTTAATTTTATTAGATAGATACATGCATCACACAGACATAAATACATATAATGAAGCCAACATGCACATAGTTTTAAGAAAATAAAAGATCTTACTTCTGTGCATATACAACGACAAGGAAGCAAAACCATCATTTATTTCTTAAATAAATATTTAACAAAGCTATCTCACTTAACAAACTTGTTAATGCACACTTTGATTATCTGATTAGTACAGACGAAAGTGATTCAATCATCATGCTTACCTAATCTGACTAAGACCAGTAACTTGATTGTCAAGCTTTTCTACTATAAACTACTATATCCACAATAAGATTGCACTAACCTATTCAAGCACTGATGACTCAAAATAGATCTGCCTCAAATTTATTTCACATTTTCACACAAACAAGATCGTCAAGCTGCAGTTAGCTAGTCAGACTGGCACCAACGCAGTGATTCAACTATCAAGCTTACCATTATAGGAAAATCTTATCCACAGTAGTACCTAAATGGATTGGTAACTGGTCAAGGTTTCAAAGTATAGTAGCAAATCATAAACTCCTATGGCATTTACATAAGAATGAATAATGATGTTTTGCTGTATTTTTTCTTTTTTCACCTTGAATCATTCACAATAAGTTTCAGAGTTTGAGAATTGCAATTTTTGGACCAAACAAAACATCAGCTTGCAACTGACCTGCCCCCCAATATGAGTAACCTAGTGTCAGTGAATGGGGCACCACCTCAATCTCACATAATTGCTTCAACGAATCCAGCAATTGATGAGGAATTCCAGATAAATCTGTAACAAATTCAAAAAAACAAATTTTAACAATAACAAATTATAATGAAAAAAGAATCAGCTACATTTGCTATAAGACAACCATAAACAATATTATATAAGCAAGATACATAAAAAACTGACAAATCACAAGAACCCTATCAACTACAAATCTGTTTTAACGCGATTTGAACATTGTTTTCATGCGTTTTCAGACACTGTTTTTATGTGGTTTGAACGCTGATTTCATGCAGTTTGGACGCTGTTTTCATGCGACTTCGACATTGTTTTCACGCGGTTTTGACATTGTTTTCACGCGGTTTCGACGTCGTTTTCACGTTGTTTCGATGCGGTTTCGACATGGTTTCCATGTTGTTTCTTGCAGTTTTGACATTTCCAAGTTGTTTTGACGTTGTTTCCACGCTGTTTTGACGCTCTTTCCACGTTGCTTCGACGATGTTTCGATGCGGTTTCGACATTGTTTCCACGTAATTTCACTACTGTTTCCACGCGATTTCGACACTATTTCGACCAAGTTTCAACGTTGTTTCCATGCAGTTTCGAAGTCGTTTCAACGCTGGTTCCACGCAGTTTTGATGTTATTTCCATGCGGTTTCGACTCTGCTTCCACGCTGTTTCAATGCGGTTTCGACTCTGTTTCAACGCGGTTTTGACATTGTTTTCACACGGTTTCGACATTGTTTCCACGCGGTTTCCATGATATTTCCATGCTGTTTCCACGCAGTTTCGACGATGTTTCGGCATGGTTTTGGCGCTATCTCCACGTGGCTTCGACACTGCTTCCCTGAGGTTTCGACGCTGCTTCCCTGCGGTTTCGGCGCTGCTTCCACGCTGTCTCAACGTTGTTTCAATAATGTTTTCACGTGGTTTCGATGTTGTTTTCACGTTGTTTCGACGTTGTTTCCCCGCTGATTCGATGTTGTTTCCGTGCTATTTCGACGTTGTTTCCACTTTCTTCAATGGTGTTTCTATGTGGTTTCGACGCTATTTCCACGTTTCGACGCTGTTTCCATGCGGTTTCGATGCGACGCTATTTCGACATTGTTTCCACATTATTTCGACTATATTTTCCCACGGTTTCGATGTTGTTTTTATGTTGTTTCAACTCTGTTTTCACGCCGTTTGGACGTTGTTTTCACGCAGTTTAGATGTTTTCACGCCGTTTGGACGTTGTTTTCACTTGGTTTCAACAATATTTCAACATTGTTTCAATGCTATTTCCACGCTGTTTCAACGATGTTTCCTCTGTTTTCACGCGGTTTCGATGCTGTTTTCATGCGGTTTCGACGTCGTTTTATGCAGTTTTGACACTGTTACGACGCAGTTTCGACATTGTTTTCACGTTTTCATGTTGTTTCGATGTTGTTTCCATGCAGTTTGGACGTCGTTTCCATGCGGTTTGGACGTCGTTTCCATGCGGTTTGGATGTCGTTTCCACACTGTTTGGGTGTCGTTTCCATGTTGTTTGGACGTCGTTTTCACGCTGTTTCTATGCGGTTTCGACGTTGTTTCCATATAGTTTCGATGCTCTTCCCACGTTTTCCTGCGGTTTCGATGTTGTTTCCACACGGTTTGGACTTTGTTTTCACGCGGTTTCAATGCTATCTTCATGCTGTTTCGACGCTGCCTTTATATGGTTTTAGCGCTTATTTCATTATGCTTACATGTGGTTTCGACGCTGTTTTCACACGATTCTGATGTTTTTATGTGGTTCCGATGTTGATTTCACGCGGCTCCGACATTTTCATGCAGTTGGGATGCTTTTTTCACAAGATTTGTACGCGATTTTCACGCGGTTTTGATGTTTTATGTTGCTTTCACACAGCTTGAATACTGTTTTTACATGGTTCTACGTTGTTGTCACGCGACTTGTATGTTGTTTTCATGCGGTTCCGATATTTTTACGCAGCTTGAAAGCTATTTCACACGGCTCAAATGCAGTTCTGAAGCTGTTTTCACGAAGATTGAATGCTCGCACATCTTGAAAATTGTTTAACATTACTCGACGTTGTTTTTACGCAGCTTGAACATTGTTTTCACGCGATTTTCTCACTATTTGCACGATGTTTTAATGCGGCTTGAACACCGTTTTCATGCAATTTTCGACGTCATTTTAATACAGCTTGAACGTTGTTTTCATGCGACTCAAGCACCGTTTAAGGCAATTTTTGACGTCGTTTTAATGCGGCTTGAACGTTGTTTTCACGCAACTCTGATTTTTTCCCGAGGCTTGAACGTTGTTTTCTCGTTTTCGCGTAGCATAAACATTGTTTTACGCGGTTCCAATGTTGTCTACATGCAGTTCGAACACTATTTTCACGCGGTTCCGGCACGGTTTTCACACAATTCTAATAGTCTTTTCACGTTGTTCTAGCACTATCTCAACATAATTCCGACGTTGAATTCATGTAGCTCCGACGTTTTCAACACTATTTTCATGCGATTTGAATGTTGTTTTTACGTTGTTTCAATGTTATTTCACGCAGTTTGAATGTTGTTTTCATGTGGGTTTGACACTGATTTCACATGGTTTCTATATTGTTTTCATTCGTTACGACACGGTTTTTCATGTGGTTTGAACATTATTTGTAATATCACAAAACTCGTACTACCCATGTTTTTTCTTTGGGTCGGGGGTCAATTTGGACACTAAAGTGACTTTCAACTTTAAATCACAACGCTGTTTTCATGTAACTTGAACGTTGTTTTCATGCAGCTCTGATGTTTTGACGCAGCTTGAACGTTGTTTTCTTATTATTTTTGTGCGACTTAAATGTTGTTTTCACATGGTTCCAATGCTGTTTTCACAAGGCTTGGACGTTATTTTCACGCAGTTCCGATGATGCTTTCACACGATTCCAATGTTATTTTCACACAGTTCTGACGCTCTCTTCACACGGCTCCAACGTTGTTTTTATGTAATTCTGACACTATTTTTGACTGTTTTCATGCATTTTCAACATTGTTTTCATGCGATTTAAACGTTGTTTTCACATTGTTTCAATGCTATTTTCACGCGGTTTGAATGTTATTTTCACGCGGTTTGGACACTGTTTTCATGCAGTTCCGATGCTAGTTTAATGTGGTTTGAACGTTGTTTGTAATATCACTAAATTTGTGTTACTCGTATCTTTTCTTTGGGTCGACGATCAATTTGGACATCTAAATGACTTCCAGTGACCATAACTTTAAATCTGTAACTCCAAATGACTTTCGGCCTTCACAGTTATTGTTTTTCTAATATTCATAATTTTTAAAACATTTCCAATAACTCCGAAAAAATTGCCAAATATAGCTAATTACATGATATTAGATTATTCTTCTAATTACTTTATTATTTTATATCTTTCATCTTTGGCATCAAACAAAACTACGAAAAATTTGGGTGATCGTAGACCAATTGACCAAGTCAACATATTTTATTCCATTCAGGATTGGTCAGTCGAAGTATTGGTAAAAAGGTTATGCAAGAAGTGGTAAAACTACATAGAGTTCCAGTCAGAATTGTACTGGATAGGGATACAAGATTCAGGTCATACTATTGGAAGAGCTTAATGGATAGCCTGGAAACCTATTTAGATCATTAACTTACCATGCACAAACATATGGCCAGTCATAAAAAATTATCTAAATACTTGAAGATATGTTTAGAGCATGTGTGTTGGATTTTAGTGGATCTTGGGAGGACTATTTATACATAATGGAGTTGTCCTATAACAACAGTTATCAGGAGAGCATCAAAATGGTACTATTCGAAGCCTTGTATCCTCGAAAGTGCAATCTCCATTGTGTTGTAATGAAATTGGAGAACGAAGTATTTTAAAACCGAAGTTGATTACTCAAGCAATAAAATAAGTGAAAGTCATCTCGAAACATATGAAGGCAACCAAGGTCAGACAGAACAAATGGACAGACCAACGCAAAAAACCATTAGAGTTTGAAGTCGGAGATAGCATATTCATCAAGGTATCCCCAATGAAAGGCGTGATTAGATTCAGCAAGAAAGAAAATCTAAGTCCAAAATACATCATGTCATTTGAGATCAAGAATTGAAAATTTTGCCTACAGATTATCATTACTACCAGAAATGGAAATAGTTCATGATGTATTCCATATATCACAGTTTATAAAGTGCTTAGTAAAGAATACAGAATAGTAGATTTGTTCGAGGTGGATTTGAGATCAGACCTAAAATATGAGAAATCTATAACGATCATTAGCCGAAGGTAGAAAGTTTAGACGAATAAAGTAATATCGTTTGTTCTTATTTCGTATCTTTTCTCGTGTTCAGATATGCTAATTTCATTCAATTCTATATCAATACATACCTGTATTTATTGTCATATCCCATAATTTAGAATTTTGAGAACGAAATTCTTTTTTTAAGTGGCTAGGATGTAATATCTCAACAATCGTGCCACTCATATCTCTCCTTTGGGTCTGATCCCAAATCAATGCTACCATGGATCAATTTGGACACCAAAATGACTTTCGGTGAGCATAACTTTAAATCCGTAATCCCAAATGACTTTTGGTTTTCGCAATTATTGTTTTTCTAATATTTACAATTTTTAGAAATTTTTCTGGAAATTATAAAAAATTCTTGAATTTTGTTAATTACAGCCTACAGGATATTAGCTTATTCTTCTAATTACTTTGTTATTTTATATTTTTTACTCCAAACATCAAACAAATGTACGATAAATATTTTAGTGCTTCCCTCATTGACCTCTACATTCGGCTATTTTTTGAAGGATATTGAACGGAATTAAAATTATATAATTATTAAATAAATTTTAAAAATGAAAATGAAATGAAATTAGTTTCCACCATACTATGACAGTGCTAGGCAAGCCAAGGGGAAACAAGTTGTCAAAAGGAGGGTTGGTATGGCAATTAAAGGGACTAGGTGGCAAGCCTAGGGGGTTCTCTTAATTGTAAAGTTTAGAGTAATTACCAAAATGCCATTGGGCTTAATCAACTCATCTCTTCATTCCTTCACAAACCCAACACCACTATCTAATCTTCTTTTGTTTTTTTTTTCTTCTCAAATTTATTCCCCTCACCTCACAACTCTCACGGGATGGACAGTGAGTGTCCGCAGAGGAAAAGAAAAGTTGAAAGATTACTTTTGGAAAAAAAAAATCTAAAAAACAAATGGATATATAAGTATCACTCCTATTTCTTCATCCTTTTTCCTTGAAAATTTATTTAATTTATGTGTGTGTAAGTAACTTATTTTAATTTAGGACTATGGCTGATTTACATTTTGGACTATTAATCTGGCATGTTCTCCTAAAATACTTTATACAAAAAAAATATAAAAATACAAGGGAAAAAAGAGGGGGGAAAATCCAATTTGATGATGGAGTCAAGTAGGACACTAGTCACCTATAAATAAAATTAAATAAATTTTGTAAGTAACATTTTTCTTTTCTCTTTTCTTTCTTTTTACCCAATCTTTGCTGTAAACCAAAAATTCAATTTAATACCCTTCGGACATTGATGCACTGTAAGGGTGCTATTTTAAGTAAATTAAATAGCCAAAGAAAGAATACAAGCAACCTTACATAAGATTTGTTTGATAGCAAAAAATATAATGCAATTGGCTTACTACTATTTGTGGTATATTAAGAAATTAAATCTTTATTGTGAACTGTTTTTATTTCAAAGCAGACAAGGGTTGATAGGGTTGATGCCTAAACCATCTAATTTAATCTTGATATTGTAACATAGCATGTGATATTTGTTTGTAATATGTCATATTATACTAGCATTACTGGTACATGATAGATATGATAATTAGCATAGTGACATGACAAGGGAAAAAAAAATATAGTGATATTGCATATACATAATTCAGTAATAATTTGTTAATGATATCATGGATAATAGAAATGGACATATACATGGAAATGAACAAGTTATGACATGATATCTTTACAAGCCATGTCTATCATGTATAGGGGTGAGCATCGGTCGGTTCGATTCGATTTTGGGAGAAAAAACTCCTATCGAAAACCGAACTGAACCGGTAGAACCGAAACCGACCGAACTTCCAAAAAAACCAAAACTGAAACCAAATTTTTGGTTTGGTTACGTCGGTTTTCGGTTATTTGGGTTTGAAACTAAATACGTGATAAACACTTGTATTTTATAGGAAAAATAATAATTTTTCTTTCTATTTTTTTCTTTTTCTACCTATTAAAATAACAATAACATATTTTTCATCAAATATTTAAAAAAAACATATTGAAAATAAATTTAAAAAAAAAGAATAAACTACAATTATAAAATTTCGATTTTTTCGGTCGGTTTCGGTTGAAACTAAAGCCACCGAAACCCGATCCGAAATCCGAAATTAATTTTGGTTTTTAAACCGAACCGAATCGAAAACCGAATAAACCGAACGGTTCGGTTTTCTCGGTTTTCTGCTTGGCCCTAATCATGTACCATGAACTCAGAGATGAGAGAACTATATGATAAATAAGAGTCGTGGTATAAAGATTAATATAATACTAATGTCGAGAATCTTTTACTACACCTAGATGGATCACCGAGTGATTATTAGTACCCAGTGTGGTATATCTATTACTGTAATACAGTATGGAGTATAAATTATAATACCTAGCAGATGGCATTTGTTCAGCTCCATGCGAATGAGACCGATACCTGGGTATGTACGGGCATTTATAAGATGATGGATAATAGAGCTATTTTATCCATTAATACAGTTTCTATAACTAACTTGAACAATAATTGAGACCAATAGAATACATGAAGATACATATAGTAATTATTTCATCATGCTTGCTTGTTTCTACTTGCTTACATGCATATTTATATGTCTACAACCAACACTAACATGAGTATGTCCATATGCACTGATACTCCTGTACTATGTTAGTACACCTTATTCTTTTTTTAAGTATTACTTACTGAGTTTAATCCCCTAAGTTCCAAACCAGGTCATGAGGAAGTGAGAGGAGAACCTGCACCAATCAGAGACCTCTACTTCATTGATTAAGCAGAGCGTCAATAAGAGGTGGATCTAATCTCATAATTTTGTATATTGTGTTCATATTTCTTTTGTCAGGCATTGTTCCTTATTTTAATTCTTTTATTGTACATATCTATAATAGTGCACCTTTTTTCGTAGTCAACCTTATATTTTATAAATACAACTTCAATTTTAGACATGTTATTTATTTTATCTTCTGCAGCAGTAGTTATGGTTATTCCAATATCATATTACTGTCTGGTAATCTAATGTAGTTTTAAGTAGCTTCCCCCATTTTGGAAAGCAGTTGAAAAATAAGCAATATTCTAAAATGCGTTTTCATTATGCGTACGGTTCGGAAGCACATAATACATAAGCGGATTCCATAAAAATTAAAAAAATTAAGTGGAATTATGCAGAATTTTAATATTTTAATATATATTAATATAATAATACTTAAAAAGGAAAAGACAAAAAAATAGATAATAATCTAATCACTGACCTAAACCTGTTCACAATGTTCAATTTGATGATTTCTCTGTGTTCACTTGTTTCTTCCCCATAGTGTTCCTTGAATGTCATGATTTGTCTTTTGATAATAAAAAAAATACCTAATTACTACTTCACTTAATTGCAAAAATTAAACATCATACTATCATAAGTTTAAGGTGAACTAATCTAAAAAAAGATTAAAAAATTAACAAGTTCAAAGAGAACTATAAAAGGTTCATAGTGAACTAAATCAACTAATCTCAAAAAAAAAATTAAAAAAATTGATTAAAACTTAAATATCGCACTAATCTAAAAAAATTAATCAAATTAATTTTTATCAAGATTGAAGAGATGAAATACCTTCACGGTGATCATACAATCCACACAGTTGTTTAGCTAAGAGCTTGGCTGGAATCGAGTTTCACAAGGTTCAGCTGAGACTAAAGATGATGATTGAAAATCGAAGAGAGAATCAAAAATTGAAAAGAAGAAAGAGGGAGAGATAGTCGCGTGTGGATATAGTGACCAGGTTCAGATTAAAGTCAGGCCAGTCGGCAGTCAGAAATTGAATATAAGAGGGAGAGAGAGAGTCAGGTATCGGTGTGGTAAGAGAATCGAGTTAGGGTTGATGATCAGAAATTAAAGAGGAGAGAGGGAGAGATAGTCGCGTGTGCTAGATGAATGGGAGGTGATAAACGATAAGAGGTGACATGAGGCGAGAGATGATCGGAGGCGATAAATCGAGGATTAATTGAGCAGAGATGAGAACGAGAGGAGAGAGATCGAAGAATTGGAGATTGATTGGGGATTTAATTTGGGTGTCATAGAATTTGAGAAAAGGGATTTTAAGAGAGTGGGTCGGGTTTTTTTGGGGTTTAAAACCATAAATAAAATAAACCCGCATGCAGTTTATGCGTATTATATAGGCGCATAACCCGCATTATCCACATTCAAAGCGATTAATCGCCCTGTTCACATGGACAGCGATTTTTTAATTCTACGTGCGTTTCAAGTCTGCATACGATTATGCGGACGCATAATCGTAAGCATAAAACGCTTTTTAGAACACTGAAAATAGGGGCGTTACACTGTTTCCGCGTTGTTTCGACGTTCACGCGATTTCGACCATGTTTTCATGCGTTTTGATGATGTTTTCACGCGATTTGAAAGTTATTTTCACGCAGTTTTGACATTGGTTTCATGCGGTTTGTATATTGTTTTTATGCGGTTTTGACATCGCTTTCACGTGATTTCGATGTTTTCACGTAGTTTTCACGTGATTTTGATGATGTTTTCGTGTAATTTGAATATTGTTTTAATGCAATTTGAACTTTTTTTATGCAATTTCGACGTTTTCATGTGGTTTCGATGTTTTCATGCGAATTCGATTTGTCACACGATTTCGACGTTTTTCTCACGTATTTTTATGTTGTTTTCATGCAGTTTCGACTTCGTTTTCATAGGTTTCGACACTGTTTTCGTGCAATTTCGACCCTGTTTTCAGGCATTTTTGACCTTGTTTTAACGCAATGTGAACACTATTCTCATGTGGTTTCGACATTATTTTCATGAGGTTTGAATGTTGCTTTCATGTGGTTTCGATGCTTTCATGCGGTTTCGATATCGTTTTCATGTTGTTTTCACGTGATTCCAATGTTTTTTCCCAAGACTTGAACATCGTTTTCACAATGTTTTATGCAGTTTCGATGCTTTTTTCATACGGTTTTGAACGATGTTTTCACGTAGTTTCGACACTATTTTCCATAGTATAAATGTTGTTTTCACGCGGTTTAAATGTTGTTTTCTCGTGATTCCAACGTTGCTTTAATGCGGTTTGAACACCTTTTTCACACGGTTTAGACGTTTTGATGCGGTTTAAACGTTGTTTTTACAAAATTTTAACGTTGTTTTCATGTGATTTCGACGCTTTTCTCATGCGGTTTGGACGTTTTCACGCGATTTCGACTTTATTCTCACGCAATTTCGACGCTATTTTTATACGGTTTCAACATTGTTTTCTTGCGGTTTGAACACGGTAAGGACACTGTTTTCATGCGGTTTCAACAGCCGTTTTCACATAGTTTGGACATTTTCACGCAGTTTTGATACTGTTTTACGCAGCTTCGACACTATTTTCATGTGGTTTCGATATTGTTTTCACACGGTTTAGACATTGTTTTCGCGCGGTTTCGACGTTTCACCCGGTTTGAATATTATTTTCATGCGATATCAACATAGTTTTAACGATTCGACAATATTTTCACGCGGTTTTGACACTATTTTCAAGCAGTTTGAATACTGTTTTCACGCAGTTTGAGTGTTGTTTTCACGCGGTTTCGACACCATTTTCACGCTGCTTGTACATTGTTTTCAGCAGTTTGAACGCTGTTTTCACGCAGTTTCAATAGTGTTTTCACATGCTTTCATTGTTTTTATGCAGTTTTGACATTATTTTCATGCAATTTGAATGCTATTTTCACGTGGTTTCAATATTGTTTTCACCCAGTGTCACACTATTTTGACATTTTCACACAGTTTTAACACTGTTTTAATGCAATTTTCACAATATTTTCATGTTATTTGAACGTTGTTTTCACACGGTTTTGGCATTGTTTTGACATGGTTTAAACCTTGTTTTCACGCAGTTTTTATGTTGTTTTCATGCAATTTTGATGCTATTTTTATATGGTTTTGACACTATTTTCGTGTGGTTTGAACATTGTTTTCATGCGGTTTAGTTGTTTCCACGCGGTTTCGATGTTGTTTCCATATGGTTTAAATGCAGTTTCGACGTTGTTTTCACGTGGTTTTGACCCTGTTTTTACTCGTTTTCGACATTTCATGTGATTTCGACGTTTTTTTCATGCGATTTCGGTGGCGTTTTCATGCAGTCTGAACACCGTTTTCTCATGGTTTCGACATTGTTTTCATGCAATTTCGATGCTATCTTCATGTGGTTTGAGTGTTGTTTTAACGCAGTTTCGACACTGTTTTCATGCGGTTTCAATGTTGAATATGCCTAATATGTAAAATATGAACCCTAAATTCCACACGTACAAGGTATTGCCCATGTTGGTGGTATTAGTAACTATATACATAGTAATTGCATGCATCTGCCGAGAAATCTTAGGATACTTAATTTCTCTATCAGAAAATCAAAATGACAAAAACAATTTTGTGCACCAGCGATCATATCTAAGCTTCATATTCAGCTGCCCACCAGAGACAAAGGTAACAAGTTCTGGAAATACTGGAAATACAGCGATATAGGTAAATGGTACAGCATCAAAGGAGTGATTATAGTAGGGAAGATTCTGTATGTACAAAATTAGGCATATGTAAAATTTACCAGGATTTTGAATCTTTTCAGATAATATAACCAAACGGTTTTTGTCACATCCTGAATCTTCAGTTATGGGCTTGATTCGAGCCATATCTAGTAGATATCTGCGAAGGAAAGTCAGATAGAAGAATGTTAACACATTGATATACTAATAGACAAAAAACAGTATAAGAACATTACATCCAATATTAAAATGGCACATGCCCTTTTTTGATGGGGGACCTCTCCATCTACTTACTGCAGCCCAGAAGGGCATGACATATATTATTTTCATAGTTTTATACTATATACTAACTTCTTTCCTGAAAAACAACAGGCAAATTTCTCAAACATTAATAGCAGGGAAACTCAGAAATGAGCTTAGTAACAACAACAACAACAACTAATCCTTTTATCTTAAGTACTTGGGGTAGGCTACATGAACCAAAAGAGAAACGCCGGATCGATCACGTTGATAATCCTTCTCTATTCATTCCTATCAAGTAATATCTCCCCATTTAAACCTCTAGAAATGAGCTTAGTAAGTGACAAAATGTGCTATAGAAACATACCTATGAGCTTTTAAAAATCATTAACATTTATTTAGTATAAACCATTGAATTACAAGTACCAAAATAATTGTCTTCTCTTGGTAACATTTATTTATTTTCATAAAGAATGTAAACTAAAAGGATATTTTAAAACATTTGCAACAAAATGAATGTCATTAATTATATTCATCATTCCACTCCAAAGGTGATTGAAACATTTGAGTATTAGATAACAAATGGCTAATATGATTTAACATACTAAAACTGAGTAAAATGTATTTATTTCACAAATTTTCATTAAGTGATACTAGGGCTAAATGTAACCATTAAGCAACATTGTCAAGTATTGTAAGCGTATAGATTATCCGAAATAATGTGTTAGGATATAATTTAGGTGCATATATTTGTCCGAACTAGTTTCTACCTAATCACATCTATGGATAATTTTCAACAATATCAGCGGGATCCATCATCATTGTTTCTCTTAAGTCCTTGATTTACCAAATGAGTATTGGTATGCTACACATGTGCAACCATTTGCTAGGTTGAACAACATTTTGTTTCTCCATATTCCTATAAATCCCCTGTGATATTGGAAACTAGCCACTATTTTGGTGAGTAGAAACAAACTTCAGTCGGAAACTTGGTTCCAATCTTATTTTGATCAATTTGTGAAGTGCCACGTAATTTCATTAATGAAAAATTTCCTGTGTTACTAAAGCTGAACGACATATATTAAGCTTTCAATGTTAGTAGAATAACTAAAGTAGGATTTGAAAAACGGCCCACTGATTTCAACTGTCAATTTTTTAATCACCAAGCAGTCAACAACTGTTTTTATTACTCTTAGGGTGTGTTTGTTTGCATGGAAGTAGAAAAGAAATAGTGGAAGTAAGGCCACTTCTTCTACTTCATGTGTTTGTTTGGCCAAGAATTAAAGTGGAAGTTATTTCTATAATAATGAGATGGACCGATCCTATCTGGCACTCCAATTTCTCATATTTACTTCACATGGATTTTGGATTTTGAATTTTGAATGGAAGAGAGTTGGAAATAAAAAGTAATGATATTTTATTATCTTGTATTTTACCTTCCATTTCTTTCTTCCAAAAAATAAATATTTTATTCCTCTTCTATCACTTCCTTCTTCCAAAAATTAAGAAACAAACACTACAAGTATTAGAAAAGTGATATTTCCAACTCTTAATTTTTACAAGTAACTTCTAATTTTCTTCCTTATTTTCACTACTTCCAAGTACCCAAACACACCCTTAGTCACATTCCTACACTAGAACGTGCACCTACAGTATAATTCTTGTTTATTTAGATATTAACACCCAGTTAATCTAGTGAATGATTATTTGACCACAGGTTTTAGCCTTCTACGTCTTTCCATGATTCACGAACCTTGTGGAACAAGCCTCACCATTATTGTTCTTTGCCAATTAAAGTACTCAACTGCATACTTCATCATTCTTTTTGAGATTCCAAGTAGCACCCAGCCACCCAATATCATTATAGAGCAGTTGAACCGAATTTGAACCTTCCCACTTCTGTCATGGTAATAAAAAAATTTTATCCTTCTTATCAAATGTACAATTCAAACCCCTTTGAAATATATCTCTCTATCCCACCTTACAACTTGTGAATTGATCTTGAAAGTGACCTCTTGCTGGTAAATGTTTGCTTCAGGCATACAAGTATTGATGCAATCTGCTTAATGATTCTAAGTGTGGGAAATATCAAGGGTTTTAATAGCAATGATGGGACATATATTAAGCATTTATACCCAGTAAGGAAACTAGCCTCCCTACCACCATGTCACCAAAATTAACTATACAAGAATGTTTCTACGGAGCTGCCTATATCTTCTCCATACTCCACCGGGAGAAGGAAGACATGCATCAACCTATATATATATATATATATATATATATATATATATATATATATATATATATATATATATATATATATATATATATATAATGAGTAATGAGTCTCAATTTCTATGCGATCAGTTTTCTCCTTCTGCAAATATGGAACCATTAAGAACTTCTAAATGATAGCTATGGTTGTGGTAATGGATTCCCCCAATCCAAACCCATTCCCAAAAAATGAATAAATAAAATTAATTAATTTCAATAAATTGAAAAAATCCTGACAATTATAAGCAATAAAAGAGGAAGGAGGTGGAGAAGTATCTTATATGGCTATAATGATTCTTAAGCGGCTAACAGTTGTATATAGATTCACCAAGATCACCATGTAACTCTTGAATTCAAATAGATAGGGGATAACTTCCCTATTGCCACCTTATCCATTTAGAAACAGCTCATAGAATGTAATAGAAATATATATCAAGGAAGCTTAGTATGCCTCAGCTATATTGTAAATTTGCTTTGAAGATACTATGAGCCACTATTTGCTGAGAGCTTAGTGCTTATGCATCTGAATTTTGAGTTATGCTCCCTCAAGTAATAAGGGTTATTGAAGAATTATATCAAAAAGGTCCCAACAAAAAAAGACTAATGAGGACTCCTATTAATAAGTACAATTCAATAATCGTATGTGAAAGCAGATTAGCCTAACAAATAACAGCCTTTGCTCCCATGGGGAAGGTTTTGATTGCCAACAACGTCAATTAAGAGATTTAATTTGTGCAATAAATCAGATCATGGCCTTAATTTTAAAAAACTAAATGACCTTCTGAATATAGTTTTCTATCCACACACCATGCATGTCATTATCCCAATTATATTGACATAATTAAGGACAAGTACAATGGAGTTACGGTAAATATCAGAACTTGTGGTAGTCTAACATGTGATTTTCAAATCATAATTGGATTGTATCAAAGATCAATATTGAATCCATTCTAATTTGTCATAATGATATATGAGCTTACTAGAGCTATTCAAGATGAGAAACCTTAGTGTATGTTATTTGTTGATAATATTATCTTAGTCGATGAGACGAGAGTAAGAGTAAGGAGGCAAATATTACAATCTCGTAAGGGTAAGGAGGCAAATATTACAATATCAAGGTTTTACATTGAAAAGTTCCAAAATAGAATATATGGAGTGCAAATCTAGTAAACAAAGAAGCTAAAACTATAGTATTATGATACTAGACAAGTGAGAGATAAAAATGAGTAATCATATAGGTACTTGGATTCTGTTATTCTAAACGATGGAGCGATCGATAGTGATATTAACCATAGGATCCAACTTGACTGGCTGAAATAAAGGTCGCAACAAGAGTTTTATGCGAACATGTGAAAAGAAAATTTTATAGAACTACTATTAAGACAGTTTTGATATATGGTACGAAATGATGAGTTATAAAGAGACGTCAATCGCAAAAAATAAGTTCAGCGGTGATGCGCATGTTTCATTAGATGTGCGGTAACACTAGAGAGATAAAGTAAGAAATGAGGATATTCTTGTTAACATAGGCATAACCCCCTTTGAAGAGAAGATGCGTGGAAAGTGTCCATGATAGTTTGGTCATGTATAACGTAGACCTACATATGCACCATTTCGACATTGAATCTTATCAACGTAGGACAAGTTAAAAGAGTGAAACGACAACCAAAAGAACATGAATAGAGATGATACGAGAAAATATAGGTGTTAAAGGCTTAAATTAGGACACATTGCTCAATAAAAATGTGGGGATAAGGATTGATTCGCATAGATTCTCTTTTGGTTCATGTAGCCACCCCCCAAATATTTTGGATAAAAGGCTTGTTATTTTAAATTCTTTCCCTTCCAATACAAGTCCTTATATTTACCACAAGCAATCATCCATCATTCTGGTTCATCTATAAATTCCTAACGTTCCAAAATAAAAATCAGTATGGCCGACACACCTAGACATGGACATGGCAATATCACCAACTTTGTATGATACTTACAAATTTGAAAAAGGCTATCGACCTTAAAAATTGTATGTAAGATGGAAAATGTCATGGTCTTTTTGCCAAAATCCAATTATTTATAGATAAACTAAAATTAGGTCCTTCCACAAATAAATAAAAAACAACACACATAACTGAACAAGTCAAATAAACATGTATTCAAACACATATACACGTATATATGTGTACTCATGCCTGGATTCTGGGCATTTACCATGCGCAATGCCAAGTCTTGTCCAGAAGCAGAAGACACGTATCTATGTTTACTAATCGTAAGTGCAATCTTCCTTTACCAACCTCGCTCAAAACAATGACTCATTATATTAATCAATCATCCTTGGCATTTTATTAATTTTTTCTACATGAAGCTTCATTCACACTTGCTTCAATCTGTTAAATTAAGATTCCTCAACCACTGCCCATCTAACTTAAAAATTTATATTAATTCTTTCAATTATTGCTTCATAAGTTCATTTCCACCTAGCAATTTTGGCTTAAGAATTTGCGGAACAAGGTTTCCTTGGATATTCATGCAATGGTTGATGAGCAAATTGTCATAGGTCAACACCTGGAAGAGGCAAAGAGAGCGGCAGCGGCAACTCAGAGTGGCAATGGCAGCTCCTGATACGGCTGATATGGCCGTTATCAATTAGTTTCAGACAGTTGGGAAGCTTCAAACAGTTGGGACTTAAGAAGCAGATTCGGATTGCAGATTGCAGGTGAGGTCGTTTTTAGAAACTATCCATCTGTTTGCACTAGATCTGATGGCTCTGATATAATATCAAATGATAAATACTATGGCTATATAAATTGGGAATAAATTGTAACTATAAATATAAAGAGAGAATGTATCAGTGTCAATTGATTGAAATCCAATTTTTCTTACTCAAATTTCCTCTAAATTCTTGTTCTAATTCTGCTCCTTCATATTCTACCTTTAACTCTACTCAAATTCTTTCAATTTATCATGTTCATTAGCTAACCATGCCATAGGTCAATAGCTCCAAAGGTTCAGCGCCACCATCAGCAGAGATGGTCGGTGTCATTGGTATCAGAGCTCAGCCGATTCTTAGAGCCATTCCTGATGGTTCCGAGGGATCTTCCATTTCAATCGAATCTTTGGTGGAGGAGTTGCAGGCGAACTGCAATCTTTTTCGCAAACAAGCCTTGCAGATGGAAAGCTCTCACAGCAGGTCTTTAATCCTTGATTGAATATGAGGAGGCTTTAGACAAATCAGATTAACAATAACGTGTACAATCTATAATCCACAATTTAAAGTTGAATCAAGAAAGTCCTTCAATTGTGAACTCAACCATGTCAACAACAGCTCAACGAATCTTGGGATCCCATCCAACCACTGAGAAGATCTTGAATCAAGGTCCTCTTTACAGTTCCTCTCCTTAAAACAATTCTCAGCAGTTCATGTTCGGCCATTTCCAACCACCAAAGACCCTAGATGCAGGATCTTGGTTTGGGCAATATCAACTACCAAAGATGCAAGAATTAGGTCCCATGTTCAGTCAATATCAACAACCCAAGATACCAGAAATAGGTTCTTATTTTAGCCAATTTCAGCCTCCAAAAACTCCTGAAGCAGGATCCTCAGAGGTCAAGAACCATGAAGATAAATCTCGATCTAAATCTCGTCTAGATTTTCTTATCTTTAGAGTTAAATATTTGCAAGGGTGAATTTATCAGGCAAAACAGTTGCTAGATTACTTCAATATTGAAATTGAACAAAGAGTTAGAATGGTTGTACTATATTCGGAAGATAGTCCATTGGCTTGGTATCGATGGGTGGTGAGTTCAATTGGAAGACCCTTAAATTGGTGGGAGTTTGTACAAGGGTTAGAAGCAATATATGGAAAATTTCCTATAATTAACTATTTTGGGGAACTCACTAAACTAGAATTGGAATATGCCTATGATCCTTATTAGAATGAGTTCATGAGACTCTCTCATCAGGTTAGAGGGTTATCGAGTGAGTAATTGATCAGCTGCTTCATCAGTGGACTGAGGGAAACTGTAAAATTGGAGTTGATGTCTAGAGGTCTAAAATCAATGATAGAGGCTACGGAGTTGGCCAGGTTGGAAGAGAAGGTAAGTGTGATCAGAAGAGGGTTAAATCTAATTCCAATAAAAATTATGCAGGTGGAGTGGGAACCAATACTAATGTAGGAGAAAATAATCCTAAAGGGGCCAGGTCACTACCACATCAACTAATGCACCAGTTAAAAAACTCACACCCCAAGAGATTAGGGAAAGGAGGGATAAGGGGTTATGTTTCCATTGTGAAGAGAAGTATATGATAGGTCATCGCTGCAAGAATCAGAAAGCTTTTAGATTAGAAATTGTGCCAGCTGATGAAGGGGTATTCGACTCTGAGATGTCTCAAGAAGCAGGTGAAGAGGTGAAGACAGTTGCTGATATCACTATTAATTCTATAGTTGGGGCTTTCAAATTAGTAGGAAAGTTGGAGGAAACGAGGTCACTTTTTTGGTGGATACAGGAGCTACGCATAACTTTATTGATCCCACAACTGTTGAGAGGATTGGACTTAAACTTGACACACTGAGACCCTTTAATGTAATAGTGGTTGATGGTGAGAAGCTATTTGGGAAAGCAGGGTGTTTGAACACTAAGATGGTAGCACAAAGACATGCTACTAACACTAATTTGTTGGTTGTTCCATTGGGAGATCCCCAAGTTATATTGGGATTGTATGGTTAAAAAGGATTGGGCCTACATTGTGGGATTTCCATAACCAAACACTTAAAAGTTTGGAAGGATAACAAGGAGATTGTATATAAAGGGGTGCAACCAGGGGTAGTGGATGCAGTAGATGGAGAAACTATGAATATGTTATGGCAAGCTAAAGGGGTGATATATGTTGTTCAATTAGAAGAGTGTAAGAACAAGGAAGAAGATAACATACATGAAGACCTCTAAGCCATCTTAGAAGAATTTCTGATAGTTTTTGAAGTGCCCACGGAGTTATCTCCTGCTAGATGCCTTGACCATAGAATTCCACTCATAGATCATAACAAAGCAGTATGTGCCAAACCTTACATATACCCCTATCACCAAAAATGAGATTGAGAAGCAAATTTGAGAAATGTTAGAGGTTGGTATCATAAGAGATAGTAATAGCCTTTTGCATCTCCTGTTGTGTTAGCGAAGAAGGTAGATGGTATTTGGAGAATGTGTGTCGATTATAGGGCTTTAAATAGAAATACAGTGAAAGACAAGTTCCATGTTCCCTTAATTGATGACATGCATGAGGAATTGATAAGGTACTTCTCTAAATTAGATTTGAGATCTGTTATCACCAGATCAGGGTGGTGGAGAGTGATATCAACAAGACAGCTTTTAAGATCCATGAGAGTCATTATGAATTTCTAGTGATGCCTTTTGGACTCACGCACCCTCAACTTTTCGAGGGTTAATGAATCACAAATTCAAGTCCTATCTAAGAAAATTTGTACTGGTGTTTTTTATGACATATTGACATACAGTAAGACCTGGAGAAGTCATTTAGAACATGTGAGGGTGGTTTTGCAGGTTCTGAAACTCGATTCTTTGTTTGCTAAGCTCTTCAAGTGTAGATTTGGGTGCACAACAATCAGCTATCTAGGCCACATCACCCCTGAAAATGGTAGTGCAATGGATCCCTTGAAGCTAGAAATTATTGCCAACTAGCCTCAACCTACAAATCCCAAAGCACTTAGTGGATTCCTTGGCTTAACTGGTTATTACGAAAAAAATTATAAAAGGCTATGGAGAAATAACAACACCTCTTAATGAGATGTTGAAGAAAGGGAACTTTCAATGGCAAGAGGCAGAGTGTAATGCTTATGGTGTTGGAGTTGGTGCAGTGTTAATGCAAGACACTCACCCAATTGCTTATATTAGTCAGGGGTTAAAAGGGAGAGCTCTTCAATTATCAGCTTATGAGAAGGAGATGCTTACTATATTACATGCAGTTAAGAAGTGGAAACCGTACCTTTTGGGAAGAAGATTCATCATTAAAACTGACTACAAGTGCTTAAAATTCTTATCGGATCAAAGGGTAAGGCAAGAATCTCAGCACCCCTAGATTCAGAAATTGGTTGGCTATGACTACTTGGTGGAATACAAAAAAGGGGCAGAGAATAGAGCTGCAGATGCACTATCAAGATGTATGGCTGATACAGATATCACATATAAAGGGCTGACAGTAGTTATTCCAGTATGATTGGAGATAGTGAAGGCTTATGTGAAAGATTCACCCTATTTCAAGCAACTTAAAGAGAAGTTGGTCAAAGATTCAGTTTCTGATTCTCATTATAAAGAGAAATGGATTATGGTACTATAAGGACAGGATCATGTTGAATACCAGTTCTGCGCTGTGCAAAAGGGTATTTTTGGAGTATCATTCCACTCCATCTCTGAGGTCATACATGTCATCATCACACATTGCAAAGAATCAAGCATTCCTTTTGGTGGTATGGTATGAAGATATTCATTAAAAGTGTTGTTAGAGATTGTGATATCCGCCAAGGCAGTAAGCACGAGAATCTTCTTACACCTAGGTTGCTGCAGCCACTCTCTATTCATGATAAAGCTTGGAAAGACATTTCTATGCGTTTTATAGAGGTCCTTCCTCTTGTGTAAGGAAGAGTGTGATTATGGTGGTGGTGGATAGAGTTACAAAGTTTGCTCACTTCTATGCTATTAAGCATCTTACACAGCTCAGCAGATAGTACAAATACTCTTCTCAGAAGTCTTGAAACTTTATGGGATACCTAAATTAATTGTAAGTGATAGAGTGTTCATCAGTGATTTCTGATAAGGAACTGTTCCAGTTGCAAGGATCTATATTGAAACTCAACATAGTTTACCATCCTCAGATAGATTAACAAACAGAGAGAGTAAACCAGTGCTCAGAAACTTATTTGCGCTATTTTTGCAATAATAAGTCGCAAGATTGGGTCAAGTGGTTAGCATGAGCTATGTAGTAGTATAATACCTCTTGGAAGACTTCTACTGGATTTACTCCTTACGAAGCTTTATATGGGAGACCACCACTCTCTCCTACAGTATGTTCCAAGGGCAACAAGGGTTCAAGCAGTTGAAGACACTTTATATGACAGAGACATGATCATCAAACTACTGAAGGATCACCTCAGTACTGCCAAAGACAAGATGAAATTCTTTGCTAATAAGAAAAGATCCCAAAGACGCTATGAGGTTGTAGACTTTGTTCTTCTTAAATTACAGCCTTACAAACAATCATCAATGAAAAGTTTAATGCCCTTGAAGTTAGCATCCAAATATTATGGCCCATATCAGGTGATTGAGAGAATTGGTGAAGTTGCCTACAAGCTATTGTTGCCTATAGAAGCAAAGATCCTTAATGTTTTCTATGTATCTCAATTTAAGAAGTATCACGGTCCTTTACCATTGTCTATTCTGAGGTTCCAGTTATTTGGGACTTGGGAGGATCCAATTTGCCAACCGGAGAAAGTAATCAGACGACGGATGTGCAAGAGGAACAATAGAGCAGTTAGTCAAATTCATGTGCAATGGAAAGAAGAAGATACTTCGGAGGCAACTTGGGAGGCTTACCATCCTTTTGTGCAGAAGTATCCTGATTTCATCTTTGAGGACGAAGTTGTAACTCAACGAGGGGAATTGTCATGGGTTTGCACCTGGAAAAGGGAAAGAGAGCGACAGCGGTAGCTCGGAGTGGCAACGATAGCTCCTGATATGGCTGATATGGCCATTATCAGTTACTTTCAGATAGTTGGGAAGCTTCAGACTGTTGGGATTTAAGAAGCGGATTCGGGTTCGGGTTGCGGGCGAGGTCGTCTTCAGAAATCATCCATCTGTTTGCACTAGATCTACGGCTCTGATATAAGATCAGATGGTGAATCCTATGGCTGATATGAATTGGGGAAGAAATTGTAACTACAAATACAAAGAGAGAATGTATCAGTATATCAGTTGATTGAAATCCAATTCTTCTTCCTCAAATCTCCTCTAAATTCTTGTTCTAATTCTTCTCCTTCATCTTCTACCTCTAACTCTACTCGAATTCTTCCAATTTATCTTGTTCTTTAGCTAACCATGCCGCGGGTCAGCAGCTCCAAAGGTTCAGCACCACCGTCATCAGAGATGGCCGGTGTCACAAAGGTGCTCAAAATTTTAAAGAAGCACTAGGGTTTCTTAGAACAAGAATGACAAAAAAACAACCTTTGGACCTTAGATGTAATGAAGCAACACCAAACTTTTACCTTTCAGACTACATTCCAGTTTCTATTTGTTAAAGTTTTTTTCAAGAAAAATACTACAATATTCAATCAAAATCAAAATTCATGGAGCGAGAGAGGGTACCCTTTGAGGAGGCGGAGGACTGCGCTGCAAAGCTGCCGAGGGATTCGAAGAGCCCACAGATTGAGCTGCATCTCAAACTTGCTCTCGTCGAATAGAGCCATCGACGATGCGCAATCGAACAAATTTCTAACCTTTTTCCCTAAAGGTAGAAAAAGAATTACGGGGGAGAGGGTTTTTTTTTCGGAGAGAGAGAGAGAAGAAGAAGAAGAGGGGATTTCCTTTTAGGGCTGCTTCGATGGAAGCAGATGCGGGCCTGAGCACACCATTTTTCCTACTGAGCCCATTTAATAGGGTATTGTTGGTCCCGGAGACCGTTATTAAGTGGGTTCACTATGAAAAATAGTGTGCTCATTTGGAAACTCCCCCTGTAAGGTGTCCAGACGGGAACTTCTAAAGGGGCACAACTTTTTTCCTAGTGAGCCCAGATTTCCTAGCAAGCCCACTGTGTTTTTAGTAAATAGAAGAATTTCTTAGTGAGCACATTGGTATTCCGAAAATACCCCTAAACTGTATATCTCATCTCCCTCTTCTCTCCTCATTTCTCCTCCAACTTTCCTAACCCAAAACCCTAACTTCCTCTTCCCTCTCCCCTCCACTTCCCCTCATCCTGTCTATTATTTTCTCTACCTCCTTCTCCTTCCAAATCTCCTCTCTCTCCCATCCGCCGAACCCATTGCCGCCGCCGAACCCGCCGCTGTCGCCGACATCGCCGCCGCTGTCGGTGTTCTCCCGCCGCCGCCGTCGACTTCTCTCCATTAGTAGGTGAGTTTTCTTAATTTAGTAATATTAATTTTAAAATTTAAAATTTTTTATTTTTGGATCAAACAAGTATTCATTGTGATTTTGTTGGGATGGAGAGGAGAAAGAGTGAAAGAACTAACAAAATTGGTTCTAACATTTTTTTGTTAATTTTGATTTTTAATATTTAGATTATAATTATGAAGAAAATATAATATTGTAATCGAAGTTGTAAAATATGCGAAAATTTAGTTATTTTTCTAATTATGGACGTTAATATTAAAATTTAGTAGTTAATTTATAAGTTTAATGGTATTGTTCTAATGATTGATTAAGTAACAAAAAACGGTTTCAGTGTCTTTAAACTTTAATATTATACTATATTGCAGCAAAAAAATAAATAGAGAAAATATGATATTTGTAGTAAATTATACTTTGTTACTACTTACTTACACATAGAAAATATAATATTTAAGTCCCATATAGTACCAAGTTTATCTTATGCTTATTTTTTTCCTTCATTAATATTACAGAGATATACACGCATAGAAGCAATAATCGATCCATTACTTGCGCAAGGGGAGAAGGTATTTAAGAAGTGGCATAGGATGTTATTTAGTGCACTTGTGAAGATTAAAACCGTGCTAACTGGTTGCACTCAGCCAGAAGAACCACCAGAAGAGCAAGCAGAGGAACAAAGACAAGATCAATCCACTCCTGATGCACCCGATACGGCATTTATGTCTCGAATCAGAAGCAGACGTCAACTCCCGAGGAAGACAAGGAGACAGTGATTAGATTATATTAGTTGTGTATTGATATAGATGTTGTAAGGAACTTCAAGTGGCCGGTGTAATTATTTTTTTCAAACATTTTGAAGAATTTGTAGAATATATGGTTTTTGTTTGTAATGAACCCTATTATTTGCTTTTTGTTCGAGGAATATATGCACTACGTTTGTATTTGATCTTATTTCTTTATTTTGTATGAGATCTTATTTGTTTTATACATAGGGGACATTGTTTATAATCTTCATTATATCATTGTATCAGTTATTGTATCGTTGTATTATTGTATCGGTGTATCAGTGTATCATTGTATCGTTATATCAGTGTATCAGGAGTATCATTGCATTTGTGTATCAGGAGTATCATTGTATCGGTGTATCAGTGTATTATTGTATCGGTATATCGATGTATCAGTGTATCATTATATCAGTGTAATGTTGAGGATAGTGGAGGGGGTTTTGATTATAAGATTGAGGATAGTGCATTAGGGTCATGGAGGTGGAAGGTTTTTAATAATATATGAAATTTTTTTACGTAATGTTGTTTTAATTGGGATGGTGTATTGGGGTCTTGTATATATTTTTTTTATGTAATATTGTTTCTAATTATGGCCTAATTTGTTCATAATTCTCATTGCGTGAATTTACATTGTTATTTGAATTTGAATTTCGTATTTATGTGTTATTGATGTAATATGTACTTGGAAAGAACTAAACTTTGTACAAATTTGAGAGATGAATGAATTTTTTGTATTTGTTGCATAGAATGAACTAAACTTTGTGTTTTTTTTTTTCTGTTTTCTGCAATGGATTGTAAAGTATTTAATTCTATTTTCCTTATTGTTAATAGAAGTAACACGGATTTTAAAAGGGTACATAAAAAATGAAAGGAAAAATTTGTTTACAAAGTAAAAGAGTTTGTTTTGTATGTGAAAAGGGTAATGGCAAAATTAGTCATCAAAGAAGGACCTGAACTAAATTTACCACTATTTGAAAAAATAGATAAAAATCTAAAATAAACGCTATTGCCAGGGATCGAACCAGGGCCACTTGCGTAATAGGCAAGACTACTCACCGATATGCTACAATGATTTTGTGGATAATGAGCAAAACAAAACCTATTTAACTCTCTGTCCGGACTGGCAGTCCGGACAGGGTCTCTCTGTCCGGACTGGCAGTCTGGACAGGGAGATCCTGTCCGGACTGCCAGTCCGGACAGGATATTTCCTGTCCGGACTGTCAGTCCGGACCGGAGATATTTGTCCGGACTCGCAGTCCGGACCGGAGTTTTCTGCCTCTCTTTTCTTCTCTTCCAAAAAAATCATCTCTAACCCAAATACCTAACTACTCCTTCCTCTTCCTCTTCTCTTATCTAAATTTAACACTATCAAATCTCTCTTCTCACTCTTTTACCCGCTATTGCCGCCTTCGCTACGGATTTTAGGAATTTTTTTTTTTTTGGGTTAACTGAACTCAGGAAAAGGGAAGAAGGAAGATAAGGGCAATTTGGTCCAAAAAGTTCGATGGCAAAATTATAATATTATAGAAGTTTTTACTGGGCTCACTAGGAAAAAAGTTGTGCCCCTTTAGAAGTTCCCTATCCAGACGGCCTGGGTTGGAGACGGGCTTAAAACCCCACCCGGACCCGCTATGATCGGCCTGGACCCGGGTATGTCGTCCATGGTGTCTTCCAGGGAGTTTCCAAATGGGCACACCATTTTTCCTAATTAGCCACTTTTTTTTAAAAAAAGAGAGGATTTTTCTGGTAAACACACCAAAAATTCCAACTTTACCCTTCCTTCCTCCTCTTCTTCTCTTCCAAAAAATCTTCTCTAATCCAAATACCCAACTCCTCCTTCATCTTCCTCTTCTCTTCTCTAAACTCAACACTATCCAACCTCTTTTCTCTCCTTTTTACCCGCCGCCTTTGCCGCGGGTTTTAGGGTATTAGGGTTTTTTTTTTTATTAACTGAACTCTTGTTTAAGAAGAGAAGGAAGACAGAGGCATTTTGGTCTAAAAAATTCGATGGTAAAATTGTAATATGATAGAAGTTTTTAAGTGGGCTCATTAGGGAAAATGGTGTGCCCATCTAGAAACTCCCCGTCTTCTGCCATAGTAGCAGACAATTATAAAAGGTGCAATCCGAATATCTAAGAGCACACCCTAGTCAAATTGCCTTCAATTACGCTGCGATTATTTATTTATTTATTTTGCTAATTTCATTGATTAGCCAAATGTATATATATATATATATATATATATATACACACACGAGGAAATGGGAAATATACCGGCGGTGAAGGGAGTTCCTTCACCGTCGCTTAGGTGGCCCAAAAAAATTATTACACGTGACGTCATTCAAGATAACAAATAAATGAATTATCTTAACCGCTCTTTGAGTGGTGCGACATGTAATAATTTTATTGGGCCAACTAAGCGGCGGGGAAGGAACTCCCTTCACCGCCGGTAAATTTTCCCGTTTACTATATATATATATATATATATATATATATATATATATATATATATATATATATATATATATATATATATATATATATACTCTTTTTCTTTTATTCTAAGGTAGTGGTGTCCTCGTGTACTCAACATGAGAAAAGCCTTGTGTGATTAAAGTGATGGTGGTCTCGCCAAAATTCTTGCCAAAGCGAGGGGGTTGCGATGGTTTTCACCGTCGAGAATGGAATTTTAACAAGGATTTCTTCGCAATCGAAGTTCTAGACCATCCAGAAGAGATTATTGCTCTATTAGCTTCGCGTTTGCAATGCGAGGCCAATAGCCTCGCATAGGCAGATCAAGTAGCCTTGCACAGTGGTCTTTTTGAGGAGTTTCCCATGGTTTCAAAGCAATTAATCAATGATTACCCTTGAGGTGTTACTCATCGACAAGATCATTCAAGGTCACTACCATTAATGATTACCTATGGTAGCCATCAATTGTTCGATCATTATTATACTTGAACAGCTCATCGACCAATGAACAGTTTCAATTCATGACAAAATCTTTGCAAAGAAGTCCAAAGTATTTCGAAACTCATTACAAATTAATGACAACATTTCGAAACTTTGGATGGGATCATGTAGAATAGAAATTTTAATTTAGAAAAGCAACCATACGCAAGGTTGTTAGCCTCGCATGACGCAACATCTTGCGTACAACAAGGCTAAAAAGCCTCGCGTGAAATGCGATCTCGGGTAATATTCTCTCTAGATTTTCAATTTTAAAAAATACATATTAAATCATATTCAATCACCTCAAATTAAGGATTTCATATCTAATTAAGATCCAACTAATAGAAAAATTATATATTTGACTGGATCATCTTTAAAGAGGAGGATTTCCATCCTTATCTGTATGAAAAGGTGTTATATTGACTCTTGCCTAAAAATAGGCATCAAGAGGAAGCTCAAAAGAACTTTTGGCAAGATCCTCTACATGCGAGAGCACGTTCCAGCTTCCCGATCAACAACAAAAGGTTATAGTCGATCCCTGTTCTTCTGCAAATTCCTACCTTCGAAGTTCTATGACCATCAGATCGTCTACAGGTATAAGATCGACGCACCATAGTCACTTCAAGAGCCCACATTTATTGAAGAGGGTGGTTGATAAACAGTCCCCTGTCTCTTGGATTTTCTATTTTTTTTTTCTGATTTTCATTGTAATCATCGTGTTGTAATCGAATTTAATGGAATAAAAAAGAGACTCAATTTTGAGCAAACACAAAGTACAATATATTATCTCAAATTATCACAAATCAATTTGGTGCTCAAAATTTTAAAGAAGCACTAGGGTTTCTCAGAACAAGAACGACAAAAAAACAACCTTTGGACCTTAGATGTAATGAAGCAACACCAAACTTTTTAACCTTATATATATATATGAATATTACATTAATCGAGGTGTTACTCATCTTGTGCCATCAATTGCTCAATCATTATTATACTTGAGCAGCTCATCGACCAATGAACAGTTTCAACTCATGACAAAATCTTTGCAAAGAAATCCAAAGTATTTCGAAACTCGTTACAAATTAATGACAACATTTCGAAACTTTGGATGGGATGTAGAATAGAAATTTTGATTTAGAAAAGCAACCATACGCAAGGTTGTTAGCCTCACATGACGCAACACCTTGTGTACAACAAGGCTAAAAAGCCTCGCGTGAAATGCGATCTTGGGTAATATTCTCTCTAGATTTTCAATTAAAAAAAATACATATTAAATCATATCCAATCACCTCAAATTAAGGATTTCATATCTAATTAAGATCCAACTAATAGAAAAATTATATATTTGACTGGATCATCTTTAAAGAGGAGGATTTCCATCCTTATCTATATGAAAAGGCGTTATATTGACTCTTGCCTATAAATAGGCATCAAGAGGAAACTCAAAAGAACGTTTGGCAAGGTCCTCTACATGCGAAAGCACGTTCCAGCTGCCCGATCAACAACAAAAGGTTATAGTCGATCCCTGTTCTTCTCCAAATTCCTACCTTCGAAGTTCTATGACCATCAGATCGTCTACAAGTATAAGATCGACGGTCCACTATCTCTTGGATTTTCTATTTTTTTTTTCTGATTTTCATTGTAATCATCGTGTTGTAGTCGATTTTAATGGAATAAAAAAGAGACTCAATTTTGAGCAAACACAAAGTACAATATATTATTTCAAATTATCACAAAGATTAATATAGAGATTTTAATTTTGAAAATCCAAATTTGGCGAAAAAGAAAAAATTATACTATGATAAGAATTCAATTACAGTAATTTGAACCACAGCCGCTAGACAAGTTACAACTGAACAATAACCTAAAATTCAACTTTCTGCTAGAAGCTATAGGCAAAATTCTAACACTCAAACGATCTCAAACTAGTAATATCTAAACTCTCGCAATTACAAATGTACAAATAGAGAAGTTTGAAACACAAGCAAGTATGAGTTATCAAATTCAGAGAGAGATTCTCTTCTAGAGATGTTGGTTAGTATTGATCTCCAAATATCATAAATAAACAACTTAATGAAAATCTGGTGCTTTCTTCAATGTATCAATCCCCTTTGGTGCTTTTTTTAGAAGAAATTTGAAAATCTTCAATAAGTAGGATATTATAAAGTTTTTCCTTTCCAAAGAAACTCTCTCTCTCTCCCCTCTCTCTAATATAGTTCATCCATCTTTAATCCAACGAACCAAACAATACTTTTAATCCAACCCAAATACCAAAAACGAGTCAAGCAACCTACTGAAAATTTGTTTCTAGGTGTTAGATGGCAGGGCAATTGGTAACTCCGGCAATACATACTCTCTGATTGAAAATAAAATCAACTTACCGGTACCTATATGGGTAGCTCATAGAGTTAGGTTTATGATTTCCCTAGCTACCAATAGGGATATCGGATAGCTCAGCGTACATGCATGCATGCAATGAAACTTCCTTCTTCATATTTTTGACATGATTTGCCACATGTAGGATCAAAAATCCTAATAGTAAGTTTCAATGGTAATTAAATTGGCCTATGTTTTTAGTGGAAAGGAGTTGTTTCTAGCATCAACCATTGGTTGCATCACAAGTTTTCACTGTCAAAGCTAATTATGTAGAATCGATCCACTTGTTTGGTTTGATCTAGCACTTTATATATTTATAAACCAAAAACTCGATAACATGGCAATAACTGAAAGACCTTCAAAAGTGAAGGAGATCACCGAGAGAGGTGGCCTAATGTTGCCTCTCCAAAAGAAAAATGAAGTTAAGAATTTGGAGATTTCGTGTATATCTTAGACTTTGGGAGCTTTTATATAGGCAATCTTAGCGGATCTTGTGTGGACGTAATTAAATTATAGGATAAAATGGTCTTGTTGTCCTTCGTTAGATCTCTAAATTGATAATGATGCTACTTTAGTAATAAGTCAATATCTTTCAGAATAAGAAAGATTAGGAGTTTGAATCCAGATAGGAATCTTATTTGAATTCGGAAAGGATTTCTCGATACAATTGTCATCATAAATTATATTCACCTTGGAATTAGGTCATGTTTGAGGGGCATTTCCTTTAAATCTCGTCGACTAGTCAAGTGAATTGTTAGTCGAGAATAGCTTAATTAAACTTTACTCATCTTTGCATATATTCTCCTCATGAATCACAAGCTGTGCACATATTTCTTTCACCTTTCCTAAGATTATCTCACCCTCTCTGTCGTCTCAACCCACTGTATGAGACTTCGTTGAGCGGTCGATAACGTGTTAGTATTATGAAGGGGTCATTTGTGTACTAAGTCTTATCAAGCTTGTATTTATTCTCCGCAAAAATCTTACTTTCTTCCGTTAATCACTTTGATTACAATGAAAGAGGAACAATAGAAAAACAAACGAGAGAATTTATATTTTATCACTCTTTTTTACAATAAAATGTGGGTTCTAGTGTGGCGATATGATCTATCTAATAGTTCATGTTGACGATCCGACGTGAAGATCTTCCCTTTGAAGAAGATAATGGTCGATCCTAACTCCTCTCTCTACTGATCTTATAGCTTCAAAGCTCTCTCGCGTAACTTGAATTGACAAAAGATCCAAAAGTCCTCTAAAGTCTCATCCAAGAGAGTATTTATAAACTTTAGTTGGTTATGAGAGTTTCCATAGGAAAAGAAAGTGTTTGTATCCATCAATGATTCTAATTAAAATTTCTTAGTCTTAATTAAAATCTCTTGAATTTGAATTCTGATTGGACTCACTTTGGGTATTGGATAAGCCCAAATCTCAATCACAATCAATTTAAGATCCTGAGAATCTGCTCACGCGGCGTTAAACACTCTGAATGCGGAGTTATGAACTTAGCTCCACATAATCTTCTGGTCTCCGCGTTCTGTAAGCTATTTGCCAACAGTATTGTCGGACTCAACAAGTTGTTAGTATTTATCAACTAAGTTGGGGTCATTGAGTGTTCTTCCTATCTAGGAATTGTTCAACATAGACTAGGTTTAATGCTCGATAAACATAGGCGATGGTTTACTCCAAATCAAATTGGTTGAATGTTTAATTTTTTACTTCTATCTCAAAATTAGATAATAATATGTATGTTTTGACATGCAAAATCAGAACCTTTTAGTTTTCCACTAATTTGGTAACTAAAAATTTTTTCATTGAAACTTATAAGAGTTTACATAATCTTAAAATTAGATAAGTGGTTGATTTGAGAATTATGAAGATAAAATAGATGAGAAAGCAATGTGCACGCAATAAATAATTACAAAATTCGAAATTTTTATAATTAGAAATTTCTAATATCATTATTTTAGGAGAATTCTTCTTATCTCTAACTATTCACATAAAGTATCATAAATTTTTTAACAAAAATATCCAACCAAAATTATGTAATTGAACAAACTTTCAATTTTATTGGACAACAAAACAAACTCTAAAGAAAATATAATCTGTAGAAAAAAATTGTTCTCCCAATTTAAAAGAAAGGGGAAAAATATGTTTTATTACGCCATAAATAGAAAAAAAATTTTGTCTTAGGAAAAAAAAAGGAAAAAGAAAGAAAGTTTAGGAGCTAAAAATATACGGACAATCTCGATTGAGAGTTTCGAAGGGAGCACACCACTTTTCTTATAAGCCCACTTTATAATCAGCCCGGACAGCTCACAAGAAAAAAGGTGTGCTTCTTTAGGAACTTCCCGATCGATTGGACCTCGACTTTCACTTAATCCCCAAAAAATTTCAATTTTTGCAAATCAAACCCCCGAACACCCAAAAATTCAATCCCGTCGCCATCGGCTCTGTGTCCCATTGAACGAATCCTGCTGCCTCAAGACTTCAAATTTGACCCAAATCGATCGGAAGAAGATCCAATCCCAAAATTCTAGGGTTTGAAATTGGAGCAGGAGGAGGAGGAAGAGGGAGACGAGACGACGATGGATCCTTGGCAATGCCTCTGCTGGAATAGAGGAGGAGCCGTGTACGATCGGTTCCCGGTCGAGCCCGATCCCTTCAATCTCCCCTTTCCGATCCCACTGTGGCCCAAAGGTGCGATCTTTGCTCTCTTTCTCGCAAAAAAATTTACTCCTTTGTCCATCTTATAAAAAAAAGAATAATAACTTGCAAAATTTATGAGTGCATGTGGGCATATTATTGAATATTGTTTTTTTTTGGTTCCTCATGGCGGCAAGTGTTGAATATATTTTCTTTTATAGTTGTGCTAGAGGATATTAATTATGTGAAGTTTTCTTTGATTGTGAACTTGGAGAGAGAAAAAAAAAAAAAAGAAAGGTACATTAATACTTCATTGATAAATGTAGTTATTTGAGTTGGATAGTTGCAAAGATCCTATCGAGATATTCTGTAAAAGATTGTTGATAGTAAATTTTTATTGATATTTTGCTAGAAATTTTTTTATATAAGCATGGTCTCCATAGATATGCTTATTTGAGTTGAATGGTGCCGTGTTTTTTAGAAATTTCCTTTCAATATCAGCCATAAAGTAGAAGAATTTCCAATGTAAATTATAAAACAATAGAGCTAGATTGCGTATGTTGTCACCTTGAGTTCTGTATTTGCTTCTAATAGAACAAGCAACAAAGAGAAGAATTCTTTATCGGGGTTGGTAGCTTGTGGGTATCTGATCTGAATCTAGGTGGTATTATGGATTTGCTAAACGTTTTCAATTATCATTTCGTAGGCGAGGGCTTTGGTTCGGGCAGTATGTGTATCGGAGAACTGGAAATTGTAAGAGTTGCGCAGTTTGATCGTGTTTGGAGCTGTTATCATATGCAAGACAGAAACAAAGGAGCTGCATTTTATAGACCTATAAAAATAGCCAATGGATTCTCCTGCCTGGGTCATTATTGCCAGCCAGTTGACCAACCTTTACGAGGTTTTGTTCTCGCTGCAAGGGAGGTAGCTGCTTCCAAAGGTGAAAAGCTGCCAGCACTTCAGATGCCTTTAGACTATAGGCTCATTTGGAGCTCGGATGATGGGAAAGAGGATGATGTTGATGGATGCGGTTCTCGCAGAAAAGCCGATGATGGATGTGGCTACTTTTGGCTTCCGTGCCCGCCTGAAGGCTATAAAGCAGTTGGGTATGTCGTCACTGGAGATTCCGACAAGCCCTCTCTTGAAGAAATCAGATGTGTTCGAGCTGATCTTACTGATACATGTGAAGCTCATGGTTTGATTGTGGAAGCGGCATCTTCGTACGGGCCTTTCAAAGTCTGGAACACGAGGCCTGCGCATAGGGGGATATGGGGAAGAGGTGTGCCGGTGGGCTCATTCTTTTGCGGTAGCTCCAAAGGCGATATGAATGTTTCTTGCTTGAAGAACCTTGATTCATCTCTTCATGCAATGCCAAACTTGGAGCAGGTCCATGCAGTCGTGAACCACTATGGGCCTAGGGTTTTCTTCCATTCTAAAGAGAGTTATTTGCCATCATCAGTCTCGTGGTTTTTCAAAAATGGTGCTACTTTATATAAGAAAGGGGAGAAGGTGGGAGAGGTTATTGATTCCAAAGGCTCGAACCTCCCTAATGGTGGGGGCAACGATGGAGAGTACTGGATAGATTTGCCAGATGACGATAAGAATGATTTAGTCAAGCATGGGAACATTGAGAGTGCTGAACTTTATGTTCATGCGAAACCGGCTATGGGAGGAGCCTTCACTGATTTTGCAATGTGGGTATTTTGTCCCTTCAATGGCCCAGGCACCCTCAAGATCGGTTTCGCGAGTTTTCCCTTCAGCAAGGTTGGGCAGCATGTTGGAGATTGGGAGCACTTCACTCTCCGGGTATGTAATTTCACTGGTGAACTCTGGAGTCTATATTTCTCTCAGCATAGTGGAGGAGTGTGGGTAGATGCATACGACTTGGAGTATATTGAAGGTAACAAAGCAGTTGTTTATTCATCAAGAAATGGGCATGCTAGCTTTCCACACGCTGGGTGCTATCTCCAAGGTTCTCAGAAGCTTGGGATCGGCATAAGAAATGATGCTGAACGAAGTAAACATTTTGTTGATTCGAGTGTCAAGTATCAAATTATTGCCGCAGAGTATCTTGGAGATGCTGTAGTGGAGCCTTCTTGGCTGCAGTACATGAGAGAGTGGGGTCCAACTATAAAATATAGTTCCAAATCAGAACTCGATAAGATTCTCAAGTTATTACCTGTTAATCTCAGGTTTTCCGTAGAGAACATCTTTGACAAGCTCCCGCTGGAATTATATGGAGAGGAAGGACCGACAGGTCCCAAGGAAAAGAACAATTGGGTGGGGGACGAGAGATGGTAACTCTCATGTGCTTGAGATTGATCAGAACCATTGTTTGAGATTCATTTTCAGGATTGGAGAATTATTAAATTTTTTGTGGTCAATATCACAATTAGGTTGTGGATAATTTTGAAAATACTTATATCGGAGTTGGGCGGGGATGAAGATTGATCGAGTCCTCAGAAAGTAATCAAAGAGGTTTCACATGATTCGTTACTTCCATGAACTTCAGCCCAACTCCGAGTTTAGAATTGCAAGTGTGTACTTATGTACAATACTGTATGTTTTATCACGGTTCTATAAAATGGTTTCATGGATAAACTAATTGATATGAGCAGATATTCTCGTGCCCTTGCTGGAATGTTGCGAATACATAAGACTTGTTTGTAGACTTGTCAAAGCTCACATCAAAACACCAGAATTTAAGTTGTAGTGCATTCAAAATTATTAGAGTGTTCGATGGTTACCAAATCTTAGATTGGGAAGAATTCAAGAATTTATGTACATCTAGTAACAAGTGAGACTATGCTTCTATTAGTAATCTCTCAGCTTATCAACTGGTCCCTTGTGTAGTTGAGCTTATAAAGTAAGTGAAATTTTGCTCTCTTTTTTCTTCTAATTATATATTCCGCAGCAAAATCATAATTATTATCATCTAAAGCCTTTTACCTTCTCTCTCTCTCTCTCTCTCTCTTTGTCTACGAAGCATCATGCAGAGTTGAAGGAGCTCTACAAACTGATTGGTTGAGTTGAAGTCAACCCTCTTAAGAAACTTCCCCGGAGGGCAAAGAAGAGTCATGCCAGAAAGCTTTCAATGGCTGCTTAAGAGGTAAGTAAAACTAATTTTTTTTTTTCCAAAGGCAATGCAGTTTAGTCTTGGATTTATGTTGAAACTTTCTAGATGGAATAGAACCAATTAAGAGGCTATATGAATAGTCAAGACCAATTGTTGCTATAGTCAAGAACAATTGTTTCCTATAGTGAAGATTAATACCTTTGAATAGTCAAGACCAATTACGACTTGTGGGGCTCGCGATGAATGATGTATTTAGTTTTCATAAGGCTTTGGATCCACGCAGGAAGTGTGTGGCAGTACTAAACAATCATGGACGCAGTTGTCCTTCGAAAGATTTCGGAAGTTGTTACTGGTAGGTACACACATTATCTCTTTTCCCTGTTCAAATGGTGGTCATATGAGAAATATATTTGTTGTCAAACTAAGGTATGTGGTTCAAAGGATTAAAAAAAAAAAAGAAAAGAAAAGAAAACAATAATAAAAGACTCCTGCTTAGATAAAATAAGCATTAAAGAGCTTCTTGCCCAGTTGTATAATTAGATTAATCTTCACAGTGAAAGCAATCATGTTACTAAAACGTTCGCGTGTCAAAAGAGTGACTACAGAAATCAACAGAAAATTCCTTAAGATCCATGGCTCTCTCTCTCTCTCTCTCTCTCTTTCTGCTTGCTATTTTGTCTGGTTTAAACTACACAAAATCTCGGTTTCTTACTAATTTTTAAGTAACAGGATACAATAAGCTCGTGGTGCAATATTAAGGTTGTCCCTGCAGACATGGTTCCCAGTTTACAGCCATCAACAGTTGGAAACCGATACATGGCGCGCAAAGGGGTTGCTATTATGTTCCTCACTTGTTGATCCATTTTCAATTCTTACCTTTTCACAGTAGAAATGGCTTTGCAGTTAAATATTCCGGTGCACTATGTTTATTTGGAATGGCGAATCATGACAGAGTCCGTTGCTTCATGTTGCAGACAATCACAAGCTACCATCTATAGCAACCGGAGTCTTGTTTTTTTTTTTTTTTTTTTTTTTTACACATTTATAGGACATGCATATATTTGTGATCTTGTATCAAAACTCCGAAGCAGGGGTGAGGTCACGGGGTTGTATTTCTTTCTTCAAAGATGAAGTTGCGGATGTAATCTGAACCAAAATCATGTTTCTATTATACATAACATTTGCTCTATTGCATTCTTTTGGTCCAGCAAAGACAAGAGAACGAACTAGAGCATGGGGGGAAAAAGGACAAAACCCTCTTAAAACTGTGACAAGCTACATGAACACATGAAGAAATTATATAATATATAAAGACAATGTCTTGATTCTTCTTCAGGTACTTTTCAAGAACTCTAGAGCTTGTGCTTCGTTTGGCATTGCAGGGATTGCTCCTTTCTTGGTGGTGGTGATGGCTCCACAAGCATTGGCAAATCTCAATATCTCTCTCAGTTTCTTCTCATCTTGCAGTGCAGACCGATCTGCAGCGATTCTGTGGAGCATGCCTCCTACGAACGCGTCGCCTGCGCCCGTCGTATCTACTGGCTTCACTGTAATCGACTCAACAGTCCCTTTGAAATCCTGCACTCTCAGAATGGCATGAATTTGTTATGTTATTTTGCTCGTAACACGGGCAATGAATGTAGAGGAGACTGAAAGCTTTTAGACCTTTGTGTAGTATCTGCAACCGTCTGCTCCCAGGGTCACCAGCAAGAGCTTCAGCTGCGGCCGCCACAGTGTCGACATCACCACGTCGTCGTCCACCCCCTCATGGCCGGTCAGAAACTCCAGCTCTACATCGCTGATCTTTATAATGTCTGCTTGGTCCCAAATGCTCATTATTTGCGTCCGTGCCTCTTCGGCCGACGGCCAAAGGGCGACTCGGAGGTTTGGGTCGTAGGAGAGAAGAGCTCCCACTTCCTTTGCAACCTCCATGGCTTTCAAGTGTGACGATCGACATGGCTCAGTGATCAGGCTGATCGAACCATAGTGAAAGATTGTAGCCTGAGAAAAAGCATCCAAAATATATTATCAATCTAAACAGAAATATCAAATAAAGATTACATGTCAAAAAGAATCTTAGATTGAGGCATGAAAATGGATGGAATCATCAGTCAATATTGATGTCTTAATTAAAAATAATAAAAAATTTATGTTTAATTCAAAATTTTAAAAAATTCGTCTATTGTCATGGCTATTCGGATCTATACCTTTCTAATTAAATCTAGATTGAGTTCTTCCGGAGTAAGCAGCATGTCGGCGCTGGGATGTCTATAAAACATGAACTCTCTTTCTCCATCAGCCCGGAGACTAACAAACGCCAGCGCAGTCCTCGCGCCGCCGTCGAACACCACGCCTCCGTCCGCCACCCCGTTCTCCCTCAAGATCCCGGCCAGCATGTGGCCAAATTCGTCATCCCCGAGCTTCCCCACGAACGCCGACCGGCCCCCGAGCCGCGACACCGCGATTGCCACGTTGGCCGGGGCACCGCCGGGGGCCTTCAGGAACGCTGGCGCCTCCGCCAGCGACACCCCGGCCACCGTGGGCACGAAATCGATCAGCATCTCGCCGAAGCTCACCACCATGTTGGTGTCGCCGCCATTGAGATTGCTGTTGCTCTTCAACGAACCCATAATTTTAGTGTTTTCTAATATATTTTTTTGCTTCTTGGAGTAGAGAATGATGAAAACAATGGAATAGAGAGGAGAAGAGAGGGAGAGGGGCGGGTATCTATATAGAGAGGGAGAGGGGGAGGCTTTAATGGCTGGCTTTGGATGGGAAGGAGCGCGGTGGCTTCTTCGAAATGAAAAAAAAGAGAGCATAATTTAATTATTTTTTTAGATTAATTAATAGATAAAGGTATTTTGGGAATTCAAAATGCTAGGAGCGATGTAAGAGCGCTAGAATGCTAAAGTCGCACTCTAACGAATGTAATATTGATGTAAATTTTGAGAAGAACAGAAAAAGAAAACAAGAGTATAAACACTCCAAATATTTAATAATAAATTTATAATAAAAGTGAATTTTTCGATAGGGTATTAGAAATCGAATACGTGCATTTAAAATCTGTCAAAATAATATCTATAGAATTTTGTTTAAAGCAAATATGAACAATATCTCTAGCAGCAGTTAGGAAATTTTTTGAGAAGAGTAGAAAAATTCTAAATATTTAGTGGTAGGATTATAATAAAAATGAATTTTTTTCAGTAGTAGTGTACTTAGAAATCGAAAAGATATATTTAAAATCTGACAAATAATATTTATGAAACTTTGTTTAAAGTAAACATGCTTGATATCCGTAGCAGTTAGGAGATTAAACATCAGCAATGCGTCACAATGCACATCAAATTATAATGTTCCCTGTTTTGCTCACAAAATATGTGAAATGAAAAGACTGAAATTTATATATTTTTGCCCCTTGAAATCGAAAGTTTGTGGACATTGACTTGAGCCGCACAAGGGAAACGGTGGTCAACCAAACTGCATCTTAGTCTGCAATCGATGACGTACTCATGTTACGCGTAATCTGTAGGCACTCTGCTTCTTCTCTCTTCCTTCTTAATTAATTTCAACGTACGTACCGCCTTTGACCATGGCGGCTTCTAGGCTCACAGGGACTAGATCCCATGTGACGTGAGCTCTCTCTATCTTCTAGATTAATTCTCTCTCTCTCTCTCTCTCTCTCGTCCTTCACACTCGCAGATAACAAAGGACTTCCGCATAGATGGACAGACCAGAAACGCGAATGAGAGGTGCAGAGTTATTCGGAGTTGATTTGTTTGGACATTTCGTTATGGTATTACAATATATATATATATATATATATATATATATATATATATATATATATATATATGGATTATTGTAGGTAAACTGTCAGTTCAGAAAAAGTTATGTGGGCTAGCGATAAAACTATAATGATCCGATAAATTTTCTTCAATTTTTTTTCTTCAATTACAGTCTTTATCTTCTTAACTTCTTTCATATTAAATTCCATAAATTTTGAAATTCATTTACCCTTTTATCGAATGCATACAAACTGTCTTATTCATTACAAATCGTTAATTTTGTATTAACTTAATTAAAGACCAAATCAGAACTAAAACTCAAGAAATTGGGTATGAGTGAACCCTAGAGGGTCGAGATCATAATCCAAAAGAAACTTTTTTTAAAAAATTATTATAGATAGTGGAAATGAACTGCAGCTCAAGTAATTTGTGTGAGCTGTCAGCTCATTTCCATTTTTCTCATATATATATATAGCTATTTCTATTTATCTTTTCATCAAGCAAATATAATATGTTATATTCATAAAAAACTATTAAGCTTTTGTCTACATGATAGAAGACCAAATCACAGCTAAAATCCAAGAAATTGAATATGAATGAATTCTAAAGAGTCGAGATCATAATTAAAAAATAATAATTTTTTGGAAATAGTGGAAATCGACTCACGACTCACAATTCACGTATGTTATCTAAGTTGCAGTACATTTATACTATCTTTAATAATTTTTTTTTTAAAAATTAGCTTATGCCTAAATTCTTTAATTCTAGTTTTAATTTGTCTTTTCATCAATTAAATACAAAATTAATAGATTTGATGTAAATAAATAAATAAATAATATAATCTGAGTAGACAGCTCGTGTATGTAAACTAAATATGGGATAACCAGGGCTCTTGCGTTTGTGCACACCCACCTACCAACTTTGACTGCACGAGCGTCCAACGGCAACTCACCTGAGTCGCACACGCCGTCAAGATTCTATTTGAAAAGAAAATTAAAAAAATATCATGCATGAAGATTCTCTTTAGGTCTCCATTAAACCTTTAATGCTAATACTAGGTTGGCTAAAAATTCAACCTTCTGGATTCATTTGCATGTCTATATATATAAATAATATCAAAATACTTGCTTTTACATCATATATCTGCAGGTCTTTGTCTTTGACAAGAAAAGCCAATCTCTGTGCCCCCTCAATTTATCTCCCTTTCAAGGGGAGTTACCAAAGGAGCACACCAGTTTTTTCAAGTGAGCTCGCTGACGGTTCTTAAAAAATAGGCTCACTAGGAAAAATGGTGTGCTCCTTTGGAAACTCCCCCTTTCAAGTTAATCCTTGGGATAAGCTTAAAGGCACGGCTTGATAGCAGCACTTTCAGATTCAAAATGAAATTATCAAACTATGCTGGTAGGAACGGATCTAGATATTCAAATCGGGAGACAGACTTATTTGGTGGTCAAGATATCCAAGCTATTCGTCAAGTACCGAGAGCGAAGCTTTTTTTGCTGGGGCGCGTGAGGGAAACTCGCGACCTAAAAATTAATAATATTTCTATAATTTAATAGTCACATATATATATTTATGATATTAGAAAACTAGTTTTTATTCTATAATCTTATACAAGTTTAAGATATTACAATACAAATATTATTTTTAGATTTTTTTGACCTTGATTTTGAAGGTTTAAAATTTTAAAAAAAATATTTTATCCAGTTAAAAAAAAAATTCATCTTCACTCAATTATTGAGTCATTCATATCTCATAATTACAGTTTTCATTAAAAAACTAATAATTTAGAGCAATGCAGAATTATAAAAATATCCAACCCCCAAACGAGTCTGCACTGGTATGCTAGGTATGAAAATAGATAGGTTCAAAAATCAGTTTTTGATCTATCTTATTCAAAATTTTAAATTAAAGATTCAAATAAAACGAGTCAAAAACTAGTTTTTGGATCTGTCCATTCTGATCCTACCAATCGAGAGATAATATTAATTAAATAATCAAAATTACTTAGGGTGTGTTTGTTTGCATTGAAGTAAAATGGAAGTAGTGGAAGTAAGCCTACTTCCACTACTTCAAGTGTTTGTTTGGTCAAGAAAGAAGTTGGAAGTTACTTCTTATATGGTGAGATGACGTCTATATGACACCTCACTTCCAAAATTTTCTTTCTCACACTTTTGGGTTGGAAGTGGTTAGGAAGTAAAAGAAGAAGACAAAAATATATTTTTTTATTTGTATGTCATCATTATCTTTCAAAAATTATATATTTACCTCTAATAAATAAATAAAATAATATAAACTATGTTTATTTAAATAATACTTTTTACTTCCAAATACACTTTCTTCTTCCAATACATTAGTAAACAAACATAAGAAGAGAATTTTTTTTCTACTTCAATTTTAGAAGTTACTTCTCAATTTCATCTTTATTTCCACTACTTCCAACTTGCCAAACACACCCTTAGAGGACATGACATACGTTAAACATGTGACACAAAGGGTGACATCACTTCAATTTTGGTCTCGAACCTCGGGCTGACCTCTCGAAGAAAACTGTCGGTGCTAATTAATTAAAAATTATACTAATATCTCTCTCTCTCTCTCTCTCTCTCTCTATATATATATATATATATATATATATATATATATATATATATATAAAAGTACTCTAATTAAGTCCATCTTGCAGTCTTGTACCTATCTAAGCCAGGAAAGGTAATAATAATAATATTCATATTTATTAAATCGTACAAATATAATTTAAAAATTAACAGAAACAGCTAGTGTTAATATCATTTTTTTTAAAGATAGTTGATAATTTATTATTCACTTATTATATGCTAATGATGGTGTCAGATGTACCTTTTTCAATAAAGACAGGCGGCACTAACAGGTTTAGAGTAAATCTAATGAAATGGATTAACACT